>CM029507.1:52787592-53987592 GCA_017140475.1 Eucalyptus fibrosa | reverse complement strand
AAACCTTGGTATTCTCGAAACTGAATTACGCCAATTCTTTCCCAGTTATTGCTGCAATGCTCAAATGGCACCAGCAAACTATATAGACCGACGAGCTATATAGCACAGCCTCAAGTCACACCATCTTCAAACTTTATTGTTCATTCTTGACAGAGTTCAAAGCTACGCACGAAATGGCTGTGAGCCACTTCACTCCGTCCCAAATGGGCAAGTTCGATCTCTCTCACAGGGTCGTTCTGGCGCCCATAATGAGATGCAGAGCGATCAATGAGATTCCGCTGCCGGCACATGTGGAGTACTACGCGCAAAAAATGACCAGGGGTGGTTTTCTCATTACCCAAGGCACCCTCATCTCTGACAATGCCGCCGAGTACGTCCTCTTTTCCCAAGATCAAGTTGTTACACATCGATTCCATTCCAATAAAATAACACTTGCAAACAATTCACCAAGCAGAATATAATAATAAAATAACAGAATCAAATTAACACGCTAGAAAATTTGTTATCGAAATTCACCCAAACTCGGGCTACGTCTTCGTGCAAAGACACTCTGTGAATCCACCAGACTTAAAAAACAGTTGGAATACAACGATAATCTTCTCTCAAGATCAGGGCACAAAGAGATTGAGAAACCCCATCAAGAAAAAAAACTCTCTTTTTCTTGCCTCTCTATTTCCTTTTTAAGCGTCTTGACGGCTAGGGATCTTGCCATCGCTAATATAAATGTATCACTTTTAACCTAAAAGCAAATTTGATTGAAAAGACAAAAAAGCCTCTAAAAACAAATATCTGGCTTCATCTATAATAATCTCCCACTTGAAGACAAATATACCCAAGCACCGAGCAACTTTGTGTCCATCTTCTTCAAAAAATAGTAGTTAAAAATTTGTGCCTCTGTGTCGATAAAGCCACTACTTTTTGTAGTTGAGATGCCTTAACTCATTGATGTACCTGCAACTATAAAGACAAATCTAGTGGCACTCTTACCACTATCTCGATCACCCAAATGATTTGCATTTACATAACCCTGCAACTCTAGAGATATACCACCATAACAAAGTGAGTAATTGGAAATACCTGTTAGATATCTCAATATCCATTTTACTACATTCCAATGTTCTTTGCCTAGGTTCTGCATATATCGACTCACAACTCCCACTGCATGTGCAATATCTGGTCTCGTGCTCACCATGACATATATCAAACTCTCCATTGCTGATGCATATGGAACTACCGCCATCTCATCTTTCAAAGCCTAAGCACTTGGACACATATCCTTAGAAAGTTTGAAGTGACTTGCTAGAGGAGTTGCAACCGGTTTTGCCTTGTCCATTTTAAATCTCTTTAACACCTTGTTCACATAGTCTTCCTATGACAACCATAATTTCTTATTTTTCCTGTCTCTGATGATTTTCATGCCTAAAATATTCTTGGCCTCTCCTAAATCTTTCATAGCAAACTGTGATGATAACAACTTCTTTACTTCTACGATTCTCTTCATATTGGAACTAGCCACTAGCATGTTATCCACATATAAAGAGAGATAAATGTCACCATCATCATACTTGCGAAAATAAACACAATGATCAGATTCACAGTGTGCAAATCATTTTTCATTCATGAAACCATCAAATTTTAGGTACCATTGCCACATAGCTTGTTTCAAGCGATACAAGCTTTTTTTTCAAGCGACATACCATGTGCTTCTTAACTTTGACTTCAAAATCTTTAGGTTGTGCCATGTATAGTTCTTCATCTAAGTCACCGTGTAAAAATGCCATTCTTACATTTAACTGCTCAAGATGAAGATCCTCCACTACAACTATACTCAACAGAACTTTAATTGATGTCATTTTTACTACAAGTAAAAATATCTTGGAGTAGTTGATCCATTCTTTTTGAGAAAAGACATTGACTACAAGTCTCGCCTTGTATCTAATACTACCATCTGCTTCATTCTTAATCCTATACACCCATTTGTTTAATAAAACATTTTTACTTGTGGGCAACTTGGTCAACTCTCAAGTTTTGTTCTAAAGTAACAAGCTCATCTCGTCTTTCATAGCACACTCCCATTGCAAGTGAGACGTGTTTGCTTTTGCCTCATCGTAAGTTTCCGATTCTTCTGATTTGTATATAAGACATGGCTTAGAATAGTATTAGCTAATGGATCAAAAATTAGTTTTGGTTTTCTCACACTTGTAGACCTCCTCAAGAAAGGTACTTCAAGATTGTTAGTTTGCTCCGAATCACTGGTTTCCTTTGAACTACCTCTTCACTAATAATAGGCTCATCTTGAACCTCTCTTTCAAGTGTACTTTGATCTACTTGAAACATCTTCATGGACATTGTGTCTAATTCAACATACTTTGGTTTTACTACCTTTTCATGCTTTGTTTGATGATCTTTGTACATCTTTTCTTCATGTAATACCACATTGCGACTATGGATGACTTTGTTGTTCTCATAATTCCAAAACCTATAGCTATACTCGTCACCACCATATCTGATAAAGATGCACTTGTTGGACTTAGCATCAAGCTTTTTTCTATCTTCCTTGTCAATCAAAGCATATGCAATACAACCAAACACCTTTAGATATGAATAATTAATTTTTTACCTTACCACTGTTCTTGTGGTATTTCTCCATCCAGTGCACTAGATGGACTTTTGTTGATAAGATAAATAGCTGCATCAACTATGACAGCTCATAAGTGTAGCGGGAGACTTGCGTGTAATCTCATGCATCTCGCACGTTCTAGAATAGTCTTGTTCATTCTTTTGGCTACACCGTTCTCTTGAGCAGTTTTAGGAACAGTCTTTAACCTATGTATGCCTTCTTAACTCAAAAATTATGCAAAGTCTTTACTCGTGTATTCACCACCATTATCAGATTTTAGAACTTTAATCTAATAACCTGTCTCTTTTTCTACCATGATCTTCCACATTCTGAACATCCCGAATACTTTTGATTTTTCTCTAAGAGTATAGACCTAAGTCTTCCTTGTTACATCATCAATGAATATGACAAAATATCTCTTACCACCATAAGAGAGTTCCTGAGAAGGTACTCATATATCAGTATGAACCAACTCTAGTTTCTGGCCTTTATTTTGTTGCACATTCAGTTAAAAACTAACAGCCTTCTGTTTTCCATAAATGCAACTCTCACAAAAATCTAACTCAACTTTTTGCAAACCTGGGAGTAAATTTTTCGAGTGTAACTGCTTTACACTTTTTTCACCAAGATGTCCCACATGATAATGCCAAAGAGTAGATAAATTACATGTAGCCATTGTAGTTGCAACTATATCACTGATATTGTATCCTTGGAGAATGTAAAATGTACCCATACGCTTTCCCTTTGCTATTACTTTTACCTTTGAGATTATCTTTCACTCTCCACAGCCAAATGTTATTATCAAACCTTCTTGGTCAAGTTTACTAGTTGAAATTAGATTTTTCTTTAATTCCGAAATATGCCTAGTTTCACGCAAAACTATACGTCCTCCACTTGAGATGTTCACAGTCACAGTTAATTTCCCAACAATGGGACACATGTGGCCGTTTCCCACAACCACTTGTCTGAAATCTCCATTGACATAATCATCAAATATGTCTCTTTGCGAGGTGCAATGAAAAGAAGTACCGGAATCAATAAACCATTTATCTGTCACTAAGTCAAACCCTGCAAACAAACACAAGTTATCTACCAAAGATTCATCGCTAACCACATTAGCTCCTTGATTCTCATTTTGCTGCTTCTTTTTGTAGGCTTCACACTGAAACCTCCGGTGTCCGGTTTTGTGACAAAACCAATACTTATCTTTTACAACCTGTCTCTTACCCCTTGATTGTAATCTGCCACGCCTGCTGAAATTTCATCTACTTTTACTTCTTCCATGATTCTCCACTACGAGTACCGCTAAAGATGTAGATGCAAAAAAATTATCTGCACCTGAGACTTTCCTTCGCATCTCTTCATCCATGATACTACTCACAGCATCATCAAGAGTTAAATCATCCTTCGTGGTGCTCGAAATTCCCTGCACTACAATATTGTAGCTTTTTGGAAGAGAAAATAAAAATAATAAAGCTTGAAGCTTCATATCTAAATTTATGCCTGCGGATTCCAATTGACCCATGACTTGCGTGAAACAATTAATATGCTATGCCACAGAACTTCTATCAGATAACTTCATATTAATTAGTTTCTTTAGCAAAAATATCTGATTTGATGTGAATGGCTTCTCATAAATATTTGTTAGAATACCCATAACTTCTTTTGCAGTTTTTGCTTTCGCAATGTGGTACCCGGTCTTTTTCATCAACCCTAAATGAATCGCACCTAATGCCTTTCGATCAAGAATTTTCCATCCAGATTCTGTTGTTGGATCCACTTCCACCATTTCGGGTTTCCAACCCTCAAGTGGTGCATAGAGATCTTTTTGATAAAGATAATTCTCTATTTGTAATTTCCACCATTCGAAATCCTCCCCATTGAACTTATCGATTCTAATTTTATCTTCAGCCATTCTGTTTGCTTTCAATTAAACGTCACCGAAAAACCCTCGATGTTCTTGATTAGCCAACTTAGACTCTGATACTAGTTGTTATGAAATTGCACGTCGATTCCAGTAAAATAACACTTGCAAACAATTCATTAAGCAGAATATAATAATAAAATAACAGAATTAGATGAACACGCTAGAAAATTTGTTATCAAAGTTCACCCAAATCTGGGCTACGTCTCTACGCAGAGGCACTCTGCGAATCCACTAGACTTTGAAAAAAGTTGGAATACAATGATGATCTTCTCTCAAGATCATGGCACAAAGAGATTGAGAACCCCCATCAAGAAAAAAACTCACTTTTTTTTTTCTCTCTTTTTCTTGCCTCTCTATTTCCTTTTTTTAGCGTCTTGACAGCTAGAATCTTAACGTCGCTAATATAAAGGTATCGCTTTTAACTTAAAAGCAAATCTAATAGAAAAGATAAAAAAAAGCCCCTAAAAACAAATATTTGGCTTCATCTATAATATAAGTATCTTCTGTATATCGTGCTGAAGGAATTGAAAGTGCATACCTACCGTGTACAGCAAACTATGAACTTCGCTTTGGATCATAGGAGGATCTTTAACTTTGAGAATAACCAGGCTTCCAGGTACTCCTGGGATTTCTACGGAAGAGCAAGTCGAAGCATGCAAGAACGTGGTGGATGATGTTCATTCCAAGGGCGGCATCATCTTCTGTCAACTTTGGGACGTTGGTCGCGCTTCCAACCGTGGTACTAAATTCATTTTCTCAAACCAACCCACAAAACATCTCTGTAGCTCCACCATAAATCACATAATCATGACCTGCACTGCTTGGATTTGACAATTCGTTTTTGCTATTGTACTATTTTTTTTTAAAAAAAAAATTGGCAATGTTAACTAATTAAGTTTCACCTTCTGTACTTAGTTTCTAACAACAATTGGTATAATGGTGATTGTATTAGTTTATCAACCTGATGGACGCGCTCCAATTTCATCGACAAATCAATTTATTTCTAATAAATTAAAAAATTTCATGCTAGATGGGACTCTTCATGTTTTTCACAAACCAAGAGCCCTCCAAACACATGGAGTATGACAGATTATTGAGCAATATCGCTGAGCAATTGAAAATGCCATTCAGGCAAGTTAGTCCATGAACGATAATCATAACATGGTGGATACTAAAATTAGTTTTATTTACTTCGCTTGTTGTGCATAAGTATTAATAATAAAATCAATTTTGAATTTAGGTCTCGATGGTGTTGAGATCCATAGAGCAGATGACTACCTTATTGATCAATTCTTAAAGGACTTGATCAATGATAGAATAGATGAACTTGGAGGATCAATTAAGAATAGGTATAGATTCTTGATGGAGATTGTCAAAGTGGTGGCTAGAGAAATTGGCATTGATGGAATGGGAGTTAGAATCTCATTGGCAATCGACCACGTAGATGCCATGGATTCTGAACAACTCAATCTAGGCCTCGTGGTCATCGAGAGATTGAACAAGATTTAGAATGAGAGAGGCTCCAAACTCACCTATCTCCATGTGACTCAACCTCGATACACAGCCAATGGCACGAAAAATTACAGTGAAGAAGAGGAGGACAAAGAAGCTTGAGTGATGAGAACTTGGAGGAGAGCTTATCAAGGAATTTTCATGTCGAGTGGTGGTTTCATGCGAGAGCTTGGGATGAAGGGTTTGACCGATGGAGACATGGGCTTGATATCGTATGGTTGGCTCTTCATCTATAACCTTGATTTGGTCCACTGATTTAAGGATTAATGCACCATTAAATGGTTACAATAGAGAGACATTTTATACCCGAGATCCAATTGTTAGATACATAGTTACCCATTTCTTGACTAGGAAAATGGGGAAATGACATAGTAGTTAATGAAAATGCTATTGGTATGTTCATACTCCTGGGAACTTTGGATTATAGTGTACAACTTAAGCACTAAGGAGGAACGAAGAAACAAGACAACTTGCTCATTGCATATACCTTAATGGCCGTGATAAAGGGTACATGATTTGTACATTATTGAATCAATTACATAGAGTCTGATGAGTAATTATATTTCCTTCTTGTTCAACAAATTATAATCCTCTCTTGTATTGTACGCATTCGTATCTATTGATATACTATTAAAAATTCATACAATAATATATTCATTTATGGTAGAAATCACTGTCATTTTTTTTTTTTTTTGCGGTAAGAAGCTGGCACCCCTCTGGGTTGTTAGAGAGTTTGCAATGTCAATGTGGCAAAAAAGGTTCATATAAAAAGAGTTCAAGCGAACGTTCAGCATTGGATAGTCCTAATTATGTTATATCTTGGTTAAACACTAGAAAAGTTGCGACGAAATTTCTTTTTTAATAAAAGTCAACTTTTTAAATTAACTATTCACTCCAATCCAATGATTGAGTCCATTCACAGGACACATTGTTTCATTGTCCTAAATTAAATATATTCCTTCCTTCAGAAATGTTATTCTATTTCTTCTCTTTTTATATGGAGAGTGTTTAAAATAGACACCTCTGAGCCGATCAATTATGTTTTAGGTACTAGGTCTTCTCTCTCCTGTCTCCAATGTTATAGTTTTTTTTTTTGTTCAAAGACGAAAATATATTATAAACGTAGAGTTGAAGACACATATAAGGGCATATCACAATACAAAAGATCTTGTAAAAAGGAAGGAGGATGTTGCACCCAATCTGAGGAAAGCAAAGAAGCCCAATGGGCCTTAGCCACCCGGTCCGCCACAGAATTCGCTGCCCTATTACAGTGAACGATGGTGAGATTAGGGCACCGAAGCATATCCCTTATCTCTTGAAAGACGCCTATGTGCTCCCACGGCGTCAAGGCAAGATTGTAGATGGCGTCTACAAGGGTCGAGCAGTCAGATTCCACTTGAAGATGATCTGATCCTCGCCCTCGTTGGAGCAAGAAGTGCAAGGTTTGATTTAGCCCGAGCACCTCAGCCTGCAAAGCCGAAGATGCAGACACTATTTGCGCGAAACCATCAATCAATACACCAGAGGAATCGCGGCACACACAAGCGACCGATGCATCATGACACTGAGATAGGTAAGCCGCATCAATATTAACTTTGATAGAGCCGTTAGCTAGTGGATGCCATTGCTGATGTGAATCATGTAGATTTCTCACATGCCATTGCCGCGTCTGACCGAATCTCCCACTGGATCGTGCGTCTACTAACGCAGATTGCACAACATGGTCAACATTAGGACGTTGCTGTCGGAACAAGAGGTTGTTTCTGGCTTTCCAGATATGCCAGAGTATAGCCTCAACTGTTTCAAGCTCAGGTAAGCCGTTCTGTTTCTCAATAATAGCAACCGGCCAACTTTCTATGTGATTCACTTCTGTAAGATTATGCTTGAGTTCTATTTCTAAGTGTACCCATACATTTAAAGTCCATGGGCATAACAAAATTAAATGCTCTGGTGTTTCGGGTACCTGTGTAGTGCACATATAGCAAGTAGGGTCTGAGATAATGTGTCGACGATATAGGTTTTCTCTAGTCGGCAGGGCATTACTGCAAATTGATCACAGAAAAAGTCTTAATTTAGGCATAGTAGAGAGTTTCCATATGGCATTCCATAACTTGCGAGGCGGCTAATATGATGAAGAGGCTTGGTTGATGTTGTGACATGTTTTGAGCTCACGATGTGATTGTAACAACTCTTTACCGTAAATTGTCCATTTTGTTTTCCTGTCCAGACAAGTTTGTCTTGCGTGTGATGTGGCCGAATAGAAAGAGAAAGTATTTCATCAACTACGTTGCTATCAAAACTCTGGTTTAAGAGGGTAGTGTTCCATGCTTGCTGTTCTGAAATGATAAAGTTTGCAACTCGCTGTGGTTCATCTCTAGGAGCAGGGCCCCCTATTACACCCCTAGTTAGCCACTTGTCCTCTCGTATTTTGATTTGTGCGCCGTCCCCAACAGACCATAAGACCTTGTCGGCAATAGAGTCCCGACCTAGCAAAATACTTTGCCAACCCCAAGAGGGTCTAGCACCTTTAGTAGCATTCCAGAAATCCCGAGAGTGAAAGTATAGACCCTTAAGGATTCTACTAGGTAGAGAATTTGGTTGTTGAACTAGCCGCCAAGCTTGTTTTCCTAGTAGTGCTCTGTTAAAAGCCAAAATATCATGAAAACCTAAACCCCCTTCATCTTTCCGTCGCTTGATAGCCTCCCAGTTCTTCCAATGTATACCTTGCTTGCTATAATCAGACTGCCACCAGAATCGAGCTATCCTCTTTTCAATTAACTTACACAATGTAATAGGGATTTTAAATATCGACATAGCATATTGAGGAATTGCTTGCACCACCATTTTAAGTAAGACTTCCTTACCCCCTTTGGAGATCAACTTTTCCTTCCAACCTTTGAGCTTGGAATGCACACGACTCATAATCCATGTAAACATGTCTCTCTTAGATTTTGGTCGACGGAATGCCAAGATACTTGCCAGTTTTTTGCAAAATAGGGACTCTAAGTTCACGCCAGATTCTCTTTCAAATTGTTAGGACAATCAGTGCTAAAAAACAGACCAGATTTATTCCTATTCACAGCTTGTCCTATAGCTATATAATATTCATTTAGAATAGAAGCTAAATTCTGACATTCGATAAGCTTCGCATTAAGGAAGAAAATAGCATCATCTGCGAAAAATAAATGAGATAAGGTAGGACACCAACGGTTTAGCTTAATACCTTTAAGATTGTCAATTGCCACTGCATTGTTAATTAAGCTTGTTAAGACATTTGCCATTAGGATGAACAAGTATGGAGATAAAGGGTCCCCTTGCCTCAAACCTCAAGTTGGATGAAAATAGGGTAGAGATTCACCATTGAATTTCACACTATAAGAGACCGTAGTCACACATTGGAGAATCCAATTGACCCATCGAGTATGAAAGCCCAGCTTTAGAAGATATGCACCTAAAAAATCCCACTCAACCCGGTCATAAGCCTTTGCCATATCCAGTTTAAGCACAGCCTGAAAATGCTGCTTTCTTTTCCGTATTCTAAGTTGATGAATTACCTCCTGTACCACAAGAATATTGTCTTGGATTTGCCGACCACCTACGAAAGCACTTTGTTTGGGGGCTATCAACTCTGGCAGCCAGGGTTTGAGACGGTTGGCCAGGATTTTAGAAATGACTTTATAAATAAAGTTACAAAGGCTAATAGGTCTGTATTGATCTAATCTTTCTGGGTGAGGGATTTTTGGGATCAAAGAAATATAAGTATGGTTATATTCTGGCAGCAAAACTCCTGTGCGAAAGAATTGTTGCACAGGAATAACAATATCCTCTTGTAAAATGTCCCAATGTGCCTGATAAAATTGACCATTTAGTCCATCTGGCCCCGGTGCTTTGGTTGCACCTAGCTGGAACACTGCTTTATGGACCTCCTCAGATGTAACTTCAGCAATAAAAGTGTCATTCATTTCTGCAGTCACCACATACTTACAAATATTCAACATAGGGCTATAATCTCTTGACCCTGTAGAAGTATATAAAGTCCGGAAAAAACGAGTGGTCATCTCCTTGAGAGAATTCGGGTCACGTATCCACCGTTGTTGATCATCCTGCAGCATGCTAATCTTATTATTTTGTCTTCTCTGAACAGTGGTTGCATGAAAAAATTTGGTGTTCCTATCCCCCCATTGAAGCCAATTAACACGCGATCGCATAGCCCAAAATTTCTCTTCCTACTGCCATAACCCATGTATTTTCTTTTTTAGGGCTAAAATCACAGCTTGATCATACTGGCCATGAGGCTGATTTGTCAAAGCTTGAAGCTGGTTTTTGAGGTCAGAAATCTGATCCTTGGCATTGCTGAATCTAGATCTGCTACATTTTAAAAGAGCCACTGATACAGCTTCTAACTTTTGGGGTAGTGACACCTCACCAAGTTTGTAAGATGTCCAAGAGTCAATAATAGTTGTACGACATTGTAGATCCTGTAGCCAATAT
Organism: Eucalyptus fibrosa; assembly: GCA_017140475.1. Lineage (NCBI taxonomy): Eukaryota > Viridiplantae > Streptophyta > Magnoliopsida > Myrtales > Myrtaceae > Eucalyptus > Eucalyptus fibrosa. The sequence continues at coordinate 53,977,042 of CM029507.1, read as the reverse complement.
GCTTCAAAGTAGAAAGTCCTGGCCCTTCTGGATCGCTAAGTGTCTGCAGTAGTTAACATAAGAGGACTGTGATAAGATCCTAGTGCTGGTAAGGCCAGCACCTTAGCCAAGGGGTAAGTTAGTCTCCATTCTTTTGTGCATAGCATCCTATCTATTCGTTCCTTAACCATATCAGCACCGATCCGATTATTAGACCAAGTATATGAGCAGCCTTTGTTTCCCAGATCCATTAGCAAACAATCATTAATTAGATCACGAAATGAATGCATGCGATAGGTCTCTACAGGTCTCTTCCCTACTTTCTCCCATGTATACATTGGGTGTGTTTGGGAAAGCTTTTGGGAAAAGTCTTTAGGAAAATGCAAAGACCTTTGAGCCAATGGTGTTTTCCAAAATGCAAATTGTGTTTGATAAATTATAATTTGAAAGCTCTTTGTGAAGTATTTTTGAGCAAAATGGTGTTTGGGGGGAATTACATTTACAAAGAGCTTTTGTGATAAAAAAAATAATCAAAAGAAAATAAATAAAAATTGACCTAAGAAGGGCAAGCGAACACCGTGATCGAAATTTGTCGCCGCAAACAACATCCGACTCAGCAGCCCCGGAGACGACTGAGGAGGGCTACCTGGGGTCGAGCGACCCCCGAAGACCACCGGCAAAGGCTGCTCGAGGTCACACGACGCCACCACGACCTCCGGCCACCCGGATCTAGGGCGGTGAGGTCGTGCGACGCTGCCTCAACCTCCGGCGACCCCGCCGCAACGTAGATCCAGGGCATCGGGGTTGCGGGAGGACCTCGTCGGCGACCGCTCGCAGGCGGTGGTGCTAAGGCGCGGTGGCGTCAGGCTCCGGTGAAGGGGAAAACCAGCGTCACAACGGGGCGCAGGGGTCGGCGACCGAGCGGAGGATGGTGGGCATAGGTGCGATGGAGGCGAGCTGCTGAGGCGGAGGTCCTGCAAACGACGAGTGAAAGCGTCGGCCGGCGCGGTGGAGTCAGGCGCTGGGTCGTGGGCTGCTAGGCGGCGACGGCGTCGGGCGGAGGTGAGCTCAGATCTGGTGTCGGGGCACTCAAGCAACGAGATCGGGACAGCAGCAGTCAAGCGGTGAGGGCCTCAGGTGCTGGGTCGCTAGCTGCTGAGTGACGATGGCGTTGGGCGGAGGTGAGCAGTAGTCAGCGGTGACGCGGTCGTTGAGCGAGATTGGCACGGCGAGCTTCGCGATCTGTTGCAGGTGCGGTTCGAAAGGGGCAGCGGTCCGCTCGGGTTCAGATCTGGTGGAGGCGCAGCGGCGGTGGAGCAGAGAGGGCTCGCGGGTTGCCGGCGCGGGTGGTGCTGGTGTGGTCGAGGGCTGGCGTCGCGGTGGTCGGCGGCTCGGGTGCCAGTGCGGTGGTGCATCCGGGGCGCTTGATCGAGGGCTACCGCACGGTGGCCGACGCGAGCAAGGTCTGCGAAGAAGATGAACAAGACCCAAGAAGAAGAGGACGATGAGAGGGCAAAACCGGAAAAATGAAGAATCGACAAGGATAATTTAGGAAGAAAAAAAGTTTTTAACCCCTCACTCTCAGCATTTTCGGCATGCTGAAAGCCCAAGGCAGCCCCCCACCTGCCTTGGGCTTTCAGCCTTCACAAGGCTAATATTTTGCAAAGGGGCTTTGAAAATTCTTTGCCAAACACCCCATATTTGGCTCAAAGATCCTTGGGGCTTCAAAGTAGCCTTGAAAAGCTACTCCCGAACACAGCCATTATCTCATTAAAGTCACCTAGACACAGCCAAGGCTGGGTATTAAAGCTACTGATTCTCCTTAATGCTATCCACAGGTGCTGTCGAAGCTGATAACTTACAGGAGCATGGAGGCAGGTAAGATGCATAGTGATCCCCAAATCCAGGTCAGTGTAAATAGAGTCAATCATGTCTGCAGAATTATAGATCACTTTCACATCCACTCTAGCATTCCAAAAAAACGCGAGCCCTCCTGCTAGACCCACTGGATTTTCAATATAGCTAGCTAAGAATCCAAGTTTCCTTTGCAACTGTATAAGCTTATGTTCCTAATGTTTCGTTTCCATCAAAAAAATAAGATCAGGCCTTTCTTGGGTCACTAAGACCCTGAGTGCTTGAACTGTCAGGGGGTTGCCCAGCCCCTGACAGTTCCAACTTATTATTTTCATTGTTGACTTGGTGGCTTTTTAGGGCCAGCCACCAGGGCCCAAGAAGCAGAACCATCCGCCTCATATATAGGAGTTTCCTGCAAAACAGATTCATCGAAGTTCTCTTGGAGTTGAGTACGAATATCAAGGCTAAAAAGTTTTTTGGCCTTCTTAATAGGTCCAGATCGTGCGGTAAGACATGAATGCTTCATCTTCTTAGTCGACCTAAATAATACTAAAAAAATATCATGTGGAAGGTTGACAAATTGTAACGCATTTTCATTTGTTAATTCCAACATTATAGATGATAGCATGTGTTTTAAGAGATGAGCATCATAAATTTGACTACTTCATCACAACTTGATCCATTGTTTTTCAGATTAACGCGCCATTGAATACTTACGATTGAGAGATATCTATATCTCAAGATCAGGTTGGTGGTTACATACATTAACCTTTTTCTTGGCAGGATATTGTCAACGCTCATGAATGTGAATGGCTGCATTTGGGAACTACTTTCCCAAGGATCTTTGAGGGCTAAAAGATCGGGTTGGTGGTTACATACATTAATCTTTAAGTAGCTTTAGCTTTTGCTATAAGCATAAAAGAACGGCTAAGAGAGAACTAAGGTAAAACGAGGGAAGTGTCATTTTAACACCCACAATTGTTTTTCACGCAAATGGCTAATTAATAATTCGTTAACAAATAATCTTTCTATAATGCAGAACAACAAGCGCATGGCTGTCTCAAAAGCAAATAAATGTAAGGGCACGGGCTTTCAGCGAAAATGAAAATCATCATTAGTTCGTAATTTCGTCCTGGGGGAATACAATTCTATTAAGCAATCTGGGGAATCGCCCCTTGCCGTATGAGACGATCCTCAGATCCATCATGGTAGGTACAATGCCAATTCGAACTTCTCGTGCCTCTTACATTTCATGACTCGGACGCCAACTATTGTATAAAAAAACAAACCTCGAAAGATGGTGGAGTAAAATTGGGTTAACGACACGATGACGAGAAGATCCAAGAGGGAACCCATAATTGTCACGTTCTATACAAGTAGAACATATGCCAATGCCTCCCGAGCCGGCTGAAGATGGCCCCGGTTTGTAATCTTTCGCTGAGTTTTATTTTAAGCGATAATTTCAGTGGTTAATGTCAGGTGAGAATTGAATATGAAGGCAAACATTTAATTTTAGTTGGCTAACGCACATGGCGGAGACGAGATTTAGATTAAGAGGGCCGAACAATGATCCTATATGTTTAAAAAGTTAGATTGATTAAGCAGCTTTTTAAGAAAACTTAAATGTAAAAAAGTCGACATGACGAAAAATGCGGGGACATCGAAGTGCCACGGGCGGCATGACTGATTAACAATGACAAAGAGAGGCTAATGAGTCGGGAGTCCTTGTTGGATGAGTATGAGACGGACATCAAAGAAAGTCTTTCTTGAGCACCAATCCCATTTGTTATTTACTTTAACCAATGCATGCACTCATTTGTGAAAAAATTTCCCAAAAATCCCTCCTGAAGTGGGACATTTTTCTTAGAATACCCCGAAAATGAGGTTTATCTCAATTGACCCCATATTCCGCCGGCGCCACAATTTTTTGCTTGATGATGACCACATGCGTGACATTTGCCGTCTCTTGCGCCGTAGACAGGGGCATTATTGTCCGGTTTGAGTGCATGCGCTTCACATGCGTTTAACTCTGCCGAAATATCCCCAAATTTCCCGATTAAACTAAACCCTAATCCTCAAATTTCCCAAACAAACTTAACTCAATTCCAATACTTCCTTTGTCTAAAACGAAGGCAGTTGAAACTTGTTGAAGAAACATGTCACAAGGTGGTCGCAAGTCATGGAATGTGCGGTCGATGGTAGTGATCGTATGAGAAAAAGTATCTTTTTGGGTGTTGCTTAGCTTGTTCGAGAGGATACGTCTCCATATTTTCTCCTTATGTGCAAATTGATACGCGCGAATTGTATTGTAATTACAACATTTCGTCGTTACAAGTGGTGCTGGTCCCTATCGTCCTTGCTCATGGTGCGAAATATGACAAATGACATGCATGTGATTGTCGTACGGTGAAGATTTGTATTCCCAATGAGATAAGGTGTCAATTGAAACAAAATCACAAATTTAGGGTACTTCAAGATAAACCCCACCTAGTTTGAATGTATCTTAAAAAAGTGGGTTAATATCCTGAAAAATCATAAACTAGTACACCTGTGATAAATTTATCTCAAATTATTTTTTTACCACCAAAAATCCCAAACTGGTATACCTTTGATAAATTTACCCAAAACTTATATACTTGTGACAAATTTACCTTTTGTTATTTTTCGTTAAATTTTACAATTAAATTATTAAATTAAATTACACGTGATAGTTGATTAGTATACCATTTTGAAATTTTAAGCTCTGTTTATCACAGTTTATAGTTTTTATAATTTTTTTTGTGGTATTAATCAAATTTAGTGGATGGTATATTTGTCACAAATTTATCAATTTGAGGTTTTTTTGGTCGAATAAATTAGTTTGGGGTAAATTTATTATAAATGTACAAGTTTATGTTTTTTTATGGTCGATCGATGTAAATTTGTCACAAGTGTACCCGATTTTGGGTTTTTCATGTAAAAAAAATAATTTTAGGTAAATTTGTCACATGTGTATTAATTTGGGATTTTTCATGGTATTAACCCTAAAAAAATACTCACTCCAGGGATTCTTCTGAAATTTCCCCGTCATTTGTTTATTAAGAAACTTAGTTGATTGTGTTGGTATCAATACTAGGAGCTTCCGAAGGCGAGGCTCTTCATTGCCTATATAAATAGAGCAATCGACCCCGCCGTTGACTTTCATAAACCTGATTCCGTCTGATTTTTCGTTCTCTTCGTCTGGCTTTCCGAACCAGAAACAGCGATGACGGACCTCTTCAGTCCATACAAGATGGGCAAATTCAACCTCTCACACAGGTGGGTATTGGTACTCTACCTCTGATACTAGTTGCTCTTGCTCTCCATTTTCAATTCTTAAGGGGTCGTGTGAGATGAAACCGAGTCGAGTTTGGCACGGCGGCGCAGGGTGGTGCTCGCGCCTCTGACTAGATCCCGAGCCTTGAACGGAGTGCCACAGCCGGCGCTCGCTGAGTACTACGGACAGCGGTCGACGGAGGGAGGTCTTCTCATCAGTGAAGCCACACCCATTGCTCAAGAGGGAATTGGGTACTTTTCATGTCTATACTCTTTTTTTCTCAATTAAATTTCAGATTGTAGTCGGTTATTTCACTGCGTATACATAGATTGATGACATGACATGTGACGGTCGCTCATGATTTTCTCCTTCTCTGTATGGCTTGACATTCGACTGGATCTTAAAGATTTACAGGTTGATTGGGTGGGTTTGGTCCAAATCCACTTTCAGTTTACGATCAAATTAACTATCCAATAATAAATTGCTTGAGCAAACTATATTTTCTTGAAGTGAAAAATATAGGTTTACTGTATATTACTCCTTAGACTCAGTTTATGATTTTGGTTTAGTCTAAAAAATATATTGGATTTAGATTTCCACATGTTCCTGGAATTTACACCGAAGAACAAATCGAAGCTTGGAAGAAAGTGGTGGATGCTGTTCATGCCAAGGGTGGCCTAATTTTCTGTCAATTGTGGCACGCTGGTCGGGCATCCCACAAAAGTAATTCTTTGATTTCTTAATATATATATATATATTATCTCTTGATTGATACTTTCCCTTCGTCGGTATCTTATAATTAGAGTTACTATTGTTTTATTCTAATCTATTTCTAGTTTATTAGTATATCAGCCTGGTGGGGGTGCACCGATTTCGTCAACCAACCGGTCCATATCGGAGAACTGGAAAATACTCATGCCTGATGGAACCCAAAACGATTTCTCCAAACCTCGAGCCTTGGAAACATGTGAAATTCCGAAGGTTGTCGAGCAATTTCGTCAGGCAGCAATCAACTCCATCCGAGCAGGTTAGGCTACGAGATTTCTTGTCTTGATTCACTCATTTTAAATTTGTGACACATGACATGCAAAGTTTTCGACTTATGTAATCTTTCTCGTTTAACTGGATCGAGCAAGGATTCATACAGAAATTACATTGGGAAGAGTCAAATGGTGACAAGAAAGTTGACTTAGATAAATCGAAGTGAAAATTTCGTCAAAAAAAGTGACTTGTTGCACTTAAGGACGGAAAAAAAAAAAAAGGAATTCTTCTCGTGGTTAAAAGTTGAATATATCACTCAATAAACAAGTGGATGATTGACATTCTATTGCAAGAATTGTCCAGCCTAAAAATTTATATGTTTGGATGGAGAGGATCTTATCATTATAACCATGTAGTCAATTGATGTGAGATTATACTTAGGCTCTATTTGTTTGATGAAAAATGAATGATTTGAAAATCATTTGCCTATATTGTTTGAAATAATTAATTAATAAAAGATATTGACATTTTTAATAATTATCTATATCCAATTATTTTGATTGACAATGAAAATATTTTTGTTTGTTATTTTTGTAAGCGATACAAGATATTATTTTTAGGAAATTATTTTTCACATCATTTATTTTTTGTGAAAATACTTTAAAGCCGAAGTGTACTCCACACATTATAGATACTCATAGCTCCCAACCAACCTGTTTGCAACCATGTGCCTATGAGTAGACATCTCAAAATGGATCATAAATCCATTTCTTAGCCTATATTTGATAGTTAAATTGTTATATGGGTTAGTTATATTTAGTAAATGGGTCATAAATGAGTTTAGAATAGCAAAACTCAAAATAATATGTATTTTAATGAGTTCACAACTTACTTATACCTAACCCACTTCTATGACTCTTTCTTCACTCTCTTTGCCCTCACTCAGTCTTCTGCTAGTTCACTCCTTGCTCGCACTTTAGTTTGGGTTTGAGTAGTCCTAGATTGAGTTAACTATGGAAGAGTTTTAGTAAAATGGATCAAGTTAGGTGTGGGTCAAACTGAGTGTGGGTTGGATCAAGTATAGGCCACTAGATTTATATTGCATGAAAATGTGTTAATTAATTGGGTCAATTTGAGTCGAATTATTTTTTATCTAACTTGACCTACCTGTTTGATGAGTTTATTTATTAGGCATTGCCTAATCCATTAAAGAGTTATGTATGTGGTCTTGACCTATATGGATATATGGGAATCATAATGTTCTAACAGTTTATAAGTTAGTAACATGGCATTTATTTGACATCAATGTTCGACAAACGTTAGGTTTCGATGGGATTGAGCTCCATGCGGCACATGGCTATCTCATTGATCAATTTCTGAAGGATGGAATCAACGATAGAACAGATGAATATGGCGGTTTAATTGAAAATAGGTGCAGATTCTTGATGGAAATTGTCCGAGTGGTAGTTGCAGCTATCGGCAGTGATCGCGTTGCAGTTAGAATTTCACCTGTGATCAATTTCGTCAATGCCATGGATTCTGATCCACTCAACCTAGGACTCGCAGTGATCAGATAACTTAACACATTCCAAGCTGATATGGGAACAGAACTTGCTTATCTCCATGTAACTCGACCTCGATTTATGCCATCTCCTGAACAAATAGGTACTGAAAATGAAGAAGCCAAGTTAATGCTGACTCTGAGAAGAGCTTATCAAGGTACATTTATGTCAGCCGGTGGGTTCTCTCGAGAGCTAGGAATGACAGCTATAGCTGACAGAGATGCGGATTTGATAGCATATGGTAGAATTTTCATTGCTAATCCCGACTTAGTATATAGGTTCAAGATCAACGCACCATTAAATGAGTACGTCCGGGAGACGTTTTATACTCATGACCCTGTTGTTGGATACACAGACTATCCTTTCCTTGACCAAGAAAGTAATGACGAGGACTCTGACATGACAAAAGTTTGTTCTTGAGAGAACTGGATTTGTATTGACTGTATGGGGGGTAAAAGTATTTCGTGCAAGTCTGGTCAATTCCTTCCTGCAATGTTATCTATCTGTTTCCGTAGATGTGTTGTCGCCTTCACTTTTCATGTAGTGATGTTTGCATCTTGCAATTCATGTGTTTAGGCCCGCGTACAGATACGTAAAGTGTTAGAAGATTGTTCACATAAAAAAATACAAATGACCAACTTTTGGTTATTATTGATAAGTGATGGACTTATTCGAAGAGAGCAATTGTGATTATTTATGGATAAAATCATTAGTAACTCAAAGAAAATCGATAACTCACTAGTGAAGTCATAGACAATACACAATGTGAAATTTATCACAAGAACTTTGAAGTTGATCGATGATGTTATTAAATTTTGCAACAGGCAATTGACATGAGGATAACTATTAGGTGGTTATTTCTATTGCTGCTATTTTAGGATGGTTGTGATTTCTTATAATTAAGTGTCCTAAAAAATACGAGTTAGTGGATAATATAACTTCTTGTAACCACCATTAGGACATTATTTCTTTTTTTGCTAATGGTATGTAACTCCATTTGTAACTATCGATTGTAGATTTTAAATAGTCATATTGTACTCTTTGTAAGACCCTACACCAACGAACAAATCTCATTATCATTTAATTTCCTTTCAATTCTAGTACTGTAATGTAGTTCTCAAATATCTCATTGTAGATTAAGTTTCAGTGAATATGTCAATTGTAGTTGGAGTCGTAACTCTTACATCCGCATCGTTGATTAAGTTTCAACATTGTATATTTATTCACATGTACTTTCTCATAGATTAAATTTCAGTAGAGTTTTGTGTTCTTTGACGATGGTTAAATCCCGTTAAAGCACGTTCATCGGTTCCCTTGTGTTTCCATGATACTTCCTATTTACAGTCACCATAAGACCCATCTCCTTTTATAAAAAACCAAAGAATGACTTTCAGTGTAAAGTATTTTTTTGTCGAGTCTATTGGAATGTGGTTCATTCTCCGCATTGATAGGAAGGCATAGGGAGTTTGTGTATACTTTGATATAGACATACGTATATACATGCGTACATTCATACGTACGTACATACATACATACATATTAATGAAGAAGCCATCAGCCTAATTATAAGCTTTATTAAACAACTATTCTAAGATAATATCTCCATCAAGATATGCAGAATATATGTGCGATGTATGTGCAATCTTGAGAGATACAGATAATCAACATAATTAATGGAAATTATTTTCAAAAAAATCCCTAATTATCTCTAACAACTTCAATGAAACCACTGCCATCTCTCAAGAGGAAATCGGGTACTTTTAAAAATCCTTTATTTTCAATTAAATCACATATTGTAAACGGTTATTTTACTACGTATATATACACTTATGACATGACATATGACTCTTTTGTAGTCTTCTGTGAGAAAAATTGATACTAAATCAATTTATTGTGTGAGTTTGGAATAGAGCCAAATGACGATGAACAGGTTGATTGGTTCAGTTTGGTTCTAACGCACTTTCAGTTTAAGATCTAATGAACTATCCAATAACTACTTACATGAATAAATTATATTTTCTTGAAGTGAAATATATATATATATATATATATATATATATATATATATATATATATATATATATAACTAACTGTATATTACTCCTTAGACTCTGTTTATCATTTTGGTGTAGTCTAAAAGCACATTGGATGCTTGAGCTATTTTAATGCCAAATGAATTTCGGTTTCTACATGTTCCTGGAATTTACACCGAAGAACAAATCGATGCATGGAATAATGTGGTCGATGCTGTTTATGCCAAGGGTGTTCTAAATTTTATGTCAATTATGGCATGCGGGTCAGGCATCCCATAAAAATAATTGCTTTAACTTTTCACTATATACTAAATTTCAATCTCGATTGATCCATTTTACTATGTTGTTATCTCGTGAAATAGAGTTATGCTATTGCTTAATCATAATTTATTTCTAGCTTATTAGTATAGCAGCCTGGTGACGGTGCGCCAATTTCGTCAACCAAGCGGTCCATATTGGAGAATTGGAAAGTATTCATGCTCGATGGAACCCAGGAAAATTTCTCCAAGCGTCGAGCCTTGGAAACATCTGAATTTCCGAAGGTTGTCGAGCAGTTTCGTCAGGCAGCAATCAGCTCCATACGAGCAGGTTTTTTTTTTTTGTTTTTTTAGGCTACGAGATTTCGTGTCTTAATTCACTATCCTAAGCTGTTTTCCATTTTAATTTTGATAAGACTTGACATTGAAATTTTTTCCACTTATGTAATTTTGCCGTTCATGTGCACTGAATGAGGATTCAAATAAAAATTGTATTGAAAAGAGTCAAACGGTTACAAGATAGTGACCTGACAATGGAAGTGAAAATTTACGTTACGAAATGACTTGGTACATTTAAAAGCGAAAAGAGAATTCTGTCTCATACTCAAGATTGATTATATCGCTCGATAAACCTGCTGATTCTATTGAGACTATCTATGTATAAGGCCCATTACAATCACGTAATGAAGTGATGTAAGATTACAATTAACAGCTATATTAATGTTAGGTACCCTAAAGACGACATGCACTGGACGCATTGTCATGATCATTTTTATAGATCCACTTAACTCTCAAATAACCTTATGTGACCCTATACCTACTAGGCATTGCCTAGTCCATCCATGGAAATTTTTTGCCTGGCCCTGACCTACGCAGATCAAGTGAATGGCAATGATGGTTCAAACAAAGAGTTGGTCCTACAGTGTTCTGACATTATAGTTGGACAAACGTTGGGTTTCGATGGGATCGAGCTCGATGCAGCACATGGCTATCTCATCGATCGATTCCTGAAGGATGCAGTCAACAAATACGGTGGTCTAGTTGAAAATTGGTGCAGATTCTCGATGGAAATCATTTGAGCGGTAGTTGCAATTATTGGCGGTGATCGATTTCAGTTAGGATTTTCACCTGTGTCCAATTATGTCGATGCCATGGATTCTGATCCACTCAATCTAAGACTCATGGTGATCAAACAACTCAACACATTCGAGGCTTATATGGGATTCCCAAATGTCCAATATGTCCTTTAGCTAAACAATCTCGAGCATCTTTTCCAAAAAGTACATCCCGTACAAAAATCCTTTCTCATTGCTTCATATGGACATCCGGGGACCTTATCATACCCCTCACCGTGATGCTGAGATCTCGATTCTTCCTTACAATTGTTGATGATTACACTTGTGCCCCATTGGGTGTATCTTATGCAATCGAAAAGCCAAACTTTTGGTAATTTGTCAAAATTCCTTTCCATAATTAGGAATGTTTGATAGATCCTCGTACAACGAATCCGTACGAGATAATCGGGTGTGAATTTTTCACTACCGATTGCAACACATTATTATCTTCTCATGGCATACTTCATGAGACTCGTACTTACACTCCACAACAAAATGGGGTTATTGAGCACAAACACAAGACATGCTAGAAGTAGCTCGTGCCCTAAAATACCAAGCTTCTATTCCATAAGATTTTGGGGAGATTGTGTGGTCACGGCAAAGAGTTTACTTGATTAATCGCATGCCAACTCCGGATTCTTAATGGTAGGACCCCTTTGAGATGCTTTATACAAACGGCCCGATAATAGTCATCTTAAAGTGTTTGGTTGTTTATGCTATGCCACAAATGTGGGTCCTCGAGATAAAATGAGCCATCGGGCTACTCAGTGCATTTTCATGGGATATCCTCCTCTTCAAAAAGGATATAGAGTTATGGAAATATCTACGAGAGACTTTTCTTCATTATGTGGATGTTGTTTTCCTGAAGATGTATTTCCATTTGAAGATATGGTTTCTTTTTCATCACAGCCCTCTTCTTTACAATCGATCGGGCATTTAGACGGACATTTTTGTCCGATGAATCTTTATCCTTAGCACCAGGGTTTCTTATTGCACCAAGACCAGACATATCATTAGGACCATCTCCGTCTATTCCAATGGATTCTACACTGTCAAACTTATTTGAGGACATTTCTCAATCTCCTTCAACAATAGCTGCGTCACCAGTTATTCCCGAATCATCGGATCCTCCTGCACAAAATGTAATCGATCAGCCTCGATGTTCTGGATGGCACACTCGTCCACCTACATGGACCAAGGATTACATATGTTCTGCTAAGAGTTCTTTAGGTACACAACAACCTATTACCTCATATGTGTCATTTAATCAGTTATCGCCAGGACATATGTGTTGTATCAGCCATATATCGGAAGAACAGGAATCATCATCATTTGCTGAGGCAGCACGAGATTCTAAATGGCGACAGGCGATGGAATCCGAACTTACTGCTCTAATTGAGAACAACACTTGGGATATTGTCCCCTTGCCTCCAAGAAGAAAACCGATTGTATAAATGGGTTCTATAAGATAAAATTCAAGGCAGATGGCTCTGAGCTATAAGGCTCGTTTAGTTGCCAAGGGATTCAACAAAAAGAAGGTTTTGACTACCATGAGACCTTCTTCCGCAGCTAAAGAAGTCACTCTACGCACCTTTTTGTCCGTTGCAGCCATACGGAATTGGTCCCTTCATCAGATGGATGTGCATAATGCTTTTTCCTCACGGTGATCTAGATGAAGAAATCTACATGGATATTCTCAAGGATTACGTGCATGGGGAGTCTCGGGTATGTCGATCTCGCAAATCCTTATATGGATTAAAGCAGGCATCTAGACAACGGTATGCCAAGTTCACCGCCGCACTAACCAATGCAGGTTTTGAACATTCTAAGTATGATTATGCCTTGTTTACACGTACTACAAAAAGACTCATCAATTTATTTGTTGATATGTCGATGACATACTTGTCATGGGAAATAATGATTCCGATGTTGCCAAGTTCAAAAGGTATTTGCACTCCACCTTTCACATTAAAGATTTGGGACCACCAAAATATTTTCGGCATCGAAATTGCTCGATCTAATGAAGGAATTTGCCTTAGTCAAAGGAAGTTCATCTTGGAGATTGTTTCCCGAAGTAGGCTTATCGGGATGTAAACCAAACAGTCATCCAGTTGAGCAAAATGTGAAGTTGGACGACACATGATTATGACATTAGTTCTCCTTCAACCATTAAGGATTCAGTGCTCAGAGATCCTTCTGAATATCAGTGACTTGTTGGAAAACTGATATATCTTACAATGACAAGACGGTGGTCTAGTTGAAAATTGGTGCAGATTCTCGATGGAAATCATTTGAGCGGTAGTTGCAATTATTGGCGGTGATCGATTTCAGTTAGGATTTTCACCTATGTCCAATTATGTCGATGCCATGGATTCTGATCCACTCAATCTAAGACTCATGGTGATCAAACAACTCAACACATTCGAGGCTTATATGGGATTAAAACTCACTTATCTCCATGTAACTCAACCGCGAGTCATGCCATCTCTTGAACAGACTAGTACATAAGATCAAGAAGCCAAATTGTAAGAAATGCTCATCAAGGTACATTTATGTTAGCCAGCGAGTTCACTCAAGGACTAGGGATGAAGGCCGTGACCGATGGTGATGCAGATTTGATATCATACAGTCAAACTTTCATTTCTAGTCATGATTTAGTAAAAAGGACTATCAATATTAATGCACCATTAAATGAGTGCATTCGAGAGATGTTTTAGACTCATGACCTTGTTGTTGGATAAACAAACTATCCTTTTCTTAAACAAGAAAATAATGATTTTCAAAAGAATTAAAAGTGAGGATGATATTTTCCCCAATATGTTGGGCCCGAAAACCTTGCCGCGGCCCCTACCTTTGTAAAAGGTACTCAAAATGGACAAAAAAGGACCGCTAAGAAGAATAAGATGAATCTATTGCTCTAGTAATTAGGAATTAGATGATAATTTTTTTCTTTATAATTCTTATTAGGTCCACCGCTAGTGTAAAAAGATAGTTATATATTCATAGTTTGATGATCGACATGTGTATTTGAATTTTAAAACCATATTCTTCCAAGTGTCCATCACGTAAATGTGAGACCTAAATTGCACACTGGTAACAAAATTCCTATTTTCTAATTAGAAAAAAAAATATATAAGATTTCATTTTCCCCTCTATTTAACTTTAATTTGTTTGAGTCTAATTGCACCTATAAACGTTTTATTCGTGGTTTATGTTTTCATAATAAAAAAAAATGATTGAAGGGCAATAAATTGACATATAGGGAGAAACTAAACATGTAAAATCAATACTCCTCTCTCCCCGAGAGCTCCTCTCTCTCCATTAGGGCATAGTCTACCCCTCTTTCTTCAATGGTTGTTAGTGCAAATCGATCCCTGCAACCACCATGATGCTGGAGTTGTAGCTCACACCAGATGGCCTTGCGAGCACTTCAGAGTTGGTATGTTGATTTTAGAAACCTAACCCTTTCTTTTCTCAGCTTCCCGTTTTGAAAAACCATAAACCCATATACAAATCTACACCCTTTCTTTCTACACCACCATGGTCTTCACGATTTCTTCTTATAGTTGCTAGAATTGCCATTCTTAGTCCTCCCAATCCAATTCTACAGAGACCCTTTCCTTTGATTTAAGTCCTCCTAGACCAGTTCAACAGAGCCTCCTTCAATCTAATTCCAAACCGATATCCAGTATTACCAATACTTATAAGAAAACTGACGTGCGGACCCCTCAAGTGTCATAACTTTGGCCAAAGGGACACTTGAGTGCTATAACTTACGAAAGGTATACTTAAATGCCAAAATCGGAGTAAAAGGGATCACTTGAGTGCCATTTCGGTCAAAATCCGGCCAAAATGCCGACGTGGCATTTTTCCGGCAAAGCACACCCAAAACGATGCCGTTTTGCACGCTGACGTGGCGAAATAATGCAAAAATGTCATGTTTTTGGCCGACGTGATAAAATAAATAAATAAATAAATTAATTAAATTTATTTAAAATATTAAAAAATAATAATTTTAAAATTAAATTTAGTTAAAATATTAAAAAATAATAATTAAAAAAATTAAAAAAACTCTAAAAAAAATTTTTAAAAAAAAAAAAAAAAAAAAAGGAACGGGGGAGGCCGGCGAGGGATCAACCCTCAGCCGTCGCCACTGCCGCTGCTGGGAAGCGCCGGCGATGGCAGGGGGAGGGTCGGTCTGGGTCGCCGGGCCCTGGCCAAGGGCTGGTGACCCTAGCTGATAGGTGGCGAGGGCTCGCAAGCCCTCGCCGGATCTAGGCGAGGCCATGAGCCCTCGCCGCTGGATCTGGGGGGGCTCGCGGCCCTCGCCTAGATCTGGCGAGGGTCGACAACCCTCGCCCGACCGATCGGCGGTGAGGGCTCACAAGCCCTCGCCGGATCTGGGCGAGGGCCGCGAGCCCTTGTCGTTGGATCTGGGCGAGGGCCGCGAGCCCTCACCGCTAGATCTGGGGGGGATTGCGGCCCTCGCTGCTGGTCGGCGAGGGTCGCCGGCCCCTGGCCAGGGCCCGGCGACCTCGGCCGACCCTCCCCCCGCCATCATCGGCCCTTCCTGGCGACGGCGGGGTGGCGATGGCGGCGCGGCGGCGGCTCGGGCGATCCTCACCCGCTCCCCCATTCCTTTTTTTTTTTGTTCATTTTAAAGTTTTTTAGAGTTTTTTTTTTTTTAATTTTTATTTTTAAATATTTTAACTAAATTTAATTTTAATTTAAATTTTTTAATATTTTAATTAAAATTAATTTTATATTTAATTAATTAATTATTTATTTATTTTTACCATGTCAGCCCAAAACAACACTGGTTTTGCATTATTTTGCCATGTCAGCGTGCAAAACGACGTCGTTTTGGGTGCGCTTCGCCGGAAAAATGCCATGTCGGCATTTTGGCCGAACTTCGGCTGGAGTGGCACTCAAGTGATCCCTTTTTCTTTGAATGTGGCACTTAAGTGTATCTTTCGTAAGTTATGGCACTTAAGTGTCCCTTTGGCCAAAGTTATGGCACTTGAAGCATTCTTTTGCCTAAGAAAACCCAACAATTTCCCCAACCTTTGCCTCTAGTGAGAAACCTAGTCTGGTATTCTAAGTAAATCAAGACAAGCGGCATTGGCTCTCTGCTCTAAATAGGCAAAGAATAGTGTCCCAGACTTTGACCAGGTGTAAACCAAGGGCAGCGAGACAACCTAGAAAACGATGAAATGGAATGTGAGAACAAAAATGACTTAAGATTGGCTACACAGTGTAAAAGCTTGGGCGATCTATGGTTAGCTAGTGATGCGGTTGAGGTCTCAATAGAAATTCCGCTTATCAAAAGGCAGGAATGTAATCTTACTCTATTTGGCAAACTATTCTCCAAACCTAATGTTAACTTTCCAACCTTCACCAACACGATGAAGAAGGCATGGAAAACAGAATTAGTTGCTTGTATACAAAAAGAGCCAGGCTTATTCTCCTTTGTGTTCCAATCTGAGGAAGAGAAAGATAGAATCCTAAAAACGGGTCCATGGTCCTTTGCGATTAACCTTTTAGTTCTAAAATAGTGCAAACTATAGATCCCAGAGCACTGTTATAATTATTCTTGTTGTGATTTCTGGGTTCAAATGGGAGGAATACCTCAAGGATGGTTTAGAGAAGACGTGGTTGCTGATTTGGCTGAGAGAGTGGGACAAGTTATTGAAATTCAGATGGAGGCAAAAGAAAATGGTCCAAACAAAGGAGGAAAGGCGAGAGTAGAACTAGATTTGAATTCACCTTTGAAATCAGGGGCTATTTTGGACATAGGGAATAAGAAGTTATGGGTGGAATTTAAGTATGAACGACTTCCACATTATTGCTACTCATGTGGGGGAATCGGTCATTATGCCATAAATTGTGAGGAAATTCCTTATGATCAAACTAAATGGGCAGAAAATAAGGCAGGGAAGTACGGACCTTGGCTAAAGGCGGAAGTACATGATCACAGCCCTCATTGGGAAGCTTTCTATGGCAAATTAGAGACAAATTTTGATGCTAAAGAGGTCATCCCTGAGATGCCTGCAATAGAAAATGAAATGGAAAGAGAGATGAGAAACGTCTTCAAGACACGGGCTACCAATATTCGTAACAAGAAAAAGGCCAAATTGTTATTCTTCTAACTATTTGATTGAAGGCCCGACTATGGACCAAAGCAAAAAAGATAAAGGGAAACATATTATGAGCATTGACTCACCTAAAGCACACTTTTTGACTAAGGATAGCAATAGTTAAAAAACTTCGAGAACCCAGAAAACCAAAAAACAGAAAAGATCAAAAGAAAATGCCATTTTACTCATCGATGATGTGGAGTTGCTGGAAACACCTGTTCAGATAGTAAAGGAAGGAAAGGATTGGGCTTTGGTGGCTAGCCCTAATAAGACACCGAAGACGTCATGAAGATTATAAGCTGGAACTGTCAAGGGCTGGGCAACCCCCTGACGTTCCAAGAGCTGAGAGCATTAGTTGCTCTTGAAAGGCCTAATATGGTATTTTTAATGGAAACTAAGAATAAGAAGTCGATGGTAGAGGGTGTAATAAAACGCCTAAAATTCCCAAACCGTATTATAGAGAATCCGAAAGGTATTGCAAGAGGTTTAGTACTTATGTGGAGTGAAGAGGTGGATGTGGAGCAGAAAATGCCATTTTACTCATAAATGATGTGGAGCTACTGGAAACACCTGTTCAGATAGTAAAGGAAGGAAATGATTGGGCTTTGGTGGCTAGCCCTAATAAGCCACCGAAGACGTCATGAAGATTATAAGTTGGAACTATCAGGGGCTGGGCAACCCCTTGACGTTCCAAGAGCTGAGAGCATTAGTTGCTCTTGAAAGGCCGAATCTAGTATTTTTAATGGAAACTAATAACAAGGAGTCGATGGTAGAGAGTGCAATAAAATGCCTAAAATTCCCAAATCGTATTATAGAGAATCCGAAAGGTATTGCGGGAGGTTTAGTACTTATGTGGAGTGAAGAGGTGGATGTTAGAGTGAATTCCAGCAACAAATCTGTCTTAGATGTTGAATGCACTGATCGGACAAGTGGCTGTCTTATGAGAATAACCTTTCTCTATGCTTCTACTAATTACAGGGAGAGGATACTCTTATGGCATAAACTATGGCAAATTCATTCACAAAACCTTCTTCCATGGATTTGTATGGGGGATTTTAACGAAATATTATATGCTTAGGAGAAGGTAGGAAAAAGGGCAGCAGATTACAACCGAATGGTAGCGTTTTGCTAACTTTTGAATGATTGTTCCCTACTGGATATCGATAGCAAAGGATGTGCCTATACTTGGGCAAACAACAGAGCAGGGGAGGAGTTGGTTAAAAAAAGATTAGATCGAGTTTTATGTACCATGGACTGGTGGGTGATCTTTCCAAATGCTGAAGTTCAAGCTCTCCCAGTTGTTGGCTCGGACAATAGCCCACTTCTACTAGAGCTACACCCAAAATGTTAGAAGCGAAATAAACAATTCAGGTTTGAAGCTTATTGGATGGAAGAAGCAGAATGTAAGGAGATTATCAAGCGAACATGGGATAGCAATCTCCTTAATGAAAATAGTTTTTTAGACAAAGTGCACGAAGTCTCGAAAGAACTAATGAAATGGAGCAAAAACAAGTTCCCAAATGCTACCATTCGCATAAGAGAGCTAAAGAGAAGATTAATAGAGCTTACTAATAGACATCCATAAAGTTACAGCAAGGAGGAATATCAAAAGATTGTGGATCAAATTGAAATTCTATGAAAACAGGAGGAAAAGTATTGGGGGCTCAAGGCACGCATAGATTGGCTTAAATGGGGAGACAAAAACACAAAATATTTTCACGTCACAACAGTGCAAAGAAGGCAGTGAAACAGAATCACAATGCTGAAGCTAAATGAAGACACATTGTGCAGGGAGCCGAATATACTTAAGCAACACATTAGGGACTTTTATCAAACACTTTATGAAACCGTGGGCCCAAGGAATTTTCAGCCAATCCTAGATCAATGTCCCAGACCGGTCAATGAGGAAATGAGCACATATCTAATGAAAGCTGTGACAATTAAAGAAGTAGAAGCGGTAGTCTTCCAAATGGATGCACTCAAAGCTCCAGGGCCCAATGAGTTAAATGGGAAATTTTATCAGCATTATTGGGAGGAACTAAAGCAGGAAGTTTTTCAGCTATTATAGTTGTTCTTTGAGACAGGTACTCTTGATCCAATCCTAAATCAAACCCGCATTTCCCTAATACGAAGGTCAAAAATCCAGAAAGTATAAACTAATTTAGACCTATTAGCCTGTGTAATTTTAGCTATAAAATCATGCTGAAGTGCTGGAAAATAGGCTGAAGAGATGGCTTCCAGAAATTATTACTTCAGAACAAAGTGCCTTTGTGCAAGGGTGGCAAATTCAAGACAATATTGTAATAGTTCAGGAAGTTATCCATCGGCTCAGAATTAAGAAAAGAAGAAAGAAGTTTCAAGCTATTCTGAAATTAGACATGCAAAAAACGTACAGTAGAGTAGAGTGGGATTTTATGAAGGAATGCTTGCTGAAATTGAGATTTGATTCAAGGTGGGTAGGGCTGATAATGCATTGCGTCTCAACAGTCACTTTTAGTGTGAAGGTAAATGGGGAGCCTATGAACTATTTCACACCATCCGGGGGATTAAGGCAAGGTGATCCTCTTTCACCTTATTTGTTTATACTAGTGTCAAATGTTCTATCATGGCTGATGCACAAGGCTATGGAAGACAGGAGCTTAAAAGGGATAACATTGAATATGCATTGCCCTACCCTCTCACATCTTCTCTTTGCTAATGATTCCATTTTCTTCTTGGATGGGACTATCTCAGAATGCCAAAACCTAGCGGCTATCCTTAACTAGTATTGTTATGTTACGGGCCAAGCAATCAACCTCAATAAATCACGAGTGAGTTTCAGTAGTGGCTACCCTATGAATCTGAAACGGAATTTGGCACATGAACTTAGAGTCCCAATCATAGACAAAATAGGGAAATATCTTGGCATTCCAATGGATTGGGGCCGTTCAAAAAAAGAGATGTTTGACTGGATCTTAGCTAGAGTAAACATGAAAATGGAAGGTTGGAAAGAGAAAATTCTGTCCAAAGCGAGTAAAGAAACGTTGATTAAAAATGTTGTACAAGCCCTTCCTCAATATACCATGTCAATCTTCAAAGTACCCATCTCCATATGTAAAGCAATTGAAAGAAGAATTGCATCTTTTTGGTGGAAACAAAATGATAATAGTAGTGGGTTGCACTGGAAGAAATGGGAAGTATTGAAAATGAGGAAGGATGAAGGGGGGTTTGGATTTAGAGATTTAATAAAGTTTAACAAAGCAATGTTGGGAAAACAAGCTTGGAGGTTATCTCAATGTCCCACAGCCTTATGGAGCAGAATTTTCAAAGGAGTGTATTTTCCAAAAGAAGATATGTGGAAGGTAGGAAAATGGCAGCGTCCATCATGGGGTTAGCAAAGCATTTTGGTGGGGAGAGAAGCTATTGAAAAGGAGGTACAATGGAGAGTAGGTGATGGCAAGAAAATTAAAATACGATAGCATAAATGGCTGGAATCTGAAGTGATAGGTGGCCCGACAAATAAAGACGACCCCATAACTATGGCTGAACTTGTAAATGATGGAAACAAGGGATGGAAAGAAACTGAGGTGCCGAACCTATTTGAGGACAGAATAGCAAATGAAATTCTAGCCATCCCATTAAGCTCGAATGAGAAGAAAGATACCTTAGTGTGGAAGGGTAATCGGGTAGGGAAATATACGATTAAAAGCGGATATAACAAAGTATGTGCACAAACCAACGAAGCAAAACATCACAGAGCCTGGACATCATTTCAGCCTCCCCGTACATTGTGGGCGAAGATATGGAGTTTATCTATTCCCCCTAAGATGTGCATCCTTATATGGAGCATTTTCCATAATGCAATCCCGACAAGAGAGAATCTATACAAACGGAAAGTGTTACCTAACCCAATCTGCTCGCTCTGCAATACACATCCGGAGACCACTGAACACTTGTTCCTCCTCTACAAATGGACAAAGAACATATGGATGGATCCACAGATCAATCTTAACTGTAAACCTAACTTCATAACCCGGTTTGATAAATGGCTGTTGGAGAGTTTTGCAAGTGACAGAGACCTACTTGAGAGAGAGTTGGTGGCAACGGTGCTATGGTTCGTTTGGAAAGCTCGGAATAACTCGATCTTTAGAGCAAAGCAACTGAATCCAAACAACATAGTGGATCTAGCGCAAGCACATCTCCACAATTTCAGCAGATGGCAGCACAAAATAGAGGATGGAAAACCCACAGACTAGCACTAACAGAGGAGATGGAGACCGCCAGAGGAAGGAAGGATGAAAGTCAACGTCGATGGCTCCTGGGTACAAGGCGAATCGGTAGGCTCAGTCGTCGGAATCTTGCGGGATCCAACTGGGCAACTCATCGACGGCTTCGTGCAACAAGTACGAGCCTCCTCCCCTATTCAAATCGAAACCCTAGAGATTTTGCACGGGTTGGAGTTTCTAGTTTAGAGAGAAGCTGCACATGGGAGAAGAAGTGTTCGATCAAGTACAGCAAGGAGAAGTGGTTGTGAAACAGACTATTCAATAGTAGCACAAAGCATCGCGGGTCGGGCCGAACCTCCGTGGAATGTGAAGCCCATTGCGGAGCAATGCAAAACTCTTCTATTCAATTCCAAATCGACGAAGTTGGTACACTGCACGCGGGAAGCAAATGAGGCAGCAGATTTAATCGCGAATATGCATAGAGCTAAATCCCTCCCTCAACACTGGCGTACCATCCCTCCTCCTGCTCTCTCGGAAATTTTATCCGCGGAATTTTACCCACTGACTTCTTGTAATGCTCATACTTAATGAATGAAATAAAATAGTATTTCTGACCAAAAAAAAAAATGTAAAATCAACCTCTCATTTTCTTTTTTCCTTCTAACATTTGAAAAAGCACGTGAGTTATATCTTGACTATTGCTCAAAGTATAATCGTGTTCATGCTTACCAAATAGTAGCTGCCACAATATTTGAATTCTATTATGATGAAAATGGAATCCTAGGAGGAATGTTCCATATTCTAACCAAACCTTTTGCACCAGCTCGTCGTGCGTTTATATGGTCTAGAGAGGCTTACTTATCTTAGATGCTATATTTGTTTTTGGCTTTATTTATTTGTTGCTTTGTCCAGTTCAATGAAGTCGCTGGTTCAATTGAATTCTACAAGCTTGATATTTTGTTCATGATTATACTCTAAAGTGATGGAAAATGGTAACAATCTGAACAATATCAGATTAACGTAACGGAATAGAATAATCTCCTCTATTGTGTAAATCTAATAGGATCTGATATAGTATAACAAAATAAATATCAAGCACGCAAACACAAGATGATTTTTTACATGGAAAACCTCCTCAGAGTGAGGATATTAAAAGTCACAGGACCGAAGTCCACCCAAAAATCTTCACTATCAACAAAATCGGGTGAACAAAGTTATTTTCTAATAAATACTAGAGGTACATAGCAACAAAGACCTTAAGAACATCATTCTTGGAAAAATGCATAAATTTCACAAGAGATCAAAGATAAATCTGATCAAAAATGCAAATTTTGATTAATCCACGAAATACTTTGTATAGGGAGGTTCAAACAAAAATCAAACCGTCCATATTCGAAAAGAGTGCACCACAAAACATTTACAAAATTTCAGCTCAATCGGATTACAAATTGACCTCCAATGCTAGCTTTGATATAAATCAGATTGATTCTCAAATCTCAGATTTTCTGCTTGCTCTTTTTCTTTTGTCATTGCTTTTTTCTAATTTCTTTGCGGCCACTACTTAAAAGATAGTAAGAAACCTTCTTTCTCCATATAACTTATCATATAGGCTTAAGCTCTTTTGGGTTTGCAATTCCTTGGCTTTCCTTCGTATGAGAGTGAACTCTGTTAGTACAAAGGTATCACCAATTGACATTTTATTTTTTAATTCTAGTTTAGTCTATCGACCCGGTAAAGGTACATCCATCTCATCCACCAACTAGTTCAAATTGAAGAAGTGGAAAAATCTCATGCCTAGTGGGACCGACGACATATCGTCAAAAGCTTGAGCTATGGACACATTCGAAGCATCGCAGGTTGTCGAGCAATTTCGAAAGGTTGCTATGGACTTTGTTCGAGCTGGTGGTTCCAAATATTTTCTCAATTTATTGCCTTCAATAGGGAAACTTTGACTATTGCAGTTCATGTCATTAAAGTGGAAATCAAACTTTGGTGTGGTCACGTATGAACATTTTGCAGCGTATAAAATTCTATTTTACTGGGGTGTGTGTGGAGGCTAGAGAGAATGAAGTGCAAAAAATTCACAGGTAAATTTAAGAATAAACCAAAGTTGGTAAAGCAAAAGGTAGTAACTCAATCGGAAAAAAATTGGTAAATCACTTAAATAAAAAAGTCAACACCTTCATATGGTAATTGATAAATTTAAACAGTAATCGTTAAAAATAAGATAAGTTTTTCTTTTGTCATAGACAAGAGAAGTTGGTAATTAAGAAAAAAGCTAAACAAACATTGATGACAAACTCAAGTAAGAGTCGGTATTGCAAAAGTTAATAATTTAGTCAGAGAAATGTTAGTATCTATCGAAATATAAATCCGTGATTTCTAAAGAAAAGTTGGTAAATTTAATGGGCTATTAACTCAATAGAAAAATTTCTACATTAGAATAATTGAGCACTTAAATAACTTTGTAAAAAACTAGTTGGTAACCGAAGAAAAGCTTAGTAGATTTAATGGGTTATTACATTATGTTTCACGATCCCTTAGGTAGCTAGGCGGCTATCATGCCCCGATCTTCGAACGCATGCCCATCCCTTACCTAGTCAATTAATAGCGATGTTCCAGGCCGCATCACCAACCCATTCATTTAATATGTGCATGCGAAAGCATATAAAAAAAAAATCCCCAAATAATAAAACAATGGGATAGAAAAGTAGGGCTATATTTTTCACAACTGAAAAATCACAACCAAAATTTTATACATAGCAAACCACATAGTATATAATACAATACTATTTACAAGTCTGATCTACTATACATCCGATCACAACTCGTAATTTGCAAAACAAGAGTGGGGTTTCAGTCCTCCACTCATTCTTCATCTGGATTCTCCTCCTACTCAACGACCCTTCCTCCTTTCCACGTTCCCGTTGGAACCTACCATGAGATACTCAGATGATCCTAGACCATCAAGGGCAAGAATCATTGGATCGATCACTTCTCTACCTCTAGGTTCTGTAATGCCCTCCCCATACACTACTTCTAAAGCATACACAGGCACCTCAAACTTCGGTATTGGGCCCACTCTTCGCCCATCACTATAATAGCGATATCATGTTCGGTACTGATAGGGCACCCTTTTGGTTCTATCCACATCCACCTAGATGATGGACTTCACCAATACGTACTCCAGGCCTTCAGTGTGCCCGGGCATTGGCGCATGGAACCTCTTTTCGATGATTTCCTTCAGCAAACCATAATACATGGGAGGAGGTAGATGTGCTGCCATCTATGGGCCTGAAATGGTTATACAATAGCCACTAAGACAACGTCTCAGTGAGTTCTACTTCCTAAAACCTTATTAGTAAATCAATACAAAATGGCTACCTAAGCATATCACGAGACATGGGGCTTACTTTGGCCTCATATTCCACCTGCACATTAGCACAGTTCAAATATGCACCCAATCACATCACACAAATTGATACCTCGATCAATTGACTTAGTCGATTACATGTCAATCCGACCATTCCCTAGTCATCTCACTTATTTAGTCTCAAATCTTACTCATGGCTCAACGAGCATCGTCTACCAAATTTCTTGGCTACAAATTACGGTCCACGAGACATGACCTATCTTTAGGTGGCAAATTACGACCCAATGGGCGCGACCTTTAATAAGTAGCAGATTACAACCTTATTAGGCATGACCTCTATTGAGTGACAATTTACAGCCCAACGGGCATGACCTCTATTGGGTGGCAATTTACGGCCCAGCTAGCGCGACCGACTCCAAATTCAATGGCAAAACTCAACCCTACTAGCACAACCACACTTTGGTAGCTTTCGAGGTTCAGCTTATAACCTCCCACAGTCAATTTCTAATTGAACACCGACAATGATCAATTTTGGGATAAATCTCCACATACTCATCAACTCACTCAATTTTCACAAATTAATGCTCAATTAAATAAACAAAAAGCACCCTTGTAATTAGCACAAAATTTTGGTCGTCGACCATCCTGGTCTAATTTTCAAGAATTAATTAAATAATTAATTAAATTGGAAAAGTAATTAAATAAATACTAAAAATCCAACTTAGGCCTATATCACCTAATTGGAAGTCGAGACGGACTCGAAAAATTTTCAAGACCCGTTTAATAAATACTAGCACATATCTACTAGATAATGACTATATCTAACCACCTAAAATGTATTGTGTCACTAATTTAATTGATCTAACCTAATATAACCTCCTAATCATGCTTAATTAACACTAATCAACTTCTAAGCATAATTAGCAAACTAAGCAGGGTTTAGTGAGCTAAATTCACCCGTTTAACAATCCATTTGGATTGAAACGTTAGGAATGTCGCGGGGGACGTTTTTCTCCAAAGCAAGCCTAAGGTCGGAGGCCCACAAGCACCTCAAAACGAGCTAGAAAGTGGCTGTGAGACCCACTTTCTAACTTATTGGTTGTTGCTAGAAATGGAGAGAAAACAACTCAGTTTAGCATGGTGAGGCTCGGGAAAGAAAGAATAGGCCAAACCGGACCTTGGCAAGGCTTTATCGGTGAAGAAATGGCTAAGGACAGCCTTGGCTACGCTTGGGACAGTGAGAGGAAGCTGCTAGATGGCGCAGCTGAGCGGAGAGGGCGGACATGTGCGGTAGTGCGTGGGAGTGGGAAGGTGTGTGGACGGCGGTGGCGCGGGCAGTCACAGCGGCGGCGGCTTGCTCCGGCTGCTGGTCTCTTACTTGCTGATGGTGCATGGGCACAGAGAGAGAGGAGAGGGGCTTGGTCGGTTGGGGTAAGAGAGAGAGAGAGAGGATAGAGTTGAGGTTGGAGGGGGAGCCCACATGCCTTCAATTTCCACCAAGTTGTCTCCCAAGATTTGCCCACCAAGCCAACAACCCATGGCTGTTATTAAGCCATCAACACACCTCTCACAACCTCTCAAATGGTCCAAGAATGCTAGGGAAAGGGGGCGCTACGAATTTTGAAAGAGAGGGCATCAATTGGTCACTTATTTCACTTCAATTCAACCTCAATTGGCCCTCATAAATCCAATTGATACATCATTGATCATCTTGATAATTTTCCTCACCCATTTATCTATCATGCTTCCCAATTTTGCTATCAAAAACAATTACCGGCTTTTTCTGCACAAAAATGACCTGACGACGACTTTGCCCCAATAAGTGTCAAGTGTCAGAAAAATCTTGTGAGACTAAGTTGACACTCCTAGAATTTATTGTGACATGACAGAATCTTCAATTTTTGAAATCGAACTCGAACTGGCAGTTAATTTCCTCTCGGCTCATTTTTAGCATGACCTAGGCACTGGGTAACTTTAAAAATTTTTTAGGGCAAATGACCCGTAGTCAATTTTCTTCGAGCCACTATGAGCTCACTTGACTCATTGGTGACTCTCGGTTGTTGTGAAAATTTCGATGATTCAAATACAGACACAAAGTACCAAAATAATAGTAAAATCAGTCTAGTGTCGGTCGACAAAAATTTTCTAATTTAGTGGTGTCACCCATAATTAGCCACACATTTTAGTCAAATTGGGCCCACTCTTCGCCCATAATTATAATAACAATACCATGCTCAGTACTGATGGGACACTCTTTTGGTTCTACCCACATCCACCCAAATGATGGGCTTCACAAATACGTACTCCAGGCCTTCAGCGTGCCTGGGCATTGGTGCGTGGAACCTCTCTTCGGTGATTTCCTTCGGCAAACCAGAACACATGGGAGGAGATAGAGGTGCTATCATCTACGGGTCTGAAATGGTTATAAAATAACCATTGAGACAACGTCTCAGCGAGTTCTATTCCCTAAAACTTGATTAGTAAACCAATACACTATGGTTGCTTAAGCACATCACAAGACATGGGGCTTACCTTGGCCTCATATTCCACCTGCACATTAGCATAGTTCAAATAGGCACCTAATCACATCACACGGATCAATACCTCGATCAATTGACTTAGTCAATTACATGTCAATCCGACCATTCCCTGGTCGTCTCATTTATTCAGTCTCAAATCCTACTCATGGCTCAACGAGCATAGTCTACCAAATTTTTTGGCTACAAATTACGGTCCACATGACACAACCTATCTTTAGGTGGCAAATTATGGCCCAATAGGCGCGACCTTTAATAGGTGGCAGATTATGGCCTTATTAGGCACAACTCCTATCGAGTGACAATTTACAACCCAACGGGCACGACCCCTATCGGGTGGCAATTTACGGCCCAACTGGCGCAACCGACTCCAAATTTGGTGGCAAAACTCAGCCTCACTAGCACAACCACACTTTGGTGGTTTTCGAGGTTCAACTTATAACCTCCCACAGTCAATTTCTAATTGAACACCGACAATGATCAATTTTGGGATAAATCCCCACATACTCATCAACTCACTCAATTTTCACAAACCAATGTTCAATTAAATAAACATAAAGCACCATTGTAATCAGCACGAAATTTTGGTCGTCGACCATCCCGGTCTAATTTTCAGAAATTAATTAATTAAATTCGAAAATTAATTAAATAAATACTAAAAATCCAACTTAGGCCCGTATCGCCTAATTGGAAGCTGAGACGGATCCGAAAAATTTCTAAGACCCGTTCAATAAATACTAGCACATATCTACTAGCTAATGACTATGTCTAACCACCTAACATGCATCGTTAAGTCACTAACTTAATTGATCTAAACTAATCTAACCTTGTAATCATGCTTAATTAACATTAATAAACCCTAAGCATAATTAGCAAACTAAGTAGAGTTTAGTGAGCTAAACCCACCCGTTTAATAATCCGTTTGGATTGAAATGTTGGGAACGTTGCGGAGGATGTTTTCCTCTAAAACGGGCCTAAGGTCCAAGGCCCACAAGCACCTCAAAACGGGCTCGGAAGTGGTTGCGAGACCCACTTTCTAACTTGTTGGTCATTGCTAGAGATGGAGGGAAAATAGCTCGGTTTAGCTTAGTGAGGCTCGGGAAAGATAAAATAGGCCAAACTGAGCATTGGCGAGACTTTATCAGTGAAGAAATGGCTAAGGATAGCCTCGGCTAAGCTCGGGAAATTGAGAGGAAGCTGCTAGATGGTGCGGCTGAGCGGAGAGGGCGGACATGCGCGGCAACGCGTGGGAGTAGCGAGGCGCGCAGACGGCAGCGGTGTGGGCAATCATGGCGGCAGTGGCTTGCTCTAGCTGCAGGTCTCCTTCTTGTTGGTGGCGCATGGGCTGAGAGAGGGAGGAGAGGGGCTTGGTCGATTAAGGTAAGAAAGAGAGAGGATAGAGTTGAGGTTGGAGGGGGAGCCCACATACCTTCAATTTCCACCAAGTTGTTTGCCAAGACTTGCTCACCAAGCCAACAACCCATGGTTGTTATTAAACCACCAACAGACCTTGCACAACCTCTCAAATGATCCAAGAATGCTAGGGAAAGGGGGAGCTACTAATTTTGAAAGAGTGAGCATCAATTGGTCACTTATTTCACTTCAATTCAACCTCAATTGGCCCTCATAAATCCAATTGATACCTCATTGATCATTAATTTTCCTCACCCATTTATCCATCATGCTTCCCAATTTTGCTATAAAAAACAATTACTAGCTTTTTCTGCACAAAAACGACCGGGCGATGAGTTTTTCCCAAAAAGTGTTGAGTGTTAGAAAAATATTCTAAGACTAAGTCGACATTCCTAGAATTTGTTATAAAATGACATGATCTTCAATTTATAAATTCGGATTCGAATTGGCGGTTAATTTCCACTTGGCGCATTTTTAGCATGACCTATGCTACCGAGTAACTTTCAAAAAATTTTAGGGCAAATGACCTGTGGTCGTTTTTCTTCAAGCCACTATGAACCCACTCGACTCATTGGCGACTCTCGGTTGTCGTGAAAATCTCAATGATTCAAATACGACATATGGTACCCAAACGATAGTAAAATCAGTCTAGTGTCGGTTGACAAGAATTTTCCAATTTAGTGGTGTCACCCACAATTAGCCACACATCTTAATCGAACTAACCTATAACTGATCTCAAATCGATTTATATATATGCCGTAATGATCTCGATAGATGAGCATGATCGAGAAAGCCGATTTCCTAGTCAAATTCTCAAATCTATTTGCCTTAAAATCCTTAATGATTTCCCATATAGTCTAGTTATCTCGAAAGTGATTAGGTATAAGAACAGCTCTATAGGCATGTCAATGAAATACCCGATTTATTTAGTAGAAAACATGGTTGAAAATCTAGGATGTCACAGCGTCTATGCTATCGTCTGTGGGTCAAGAAAAGAAAAAAAGAAAGTTGATAAACAATAAAAAAAAATTGATAAATTATAAACAAATATTGGCAAATAAATCAAACAAGAGTTGTAAACCAACAGTAGTTCGTAAAGGATTGATGATTTGCTTGAATGAAGATTGGTAAATTTATATAAGGACCAGCAAATTTAATGTAGCAGTAAAATATGCGAATAAAAGTTGGCCAAAGATTTTAAAAAAAATGTTAATTTGTAAATTGTAAAAAAAATTGGAAATTTTATATATATGTCAGCTAATTCTCAACATGTTCTCAGGCAATTTGATGAACTTTTTATTTTGAAATAGATAAAATAGTAAAATCACCAAAATGAATGTTTAACAGAGTGAAATTCAAACACAAAGTGTATTAAAATATTACCTCATATTACTTGACAACAGATCCTATATATTCTTTATATTCATATGGTCTCTCTCTACCTATCAGCTTAAGTTATTGGTTTGGATTTTCTAACATGATGTCAAGGTTAGTGCTATCCTTTTTGCAAATGTGCATCCCCATTAGCCATTTATAATCAAGTATGGTTGGGTTGGATTTTTTTTTAATAAATAAAATAGCTTATTTACCTATTACATCTAAAGAGAACTCCTTTTACCCGTTAAATATCTTTTAGTTTTAGAATTCTGATCAACATTACGTCGCATATTCCACATTAAAATTCTCCGCGTGATTGCCGGCAAATATCTTTAACTGACCTTTGAAAGAGTGGAGGGACAAGAATTGGAATGGGCTTTAGAAAGAAAATGTTAACAATGCCGTTATCAGTTCACACTTCAGTCCTCAGTATACAATAAAAGTACGTGGCCAATAGACAAGCTGTAGGACATATGAAGTTTCTCTTTCAGTGATCTTTGGAAATATCTTGACTGCCATATAAAATGGCCTTTAGTCTGTTCACTGCTGGATTGGTAGAGGGAGTGGACCATTTTTAATGCATTTTGGCTGCATCTTCTAACTTTTTTTCTAGTGATGGTCAATTCGATCCCTCGAGTTGAGCTTAGCGCACAAAGGAAGCATAATTTTGCAAGGACAAGCTGGGAAGGAGAGGGTATTGTGCTTACACTAGGGGTTACTCATTCGGCGCACTCACGACAACTTGAATTAGGCTGCAAATTGAGATAGCTAAGTCCAATCTTTACTCAAACATAAACTTGGATAAGCTGAGCACAATCACCAATTGAGTCTAATGTAGCTCGATCGCATGCATTCGGCCACTAGGGCTGACCAAAAGAAAGTCATCGTTGTAAATTGTAGGATTGATTGATGATTGTTGTATTTTCCATTAATTATATGTTTATAGTACGTATAACAGGGAAATTTCCTGCAATATAGTGTTACATTAGATAGACAAGTAGTCCCAATTAAAGTTTTATACACCTCATGTACATTACATTAATGTGAAATTATTGCCACATCACTCCATGGAATTATGGTTTTATCACACAGCTGTGATTAAATAGGTCAATTTATCTGTGAGAAAGATACCAAATGACAAACATCGAAGCATCAAATCCCCTAAAAAAGTTAAATGAGACAATCTTGACAAATGTCATGCGTGAAATTAGGGAAAACCTTTTCTTTTACGTTGCTCCCTGAAATCCGAGAAACCCTAAAGATAGGGAATTCGCGATGTCCACTCAAATTCATGGCCAAAGATCGGACAACGGAAACCAAGACTTTGCAGTCTGCAGGAGCTACACTTTTAGCTGTCTTGTATGTCCTCTTATGCCATCATTTCTCTCCTCCCATGTGCTCGGGGACCACCATGTTGATTCTCTTAAGATTTTTATTTTCGGATGCTCCCTCTATACCTTCATATAATTCAAATTGCTCTTCTTCTTTTTTGCATTTAAATAAACTTTCTTAAAAGAAAGTTAGAAGTACTCCAGTAATGTAGAGCGAAATTCACCCCTTTGTGATGAGCAATGTGGTTTATTTGTCCCAGAAATTATATAGTTCCTATAGTTACCAAAAGTTGTAAGAGTCATGTTTTCTTCAATCTCTAATAGCTGGGAACTTCATCTAAATTGTATTTGATTACTGAATTACATGTCTAAATATAACCTGCTTGTAAGTTAAACAAGCACAAAATCCATAACGAGAGAGAGGTGTTTTATTTGTGTTAGTCCAAGTTTTAATTAAGTGACAAGTACAGTATTCTTGTGCTAAATGGTTTATTGGTGGTGTAGTTCTCGATTTTATTTGAGAAAAATTCTAACCAAAGAGGTGCAAAAAATAAATATTCTAAGCTAAGATACACTTATAAACAATCTAATATAGATTGGTCATCATGTGCCACTTTTAAGATAATACGGTACTTCTAGCAAAAATTTCAAATTTTGAACTTCTTGATGAGTTCATTGGAAATGTATTTGGAGTTCATATTCTTTAAAGAGACGAATATTCTTTTACAAAGCCCGAAAAAATCTTAAGATATTTTCTCATGGTCCTCTATTTCCAAACTAAAAGAACCTCCTTGTTCTTATCTGTGAAGAGATTACCCTCCGATAGGTGTCATGAATCGCAATCTGTCTGCTTCCAAGGTACCCCTGTCTTGCATTGCCATGCACGTGAAACCCTGCATGGGGTCTCTTATCCTCTCGGCCAATCACCAATGCCTCAGAACATCCCACAATATGCCGCTCTGTATATACCCCCGAGAATCCCTCAAACACACATTCGAAAGGAAATTCTTCTCCCAAGAAATTAAAGAGTTGGCATAAAGATGTCAATACTCCAAACCTTAATTCTGTTCTCCTTCCTCCTCTCCGCCTCCCACGCGGCGGTCCAGGACTTCTGCGTTGCAGACCTCTCGGCCCCCGAGGGCCCTGCGGGCTACTCCTGCAAGAAGGTCTCAGCAGTCACCGTGAATGACTTTGTCTTCTCAGGCCTCGGCGTGGCTGGGAACACCTCGAACCTCATCAAGGCTGCGGTGACCACGGCATTTGCAAACCAGTTCCCTGGTCTGAATGGGCTCGGCATCTCCTTGGCCCGCCTGGACATAGCCCCCGGTGGGGTCATTCCATTGCACACGCACCCAGGTGGCTCGGAGGTCCTCCTTGTCCTCCAAGGGACGATTTGTGCCGGGTTCATCTCATCATCAGCGAACACCGTCTACTTGAGGACCCTCAAGAAAGGGGATAGCATGATTTTCCCTCAGGGGCTATTGCACTTCCAATTGAATTCTGGTAAAGGTCCAGCACTTGCCATAGTCAGCTTCAGCAGTCCAAGCCCTGGGCTTCAAATCGTGGACTTTGCTCTGTTCGCTAATAATTTTCCTTCTGAGTTGGTGGAGGCCACCACTTTCCTTGATGATGCTCAGGTCAAGAAGCTCAAGGGCGTTCTTGGTGGCACTGGCTAAGTGGCTAATTTCATTTTCGTCCAAAATCCATCCATTAAGAATCACCGCCTTTTCAAGCCTCTTCAAAAAAATGAAAGGAAATAATAATTCGGCTTATATGCTCGTTGTCAATGGCTTTCCATGGATTTTCTTGTGAGGTTGTATTTGGTTTGCTAGTGTGTTGAAGTGAGTCACTGTAGTGGAGATTTGATTTTTTAGTGCTTCTGACTTGTTGTTCTGTTCGGACTATGGAGCAAAACGCCTCCCTTTCTTTATCAAATTTTGAGTAGATGAATAAAAGTATGTTGCTTTGTCAATTCCTTGAGAGCTAATGTTCATATGGAAAAATATGCTTGATAAATCAAGTGATGCAATAATATCATCCACCTATTATAGATGAGATTACAGTAGAATTTGGATCCTATCTATAGAGGGATAAACTAACATTCGGTGTTGCATTCATATAATGACGGCTCATGTCATGCTGATCAAAGCATTATTTAGTAATGGCGTGTCATGCCAACACTTTCAATATGTTCATTTAGTATTGTCCAAGGCCAAGTGGACCAATCGATTCATGTGGACTTTTCTACACATGACTTAATTATGGATGCAGATTCTGTTTTAGAGCCAAGCTTTGGACTTGTTTCATTTTTTTTCTAAATACACTAGAATCTTATCGCGATCATTTGCACAATAAGCCAGTAATGTATGTGTCTGGATCATGTGAACCTAGCTCACGCAACTGTTAGATTAGTGGGTTCTACATGGGCCCACTTCATCCAATGGTACATGTGAGATGAGCTAACATGCACTGAGGGCATCTAAGAATTTTTTTCTTCTACAGTACTCTTTCTGCCTTAAAAGTGTCGAGGTGTGGCATTTGATTAGTTGTTTATCCATTACTTCATAAAATTTCGAAACAATTATCTTTTAAATCCATTTTTGGAATCCTACAACTCTAATGCCGCCAGAAAGCTTGACTCACTATTGTTAGGTGTAAGTATTTTGATTTAGATCCTTGGGCATTTATTTGATCATGTGTTTTCCTCGAAAAGGTGGCTATGTGATTTGAGACCAACAAGGTTGTCGGCCAAATGATATCTTGTTGGAAAGCTTACAATGAACTTAGGTGCTCACGAAGTTCTGAGGTGAGATGATGTAATTCAAAGAAATGATGCTAGCATTCCAATCTCTATCTATCTATTAATGGATATAAAAGTGGATCAAACTCGCACGATGATGACTCACGTGGTGCACACTCGCGCGAGCTCGATGCACTGATTTTCTTTTGACGTTAGTTAGCAAACCTATAATCTAAACTAATGTCTAATTTTAGCAAATATCTAAATTTTAATTTTTATAATGAATTATTACTGATTAAAAAGAAATATTGAAATAAGTTTTTCAGGGCAATTATCAAGTCAGTCCTAAACTTATTATGCCAATTCAAACCTAAGCTTTCTGATTTTATCAATTGAATATGACACTAGAATTTCGCCCATAAAAATTAATTAACAAAATTAGGGATTATGACTTAGATATGTTATGCGCAACCCATTTAAGCTTCAAAATCAATTATCCCCTGAGCTTCATCCGACAGAATAGACATCGAGCACTCTGCCCCAGAGATATGGAGGTCATCCATCGCACGCACAGAGGCTAGACGAAGCGGACGGAGGAGTCCTATCTCGGTCTTGAGTTTGGCTGGACCGGGCTCTATCAAGAGCCCGTTCGAATTAATTCTTCTTAGGCCCAAATTTAACTTGAAAGAAAAGCCAGGTCCACGACCTTGCAAGCCCATGCAAACCCAGACCCAGCCGGCCCGGACAAATGAAACCCTACCCAAATACAACCCGCGCCCAACCCAGTTCGTAGCCTCCTTTGCTCCCCTACCACTAGAGGTGTCAAACGGGTGGGTCGGGTTGGGTCATTAATGGTTTAACCCAAATTGACCCATTAACTCATTTATGACTCATTTATGCCTAATATAAATTTTTCGACCTATACCAAATCCAATCCATACTCGACCAATTTAACTAAACTTAAGAAAGCTTATTTCTTATATATATAAAATGGTATTCCTAAAATAGTTTTATGCAACACAAATTTAATGGACATTTTTTATAATTTTTAAAATAATTATTTTAAATAATATAATTTAGTTATTTTTTATTTTTTAAAATTATATTTTTAATTATTTATATATTTTTAAATATAATTTTCTTTTTTTTTTTTCTTTTTTCTTTTTTTTGTTCTTCTTCTTCTTTGGATGGCCGCCAGCCACGACAACGCCGACGGCCGGCCCGACGTTGGTGAGCTCAAGCCTCGTCAAATGTCGGTGAGACCTCCACCTTGCCAAATTCGGCGAGCTTGAGGCTCGCCGGCGTCGGGCAAGCTTGAGCTCGTCCCTCGCCGGATCTAGCAAGGCTCGAGCCTCCCGGATCTGTCGAGGCTCAAGACTCGCCGGACGTTGGCGAGGCCTCCACCTCGCCAAATTTCACGAGCTCGAGCCTCGCCGGTAATGTTGTGTCGGATCTCGAGGCTAGAGCCTTCGCCGAGTTTGAGTCTCGGTCATTGGCCATGCCTTGCCGCTCATCGGCCATCGCTGTGCCGACAACCAGAGGAAGAAGAAAGAAAAAAGAAAAAAGAAAAAAATAAATATAATATTGGTTTTTATAAAAAAAATATTTTTGTAAAGTTAAAGAGAGAAGAGAGAGATTGTTAGGTTTTGGGTGAAAATGGGTTTTAAATCTAACTCATTTAAGACCTACTTAAGATCCACATATCTTAAGTCTTTAGTTGTTAAACCTATTTAACTAACTTCTTAAAAAAAAAACAAGTGACCCATATATGACTCATTTTGCCACCTCTACCCACCACGAACCCTGACGGAGACAGCCGCGGCAAGCGATGGCGGCTAGACCTAGTATTTTTGGTCACGGTGGCGCAACGAGCAGGATCGGTGGTAGATCGGCGAAGCAACTGGCGGTGGTGTCTTGCCAGCAACGACCATCGGCTGCAACATGGCCTGGGTCTCCTGGCTTGGCCGAGATGGGGCTCTCTCTCTCTGAGATCTCCTCTCTGACCTCCGCCTCTCGGTGCTCTCCCTCTACCTTTACCCCCTCCGCTCACTCTCTCGGGCTTTTGGATGTCTCTCTAAAGAAACCCCTCCGCTCTCCCTCCTCTACCCTTCTTTTCTCTCTCTTTGGCTCCCCCATCAATATTATAGTTTCATCTAGGGGTTCTCGCATTTCCTCTAGGCTTCTTAACGAATCAACTACCATTTTCTATGTCCATTATCATGCGCGTGTTTTTCTCTTACCTTTGATCAAGAGCATTCGTTAGTATAAGTAGATCAATTCCTACCAGCTACCTATGTTATGATCGTAACAATGCTACTTATTCTCTCTTTCCAAACATTTAGAATAGCCCATGTTGTGCTCAGAACTTGGACAATTTGTACAAGTATCAGAGTTCAGCTGTTCCAGAAAGCAGGATACTCATCTCTTTGCCTGGTAAGGACATAAGCAGGATACTGACACTCTGTTCTTCAACTTTATCTCATTGATAGAGTTCCTTGTGCTTCCTAGTGCCTCAGCTTGTATATTTTATCTTGTAACGGGATTGCTCCCTGCTTATGTGTTTTTTGCTGAATAAAATCTTACTTATCAAAGTAAAAAAGAAAAGATGATGTCTGATTATGAGTCGTGATCATAAGCGACTTACTTATCTAAATCTGATGTTGTCCAGCTCGATTCTTCCATTGATTATGTCTTGCTTTCCCCAAACCCAATCTTTTTTCATTTTCTAGTCTCCATGTGTGTTTACACGCGCCATAGTTCCTTTTGATAATAACATTCTATTATTTAATCTCTATTGCTTTGTAGTGATCTTTTATAATTGTTTGCGGATATTACTAGGGGCGTCCCTGAGGCTATTTTAGACTAAGAGTAAAGAGGCGGAAGCACGGTAGAATCTTGTTAAGTGTAAGTTTTGTTCAATTTAGATACTTGGGTTTTGACTTGAGGAGCTTTTGTAATTTTGTCGTCGGACTTTTTTATTTTCCTGCAAATTCGGTCAATTAATTACATATAGAGAGTTTGGTTTATTTTAAAATGTTGGAGAAAACTTCCTTATTTGTTTTGAAGCTGACAAGTGCAAAAGTCTAACATACTCCAAACTCTATTATCAAAGTCTCAAGACTCAAGATTTAAAGTCTGCCCTCACTGATAGTCTCAAGACCGACGAAGGAAAGATTTATTCGGTGGAGAAGATTTGTCCAGATGTAAGTATATCTTTAAGGATTCGATTTAGTTGAAGAAGATTTCACGACTAGAGAGAGCATCTCATGATCTATTATTCCTATTGATTCAAATAATTAGATCTTTTGATTGGTGAAGTATACTTGGAATGTTCTACTTATGAAAACCTAGATCCTGATTGTATGGGTGAGCAGGATCGGTGGGTTATCATCACATTCCTTAAATAACTGGAGATCTCCTTAATTGATTCTATTCAACGGGTAGATTGGAAGAACTCTTTTGGAAGGTGCCAACGGTTATGAAGGCATGAAGGAGTATATAAGGAAGACGCTTAAGTTATTCTAGCGTGTGTGTGAAAGAAGAATTCCAAAGTCTGAAGTTTTTAGTTCTTCGTTGTTTCATTTCATTGAGCTTACATTGTAATTAAAAGAGAGATTAAATACTTGTAAGACCTTGAGGAAGTGTAGAAGAATCTCCACACAGTGTGGAATGAAGGACATGAGATTGTAAAATCTCTTTTGGTTCTTAGTGGAATCTAGTCAGTGGGCTGTCAATGCGGGAGAGTGGATGTAGGCTTGGTCTAAGCCGAACCACTATAAATCTTGTGTTTCAATTTTCTTTCCCTAATCTCTTTACTTTAATTCGTAGCATTATATTATTGTTTATAGTTGTCAGTCTATTATCCTTAGTTGAATCAGCTTGTTAAAGATTTGCAAAAATTTCTTTGATCACCTATTTACCCCCTCTATGTGCTCTTACTAACCCTATCAATTGGTATCAAAGCTCGTGTGCTCAGTTAATTGAAATGTTTTTACTTATGAGTTAAAGATCTATGACTAGTATATTAGCCCCAAGTTTGATTGAAGGTTAGAGCAACACCAAACCACCCTATTTCGATGGAAATGATTATAGCATATGGAAAAACAAGATGAAGACATTCCTAAGATCAAAAGATCCTCTAGAATGGGATGTGGTAGAAAAATGAATTATTTCTAAAGCTACATCTGTGTTAGAAAGGGGAAAAGAAGTTGCAGACGCTATCAAGATAACTCAAGAAGAAAAGACCAAGAGACAAGCTCTTGATGCTAAAGCAATTTACTCATTATATTGTACTTTATCTTCTGCTGAGTATAATAAAATATCTTCTTGTGAAATAGTCAAAGAAGTTTGGGATAGGCTACACATTACCTATGAAGGAACTAATTGACTAAAAGAAACAAGGATCAACATTCTACTCGGACAGTATGAAGCCTTCAAGATGAAACCAATAGAATCTATTACTAATATATTTAGTCATTTTACATAAATTGTAAATGGTCTAGAGTATCAGGGACAGCCAATCTCAAAACCAATGAAGGTCAACAAATTGCTGCGTGGACTCTCCAAAAACTAGAATCATGTGAAGACTTCAATAAGGGAAATACAAAGAATCATGCCACTTTCGGTAGATGAACTGGTTGGGACACTTCAGTCTTATGAAGTAGAGCAAATCAACGAGGAAGAGAATCCCAAAGGTAAGAAGTCAATTGCCTTAAATTCTAACAATGATTTTGATGTTACAAATTCTGAAGATGACATAAATGATGAAAAACTAGCACTTATGATAAAGAGGTTCAAGAAACTGAACAAAAAAGGAAGAAGGTTTAATTAGAAGAAACAAAGCACTCAAAAGTTTCATAACAAATCAGCTGAGGATGATGAATCCAATAAAGATGTGATTTGCTTTGAATGCAAAAAAAAAAGGGAATATTAGACCCAACTGTCCTTTGCTAAAGAAAAAGAAAGGAAGAGCTGAGAAATATAGAAAGACACTCAAAGCAGAAACTTGGAGTGATACTAAATGCAAAGAGAGTAATGATGATTATGTTAATATTTGTTTAATGGAAAAATCATAATCAAACTCAGATTCTAAGACAAATACAAACTTAGACAATGAAATCGAGGTAAGTAATTTATTTTTTTTTACTAAAGTCTTGAAATATATTAATGAACTTTGTCTTAGTCTCAAAACTTCTCTTAAAAGGATTTCCGAACTAAAAATGGAGAATTCTACATTAAAGCAATAGGAAAACTCTTGGAAAGAAAATTTTGAAAATTTAGATTAAGTTTTGCTGTTTTAAGAGAAAATGCAGACTCTCTTTCAAAAGAAAATACTTGTTTAAAAATTGACATTTCAAATATTTCAAAAAGATTTTCTATAGGATCTGAGAAATTGGAAAAGATTCTTTAAGTACAAAGACCTTACTTTAACAAATTATGCATGGGAATGACTTTTGAAACCATTCATCTAATTGATTTTCCAAAAGTAAAGGAAAAAATCAAACAAAGACCTACAAAAGCCTTTTATAGAAATCATTTTAAAAAATTCTTTGTAAAACCCGTTGACCGAAGTGCTCTTAAATGTTCTAAGTATAACAGCTCTGAACACTTTGAGAAAAAATGTTCTATGGTTTTGAGACTTGTTAAGAAAGATTGGGCAAAGATTGTATATTGCACTAACTCCACTAGACCCAAGAAAATGTGGGTACCAAAGAAAGCTTGAGTTTTTGTTTTAAACTATAGGTTACTATCAAGAAAAAAGTCAAATGGTATTTGGATAGTGGTTACTCAAGACTCATGACTGGAGATTCAAATTATTTTATAAAGTTTGTTCAAATAGATGGTGAAAAGTATCTTTTGGTGGAAATAGTAAAGGAAGAATTGTTGGGTGTTGAACTGTAAAGATTGGAAGTCTCATAATCAACAATGTCTCTTTGGTGGAAGGACTAAATTACAATATGCTCAATATAATCAACTGTGTGATACAGGTTTCAAAATCAATTTTCAGGAAGGAATATGTTTGGGAACCAGTAAAGACTTTTCTCAATCTTTCACGGGGCAAAGACATGGGAACATCCATCTTTTGGATATCAAATCAGAAAGATCTCAATGTCAATATCAATTCAAGATAAAGCTAATCTCTAGCATCAAAAGCTTGTCCATATCAACATGAATCAAATTGCCAAAATCTCTTTAAAGAAGTTTGTTTGTAGACTACCCAACTTGAAATACCAAAAATAAGACTTATGCACACAATGTGTATCGGGAAAATAGGTTAGAAGTTCTTTCAAACCAATAAATCAAGTTTCCACTAATCATGTGCTGCAGTTACTACATATGAATCTTTTTGAACCAACTAGAACTCAAACATTGGTGGAAAGAGATATTGTCTAGTAATAGTGGATGATTATTCATGATTTACTTGAGTCTACTTCCTAGCAAGTAAGTCTGAAACATTCTCTTATTTTCAAAGTTTGCTAAGAAAGTACAGAATGAAAAATTATATGTTATTTCAAACGTACGGACAGATCATGGAGGTGAATTTGAAAATCAAGACTTTGCTAAATTTTGTGATGAATCTAGCTTTCAGCATATATTCTCCTCTCCATATACTCTCGAACATAATGAAGTTGTGGAAAGGAAGAATAGATTGTTGCAAGAAATGGCTAGAACTCTTTTAATAGAAATCAATGTTTCTTCTTGTTTTTGGGCCGAAGCAGTTTCTACAGCATTTTATATTATTAACAAAGTTTTTTTAAGGCATATTCTGGAGAAAACTCTCTATGAGTTATTCAATAGAAAAAAAAAACCAATTGTTTCTTATTTTCATGTGTTTGGTTTGCAAATGTTTTCTCTTGAAAAATTCAAATGATCGAATGAGTAAATTTGAAGAAAAATCAGACGAAGGAATCTTCCTTGGATATTCAACTTCCAGCAAAGCCTATAAAGTATTTAACAAGAAGACTCAATCTGTGGAAGAGTCATAGAGTCAATGAATGTCAAATTTTAGGATTCGTTGCAAAATCAATCAATTCAAACTCAACCTGAAGAATATGAACCTACTTCAGACTTTACAAAGTCTACCTCCCCTGAAGCTACTCAGACTTCAGAAGAACAACAACGAATGAATGTTAAAGAATCAACCGAAGAAAAAGATCAACAATCTGTCAAACTAACTAGTAACTGGAAGCACAATTCTAGTCATCCCAAAGAACTCATCATTGGTGATATTGATGAAGGAATTCGCACCATATCCAAAAGGCAAGAAGAGTCTAGCACTGTGGCACTTATTTTTGAAATCGAATCCAAAAGTATCGAAGAAGCTTTAACTGACGAAAGTTGGATTGAAGCAATGCAAGAAGAGCTCAGGCAGTTCAGTGTTAATGATGTTTGGGAATTAACTCCTAAACCAAAAGGTAAATCTGTTGTTGGAGCTAAATGGGTTTTCAGGAACAAGATGAACGAAAAAAGAAAAGTGATTAGAAACAAAGCAAGACTCGTAGCCAAAGGATATACGCAAGAAGAAGGAATAGACTATGATAAGACTTACGCTCCAATAGCAAGGTTAGAAGCAATTAGATTATTATTTGCTTTTATTTGTTATAAGAATTTTAGGTTATTCCAAATGGACATCAAAAGTGGATTTCTAAATGGATTTATCCAAGAAAAAGTCTATATAAAACAACCTCCCGGTTTTGAAGACCTAAGGAAACCACACTTTGTATTCAGATTGAAAAAGGCTCTCTATGGTTTAAAGCAAGCACCTCGAGCATGAGACGGCAAGTTAAGTAAGTTTTAATTCAAAATGCTTTTGTTAAAGGAAAAGTGGACACTATCGTGTTCATTAAAAGAGAAGGTAAAAACTTTGTATTTGTTCAAATATATGTTGATGCTATTATATTTGAATCACCTAACGAAAACCTGTGCAAGAAGTTCTCCAAGTCTATGTAGGATGAATTCGAGATGAGCATGATGGGTGAACTATCCTTCTTTCTTGGACTACAAGTGAAGCAATTAAAGGAAGGAATTTTCATTCACCAAGAAAAAATGCTAAAGAACTTGTTAAGAAGTTTGATTTGGAGAATTGCAAAAAGACTAATATACCAATGTCAAATTCTTCGAAGCTGGACAAAGATGAATGAGGAAAGAAAGTTGACAAGAAGTTATGCATGAGTATCATTGGTTTACTTCTTTATCTTACTACTTTTAGACCTGACATTTTCTTTAGTGTTTGCAGTTGTACTAGATTTCAATCTAACCCCAAAGAATCTCATCAAAGTGCTGCAAAACGCATAATCAAATACGTTGCATCAACCTCAAAGTTAGGTCTGTGGTATCCCAAGAAATGAGACTTTACTCTCCTTGGATATTCAGATGCAAATATGGCAGGCTACAAAGTTGATAGAAATAGTACTTCCGATACTTGTTAATTGCTGGAAAATAGAACAACATTGTGATTCTTAAGGAAGCAAAGCACTGTAGCTCTTTCAACAACAAAAGCAGAGTATGTGGCTCTTGGAAGTTGCTGTTCTCAAATCTTATGGATAAAACAACAATTGAAAGACTTTGGAATTGAAAACTCATATACCGAGATCAAATGTGACAATACCAACGTAATTAATCTCACAAAGAATCCAATTCTTCATTCAAGAGCAAAGCATATAGAGATTCTGCATCACTTTATTAGAGATCATGTTCAAAACGGAGAAATCTTGATTCAATTCATTGATTCAAAGAATCAATTGGCGGACATATTTACAAAGCTCCTATTTGAGTCTATTCGCACCGATTGAACATAATATTCTTTATTCGGTAAAATCTAGGAGTGCTCAAGACTCAAGAGGTAAAGTCTAAAGTTGTTTAAACTCAGAATAACTGAGAAAGTTACAATTGTAAGTTATTTCTATTATACTATTTTAAATTGAAAATGTACGATCACTTTTAATCGCTAATTATTGGTTATTTTTAGAAGTTATCTTTTGAGTGTTTGATTTTATGGAAGTTATTCTTTAAAAAAAAATGCAGTTATTTAAAAAGAGCAGTTATTCTTTTTCGAAAAGGTTTTTTTTTTTTTCCTTTTATGACACTTCGTTTACCTCACTTTTGTTTTTTTATATAAATACAGCAGAAACTCATCTTCTTTGTTTTTCATTGAAACCTTAGAATACAAAATTCCTACTTGCTTTCACTTTGACCTCGATTCGCCCAAAAAGTTTTCACCTTTTTCGAGCAAGCTGAAATCTCTCCCTTGAATCGATAATCTCTTCAAGAAAGTCTTCAAGGATTGCGAGCAAGGGACCATGGCACATGCCCGAGGGCTTACGCACTTTGACTTGACCGAAGAAGAAGTTTCTACTCCACATTAGCAACAAAGACAGCAACAACCTTCTTAGCAACGCCCATCTTCTACACCATCTCAACTAGAAGTGATAGAAGAGGCTGATCCTGTAAGAACATTAACTCCTCAAATTGCTTTCAAGCTTTATTCCAATTTGAAAAGAGGGGGAACTCCTATGTTCTTGATTGGTGATTATCTGCAAGAAAGAGGGTATAAAAATGAGACTCTTTTTCTGCATGAAATGGAATATGGGTATTGCCGAAAAAGAATCGGTTGAAAGAGCGTTCACTAACTTTCCTAGCGACCCATGCTTTAGGACTGCTAATCAACCCCAAGGACTGGATGATGATGAGAGGATGTTTTCCACTTTTAGCTTCAGCCTAGAACGGAAGTGGTTGCAAATGTTACTAATGGTTCTAAT
The DNA here is from genome assembly GCA_017140475.1 of Eucalyptus fibrosa. Classification (NCBI taxonomy): domain Eukaryota; kingdom Viridiplantae; phylum Streptophyta; class Magnoliopsida; order Myrtales; family Myrtaceae; genus Eucalyptus; species Eucalyptus fibrosa. The sequence continues at coordinate 53,933,095 of CM029507.1, read as the reverse complement.
CTGTTTAGATCAAAGAACCACAAGAGGGTTTACTCGAAACTGCTGAAGAGAGGGGTCATGCACCCTAGGACTGTTGATTTTGATTTCCTTGACTTGGTGAAAGTCAATCTGAGAGAGTAGTTGGCTCTACCGCAATTAGAGCATTTTTGTTTTGAATCCATTGCTGTCTATCCTGAACTCACAGCATACTTTTATTCGAATTTATCTTTTGTGGATGAAAATAGCTTTACTTTTACAGTGAGAGATAAGGAATTCATGGTGACTATGGATACGTTGGCTGATATAATTGGGGTGGAAAGAATGAGTTACCAACCAATTAGTGTGTCCATTGCTCATGCCACTCTGTCATTGGTGAAAGACAAGGATGTTGAAGCCAAGATCTCTTATTCAAGGATGAATGTCTCAAACATCTTGCTGCACAAGATTGTGATCAATTGCATATGTCCCAAGTCGACTTCCAAACGATGTCTCTCGGTTTAAAGCAAAATTGATGCATGCCATCAACTCCGGCTTCAAATTTTCTCTGCCCCACACCATTTTGTTCCACATGTATCGATCAGTGGTGAAGGATAAGGGACAACTCCTTTATTCTACTTTTATCTCGTGTCTTTTTAGACATTTTATTATTCACATCCCTACACCAGTAAAATTGTCAACAATTTCTCTAATGGTGATTGGATTTAAAATGGTCACAAAGATCCGCTTGAAAGAGCTAAACAAGGTGTTGGAGCCTCTAAAGGAAAAATCTCCTGTGCAAACAAGACAAGACTTTACTATAGCTAAGAGAAAAGGCAAGGAGCCCATGGATGCTCTAGTGAAGAAGAAGAGAGTTCTCATCTTATAGGATGAAGAGGATGAGGACGTACTAACTCTTTCAGCCTTACGAAATTTGAAGAGCTTTGTCAGCTATGAAGAGACTTGAGAAGAGCCTCAAGAAGGAGAAAATGAGGAAGAAGAGACAAAGGAAGGAACTGATGAACAGAGGAGGACAAAGGAAAGAAGAGAAGAGGGAGAAGAAGAGGAAAGAAGGGAAGAAGAAGAAGAAGCAGAAAGAAGAGAAGGGGAAGAAGAGGTAGAACAAAGAGAAGAGAGAGGACAAGAAGGAGAAGAAGATCAAGGTCATGATGATTCCTTTGAGCCAACCTTGGCTATCTCCTTGTCCAGTGAATCTGAAAAGGCTGACACTGGGAATGCTGGAGCTCTTGACATAGACAAACATCACTCTACCACTGAAGTTGTAGTTGAAGAAGTTGTTTCTACTCCTCTTACACATAAATCAATAGGGGGAGCTGTTGAACAAAAAGGTACTTCTTCACCTTTATTTACTAGTGATGTGAGTCGCTCGCTGCAGAACCAGAAGATGTTTTTGCTTCTCATTACCCAAAAGAAAGTCATGGTGGACATTCTAAAGATCTATCCGCTCTCAAGGTCTCTGGAATTGACTCTATTGGGCCTAGTGCTGCTACAGAACAAACAGCTAACTTTTCAAGGCTATTAGAGATTATATTGGATGTGAGAAAGCAGCAATATGCTATGGGATATGAGATGCAAGATCGCGGGATATGAGATGCAAGATCTCAAAAATGCTTTCATGGGTACTTCAGTGTCTTTGCATGATCAATTGAACGCCCTGAAGAATCAAGTTCAATCTACAATACATGGAGCAGAATTTCAGTCACTAAAATAGAGTTTTGAAAGGCTTAAGAAGACCATGGATTCCATGGGAGAATTCGAGCTTGTTCACCTTCCAAAACACCCATGATTTTGCATTTATTTCAACAACTCTTTTATTCATTCTCTACATTTTGATGTTGACAAAAAGGGGGAGAAGTGCAAATTTATCTGTTTTGTTAGTTGTTTGACTTATTCTTTTGAGTTTTGGACTGTCTAAATTGATGCTTTGACTTGCAGTAACTTAAGCTATGTCGATGATGATTATGGCAAGGGTAGTTGTTTGGTTTGGCAAGACTAACACGTTTTCTGTGGTTGCAGATCACTACTTTATCCATATTCTAATATATTTATCTTGAGATATTCTATTTTGCTTAAGTGTTATTTTGCAGGTCAAAAGTGTTCAAATATGTAGGAAAATTTTGTCACAATCAAAAAATGGGAGATTGTTGGAGAAAACTTCCTTATTTGTTTTGAAGTTGATAAAACGTTTCCATCAGTCTAGTCTGAAGACTTGTAAACTCAAGTGCAAAAGTTTGACATGCTCCAGACTCTATTATCAAAGTCTCAAGACTCAAGACTCAAGAATCAAGATTTAAAGTCTGCCCTCGCTGATAGTCTTTAGACCGACGAAGGAAAAATTTATTCATTGGAGAAGATTTGTCCAGATGCAAGTATATCTTTAAAGATTCGGTTCGTTGAAGAAGATTTCACGATTGGAGGGAGCATCTCATGATCTATTGTTCTTATTGATTTGGATAATTAGATCTTTTGATTGACGAAATATACTTGGAAGGTTCTACTTATGGAAACCTAGGTCTTGATTGTATGGGCGAGTGGGATTGGTGGGCTATCATCACATTCCTTAAATAACTCGAGATCTCCCTAATTAATTTTTTCCAACAGGTAGATTAGAAGAACTCCTTTGAAAGGTGCCAACGATTATGAAGGCATGAAGGAGTATATAAGAAAGATGCTCAATTTATTCTAGCATGTGCGTGAAAGAAGAATTCCAAAGTCTGAAGTTTTTAGTTCTTCGCTGTTTCATTTCGTTGAGCTTACATTGTACTCAAAAGAGAGATTAAATACTTGTGAGACCTTGAGGAAGTGTAGGAGAATCTCCACATTGTGGAATCAAGGACATGAGACTGTAAAATCTCTTTTGGTTCTTAGTGGAATCTAGCTAGTGGGCTGTCAGTGTGGGAGAGTGGACGTAGGCTTGGTCTAAGCCGAACCACTATAAACCTTGTGTTTCATTTCTCTTTCCCTAATCTCTTTACTTTAATTCGCAGCATTATATTACCGTTTATAGTTGTTAGTCTATTATCCTTAGTCGAATCAGCTTGTTAAAGATTTGCAAAAATTTCTTTGATCACATATTCACCCCATCTAGGTGCTCTTACTAGCCCTATCATATACACCCCACTAGATTCAAATTCCAGGCTTCAACCTTGCTACTAATGTTGATTATTTCTTGTAACTCCATGCACGTATGAAATGGAGCTTTTTTTTTTTTTTTAATATAACACCAAGATGTGGCTATGTTCATTCGAGACGAACAGCCCTTTTGGGTGAATGATTTCTTACAAGAAAGCTTACAATAAACCTAGGTGCTCACGAAGTTTCGGCGGGAGATGAGCTACTTCAAAGAAATTATACTTGCATGAAACTTTCGATGTGAATTTAGTATCCATTAATTTGTCTATATATATTTATATATAAGTGGGCAAAACTCGTGTAAGGTTGACTCATACAATACGCTCATGTGCAAGCTTTATCCATTTCTTTACTTTTGATATTCAATTTCGCAACTTTTAATTCTAGCAGATTTCTAATTTGAGATGATATCTAATTCAACATCTTTAATTTATTTTGCATATTTTGAGAATAAATTTCTATCAATTTGCAAGAAATAAAGGCTCAAGGAAATTAAATATGTATATGTAGATGCTATTGAACTGTTTATGTATATATGGAACATTGTTGTAGCAAATATCGCATTGCAAATATATAATAGAGAGAATAAAAAAATTGGGAAGAGAAAGAAGATAAACATTAAAGATAGTAGAGAAAGCTAGAGGAGATAATTTTATTTCCAATATATCATAGTATATCTATGACAAAAACTAAGCTCCTATTTATAAGAAAATAAGGATGTACTTATCATTAATATCAATATATCGAATAATACATGTATTAGATAGGGAGATGAACATTCATTGTATAGGTAGATGTACTTATATTGTATGATACAAATGTATCATAACAAATACATTAGATAAGGTAATTATAATAAATATTCATTCATGTATTTCATAATACTTCCCCTTGAATATTCATTGTATTCATTATGAATGTGCATTGAATGATATTGCCTCATTAAAAACCTTAATCCGGAAAAACCCAAGGAAACAAAAACCGAACAAAAGGGAAAAAGAATACAGAGCACAAATTTTATGATATCTCCCTTTTATTGATGCATTAATTGTCTCGTTAAAAACTTTAAGCCGGAAAAACCCAATGGGAAAAAACCAAATAGAAAGGAAAAGAGTGCAATGCATAATTCATAATATCTCCCCCTCAATTGAGCCATATAGCCACTACGGGGCTAATCAATCTTGCATCTTGTGAAATCGACACATACCAATGTCATATACTAATTTCTCAAAAGTTGACATTGGCAATGATTTGGTAAAAAGATTTGCAAGATTATTTATGGACCGAATCTATTTAACATCAATTTGTCGACTTTCTTGGAGTTCACAAGTATAGAAAAATTCCGACGAGATATGCTTGGTCCTATAACCTTTGATATATCTTCCCTAGAAAGCTTACAATAAACCTAGGTGCTCACGAAGTTTCGGCGGGAGATGAGCTACTTCAAAGAAATTATACTTGCATGAAACTTTCGATGTGAATTTAGTATCCATTAATTTGTCTATATATATATTTATATATAAGTGGGCAAAACTCGTGTAAGGTTGACTCATACAATACGCTCATGTGCAAGCTTTATCCATTTCTTTACTTTTGATATTCAATTTCGCAACTTTTAATTCTAGCAGATTTCTAATTTGAGATGATATCTAATTCAACATCTTTAATTTATTTTGCATATTTTGAGAATAAATTTCTATCAATTTGCAAGAAATAAAGGCTCAAGGAAATTAAATATGTATATGTAGATGCTATTGAACTGTTTATGTATATATGGAACATTGTTGTAAAATATCGCATTGCAAATATATAATAGAGAGAATAAAAAAATTGGGAAGAGAAAGCAGATAAACATTAAAGATAGTAGAGAAAGCTAGAGGAGATAATTTTATTTCCAATATATCATAGTATATCTATGACAAAAACTAAGCTCCTATTTATAAGAAAATAAGGATGTACTTATCATTAATATCAATATATCGAATAATACATGTATTAGATAGGGAGATGAACATTCATTGTATAGGTAGATGTACTTATATTGTATGATACAAATGTATCATAACAAATACATTAGATAAGGTAATTATAATAAATATTCATTCATGTATTTCATAATACTTCCCCTTGAATATTCATTGTATTCATTATGAATGTGCATTGAATGATATTGCCTCATTAAAAACCTTAATCCGGAAAAACCCAAGGAAACAAAAACCGAACAAAAGGGAAAAAGAATACAGAGCACAAATTTTATGATATCTCCCTTTTATTGATGCATTAATTGTCTCGTTAAAAACTTTAAGCCGGAAAAACCCAATGGGAAAAAACCAAATAGAAAGGAAAAGAGTGCAATGCATAATTCATAATATCTCCCCCTCAATTGAGCCATATAGCCACTACTGGGGCTAATCAATCTTGCATCTTGTGAAATCGACACATACCAATGTCATATACTAATTTCTCAAAAGTTGACATTGGCAATGATTTGGTAAAAAGATCTGCAAGATTATTTATGGACCGAATCTATTTAACATCAATTTGTCGACTTTCTTGGAGTTCACAAGTATAGAAAAATTCCGACGAGATATGCTTGGTCCTATAACCTTTGATATATCTTCCCCTAGAAAGCTTACAATAAACCTAGGTGCTCACGAAGTTTCGGCGGGAGATGAGCTACTTCAAAGAAATTATACTTGCATGAAACTTTCGATGTGAATTTAGTATCCATTAATTTGTCTATATATATATTTATATATAAGTGGGCAAAACTCGTGTAAGGTTGACTCATACAATACGCTCATGTGCAAGCTTTATCCATTTCTTTACTTTTGATATTCAATTTCGCAACTTTTAATTCTAGCAGATTTCTAATTTGAGATGATATCTAATTCAACATCTTTAATTTATTTTGCATATTTTGAGAATAAATTTCTATCAATTTGCAAGAAATAAAGGCTCAAGGAAATTAAATATGTATATGTAGATGCTATTGAACTATTTATGTATATATGGAACATTGTTGTAAAATATCGCATTGCAAATATATAATAGAGAGAATAAAAAAATTGGGAAGAGAAAGCAGATAAACATTAAAGATAGTAGAGAAAGCTAGAGGAGATAATTTTATTTCCAATATATCATAGTATATCTATGACAAAAACTAAGCTCCTATTTATAAGAAAATAAGGATGTACTTATCATTAATATCAATATATCGAATAATACATGTATTAGATAGGGAGATGAACATTCATTGTATAGGTAGATGTACTTATATTGTATGATACAAATGTATCATAACAAATACATTAGATAAGGTAATTATAATAAATATTCATTCATGTATTTCATAATACTTCCCCTTGAATATTCATTGTATTCATTATGAATGTGCATTGAATGATATTGCCTCATTAAAAACCTTAATCCGGAAAAACCCAAGGAAACAAAAACCGAACAAAAGGGAAAAAGAATACAGAGCACAAATTTTATGATATCTCCCTTTTATGGATGCATTAATTGTCTCGTTAAAAACTTTAAGCCGGAAAAACCCAATGGGAAAAAACCAAACAGAAAGGAAAAGAGTGCAATGCATAGTTCATAATATCTCCCCCTCAATTGAGCCATATAGCCACTACGGGGCTAGTCAATCTTGCATCTTGTGAAATCGACACATACCAATGTCATATACTAATTTCTCAAAAGTTGACATTGGCAATGATTTGGTAAAAAGATCTGCAAGATTATTTATGGACCGAATCTATTTAACATCAATTTGTCGACTTTCTTGGAGTTCACAAGTATAGAAAAATTCCGACGAGATATGCTTGGCCCTATCACCTTTGATATATCTTCCCCTAACTTGTGCAACATGAGCAGTATTATTTTTATAAATTATAATGGGAAAATTTGTAACCGATATTAAACAACAATAATTATGGATATGCATTTTACCAAAAAAAAAAATTATGAATATGCGTTATAACGGATCTTAACCAAACACACTCTGTTCCAGTTTCATATAATAATAATCTCAGAGTGGTTAAAAAATGTAGCTACTAGCGATTGCTTCGTAAAACGCCAAGAAATAGCAATGCCGTAAAATAAATACCTGGTTTGAGAGTGAGCCTTATTTGAATCAGATCTATATCTAACATTAGCATAACCAACTAAACCAGAGTTAGTGAAATCCTTGAAATAATATAATCTCAAATCTATGGTTCCTCGGAGATAACAGAAAATATGTTTAACTCCATTCCAATGTCTCTGAGTTGGCTCATAACTAAAACGTGCCAATAAATTTACTGCAAAATCGATATCTAGTCTTGTACATTGTGCCAAGTACATTAAAGCCCTAATTGCATTGAGATATGATACTTCAAGACCAAATATCTCTTCATCAGATTCTTTAGGATGAAATGGGTCATTTTAAGGATCTAGAGACCTTACAACCATAAGGGTACTCAATGGGTGAGGTTTGTCCATGTTGAAGCATTTAACCAATCTTTCAACATATGTTGATTGATGGACGATTATTTCATTTGCTTTATGCTCAAGCTCTAGACCAAAATAAAATTTGATTTTACCCAAATCTTTAATTTCAAACTTCATTTTTCAAATACTCAGCAGTTTTAACTAATTCTTTTGGAGTTCCAATTAAATTTATATCGTCAACATAAACTGCTATAATAGCAAATCGGGTTTCTGATTTCTTAATAAACACGCATGGGCAAATATGATCACTTTTGTACCTTTCCTTAATTAGGTACTCACTTAGGCATTGATACCACATGCGACTAGATTACTTTAACCCGTACAAGGATCTTTGCAATTTTATTGAGAATAAATTGCGGGGAGTGTATGCTTCAGGCATTTTGAATCCCTTGGAAATTTTTATATAAATATCAAAGTCTAATACGTCATATAAATATGCCGTCACAACGTCCATTAAACGTATTTCCAATCTTTCGAAGAATATGTCTTATTATAATCAATCCCAGGTCTCTCAAATAATCTTTGGGCAACGAGTCAAACTTTATACTTGACAACCTCGTTTTTCTCATTTCGTTTCTAGACAAATACCCATTTATATTCAACAGGCTTTACATTATTGGGGATACGAGTTACGGGTCCAAAAACCTCTCATTTAGCTAGGGAAGCTAATTCAGTCTTAATGACTTCCTCCCACTTAGGCCAATCTTGCCTTTAACGACATTCGATAATAGATTACGACTCACAATCATTATCCATAATTTTATGAGCAACTGAGAATTCAAAAGCATCATCAATGATGATTTCATTTTGATCTCAAATTTCATTACAATATGTAATGGAATTCTCAGTATTCTCGAGATTGGTGTTCCTTTCATGGTTTTGCGCCTCTTTAGGGGCAATAAGCTCTTTCGGAGCAAGCACAAAGCCAAGCTCATCTGGAGCAGATTCATAATTCTTTCCCATTCATTTTCGAGGAGCAGTATCTTTTGATTCTATCGATCTACCATGCTTCAAGTACAGGGGATTTTGATCCATTTTAATCTGTCCTTCGGAAACAGCTATCCTAGCTGGAGCATTTGCAGCTGGAATATGAAACTTCGTTACCTTAGTAGCATCATTAAATGCGTTAGGAAGTCTATTAGCCATAGCATGTAAATGGATTTTGTGATACACCTCGTTTTCACATTCAGGAGTCTTTGAGTCTAATTGAGATAATTTTTTCTCATTCTAGGAGAAAACCTTAACTGGTTTTTGTTTTACAGTTATGGAAGTTGTAGCTATCCCAATTGCTGGAAACATAGTCTCATCGAAATGACAATTTGCAATCTGGTAGTAAAAAGATCGTCAGTAGTTGGTTCCAAGAACCTAATGATAGACGGTGATATTAAATCCAACATAAATGCCCAAACGGCGTTGGGAACTCATTTTTGTTCTTTTTCGCGGTGCTACGGGCACTTGTATTGCACAATCAAAGGTGTGTAAATGTGAAATATTTGGTTTATAACCAATAATCATTTGAATGGGAGATTGTAAAAGACTAGCAGTGGGCATAATTTTATTAAAGCTACCGCATGCAAAACTGCATGATCCCATGCCGTATCATTGAGATTTGTTCTCAATAATAGAGTGTGGGCAATTATTTAGACATTGTTTAATCAAAGATTACGTCAATCCATTTTGAGTATGAACATATGCAACCGGGTGCTTAACCTCGATTCCGAATGAAGCACAATAAGTATCAAAATTCTTTGATGTAAATTCACCAGCGTTATCCATTATTATGCTCTTAATTGGATAATCAGGGAATTGTGCTCGGAGTTTTATAATCTGCACAAGTAAACGTGTAAAGGTGACATTGTGCATAGATAATAGGCAAACAAGATATCATCTACAGGATGTGTCCACTAGTACCATAAAAATATCGAAATGGTCTATTTGGTGATTGTATTGGTCCACAAATATGACCCCAAATTATTTGCAAGAATGAAGGGGATTCAAGATTAACCTTTGTTATGGAAGGTTTGATAATGAGTTTTTCTTGTGAACAAGCTTCACAATTATAATCTTTGGACACCAATACATTTGTATCCTTTAAAGGATATCCTTTTGTATTCTGAATTATTCTACGCATCATTGAAGCACCAGGGTGACCAAGGCGATCATACCATAGTCCAAACTGATCAGGGTTTACCAATCTTCAGGTTGTAGTAGCGTAGGTTTCAACAGCCTTAATCATGACACAATACAAACTCATAGAAGAAGCTTCTGGCTTCTCATAAATGGTATTCAGGCTAATCTTATAAGAGGAAATGCCAATATATTCCTTATCTTGCTTATAAATAGTTTCAATATGGTACCAATTACGGCATACATATTTGAATCTGAGTATATTTCTTTTTGATTTAATGCTTAGAAATGTATCCTCAATATGCAAGATGGTGCCATTTGGCAAAATAATTGTGGCATTCCCAAAACCATTAATAATCGGAACATGACCTGATATTGTATGGATTTGTGTCTTACGCAATGTCATACTCGAGAAAAAATATCTACTACAAAATATAGTATGTGTTGTTGCACTATCAAGCAAACAAACATATTCATTTTTCTCGGTATTTTCCATTTGCATTTATATTGACAACTTCATGTGTCAAGTATCATAAAATTTGCATATTAGTTATAGAGTCAAATAAAATTTCAAAATAAATATTAAATAAGGTTCATAAACATTTCATAACCATATTAAATAACAATAAAAAGTAATAACTTAAAGCAAAACAGCTAAAAAAGAAATTGTTAAAATCATAGAATTTGAAATTCAAATCATCATCCACCAATTTGATGTTTCATCAAAGTAATCGGAGGTCCTCAAAGAAATCAGAGACATCTAGGGATGCATTTGCTACTTCAGAAGCAAGAGGAGTCCTACCAACGGAGATATTGTTGGCCTCAATAGTGGTTATGGCAGTAGGATTGATTCCAATGGCATGAGATTCACTAAGCTTGCCCATATTTTTTAAAGATGCTTGGTATAAGTCAACAAAGTGTTTTGGCATATGACAAGTATGTGACCAATGTTCAGTCATGCCACAGCGATGACAAATACTTTTATTAATAACCTTTTTAGGCTTATTTTCTTTGTCATGATTCGGGCCAAAGTTCGATTTCCTAGGGCAATTAAATTTCCCACCATCCCTTCTAAAATTATGTTCTTTCCTGCGCTTATAGCCCTTCAAAGTTAGCATGTGCTTCAAGCAATGATTTAGAGCTAGCAAGTCTAAGATCATGATTTTTAAACAGTAATTCATTAGTTTACTCAGCAGTAAGAAGCACATAAATTAATTCAGAGTATGTGGCAAACTGACGTTGTCGGTATTGCTGTTGCAATACAATATTTGAAGCATGAAAGGTGGATAAAGTTTTCTCTAACAATTCCGCATCAGCGAGTTCGATACCGCATAACTCAAGCCGAGAAACAACATCAAATAAAACGGAGTTACAGTCAGACATTGATTTAAAATATTGTAGTTTGAGATTTTGCCAATCATATTGTGCTTGAGGGAGGATAACAGTTTTGGTATAATCATACCTATCCTTCAACCTCATCCACAATATCTGAGGGTCTCGAACGGATAAATGTTAAGTCCACAGGTTCTCATGCAAATGATGACGAATAAAAATCAGTGCATTTGCTTTATCTTTTGCATTTGAGGTTCCATCCTTTGTAATTGCGTTAGCGAGACCTTGCTATTGAAGGTGCATTTTCATGTCAAGGCACCATGATAGATAATTCTTTCCATTCACTTCCAAGAGTCATCTCGATTGATCCATTTTATTATGTTGTTATCTTGTGAAATAGAGTTATGTTATTGCTTAATCATAATTTATTTCTAGTTCATTAGTATAGCAGCCTGGTGAGGGTGCGCCAATTTCGTCAACCAACCGGTCCGTATTGGAGAATTGGAAAGTATTCATGCTTGATAGAACCCAGGAAAATTTCTCCAAGCCTCGAGCCTTTGGAAGCATCTGAAATTCCGAAGGTTGTCGAGCAGTTTCGTCAGGCAGCAATCAGCTCCATACGAGCAGGTTAGGCTACAAGATTTCGTGTCTTAATTCATTATCCTAAGCTGTTTTCCATTTTAATTTTGATAAGACTCGACATTGAAAAATTTTCCACTTATGTAATTTTGCCGTTCACGTGCACTGAATGAGGATTCAAATAAAAATTGTATTGAACAGAGTCAAACGGTTACAAGATACTGACCTGACAATGTAAGTGAAAATTTACGTTACGAAAGTGACTTGGGGCATTTAAAAGCGAAAAGAGAATTCTGTCTCATGCTTAAGATTGATTATATCACTCAATAAACCTGCTGATTCTATTGAGACTATTTATGTATAAGGCTTATTATAATCGCATAATGAAGTGATGTAAGGTTACAATTAACAGCTATATTAATGTTAGGTACCCTAAAGATGACATGCACTGGACGCATTGTCATGATCATTTTTATAGATCCACTTAACTCTCAAACGACCTTATGTGACCCTATACCTATTAGGCATTGCCTAGTCCATCCATGGAAATTTTTTGCGTGGCCCTGACCTACGCAGATCGAGTGAATGGCAATGATGGTCCAAACATTTTAAGAGTCCGTCCTATAGTGTTCTTCTAACATTATAGTTGGACAAACGTTGGGTTTCGATGGGATCGACCTCTATGCAGCACATGGCTATCTCATTTATCAATTCCTGAAAGATGCAGTCAACGATAGAACGGATGAATACGGTGGTTTAGTTGAAAATTGGTGCAGATTCTCGATGGAGATCATTTGAACGGTAGTTGCAACTATTGGCGGTGATCGAGTTCAGTTAGGATTTTCGCCTGTGTCCAATTATGTCGATGCCATGGATTCTGATCCACTCAATCTAGGACTCGTGATGATCAAACAACTCAACACATTCAAGGCTATTTTGGATTAAGACTCACTTATCTCCATGTAACTCAACCGTGAGTCATGCCATCTGTTGAAGAAACTAGTACAGAAGATGAAGAAGCCAAGTTGTAAGAAATGTTCATCAAGGTACATTTATGTTAGCCAGCCAGTTCACTCAAGAACTAGGGATGAAGGCCGTGACCGATGGTGAAGCAGATTTGATATCATACAGTCAAACTTTCATTTCTAATCATGATTTAGTATATAGGTTCAAAATTACTGCACCATTAAATGAGTGCGTTCGAGAGACGTTTTACACTCATGACCTTGTTGTTGGATAGACGGGCTATTATTTTCTTAACCAAGAAAGTAATGATAAGGAGTCTCACATGACAAAAATATGTTCTTGAGGGTCCTAAATCTGCATTAATTGTTTAAATGAGGCTTAAAAGTACTTGATGTATCTTATGGATGCTTGAATTGGTAAAAATTGGTGAATCAAATGAGGACATTTATTTTGTTATTTACACTTTAAAAAAAAAAAGTATATCGTTTAAAAATCTAGAGAGAGAATGTCCATTTCATACAAAAAATGTACATCCGTATTCATTAATTTCTTTGAAACTGTTTTTTCCTAATCTTTGATCAAAGAAAACTTTCTCCAATCAGACATCCAAATTGGTGTTCTACGTATATACAAATTATGGAAGATTGTCCAATCAATCATAAATTGTCCAATTAGTCCTAAACCTATTGTAAGTATACCAATTCATTCATACTCTTCAATTTTTCTACTTTAGTCCTAAACATTTGCAAGAAATTCTAATATAGTCATTTCGATCAATTTTTGTCAGAAATCTCTGACATGTTAATGTGCTACATAGAACAACCGACGATAACTGAACTGCCATGTTAGCCATTTCTAGCAAAATTAATCCAAAGGATTACATTAAAATTTCTCGCAAAGGTTTAAGATTAAATCGAGTTCGAAATCTTGACTGGAATTATGCTTCAAAATTCGAACGCTAATAAATGAACAATAAGTAAGCAGGTTATATTCAAGCGTCCACCAAGAATATATCATGCCATTTTGTAAATCGACTTTTGATAAACCAATCTCTACGCATGTATCTAATAAAATTCTTTAGAATATCAAATTAATCTATCCTAATTGTGTGCAAATTCCCTTCTCGAGATTCGATTTGGCTTGCTTGGTGACACTGTAGGGAAGCCATCGATATAAATTTTTTGGTACATCTGACTTATAGACATAATAGCTAAAACTGTAAACATAAATGAAGTAATAGCGATCGTTGGGATGAACCATGCAGTCATGCCATACTGGTGTCGTTGGCTGAGTGACGACTCTTTTGCTGCGGTGGTTCAGGGTGGTGCTTGCGCCGTTGACAAGACGAAGAGCCTTAAATGGCACTCCGCAACCGGCCATGGTGGAGAGTCATGGGCAGAGTATGACTCTGCCTTCTCATCACTGAAGGCACTGTGGTTTCCGAGACCGGGGCCGGGTAATTTCAATCGAGTTTCATTTATGGGAGAGAGTTGCATAATGTACCATCTCTAAAACTACAGGAAACATCTGTTTAGCTTTAGATTTCATGTTATCATTCAAGATGAATCTTTGGTCAGAATATAAGCCCATTGTCCTTGGACCCAGTCTCACTTTGCAGACTTAACAACATGTTTTTCTTGTTTTTCTTTATCATTCCCTTTCTTTTTCTTTTTTTTCGCTCTTTTGAAAATGTTTCTTTCCTTAAATTTATTATAGAGCTCATGATAAATGAACATAGGTTTTCCCATGGGCATGTTTGCTGTACCGAGGAACAAGTGGAAGCATGGAAGAAAGTGGTGGATGCAGTTCAAATCGAGGGTGGCTCTATCTTCTGTATTTATGAGGTAAAAATTAAAAAAAAAATGAATTTAAAAAAATTAAAGGGGAAAAACACAAGAAATTATATACTTTATGAGGTGAAATTGTGTCCTGAAATTTTCAAAAGAATCAAAGTGAGGATGATATTTTCCCCAATATGGTGGGCCCGAAAACCTTGCCGCGGCCCCTACCTTTGTAAAAGGTACTCAAAACGGACAACAAAGGACCGCTAAGAAGAATAAGATGAATCTATTGCTCTAGTAGTTAGGAATTAGATGATAATTTTTTTCTTTCTAATTCTCATTAGGTCCACCGCTAGTGTAAAAAGATAGTTATATATTCATAGTTTAATGAGCGGCATGTGTATTTGAATTTTAAAACCATATTCTTCCAAGTGTCCAGCACGTAAAAGTGAGACCTAAATTGCACACTGGTAACAAAATTCCTATTTTCTAATTAAAAAAATGTAAGATTTCATTTTCCCCTCTATTTGACTTTAATTTGTTTGAGTCTAACCGCACCTATAAACGTGTTATATGTGGTTTATGTTTTCATGATAACTCTCTCTCTCTCTCTCTCTCTCTCTCTCTCTCTCTTTTCTTCTAACATTTGAAAAAGCACGTGAGTTATAGCTTGACAATTGCTCAAAGTAAAATCGTGTTCATGCTTACCGACTAGCAGCTGCCACAATAGTTTGAAAAAGCACGTGAGTTATAGCTTGACAATTGCTCAAAGTAAAATCGTGTTCATGCTTACCGACTAGCAGCTGCCACAATAGTTGAATTCTATTCTGATGAAAATGGAATCCTAGGAAGAATGTTCGATATTCTAACCAAAACTTTTGCATCAGCTGGTCGTGCATTTGTATGGTCTGGAGAGGCTTACTTATCTTAGATGCTATATCTGTTTTTGGCTTTATTTATTCGTTGCTTTGTCCGGTTCAATGAAGTCGCTGGTTCAATTGAATTCTACTGGCTTGATATTTTGTTGATGATTATACTCTAAAGCGATGATAATGGTAACAATCCGAACAATATCGGATTAATGTAACGGAATAGAATAATCTCTCATTTGTGTAAATTTAATAGAATCTGATATAGTATAGCAAAATAAATATCAAGCATGCTAACACAAGGCGATTTTTTACGTGGAAAACCTCCTCAGAGTGAGGAAATTAAAAATCACAGGACTAAAGTCCACCCAAAAATCTTCAGTATCAACAAAATCAGGTGAATAAAGTTCTTCTCTAATAAATACTAGAGGTACATAGCAACAAAGACCTCAAGAACATTATTCTTGGCAAAATGCATAAATTTCACAAGAGATCAAGGATAAATTTAACCAAAAATGCAAGTTTTGATTAATCCATGAAATACTCGGTATAGAGAGCTTCAAACGAAAATCAAATCGTCCAAATTCGAGAAAAGTGCGCCACAAAAACGTTTACAAAATTTCAGCTCAATCGGATTACAAATTGACCTCCAATACTAGCTTGATATAAATCTGACTTATTCTCAAATCTTAGATTTTCTGCTTGCTCTTTTTCTTTTTTCATTGGTTTCTGCTAATTTCTTTGTGGCCACCACTTAAAAAATAATAAGAAATCTTATTTCTCCATATAACTTATTATATGGGCTCAAGCTCTTTTGGGCTTGAATTCCTTGGCCTTCCTTCATATGAAAGTGAACTCAGCTAATACAAAGTATCACTAATTGACATTTTATTTTTTAATTTTGGTTTAGTCTATCGACCCGGTCAATGTACATCAATCTCATCCACCAACTAGTTCAAATTGGAAAAGTGGAAAAATCTCATGCCTGGCGGGTAGGACGACATATCGTCAAAAGCTCGAGCTACGGACACATTCGAAGCCTCGCAGGTTGTCGAGCAATTTCGAAAGGTTGCTATGGACTTCGTCCGAGCTGGTGGGTCCAAATATTTTCTCGATTTATTGCCTTCAATAGGGAAAATTTGACTATTGCAGTTCATGTCATTAAAGTGGAAATCAAACTTTGGTGCGGTCACGTATGAACATTTTGCAGCGTATAAAATTCTATTTTACTGGGGTGTGTGTGGAGGCTAGAGAGAATGAAGTGCAAAAAATTGACAGGTAAATTTAAGAATAAACCAAATTGGTAAAGCAAAAGATAGTAACTCAATCGGAGAAAATTTGGTAAATCACTTAAATAAAAGTCAACACCTTCATAAGGTAGTTGATAAATTTAAATAGTAATTGTTAAAAATAAGATAAGTTTATCTTTTGTCATAGACAAGAGAAGTTGGTAATTAAGAAAAAGCTAAACAAACATTGATGACTAACTCAAGTAAGAGTCGGTATTGCAAAAGTTAATAATTTAGTCAGAGAAATGTTAGTAGCTATCGAAATATAAATCGGTGATTTCTAAAAAAAGTTGGTAAATTCAATGGGCTGTTAACTCAATAGAAAAATTTCTAAATTAGAATAACTGAGCACTTAAATAACTTTGTAAAAAACTAGTTGGTAACCGAAGAAAAGCTTAGTAAATTTGATGGGTTATTACATTATGTTTCATGATCCCTTAGGTAGCTAGGCGTCTATGCTATCATCCGTGGGTCATCAAAAGAAAAAAAAAGAAAGTTGATAAACAATAAAAAAATTGATAAATTAGAAAAAAAAAATATTGGCAAATAAATCAAACGAGAGTTGTAAACCAAAAGTAGTTCGTAAAGGATTGATGATTTGCTTGAATGAAGATTGTTAAATTTATATAAGGACCGGCAAATTTAATGTAGTAGTAAAATATGCAAATAAAAGTTGGCCAAAGATTTTTAAAAATGGTAATTTGTAAATTGTAAAAAAATTGGAAATTTTATATGTGTCAGCTAATTCTCAACATGTTGTCGGTCAATTAGATGGACCTGTTTTTTTAACAGATAGTATAGTAAAATCACCAAAATGAATGTTTAACAGAGTGAAATTCAAACACAAAGTGTATTAAAATATTATCTCATATTACTTGACAACAGATCATATATACTCTTTATATTTATGTGGTCTCCTTCTACCTATCAACTTAAGTTATTGGTTTGGATTTTCTAACATGATATCAAGGTTAGGTGCTATCCTTTTTGCAAATGTGCATCCCCATTAACCGCTTATCTCAAGTTTCCGTTGGATTGGATTTTTTTAAAAATAAAATAGCTGATTTACCTATTACTTCTAAAGAGAACTCCTTTTACCTGTTATATATCTTTTAGTTTTAGAATTCTGATCAACATTACGTCGCATATTCCACATTAAAATTCTCCGCGTGATTGCCCGCAAATATCTTCAACCGACCTTTGAAAGAGTGGAGGGACACGAATTGGAGTGGGCTCTAGAAAGAAAAGGTTAACAATGCCGTTATCAGTTCACACTTCAGTCCTCAGTATACAACAAATTGTACGTGGCCAATAGACAAGCAGTAGGACATATGAAGTTTCTCTTTCAGTGACCTTTGGAAATATCTTGACTGCCATATAAAATGGCCTTTAGTCTGTTCACTGCTGGAATGGTAGAGGGAGTGGACCATTTTTCATGCATTTTGGCTGCATCTTCTAACTTTTTGTTCAAGTGATGGTCGATTCGATTCCCTCGGGTTGAGCTTAGCGCACAAAGAAAACTTTCTCCAATTAGACATCCAAATTGGTGTTCTACATATATACAAATTATGGAAGATTGTCCAATCAATCATAAATTGTCCAATTAGTCCTAAACCTATTGTAAGTATACCAATTCATTTATACTCTTCAATTTTGCTAATTTAGTCCTAAATATTTGCAAGAAATTCTAAAATAGTCATTCAATCAATATTTTGCCAGAAATCTCTGACATGTTAATGTACTACATATGACAACCGATGATAACTGAACTGTCATGTTAGCCATTTCTAGCGAAATTAATCCAAAGGCTTACATTAAAATTTCTCGCAAAGGTTTAGGATTAAATCAAGTTCGAAATCTTGATTGGAATTATGCTTCAAAATTCGAACGCTTATAAATGAATAATAAGAAAGCAGGTTATTTTCAAGCGTCCAACAAGACTATATCATGCCATTTTGTAAATCGACCTTTGATAAACCAATCTCTACGCATGTATCTAATAAAATTCTTTAGAATATCGAATTAATCTATCCTAATTGTGTATAAATTCCCTTCTCGAGATTCGATTTGGCTTGCTTGGTGACACTGTAGAGAAGCCATCGCGATATTAATTTTTTGGTACATCTGACTTATAGACATAATAGCTAAAACTGTAAACATAAATGAAGTAATAGCGATCGTTGGGACGAACCATGCAGTCATGCCATACTGGTGTCGTTGGCTGAGTGACGACTCTTTTGCTGCGGTGGTTCAGGGTGCTGCTTGCGCCGTTGACAAGACGAAGGGCCTTCAATGCACTCCGCAACCGACTATGGTGGAGAGTCATGGGCAGAGTATGGCTCTGCCTTCTCATCACTGAAGGCACTGTGGTTTCCGAGACCGGGGCCGGGTAATTTCATAAATGTGTTGATAATTCAATCGAGTTTCATTTATGGGAGAGAGTTGCATAATGTACCATCTCCAAAACTACAGGAAACATCTATTAGCTTTAGATTTCATGTTATCATTCAAGATGAATCTTTGGTCAGAATATAAGCACATTGTCCTTGGACCCAGTCTCACTTTGTAGACTTAACAGCATGTTTTTCTTTATCTTTTCCTTTCTTTTTCTTTTCTCGCTCTTTTGAAATTGTTTCTTTCCTTAAACTTATTATAGAGTTCATGATAAATGAACATAGGTTTTCCCATGGGCATGTTTGTTATACCGAGGAACAAGTGGAAGCATGGAAGAAAGTGGTGGATGCAGTTCAAATCGAGGGTGGCTCCATCTTCTGCCGAAAGTTAGGAAGATATTTTATGAGGTAAAAATAAAAAAGTTAGGGGGAAAACACAATAAATTATATACTTTATGAAGTGAAATTGTTTGCTGGAATTTTCAAAAGAATCAAAAGTGAGGATGATATTTTCCCCAATATGTTGGGCCCGAAAACCTTGCCGTGGCCCCTACCTTCGTAAAAGGTACTCAAAATGGACAACAAAGGACCGCTAAGAAGAATAAGATGAATCTATTGCTCTAGTAGTTAGGAATTAGATAATAATTTTTTTCTTTATAATTCTTATTAGGTCCACCGCTAGTGTAAAAAGATAGTTATATATTCAGAGTTTGACGAGCGACAAGTGTATTTGAATTTTAAAACCATATTCTTCCAAGTGTCCAGCACGTAAATGTGAGACCTAAATTGCACACTCATAACAAAATTCCTATTTTATAATTAGAAAGAAAAATGTAAGATTTCATTTTCCCCTCTATTTAACTTTAATTTGTTTGAGTCTAACCGCACCTATAAACGTTTTATATGTGGTTTATGTTTTCATAATAACAAAAATGATTGAAGGGCAATAAATTGACATATAGGAAGAAACTAGACATGTAAAATCAATCTCTCATTTTCTTTTTTCCTTCTAACATTTGAAAAAGCACGTGAGTTATAGCTTGACAATTGCTCAAAGTATAATCATGTTCATGCTTACCGAATAGCAGCTGCCACAATATTTGAATTCTATAATGATGAAAATGGAATCCTAGGAGGAATGTTCCATATTCTTACCTAGCAGGAGTGTTCCATATTCTTACTAAACCTTTTGCACCAGCTTGTCATGCGTTTGTATGGTCTGGAGAGGCTTACTTATCTTAGATGCTTTATCTGTTTTTGGCTTTATTTATTCGTTGCTTTGTCCAGTTCAATGAAGTCACTGGTTCAATTGAATTCTATGGGCTTGATATTTTGTTGATGATTATACTCCAAAGCGATGGAAAATGGTAACAATCCGAACAATATCGAATTAACGTAACAGAATAGAATAATCTCCCATATTGTGTAAATCTAATAGGATCTGATATAGTATAAAAAAAATAACTATCACCCATGCAAACACAAGGTGATTTTTTACGTGGAAAACCTTCTCAGAGTGAGGAGATTAAAAATCACAGGACCGAAGTCCACCCAAAAATCTTCACTATCAACAAAATCAGGTGAACAATGTTCTTCTCTGATAAATACTAGAGGTACATAGCAATAAAGACCTCAAGAACATCATTCTTGGCAAAATGCATAAATTTCACAAGAGATAAAAGATAAATCTGACCAAAAATGTAAGTTTTGATTAATTCACAAAATACTTGGTATAGGGAGTTTCAAACGAAAATCAAATTATTCGGATTAGAGAAGAGTGCGCCACAAACTCATTTACAAAATTTCAGCTTAACTGGATTACAAATTAACCTCCAATGCCAGCTTGATATAAATCAAACTTATTCTCAAATCTCAGATTTTCTGCTTGCTCTTTTTCTTTTGTCATTGGTTTCTGCTAATTTCTTTGCTGCCGCTACTTAAAAGATAGTAAGAAATATTATTTCTTTATATAACTTATCATATGAGCTCAAACTCTTTTGGACTTGCAATTCCTTGGCCTTCCTTCATATGAGAGTGAACTCAGCTAGTACAAAGGTATCACTAATTGACATTTTATTTTTTAAATTTGGTTTAGTCTATCGACCTGGTCAAGGTACATCAATCTCATCCACCAACTAGTTCAAATTGGAAAAATGGAAAAATCTCATGCCTGGCGGGACCGACGACATATCGTCAAAAGCTCGAGCTACGGACACATTCAAAGTATCGCAGGTTGTCGAGCAATTTCGAAAGGTTGCTATGGACTTCGCTCGAGCTGGTGGGTCCAAATATTTTCTCGATTATTGCCTTCAATAAGGAAAATTTGACTATTGCAGTTCATGTCATTAAAGTGGAAATCAAACTTTGGTGCGGTCACGTGTGAACATTCTGCAGCGTATAAAATTCTATTTTACTGGGGTGTGTGTGGAGGCTAGAGAAAATGAAGTGCAAAAAATTGACAGGTAAATTTAAGAATAAACCAAAGTTGGTAAAGCAAAAGATAGTAACTCAATCGGAGAAAATTTGGTAAATCACTTAAATAAAAGTCAACACTTTCATATGGTAATTGATGAATTTAAATAGTAATTGTTAAAAATAAGATAAGTTTTTCTTTTGTCATAGACAAGAGAAGTTGGTAATTAAGAAAAAAGCTAAACAAACATTGATGACTAACTCAAGAAAGGGTCGGTATTGCAAAAGTTAATAATTTAGTCAGAGAAATGTTAGTCTCTATCGAAATATAAGTCGGTCATTTCTAAAAAAAAGTTGGTAAATTTAATGGGCTGTTAACTCAATAGAAAATTTTTGAGATTAGAATAACTAAGCACTTAAATAACTTTGTAAAAAACTAGTTGGTAACCGAAGAAAAGCTTAGTAAATTTGATGGGTTATTACATTATGTTTCATGATCCCTTAGGTAGCTAGGCGTCTATGCTATCGTATGTGGGTCATCAAAAGAAAAAAAGAAAGTTGATAAACAATAAAAAAAAAAAAAATTGATAAACTATAAAAATATATATATATATATTGGCAAATAAATCAAACAAGAGTTGTAAACCAAAAGTAGTTTGTAAAGGATTGATGATTTGCTTGAATGAAGATTGGTAAATTTATATAAGGACCGGCAAATTTAATGTAGCAGTAAAATATGCAAAAAAAAAAAAAAGTTGGCAAGAGATTAAAAAAAGTGGTAATTTGTAAATTGTAAAAAAATTGGAAATTTTATATATGTGTCAGCTAATTCTCAACATGTTGTCGGGCAATTTGATGAACGTTTTTTTTTAACAGATGGAATAGTAAAATCACCAAAATGAATGTTAAACATAGTGAAATTCGAACACAAAGTGTATTAAAATATTACCTCATATTACTTGACAACGGATCCTATATACTCTTTATATTCATATGGTCTCCCTCTACCTATCAGCTTAAGTTATTGGTTTGGATTTTCTAACATGATATCAAGGTTAGTGCTACCTTTTCGCAAATGGGCATCCCCATTAGAACTCCTTTTACCCATTATATATCTTTTAGTTTTAGAATTCTGATCAACAGTACGTCGCATATTCCACATTAAAATTCTCCGTGTGATTGCCGGCAAATATCTTCAACTGACCTTTGAAAGAGTAGAGGGACAGGAATTGGAATGGGTTTTAGAAAGAAAAGGTTAACAATGCCGTTATCAGTTCACACTTCGGTCCTCAGTATACAACAAACGTACGTGGCCAATAGACAAGCAGTAGGACATATGAAGTTTCTCTTTCAGTGACCTTTGGAAATATCTTGACTGCCATAAAAAATGGCCTTTAGTCTGTTCACCGCTGGACTGATAGAGGGAGTGGACCATTTTTGATGCATTTTGGCTGCATCTTCTAACTTTTTGTTCAAGTGATGGTCAATGCAATTCCCTCGGGTTGAGCTTAGCGCACAAAGGAAGCATAATTTTGCAAGGACGAGCTAGGAAAGAGAGGGTATTGTGCTTACATTAGGGATTACTCATTCGGCGTACTCACGGCAACTTGAATTAGGCTGCAAATTGAGATAGCTAAGTCCAATGTTTACTTAAACATACACTTGGATAAGCTGAGCACAATCACTAATTGAGTCTAATGTAGCTTGATCACATGCATTCGGCCACTGCGGTTGACTGAGAGAAAGTCATTGTTGTAAATCATAAAATTGATTGATGATTATTGTATTTCCATTAATTATATCTTTATAGTATGTATAACGGGGGAATTTTCTGCAATATAGTGTTACATTAGATAGACAAGTAGTCCCAATTAAAGTTTTATACACCTCATGTACATTACATTAAGTTGAGAATTATCGCCACGTCTCTCCATGGAATTATGGTTTTATAACACAATTGTGATTGAATTGGTCAATTTATCAGTGAGTAAGATACCAAATGACAAATATCGAAGCATCAAATCCTCTAAAAAAGACAAATGAGACAATCACGTCAAATGTCATGCGTGAAATTAGGTAAGACCTTTTCTTTTACGTTGCTCCCTGAAATCCGGGAAACCCTAAAAGATAGGGAATTCGGGATGTCCACTCAAATTCATGGCCAAAGCTCGGACAACAGAAACCAAGACTTTGCAGTCTGTAGGAGCTACACTTTTAGCTGTCATGTATGTCCTCTTATGCTGTCATTTCTCTCCTCCCATGTGCTCGGGGACCACCTTGTTGATTCTCTTAAGATTATTATTTTCGGAGGCTCCCTCTATAACTTCATATAATTCAAATTCCTCTTCTTCTTTTTTCCATTTAAATAGACTTTGTTGAAAGAAACTTAGAAGAACTCCAATAATGTAGAGCGAAATTCGCCCCTTTGTGATGAGAAATGTGGTTTATTTGTCCCAGAAATTATATAGTTCCTATAGTTACATCAAACGCACAATTGGTTATCCAAAAGTTGTAAGAGTCATGTTTTCTTCCATCTCTAATAGCTGGGAACTTCATCTAACCCGCCTTTGATTACTAGGTTACATGTCTAAATAAAACCTACTTGTAATTAAACAAGCACAAAACCATAACGAGAGAGAGAGAGGTGTTTTATTTGTGTTAATCCAAGTTTTAATTGAGTGACAAGTACAGTATTCTTGTACTTAATGGTTTATTGGTGGTGTAGTTCTCTATTTTAGTTGAGTAAAATTCTAACCAAAGAGGTGCAAAAAATAAAAATTCTAAGCTAAGATACACTTATAAACAATCTAGTATAGATTGATCATTATGTGTCACTTTTTAAGATAATACGGTACTTCTAGCGAAAATTGCAAGTTTTGAACTTCTTATTGAGTTCTTCCAATTGGAAATGTATTTGGAGTTCATATTCTTTAAAGAGACGAATATTCTTTTACGAGGCCCAAAAATATCTAAAGATATTTTCTCATGGTCCTCTATTTCCAAACTAAAAGAACCTCCTTGTTCTTATCTGTGAAGAGATTACCCTCCGACAGGTGACACGAATCGCAATCTGTCTGCTTCCAAGGTACCCCCTGTCTTGCATTGCCATGCACGTGAAACCCTGCATGGGGTCTCTTATCCTCTCTGCCAATCACCAATGCCTCAGAACATCCCAAAATGTGCCGCTCTATATATACCTCCCCGAGAATCCCTCAAACACACATTCGAAAGGAAATCCTTCTCCCAAGAAATTAAAGCGTTGGCATAAAGATGTCAATACTCCAAACCTTCATTCTGTTCTCCTTCCTCCTTTCCGCCTCCCACGCGGCGGTCCAGGACTTCTGCGTTGCAGACCTCTCGGCCCCCGAGGGCCCCGCGGGCTACTCCTGCAAGAAGGTCTCAGCAGTCACCGTGAATGACTTTGTCTTCTCAGGCCTCGGCGTGGCTGGGAACACCTCTAGCCTCATCAAGGCTGCGGTGACCACGGCATTTGCAAACCAGTTCCCTGGCCTGAATGGGCTCGGCATCTCCTTGGCCCGCCTGGACCTGGCCCCTGGTGGGGTCATTCCATTGCACACGCACCCGGGTGGCTCGGAGGTCCTTTTTGTCATCCAAGGGTCGATTTCTGCTGGGTTCATCTCATCATCAGCGAACACCGTCTACTTGAAGACCCTCAACAAAGGGGATAGCATGATTTTCCCTCAGGGGCTATTGCACTTCCAATTGAATGCTGGTAAAGGTCCAGCACTTGCCATAGTCAGCTTCAGCAGTCCAAGCCCTGGGCTTCAAATCTTGGACTTTGCTCTGTTCGCTAATAATTTTCCTTCTGAGTTGGTGGAGGCCACCACTTTCCTTGATGATGCTCAGGTCAAGAAGCTCAAGGGCGTTCTTGGTGGCACTGGCTAAGTGGCTAATTTCATTTTCGTCGAGAATCCATCCATTAAGAATCACCACCTTTTCAAGCCTCTTCAAAAAAATGAAAAGAAATAATAATTCGGCTTATATGCTCGTCGTCGATGGCTTTCCATGGATTTTTCTTGTTAGGTTGTATTTGGTTTGCTAGTGTGTTGAAGTGAGTCGTTGGAGTGGAGATTTGATTTTTAGTGCTTCCTGACTTGTTATGTTCGGACTATGGAGCAAAACACCTCCCTTTCTTATCGAATTTTGAGTAGATGAATAAAAGTATGTTGCTTCGTCAATTCCTTGAGAGCTAATGTTCATCTAGAAAAATGTGCTTGATAAATCAAATGATGCAGTAATATCATCCACCCATTATAGATGAGATTACTGTAGAATTTGGATCCTATCTACAGAGGGATAAACTAACATTCGGTATTGCATTCATATAATGAAAGCTCACGTCATGCCAATCAAAGCATTATTTAGTAATGGCGCATCATGCCAACACTTTCAATATGGTCATTTAGTATTGTCCAAGGCCAAGTGGACAAATTCATTGATGAGGACTTTTCTACACATGACTTAATTATGGACGCAGATTCTGTTTTAGAGCCTAGCTTTGGACTTGTTTCATTTTTTTTTTCTAAATACACTAGAATCTTGTCGCAATCATTTGTACAATAAGCCAATAATGTATCCATCCGAATCATGTGAACCTAGCTCACGCTACTGTTAGATTAGTGGGTTCTACATGGGCCTACTTCATCCAATGGTACATGTGAGATGAGCTTACATGCATTGAGGGCATCTAAGAATTTTTCTTCTTCTACCGTACTCGTTCTGCCTTAAAAGTGTTGAGGTGTGGCATTTGATTAGTTGTTTAACCATTACTTCATAAAATTTCGAAACAGTTATCTTTTAAATTCATATTTGGATTCCTACGACTCTAATGTCGCCAGAAAGCTTGACTCACTATTGTTAGGTGTAAGTATTGTTTGATTTAGATCCTTGGGTATTTATTTGATCATGTGTTTTCCCCGGAAAGGTGGCTATGTGATTTGAGACCAACAAGGGTGCCGGCCAAATGATTTCTTGTTGGAAAGCTTACAATGAACTTAGGTGCTCATGAAGTTCCGGGGTGAGATGATGTAATTCAAGGAAATGACGTTAGCATTTCAATCTCTATCTATCAATGGATATAAAAGTGGGCCAAACTCGCACAATGATGACTCACGTAGCGCACACTCGCACGAGCTCGATGCACTAATTTGCTTTTGACGTCAGTTAGCAAACCTATAATCTGAACTGATGTCTAATTCTAGCGAATATATAAATTTTAATTTTTATAATGAATTATTACTGATTTAGAAGAAATATTGAAATAAGTTATTTAGGGGCAATTATCAAGTCAATTCTAAACTTATTATGCCAATTCAAACTTAAACTTTCCGATTTTATGAATTGAGTTACTTAACATGAATTTCGCCGATGAAAATTAATTCACAAAATTAGGGATTATGACTTAGATATGTTATGCCCAACCCATTTAAGCTTCAAAATCAATATAATCCCCTGAGCTTCATCCAACAGAATAGACATCGAGCACTCTCCCCCGGAGATACGGACGTCATCCATCATACGCACAGAGGCTGGACGAAGCGGACGGAGAAGTCCTAATCTCGGGCTTGAGTTTGGCCGGACCGGGCTCTGTCAAGAGCCGAGTTCGAATTAATTCTAACCAGGCCCAAATTTCACTTGAAAGAAAAGCCAGGGCCACAACCTTGCAAGCCCATGCACACCCAGACCCAGCTTGCGCCCAACCCGGTTCGTAGCCTCCTCTACTCTCCCGCTGCAAACCTCGACGGATACAGCCGTGGCGAGCGACGATGGCTGGCCCAGACTTCTTGGTCGCGGTGGTGCAGGGAGCAGGATCGGGGGCAGATCAGCGAAGCAGCGAGCAGCAGTGTCATGCCAGCTAAGGTTGTCAAAAAAGCCCGACCCGACCCGACCCAAACCGACCCAAACACAAAACAAGTAGTATACTTGTTTCGGGTCTTAATACTGTTTGAGACACAGACATAAAACAAGCAATAAAGATATGTTTAGGGTCGGGTAGGGTCGGAACATTGTTCGACCCAAAACACGATAACTCCGAATCCAAACATAAACAGTAAACACAAACATGTTCTCATCTTTCTCGGCTCCACCTTCTTCTCCGACGACACGACTGTGCCTACGCTCACGACCGCTGGAACCCTAGCCACCGCCGAATCAGTCGATCGTTGCCGTCTGTTGATGCGCCTCCGCCTCGCTGTCTTCGTCGCCACCCCTCGTCTCAACGCCAGAACCCTAGCCGCCACCGAATCTGTCGATCGTTGCCGGTGACACCGAGGAGGAGGACGAGTCGGCTCTCGACCCCGAGCTCCGATACAGCTTCTAGTGGAATTTCAAGGTTCGCTTCTCCCCTGTAGTCCTTGATTACGCTCTATATAGGTTTGATCCGCTGATTCTTGATTTCCTGGGTTTTCGTTTTCGTTTTGTTTCCTGCGAGTTGTCTGGTTTTCATGTCGAGCGAGTGCGGCAGTTCTTGTTCTGCCGAAGTTTATAGCTAAAATGATTGATGGGTCTCTCTGCGTCGTCTTCTTTAGCTTTGGATGATTTCGGGAAATGGGGTGAGTCGTCCGGTGGAGTTGGATTTAGGAAGCTGAACAAGAATCGGAGAGTTGCCGTCGGATTTGTGTAATTGGTGTTTGCCAAGAAAAGAAGAGATTCGGCAGCTTGACTTCTGAGAGAGCATCTTTTCTCTCTTTCCAGGATTAGGCTAGAATGAAGGAAATGCAAAGATGCTCGCGAGAGAGAAAAAGTACTGCAAAATGTGCCGTCTTTTTGTGCTAATTAGGTGATGTGAGCTGTCAGGAGTATACTTGTTTCTCATCGAAATGTGATTCCTTTTTACTGGAGAGCGGAAGGCTGTGAATTGAAGTTAGATCTTGCGCATAAGTTTAAGTACCCCGCTTCTGATTTGCGTGTCTCTGAAAAGAAGCAATTTTACATGTAATAACAAATAAGACACAACGACTTGACAAATTAATTTAGGTTCATATCCCACATGACATGAGTGATATCCATAATGGAAGCAGATAGCGCATATTTTTTTATCGCAAACAGATTGAGATCTACAAGCACAAAAGAAAGTTCATTTTTGCAATGCAAAGGGAAGTAGAAACAAAGGACTATCTTTTCTTTATATGACATACCTCCCTGTTTATTGACTCTCCCTTGAAAGCCACATTCTACTCCTTGGCGAAACACCACCCAATCCTGACAGAACAAAGCATAGCTGAATTGTACTTTAAACAAAACAACAGACAACAGAAAAGAAGAAGAGCAGACAAAGAACTTATCATAGACTCTCACAAAACCATCAACCAATTTATTGGTACACGAGTGTTTTCTTTCGTGTTACTTCTTGATGTCTTGTCAGACTAGTAGCTGGAGTTCCATCATAATTATTTGGTATACATTGAGATAAGCATTCCTATTCTCAATGGAAGTTCCAGGTCGCGAACATCTTAATTTTGTTGTTTATGTAATTGAAGCAAAAAAGGTCTTTGTAGATAATCTAGTTTCTTTCTAGATGAAGTTGCTAAATTACCGTTTTTGTTTAAATATATTAGCCATTGTGGCAGATTCTTTACTTTGTAGATAGAGTAATGGGAAATGAATTTATAATAAGAGGATGTATGTTGATCAAATTTACTTTGTTTGGAAGAACAGAATGTTAACTAGGCCTCCTCCTCATGCGTCGATGGAGATCAACTATTAGTTTTGTCCTCCCTTTTTGGCATGTTTGGTACATTGAAAACATATATGTTTTCTTTTCCAGGTTCAAAGTGATCATTTCGAGGAGTTTATCGCCCTTGAATTAGACAAACATGGTTATGAAGCTTTATACAAGAAAAAAACGATCGAGGTTATTCATGGACTTCTCCTTTTATGTTGTCTTAGGTTTCACGTCATTTTATTTGTTTATATGTCCATTGTCTAAGGGTTTATGGTGGGAATATCAATACAATAGATGGTTGTGCTACATTTTTTCACAAAGACAGGTTTTCTAATGTAAAAAAATACAAGGTAAAAGAGTTGCTGCATTTGATGTCTTCTCCATCTCTATATCATCAGAAGCTAAAGGCTTCAATGTGTCTGCAGGTTGCAGCAAAGTCCTTGACAGAAGCATTGGTTCCAAGCACCCAGAAGAAAGCTGCTTTAAATTGATTAATTAAGATTGAGAAGCTTCGTGACGAAGAACTATAGCCTCAAATTCTCGAGCTTTTAAAAGGATTTAACGAACCCCAAGAAAAAAAAAAAAAAAGGAAACCTAGTAACCCGACCGACCCGACCCGAACCGACCCGACCCGAAACACATAAGACCATCTAATGTGTTTCGGGTTGGTTCGGGTCGGGTCGGGTAACAACAAGACCCGACCCGACCCCACCCGACCCATTGACACCCCTAATGCCAGCAACGACCGTCGGGTACAGCGACGGCGCGACTTGATTTGGGCACAGCAGGCGACACCACGACAGCGACAGGCGACGTCGGGCGGCCGAAACACGGTAGAGGTCTCGTGTGGCGAGGGTCTCCGCAGCTTGGTCGAGAGAGGGCTCTCTCTCTCTCTCTCTCTCTCTCTCTCTCTCTCTCTCTCTCTCTCTCTCTCTCTCTCTCTCCCAGATCTCCTCTCGGACCTCAGCCATCTTGGTGCTCTCCCTCTACCTTCACCCCCTCCGCTCAGTCTCTCGGGCTTCTCGGACATATCTCCGAAGAAACCCCTCCGCTCTCTCTACTGCACCCTTCTTTTCTCTCTCTTTGGCTCCCCCTTCTACTGAGCTCGCGCTATCCTATTTATAGGCCAAGGAGGCCAGTCGATGGAGGCTTCGGCTGCTGGTGCTTGGCGCGCCGACCGGCCTCCCCCCGCCAAACCGGCGTCCCATCAGTCGTTATTTCCACCTGCTCTGCTCCTTCATTTTCGCAGCACGCTGTCCTTGTTGCGTGAGAAAGGGAGAAGAGAAGGAGAGAAGGGAGAGCCGCCCACGGGAGTTGCAGGGAGGGAGAAGGAAGGAGGGGTCGGGCCAGGCCGGGCCACGAGGGGGGAGCTGGGCCCGGTCCTGGGCGAAGAGAGGCGAACTCAAGCCCAGCCCCAAAGCCTTTTCGCCTCTTTTCCTCCATTTTTTTTAAAATATAGTTTTATATCTATAGGGTAAAATAAAGGGGAATAAAATAAAAATAAATCTTTTATAGATACAAATAAAATTAATGTCTAGATGATGTGAAAATCATTTTTATTGGGGCCAAATTTGTCCCCAATTTTCTATTCAATAAATATCTATATATTTATACAATATTTAGGTATCAATAGTTGCCTTTCTTTGAAGTTGAGCTTGCAAATGTTGCATTTAAAGAAGAATTGATCCCTAAATTTTGTCTATGTGTATGTCGTAGATAATATTTTGTTTGAGACTAGATGTCTTATGCAAACATGGCAATATAATATATACATATTAAGACAAATAATAATGTACCTATAATTACTTATCTGGAATAAATGAATTGGGATTGACCCTAAGTTTTTGATAGGTATCAAAGTATCATCTTACTTAATGACGTGGGAGAGCTACTTTTTTAGGAATCAGACATGTGTCCGATTGCTTATTGAAGCAATGAATTGTCGCCAAGGAACCGGAGCTATCTCTGATTGCCTTGATAGTGAGGATTGCTTTTCTAGGATCAAATTGTTGTCTAATTTTTTATGTAATAAATATCTAAATATTTAATCAAATTTTAGACGTCAATAGTGATCATCTGGGGCAAAGATTTATGGTAGGTTTTATTCCATCTACTTCACAATTGATACAAACAAAGTATCATAACTGGTATGATTCCAATTACTTTATAGTTCACAAGAATAAAGCCTACATTTGGTATAGTTCTTACCACTGAAATTCTTATCTATAGATTTTTTTTTCTATATATAACCTTTCATCTTTCATCATGATGAAAGATATATTACATGGTAGCGTGTATTTTGGTAATAAACGTTGAAGTTAATTTTTTATAATAGATTATTTTTTGAAATACCTGCAGGCTGAATGTTTAAGCTGAAAGAAAAAAATTCTGAATCTAAAAAAAAAAAAAAGCTAGAAAAACTAATTTTTAAAAAAGTTATATTCCAAGAATGAGCATACTTTGGTACTGAATGTCAAAAAAAAAATTGTTTACATACGTGCATATACAATTTTGAAGTATCCATAAGCTGAAATTTTAAAATGATCGGATCATTTTATAAATAGAGTTTTCATAGCAAGGTAGGAAAATGTAATGCATAGTAATTGTTTAAATACTTTGAGGAAATAGATTCGGTTATCGCAATGGCCTCGCTACAACCAACCAACTGTAATAAAGACATACACCCTCAAATCAAATTCGTCAATCATTGATCTTGTTCAATATAATTGACTCCATCCCATATACCCTCGGGACGAAAGACGCTGGATCCATAAGTGGATTGAACCATTCGGAATAGCAAGGGAAGTTGTAGTATTGCGAATAAAGCCACAGGGATAGAGGCCATGTGCTCGGGGAAACCAAGACTTTGCAGTCTGCAGGAGCTACACTTTTGCTGTCTCGTATGTCCTCTTATCCGTCATTTCTCTCCTCCCATGTGCTCGAGGACCACCTTCTTGATTCTCTTAAGATTATTATTTTCGGACGCTCCCTCTATAACTTCATATAATTCAAATTCCTCTTGTTCTTTTTTTCAATTTAAATAAACTTTGTTAAAAGAAACTTAGAAGTACTCCAATAATGTAGAGCGAAATTTGCCCCTCTGTGATGAGCAGTTTGGTTTATATGTCCCAGAAATTATATAGTTCCTATAGTTACATCAAATGCACAATTGGTTGTCCAAAAGTTGTAAGAGTCACGTTTTCTTCAATCTCTAATAGCTAGGAACTTCATCTAACCCGTCTTTGATTACTAGATTACATGTCTAAATATAACCTGCTAGTAAGTTAAACAAGTACAAAATCCATAACGAGAGAAGGGTATTTTATTTGTGTTAATCCAAGTTTTAATTGAGTGACAAGTACAGTTCTTGTACTTAATGGTTTATCGGTGGTGTAGTTTTCTGTTTTAGTTGAGTAAAATTCTAACCAAAGAGGTGCAAAAAATAAAAATTCTAAGCTAAGATACACTTAAAAACAATCTAGTATAGATTGATCATTATGTGCCACTTATACAGTACTTCTAGCGAAAATTGCAAGTTTTGAACTTCTTATTGAGTTTCCCCGATTGGAAATGTATTTGGAGTTCATATTCTTTAAAGAGACAGAATATTCTTTTATGAAGCCCAAAAATATCTATAGATATTTTCTCATGGTCCTCTATTTCCAAACTAGGAGAACCTCCTTGTTTTTCTGTGAAGACATTACCCTCCGACAAGTATCACGGATCGCAATCTTTCTGCTTCCAATGTACCCCTTTCTTGCATTGCCATGTACGTGAAACCCTGCATGGGGTCTCTTATCCTCTCGGCTAATCACCAATGCCTCAGAACATCCCACGATGTGCGGCTCTATATATACCTCCCCGAGAATCCCTCAAACACACATTCGAAAGGAAATCTTTCCCCAAGAAATTAAAGAGTCGGCATCAAGATGTCAATACTCCAAACCTTAATTCTGCTCTCCTTCCTCCTCTCCGCCTCCCACGCGGCGGTCCAGGACTTCTGCGTTGCAGACCTCTCGGCCCCCGAGGGCCCCGCGGGCTACTCCTGCAAGAAGGTCTCAGCAGTCACCGTGAATGACTTTGTCTTCTCGGGCCTCGGCGTGGCTGGGAACACCTCGAACCTCATCAAGGCTGCGGCGACCCCGGCATTTGTAACCCAGTTCCCTGGCCTAAATGGGCTCGGCATCTCCTTGGTCCGCCTGGACATGGCCCCTGGTGGGGTCATTCCATTGCACACGCACCCAGGTGGCTCGGAGGTCATCCTTGTCATGGAAGGGTCGATTTGTGCCGGGTTCATCTCATCATCAGCGAACACCGTCTACTTGAAGACCCTCAACAAAGGGGATAGCATGATTTTCCCTCAGGGGCTATTGCACTTCCAATTGAATGCTGCTAAAGTTCCAGCACTTGCCTTTGTCAGCTTCAGCAGTCCGAGCCCTGAGCTTCAAATCTTGGACTTTGCTCTGTTCGCTAATAATTTTCCTTCAGAGTTGGTGGAGGCCACCACTTTCCTTGATGATGCTCAGGTCAAGAAGCTCAAGGGCGTTCTTGGTGGCACTAGCTAAGTGACTAATTTTATTTTCGTCAAGAATCCATCCATTAAGAATCACCACCTTTTCAAGCCTCTTCAAAAAAATGAAAGAAATTATAATTCAGCTTATATGCTCATCGTCAATGGCTTTCCATGGATTTTTCTTGTTAAGTTGTATTTGGTTTGCTAGTGTGTTGAAGTGAGTCGTTGGAGTGGATATTTGATTTTTAGTGCTTTCTGACTTGTTGTTTTGTTCGGACTATGGAGCAAAACGCCTCCCTTTCTTCATCGAATTTTGAGTAGATGAATAAAAGTATGTTGCTTCGTCAATTCCTTGAGAGTTAATGTTCATCTGGGAAAATGTGCTTGATAAATCAAGTGATGCAGTAATATCATCCACCCATTATAGATGAAACGATAGTAGAATTTCAATCCTATTTACAGAGAGATAAACTAACATTCGGTGTTGCATTCATTTAATGATGGCGCACGTCATGCCAATCAAAGCATTATTTATTAATGGCACGTCATGCCAACACTTTCAATATCTTCATTTAGTATTGTCCAAGGCCAAGTGGACCAATTCATTGATGCGAACTTTTCTACACATGACTTAATTATGGACGCAATCTTAGAGCCTAGTTTTGGATTTGTTTCATTTTTTTCTAAATACACTAGAATCTTGTCACAATCATTTGCAGAATAAGCCAATAATGTATGCGTACGAATCACGTGAACCTAGCTCACACTACTGTTAGATTAGTGGGTTCTACATGGGCTCACTTCATCCAATGGTAAATGTGAGATGAGCTCACATGCACCGAGGCCCAAGGGTATCAAACAATTTTTTTCTTCTACGGTACTCGTTCTACCTTAAAAGTGTTGAGGTGTGGCATTTGATTAGTTGTTTAACCATTACTTCATAAAACTTCGAAACAATTATCTTTTAAATCCATTTTTGGATTCCTACAACTCTAATGCCACCAGAAAAGCGACTCACTATTGTTAGGTGTAAGTATTGTTTGATTTAGATCCTTGGGTATTTATTTGATCATGTGTTTTCCTCGAAAAGGTGGCTATGTGATTTGAGACAAACAAGGGTGTCGGCCAAATGATATATTGTTGGAAAGCTTACGATGAACTTAGGTGCTCATGAAATTCTAGGGTGAGATGACGTAATTCAAGGAAATGATGCTAGCATTTCAATCTCTATCTATTTGTCAATGAATATAAAAGTGGGTCAAACTCGCACGATGATAACTCATGTAGCATACTCTTACGCGAGCTCAATGTGTTGATTTGCTTTTGAGGTCAGTTAGCAAACCTATAATCTGAACTAATGTCTAATTCTAGCAAATATCTAAATTTAAATTTTTATAATGAATTATTACTGATTTAGAAGAAATATTGAAATAAGTTATGTAGGGGCAATTATCAAGTCAGTCCTAAACTTGTTTTGCCAATTCAGACCTAAACTTTCTGATTTTATCAATTGAGTTACTTAACATGAATTTGCCGATAAAAATTAATTCACAAAATTAGGGATTATGACTTAGATATGTTATGCCCAACCCATTTAAGCTTCAAAATCAATAATCCCCTGAGCTTCATCCAACAGAATAGACTTCGAGCACTCTCCCCCAGAGACGCG
Organism: Eucalyptus fibrosa; assembly: GCA_017140475.1. Lineage (NCBI taxonomy): Eukaryota > Viridiplantae > Streptophyta > Magnoliopsida > Myrtales > Myrtaceae > Eucalyptus > Eucalyptus fibrosa. The sequence goes on along the minus strand of CM029507.1, from coordinate 53,897,876 downwards.
GAGGTCATCCATCATACACACAGAGGCTGGACGAAGCAGACGGAGGAGTCCTATCTCGGGCTTGAGTTTGGCCGTACCAGGCTCTGTCAAGAGCCCAGTTTGAATTAATTCTTCTCAGGCCCAAATTTCACTTGAAAGAAAAGCCAGGCCCACAACCTCGCAAGCCTATGCACACCCAGACCCAGCCAGCTTAGAGAATCGAAACTCCACCCGAATACGACCCGCGCCCGACCCAGTTCATAGCCTCCTCTACTGCCCCACCGCGAACCCCGACAGAGACGGCCGCGGCGAGCGACGACGGCTGGCCCAGACTTCTTGGTCGCGGTGGCGCGACGAGTAGGATCAGGGGCAAATCGGCGAAGCAGTGAGCAACAGTGTCGTGGCAACAGCGACCGTCGGGTATAGCGATGGCACGACTTGATTTGGGCACCTCAAGCGACGCCCCGGCGGCGAAAGGCGGCGTCGGGCGGCAGCGGCACGCTAGAGGTCTCGTGCGGCGAGGGTCTCCGCGGCTTGGCCAAGAGAGGGCTCTCTCTCTCTCTCTCTGAGATTTCCTCTCCTACCTCCGCCCTCTCGGTGCTCTCCCTCTACCTTCACCCCCTCCGCTCACTCTCTCAGGCTTCTCGGATGTCTCTTCAAAGAAACCCCTCCGCTCTCTCTCCTCCACCCTTCTTTTCTCTCTCTTTGGCTCCCCCTTCTACTGAGCTCGCGCTGTCCTATTTGTAGGCTGAGGAGGCCGGTCGACGGAGGCTTTGGCCGCCGGTCCTTGGCACGCCGACGGGCCTCCCCCCGCCAAATCGGCATCCCATCAGTCGTTACTTCCTCCTGCTCTACTCCTTCATTTTCGCAGCATGCTATCCTTGTTGAGTGAGAAAGGGAGAAGGGAGAGCCGCCCATGGGAGTTGCAGGGAGGGAGAAGGAAGGAGGAAGAAGGAGGGGCCGGGCCAGGCCAAGCCGTGTGAGGGGAGCTGGGCCTAGTCCTAGGCGAAGGCAGGAGAAAAGGAAAAAGGGGGGCTGGGCCCTTTTCCTTTTCTTTTTTTTTTTTTTAAAAAAAAAAAATATAGTTTTATATCTATAGGGTAAAATAAAGGGGAAATAAAATAAAAATAAATCTTAACAGATGCAAATAACATTAATGCCTAGGTGATGCGAAAATCATTTTTGTTAAGGCCAAATTGGTCCATAAATTCCTATGCAATAAATATCTAAATATTTAAACAAAATTGAGGTTTCAATAGTTGTCATTCTTTGAAGTTGAGCTTGCAAAAATTGCTTTTAAAGATGAATTGATACTTAAATTTTCTCTATACATATGCATTAGATAATATCTTGTTTGGGACCAAGTGTCCTATGCAAAAAGGGAAATATAGCATAACACATACTAAGATAAATAAGAAGATATGTGTAGTTACTTATTGGAAAGAAGTGATGCAGAGTGTGAACCTCAAGTTTTCTAGGACCAAATTAGTATCTAATTTTATATACAATAAATATCTAAATATTTAATTAAAATTTAGGTGTCAAAGATTTATGGTAGGTTTTATTCCATCTATTTCACAATTGATACAAACAAAGTATCATAACTAGTATGATTCTAATTACTTTATAGTTCACAAGAATAAAGTCTACATTTGGTATCATTCTTATAGTTCTGAAATTTTGGATCTATAGATTTTTTCTATAAATAATTGTTCATCTCTCATTCCATGATGAAAGATATATTACATGATCGCGTGTATTTTGTTAATAAACATTGAAGATAGATTTTTTCTATAGATTATATTTTGAAATACTTGGAGGCTGATTGTTTGAGCTTAAAAAAAAAAAAAATTCTGAATCCAATCTATTAAAAAAAGACAAAACATAATTTTTAAAATGTTATATTCCAAGATTGAGCATACTTTGGTCCTAAATGTTAAAAGAAATCGTTTATGTATGTGCAGATTGAATTTTGAAGTGTCTAGAGGCTGAAATTTTAAATTGATTGAATCATTCTATAAATAGATCTTCGGTAACAACAAGGCAGGGAAACATAATGCATGGTAATTGTTCAAATACTTTGAGGAAATACATTTAGTATTGCATTGGCTCCGCTACAAACAACCAACTACAATGAAGATATACACCCTCAAATCAAATTCATCAATCCTTGATCTTGTTCTATATATTTGACTCCATCCCAAATGCCCCTGGGATGAAAGATGCTGGGTCCATAAGTGGATTTAACCATTTGAAATAGCAGGGGAAGTTGTAGAACTACGAACAAAGCCACGGGGACAAAGGCTAGCAAAGTGACTGGAATGAGAGCCCACTCCATTGCGAGAGTTGCAACGAAGGCCACTAGCATGAAAGCCAAGTAGAGGAAGAGTAAAGAGAGGTCCATTATGATCTTCTTAGGCAACGAGTAGAGAAAATCTGGCGCCTCATACCGCGAAGTTAAAATGGCTAGGAATAGCAAGATGGCCATCACAGAGGAGAACAAACCTAACACATCCAAAATTGCAAAAATATGGAAATAATCTTGCCCTAACAACAATGGCGCTCCAGTTTTATCGTCATATCCTCCAGGCATAGTGAAAGCAGTTGTGAACAATATTGTGGCAATTAGAGTTGAGATGAGCATACATGAGTTTGCTGTGTCCTTCACCCACTTCTCTCCTTCCTCAATCAACTCTTTGTGTTTGTCCAAGAATTTATTCCAATATGTTTTCTTGTCATGATAGGCAAATGCCTCGTATGGCAAAACCCAGCTTTCCACAACCTATGCATAAAACCCACAAATAGGAGTTTCCATAAGTGGACAGTGTAATTAAAATTTTCAAAGAAAACTGATGAGGGCACATCTCAGGGAGATTAAGACGTATCCAATAATCGATGTAAAAATTTCTTAGAAGTAAAGTCCATCTTTGCTGGCAGAATTTCAAAGGTCACTTTCTTCTTCAAAGCTTCGACGATGATTATGTGCTTCATTTAGTCAAATAATATATACATAGAAAGCACTATGTTTCTACTTTCTAAAGAATCAAGATTCATGGAATTTGGAGCCTTCAAGAAGATTTTATGGGAAAAATATTGGGAAAATTGTCCAAAAAGTCATAAACCACTTGTGTAGTGACCAATTCAATCTTAAACATTTTAATCGTATCAATTTAGTCCTAAAATTTTTGACGATTTGTTAATATAGTATTTTTGGCCAATTTTAGCCCAAAAAGTTACTAACATGATGATCTAGTTAGTGTCGACCGTCTTATGTGGCACCATTGGCACATACAATTTTTACATGTTTTCTTTTTCTTTTTTCTTTTTCTTTTCACTTTTATTTTGTCTTTTTATTTTGGACTCCAGGCTAACAAGGTCGCCAACCGACGCTTGCTTGGTTTGGGTAAGGGCGTTGCGGCCCTTGCTGGCCTACAGGTGAGGGCCTCTGTGCGCTTGCCTACCACATGCAAGGGTGTTGTGACCCTTGCCTATGGCCAACAAGGGTGGCCAATGACCTTGCTGACCTAGGAAAAAAAAATAAAATAAAATAAAAAACAAAAGTCAATAAAACAATTTAGAAAATTTTCAAAAGATAAAAAATAAAAAATTGTTTACATCAACACTACGTCAACGATTTTTTTTTTAAATCAAAATTGCTAGGAGGCTTAAAATCGACAACTTATCAAAATATTTAAAATTAAATTAATATAAAATTAAATGGTTTAAAAATAAAATGGCAAATGATCAAATGGTTTAAGACTAAATTGGCATAATGAAAATGTTTATGACTAAATTGACTATCTTATAACATATTTAGGTTTCTTTGGATAATTATCCCAAAAAATATTAAGAGCTAGTCAAGAAATTTGAGATTGAGTCTTTTAGTACTTCTACGTGATTTATTGAACCTTATGCATTGTATTTTGTTTCTAGAGTCCTTTGAGTCATGAGTCAATGGCAGCATTTATGATATGTGTAGGGTTGTTGGTCTTTTCTTGGAAATAAAAGGTTAATGTCTTGGGATTTGCCTATACTTAGAAGGTTGTTTCATGTTGTAAATGTAGACAAACCCTTCTAAGGCTCCAATAACGGTGAGTGAATGTTTTCTGAGTTTTTTGAAGTAAACAATTGGATTAGAGTTTCGTTAACTCCGTATCTCTTTGATAAATTCCATTGAATGGTGAATTACATACTTCATATCTTGTGGTGGATTTCCTAGGTACTGAGGATTTATTATTTATATTCCATATATTCTCAGTTGGATTCCCCAAGCAGTGAGCATTTATCCTGTCATATGTCTTGTATCTTGAGGGGATTCTTTAGGTGGTAAGTGTTCCTCTTATTGTACTTGTTTACCTTCTAATCTCTGACCCCTCTAGTATGAGTTGGAATCAGAACCTAGGATGTGGCTAGTTGTCTTTATTGTGGACTCTACGGCGCCCATCATCACGTCGAACTAGAAGATTTGAGTAGAAATGTACAACTTCAAGAATTATCGGCAAAATTTCAATTATTATGACGTGACAGTCCCCGCTATGACCCTAAAGAAGAAGACAACAAAGACAAGATTACAACTTTCGTGATGTCAGTCCCCAGGCAACTAGTGAAGAGGCTCCATTGTGCCATCTTTAAAGGATTGGTGATTCTTACGATTTTGATGTCAAATTGGACATCTTGAAAGACTTCATCTATTGGCTTGAGACATGTTGAAAGAAAAATAGTGCAACGTTTCTCTACTTAGGATGCGTTGTTCAACTATGGTACTTGCTTCATATTCATATTGGGAAAATTACCCAATGTGTTCTAAACTTATTGTATATATGCTAATTTAATCATAAACTTTTCAATTTTGCTAATTGAATCTTAAACTTTTACACCAAATTCTAATGTAATCTTTTCGACCAATTTTCCCTGAAAATAGCTAACAAAAAAATGTTCTATGTATATTCTCAAAACTATCCAAATAAAGTTCTAGCCATCATATCTTAAGAATTTTGTCAAGAAGATATTATAAGATAATAATTATCATTAAGTGTGGTTATTAAATATATGAAAGGAAAGCTACTTACCTTATTCCATTGGAGTTCTCTTTGCATATGGAAAGCTGCTCCAGCTACTGTAGGTACCGCATTGAAATTAGGGTAGTCCTTTACTACTACCTCATTGCTGCTGCTTCCATCATTTCCATCGATTCTTCCAATGTAGATTCTAGAACTAATGACAACTTATTGGTTGAGCTTACCGTAAAAAAGAGTCTGAGAATCCGTTCTTGGCGGTACTTCACAGCTTTTGTCTGCAACCTCTTGCTATAAGGCCGAATAAAAATAAACTCCGGGAAAAATTGAATACATAGCTTCACGATTTCAGTGATTCCCCTTGTTGTAGCTTCAATTAACAAGGATTTCGTTTCGAAAAAATCGATGATCTCAGCGGTTTTCCCATGAGAGAACGCATCGCAAACTTGTTTTGCCAACTCAATTGCCATCATGTATGTCAGCTTCACCTCGTGAATCCTCTTGATTATAGGAACTAGAAAATGTTGAAGGAAAAAATGAAAACAAATAACGAAGCGGTGGCTATTGGATTTACTAAAAAAAAAAAAAACAGTAGTCCAGCTTTGCATCCCAGTTATTGTTATCAGACACAACAGTTTCCTAATTGTCGTATTTTCTCACAAAAGCCCCTCCCACATCAGCTTGGGTTAGCGGGTGATTGGGAAAACGATCTCATTCTATTTTTTTTATTCTTTTAGAAAAGCCATTTTGATAATTTTTTTTCTCCATTGGGATTCAGTCCTCAAATGCAAAGTGTGACTTTTAGTAATTGCTGATGCAAAGTACTAAAAAGGTATAAAGTCATTTTTGGAATTTTCCAAGAAAAGGTTTATATCATGTCTGGATGAAAAAAAAAAAAATTGGATGTGAAGAAAGTAGAAGTGATTAGAGGCCAACTGAAGAAAGTGATCTTCCTTGAAGTTCAAATGAGACCTTATATGTTAATCATAAATAGGAGAATATAATTATGAGACTTAACCTGATAGAACAGCTCTGAAAATAACCACGCCAATGACATCTATCCAGCTAGAGCAAATCATAGTAGACTTTGCATAAATAAGATTTTGTTAGATAATAATATTCAAATATGCATAGCATCTAGTAATAAAAATATCATATTATTTGTACAATCCATTGTATTTTTAGTCATGCTCAGCACAAGAGCAATTTTTTTTCTTTCTCCATTCTATCTATGTCTAAAAAAAAATCAAAACTTCCACATGAGGTCACATACTGTTGTGTGAAGTTCGAGTTTACTTGTTTCACCTAAATGACATAGTGAGTAGAGTTCACTCTATTCTAAAAAACTTCAGATTTGATAAAAATACACAACACTACTATACTTCTGTTTCCTTTTTGTTGTTTGACAAAGATAGAAGAATTAGGGACAAGGCTAAAGAGCATTTCGGGTGCATCCAAAAGTTGGGTCAAGGTGACAAATGCAACTACGGGCAAAAGTTGTTAATAAGTTTTGCAAAATGTAGTATTTTTTTTAGTGGTGAGGTGGTGTTTGGGCTCATGTTTGCACACTTTGAATGGTCCACCTTCTCAATCTCGGGTAATTTAAGAGCGCATTCTCCCATATCAGCCTAATGTATTCAGGATCTTATTTTTTGGAGTGCTTCCAACAAATCTGAAATACATGATTATAAGAAGAGGAGAAAACTCCTTTAATATCTAACCAATAGCTTGTTGGTACAGAATATATAACTTGGGGTGGAATTCTTGGATGCATGATTTTGTTGGGACCCACGAAACTCGGTCCCATTGAAATGTTCTTCTATTCCAAGCCCTCTGAACAAGTTATTTTGATTTTTCCCTCCTGCTCCATTAATATTCTTTCACGCCTTTTTAAAGTTGCCAAATAAAAGTGTAAATTTTATATGTTAATGCAATATAATGATAAACCCATGCCATCATCTATTGCAACCTTATTTTGGAGTAGATGACGCTAGGGGCTTGCCCTTGGTCCCATGCCCAATACTTGAGAGAAATAACGAAACGAACATGATTTCACCAATCGATATTGATGGAGAATTGCTAGGTTTACGTAACTCTATTCCATATATTCTGCTTAGATCAATTAGCCATAAGCAAGAAATTCCTAGGTTAACATCAAATCTCGCCTCAATTTGCAGTTTTAAGTATTCTTTTTTCAGTTCTTGCAATTAGAAGTTAGTGAATACTTAAAATCTTTCAAAATGTAAAAATATTAACACAGAAAATTTATAAATAACTTTGTTTGAATTTGAATAATTTTTTGAAGGATTTTTATTAAATCCATCGACAGTATAAATATTTTGGACGGTACGTGGAAAAATTTAATTACAAAATTAACTTCAAACACAGATAATATTCATCCAATGATGAATGTGTAACGGTTTTTTTTCACACAGGCTGTGGGCCTACGACAAATTCTTTTCCAAATTGTGGCAAAGAATTAATTAGGAGCTTTTTTCTACTTAATACTTACAAAAGTAGTAAAAAACAAAGAGGCCAAAGAATTTTAGTTGGACGGAGAGAACAAAGATAGAGACGGTATCTTGGAAGCATACCTATAATTTTGACGGCATTCCAAAGTGACCTTATAAGACATTGAAGCGCTACAATCAGTTTGCAAATAAAACCCAGTCACTGGATATGAAATCATTGTAAGACCTCGTAATTTGTTTGTCACATTGTCCAATCAAGTTCTACGATATTTATGCACTTGGTTAAATCATATGTGGTTCCCAGGGGACAGTTGATCCATAAAGTAGTTGAATTTTAGGCTGTTATTCAAGTAAAACTAGGTCAAGGAGTCAGAATTATATCCTACAAAGAAACAATCAATTTCAGTTTCTTTTGCCAATACAGAGGTTCTAAGAAGAATGACTTGAAGTTCAAAATCATGAAAGTTCCTAAGACAATGCCCAACAAAAAAAAATGCATACCTACCCGGATCAGAATTTTTATTTGTTGGTTTGTAGTTCAAGCCCACCGGAATACCTTCAGTTCAGAAGCAAAAGAGCAGGTGATAAGCCAGGCATGATCATCATGAAGGGAATCAGTAATGAAGGGATGTGAGTGCAGAAAGTACGGACATTTGTATATCAATGCTTCCATAACACTCAGCCTGGTTCCGCTGGGAAAGTGAGACTCATTCCTCGCCAATACGTCCAGTATAGAAAGGCGTTCACCAGTACATCTACCTCTCTTGGTAATTAGGCAAGGGTACCGCCCCACTAGATAAAGGGTGATATCTGTCCGAATTCACCAGCAAAGTTGATCGAGAAATTAAGATAAGTCAAAAATGAAGGAAAAACCAGATGGAATTGAGATAAGAGTAATGGTAATCTTACCATGATTGCCATGATAGGTGAGAGCTATTATGGTGTCCATCGCATTGCTACTGCTGAAGGGACGACCTGGCCCATCGTTTGCCGTACTTTTCGCAAGGGGCCGGGCAATCTCCTTATGCATAGAAGCTTCCAGAGCTGATATTCCCAAAGGAACACGTCCATCCTTATCTGCAAGTTGCGTCAACCTAGGATTACTTCTAATTAATGTCTTGACCATCCTTATCCTTCCACAGAGGACAGCATTGTGGAGGGCTGTGCGGCCATCGCAATCAACCATTTCAAGTGCTTCCGGATACGGAGACAAGAGCTCAACCAGGTGAAGCAATGTTTCTGATCTACTTGTTATTTTGGTCATCTTTGAAGCAGCATCCCGTTCGAAAAATCCCGTAGCAAATTCCCAATCGCCCCTGAATGCAGCTTGCAACAACGGTCGGTAATAGGGTCCATCCATTTCCACTTTGGAATTTTCTGCAATAGATGCAAACTTTTCAGATCATTCAGTTAATGCTTTTGTCCTTGCTGACATTGAGAAGTGTCCCAGAAAAGAACAATTTCATGAAGATCCGCCCCAGATATTAATTTCACACTGAAAATAACTCTTTTGAGGGATAACGCACCTGAAGCACCTCCAGATTGGGAAAAAGCTGATCCAACGCTTGCATAAACACTTTCAATATCTATAGGAGAAAGAGTGAGCATTAAGTCCTTAGCATACTTTTTTTTTTAACCCTTTATTCTAGCCAAGGTCAGCATTATGTTTTTTTTTGGTAAAGGGTAAGAAAGGTCAGCATTATGTTCGTTTGGTGATAAAGTAAATAGAAAGAACCATGAAAAAATACAAGTTCCAACATTTTTGGGACTCCATCAATTATACCATATTCTCTCACTTGGAACTTGAACATATACCTGCTGCTACTGGTTCTTTCCAATTTCATTGTTCTTCACTTGGTTGCATCACCATTGGGTTGCTCTTCTTGTTACAGTCTTTCAACAAAAAAGAAAATGGACAATGCAAAAGAGACTTTCGACTTTCCTAAGAAAGTTATTTGAGTTCTTTCGAGCTTGCCTCTCTCTCCTCCCTCTTTCCACTGCTAACCGAAGTCAACCGTGGTCGGCAATGATTCTCTCACGGGTATAGGACCCACAGAAAAATGAATAGCAACTATAATAGTGGGACCCACACGATGGATATGACCCACTTCAAATTAAAAACTAATTTTGTTAATCTTTTTTTTAATTCATTATTTTAATTCTTTTTAATTCTTTTATTTTTCTATTTTCTCTTCTTCTCCCTGTTCTCTCCTTCCTGAAGCACCCCTGGCCGGCGCTCAGGACACCGCCGAGCTACCACCCAGCGTCATCCACTCCGAACGCCACTCATCCGCTGACCTCCGGCCCGCCAGCCGAGAGCCACACCACGGCCAAACACCGAACAAACTACGGTGACGATGGAAACGTCGCGAACGACTACATGGCCGACACCTAAGGTCGCCCAACACCACTAGAATATTCACACAGATCACGGCGTGCACGGACGACTCAATTTCGGCCAAAAACGGGAGGATGAAAACTAGATTTCGCTTAAGCATTTCGTCAAACGGGTGAAGGGAGCTCTCATGAGGGGGACGACGGCGAGCTCCGGCCTAGCATGCGTGAAAACAGGGCCAAAATAGGGTTGAGGCTCACCGGAGCTTTGGCGTAGGAAAGGAGGCACGACAGCAAGTAGTCGGGCATGATTCAGGCGCAGTGGCCGGCGGTCTCTCCCTCCGACTCTCTTCCCTCGCTCTCAGTCGCGGCTCTCTCGTTGGATCACTCCCTCTCTCTCTGTATTTTTCAGCCTAAGAAACCCCCCTTTCGGTCCAATCTCTCCCCCCTTTCAAGCAACGTCGCCAGCTGCTGCCAGCTTTGCCCAGGCCGCTCGTACCGCGAGACATTCATCATACGCCGTTCGCCGTTGAGGCATTTTCCAAAACCAGGCGGAGGAGAGAAGGTGAGAACGGGCTGGGCTAGGGGGAAGAATGAAAAGATGGGACAGCCCGCGGCGGTGGAAAGAGGATAGAAGAAAAGGAAAAGGGGCCGGGCTAAGAAATGTCTTAAAGAAATCTCTAATTATCTCTAACAATGCAAATGAATATCCCTATTTGCAACAATAAGTTGAATTTCGTCTCATAACGTCCAAATCTCAGCTACGAAAGCATTCGTTCTACCTGTGTTTCGACAAGAAACCAACAATCCAATTTCGCTGGTGGTCTCTCGAGAGAACTCTAGTTCCCGTTTCTCCGTTCTCTACGGACATTAATTGCTTTGTCTGATTTAAGCTTAATCAACCCTTATTCAAGTTTTCTCCATCCGGCCCCCGCCTCAATGAAAAGAGGAGTTACTTTCCCCTTCCTAAAAGCATGGGCAGATGCAATATAAAGGAGCAGACGCATGCCAACAAATAACATAAAGACACTAATGAGGTTGTGTTCATCTTGCTATGTGAATATGCAAGAAAAGTACAAACATAGAGCACTCGTGTGAATGTGTGCAAGGTTGACCAAGAGGAATACAAGGGAAGTTATGTCGCATTAAGTAATTTGGAAGTGAGTATATTCTAAATAGTATTTATTGGTAAGTTATTCACAAAATACCGGATGATTAAGTTACTGACAATACTTTTTCCACAACCATTTGAAATTTGCCAACGGTTATAGAAATCATCCAACTTCGAAAATTTTCCAAATTTTCCCTGAACTTGTCATTGCTAGTGTCACGGGCTGATCGATCAACTCTCGATCACTCATTGGCTTACCCATGCGGCCTTAAGGTTTTACCCCTAAGCAGCCTTTCACACTTGACTCACAAGGAACTTCTAGAGAGAGAAACTCTTGATGAGAGAGAAGCTATGGTTTTATATATCTTGTGAATGAATTACAATGAGGGAGGAGACCTATTTATATACAAGTATAAGGCAAACCGTATCCGTAGATCTCCCTTAGATCTAACGGTAGAGATTGCACCTCCCCATCTACCAACTACCGGCATTTATAGCCAACTACCAGCTATTCGCATGTATAACGTATGCGTACAAATACAGTATCGCCCGCCCCTAGGAGAATACTCTACGTCTCGGGGACATAAGTCGAGAGTCATTAATGTGTCACGCCTGTGCTGAGGAAATCTCTTGGACATGCTTTCTTTCGGGTCGTGACATTCTCCCCCACTTAATCAGGCAACGCCCTTGTTGCGTCTTCGGCATGAAAGGCATCAATCTCTTTCTTGAACTGCCAAAGACTCTCCTTAGGCTCCCAATTGGCTTCACTCTCCGGAAGACCCTTCCATCGAATCAAATACTCGCGCTTGGCCGCGCAATACCTCTTATGTATGACTCGATCCGCCAAAATGCTTTCGACTTCTCGATCATATGAGGTCTTTGCCCCGAGCAACGCTCATTGTGACTCCCCTCGATCCGGGTCTTTCTCATCAACTTGGAAAGGTTTAAGCATACTTACATGGAAAACTGGATGCACTTTTAGCTTTGGTGGTAGCTCCAGCTTATATGCAACCTTTCCAACCCGTTGTAGCACTCGAAATGGCCCATCGTAGCGACGGATCAACCCCTTGTGCACGTCCTTGTATCGAAGGACCACATGCAGCTTAGCCAACACTCGGTCTCCAACTTGGAACTCCACGTGCCGTCGCTTCTTATCTGCCCATTTCTTCATGCGCTTGGAGGCTTTGTGTAGATACGCCCATGCCAAGTCCGCCTCTCCTTGCATATTCTTGGCGAACTTGTATGCGGGTGGACTACTCCCCCGGTAACCCGAAGCAATAGTGCTCGGGGTGTTTAGTTGCTGCCCACTTGCAACCTCGAATGAACTCTAGCCGGTCGACTCGCTCCATTGCAAGTTGTAGAAGAACTGGGCTACGTCGATCAACTTCGCCCAATTCGTTTGCGTTGTGCTCACATAATGCCGGAGGTAGATCTCCAAGAGAGCATTGACCCGTTCCATCTAACCATTGGTTTAGGGATGCAAACTTGTTGACATGTTCAGCTCCGACCTCAGCAGCTTGAACAACTCGGACCAAAAACGTTCCGTGAAGCGGGGATCCCGATCGCTCACAATCGTTTGTGGCACTCCCTAGTACTTCACCACATGCTTCATGAACAGTTTTGCCGCCTCCTCGGCTGAGCAATTCTTTGTCGCAAGCACAAAGGTTGCATACTTTGAGAATCGGTCAACCACCACCATTAGGGTCCGGCACCCTTCGGACTTCGGCAGGTTGATGATGAAGTTCATGGGAATGCTTTCCCATGGACGAGTTGGGATAGGAAGTGGCTCCAGCAAGCTCGGTGACAACCGTTGCTCCAGCTTGTCTTGTTGGCATACCAAACAAGTCTTCACATACACCTCCACGTCGTCCCACATTTGAGGCTAATAGTAATGATCTTTGACGAGGGCCAATGTGCGGTGGATCCCTGGGTGACCCACCCACTTCGAGTCGTGGCACTCACGCAAGATTTCCTTTCTCAGTTTCCTGTGGAATGGCACGTACAGCTGCCTTCCCTTGGTGTAGAGGAGCTTGTCCTCACACCAGAACTGTCGAGTCTTACCTTCCTTGGCATACCTAACGAGAGCTTGAGCTCTTGGATCATGCGCCAGCCCCTCCTTGATATGGTCGACCCAAGAACAGCTCGGTCAACTCACGGTGTGGCTCATCAACTCCGTGGCTTCCTACTTAGCGCGTCCGCCACGGAGTTGGCCTTCCCAGGCTTGTACTCCAGCACGTAGTCGAACTCCACTAGGAAGTCTTGCCATCGAGCGTGCTTCGGACTCAACTTCTTTTGGGTCTGAAAGTAACTCGTGGCCACATTATCCATCCTCACGATGAACTTCGATCCCAGGAAGGACGTGGAGACACTACCGCGGTCATCTCCTTCTCTTGGACGGTGTATCGACGCTCGGTGTCATTCAGCTTTCGAGACTCGAACGACACCGGATGTCCGTCCTGCATAAGAACGCCACCGATAGCATAGTCCGATGCATCCGTCTCTACCTAATAAGGTTTGGTGTGGTCGGGCAACGCCAACACCGGCTCCTTGGTCATGGCTTGTTTCAATCGGTCGAAGGCTCTTTGACATCGATCCATCCACTCCCACGTCTTCTCTTTCTTTAGCAGGTCTGTGAGTGGCACGGTAATGCTCGAGTAGCTTCGGATGAACCGACGGCAGTAGTTGGTGAGGACTAGGAATGACCTCAACGCAGGCACCTCCGTCGGTGGCTCCCATTCGACGATTGATTGAATCTTCGCCTTGTCCATGCGCACTCATCCACCCCCGACGATGTGCCCCAAGAATGGAACTTCCTCTTGGGCAAATGCCCACTTCTCGCGCTTGATGTATAGCTCGTTCTCGGGCAAGGTTTGGAAGACCTGCCTTATATGTTCAACATGCTCTTCCAACGTTCGGCTATATATGACAATATCGTCTAGGTAAACCACTACAAACCTATCTAAGAAAGGGTGGAGTACCTTGTTCATCATTGTGTAGAAAGTGGCCGGAGCATTGGTTAGGCCGAACAGCATCACGAGGAACACGTAGGATTCGTACCGCATTATGTAGGCTGTCTTTGGCTCGTCCTCTTCAGCGATCCAAACTTGATAGTAGCCCGATTGGAGATTCAGCTTGGTAAACCATTAAGCTCCACCAAGTTGATCGAAGAGATCCGCAATGAGCAGGATCAGGTACTTGTTCTTCACGATCAGCTTGTTCAGCGCCCAGTAGTCGATGCACATCCAGAGCGACCCATTGTGCTTCTTCTGAAATAGGACTGACGCACTGAACGGGGCTTTTGATGGTCGTATGTAACCCGCGTCGAGCAGCTTCTTGAGTTGCTTCCTCAGTTCTTCCAATTCAGGCGACACCATATGGTAAGGCCCCACGGCAGGCGGTCGAGCGTTAGGCACTAGCTCGATCTAGTGATCCACCTCTCTCTTGGGTGGCAGCTTCTTCGGCAGCTCTGAAGGCATAACATCCTTGAACGAGTTGAGGATTCGGGTTACTTCCGTCGGGACTTCTTTCCCTTCACCCTTGTCTTCCTCAACCTTCAAGGCTGCTAGGAAGGTCACTTTACCCCTCCTTGCTCCTTTGGTGAGTCGCATGGCCGAGATCATCTTCCGATCACGATCCAACTCACGATGGACCGAAATCACGCATTGACTATTCTTGTCCAACACACATATGCATTCGGCAAAGGGAATTACAACCGCATGGATTCTATCTAGGAATTTGATTCCAATGACAATATCATAGTTGGCAAGTTGAATTACCTCAAGAGTTTCTTTGCATTTCCATGACCCGAGCTGCAGCTCCACATCCCTCGCAACACCGATCGCAGGGACTTCCTTCGAATTCACGGTCTTGAGCCAACCAGCTCCCTTCTTAATTTGTAGGTTAAGTTTCTTCGCGGCTTCGTCCGAGATGAAGATGTCGGATGCTCCCGTGTCCATGAGCGCACTCATTGTGGTCACTCCGATCTTCACGTCCGCGAATATCAAGCCCTTAGGCTCCTTCGCCTTCTTGGCCTTGATCATGCTAAGGAGTCGTAGCGATCCCAACCGTGCTTCCTCCCTAGGCTCATCCTCTTTGCAAAGAGCGGCCAACTTGGCCTTGTTCGGGCAATCCCACGCCATGTGCGGTCTGTTGCAAAAGAAACAACTGTATGAGCGTACCTTCCTTTGTCCTCCACCACTTGGCCCAGCATGAGCTTTGTGTTGGTTAGCCGGTGGTCTACCTTCGATTAGGTGGTTGAATCTCCCCCGATCTCCCCCACCAGTGGCTTTGTCCCTAGGACGAGTGTCTGATCGAGATGTGGAAGGTGACGCCTTGCACTCCATGAGTGATTCAGCTACGATCATGGCCGTAGTGAGATCTCCCACGTTGTATCGCATCAGCTCTTGCTTTGTCCATGGCTTGAGACCACCCATGAACTGGTGAAACGCCTCCCACTTCATTCATCGAGGGGATTTGGAGCAGCAACTTTGAAAACCGCTTGATGTAGTTGCACACACCACATTTCTGCTCGAAACACTTTAGCTCATCATGAGCTTCCTCCTCCGCGTAAGCGGGGAAATAGTTCCATCGGAACTCCTCGACAAAATCTCCTTAGGTTGTGATAGGATTCCCACACCTATCATCCGACCAACGACGCCACCACAACAATGCACTATCAGCTAAATACATCGATGCAGTGTTTACTCGTGTTTGGTCGTCGTTGATTCCCATGACCTGGAAGTACCGCTCCATATACCACAAAAAGTTGTCCACATCCTTGGCCACCTGTGAGCCTCGGAATTCCTTTGGCTTCGGCATGTCCACTCGTGGACCTTGCACCATGATCACTCCGTTCACGCGTGCAGCTTGTGCTTCAGTGAGCTTACCCGTAAGCTCTGCTATCTCCGCGCGCATGGCCACCATCATGGCCTCCAAGGTTCACACCGTTGTGTGAGTTCCTCTTGTAGGGTCCCCAGCAACTCGTGGCGGAGTTCTCCCATGCTGGTCTTGAGCTCTTGCACTTCCGCAATCAGCTCCTCCCTTCCGACGTCAACTCCGTCCACGGTCTGGGTCAGGTCATTGACCGATCCTTGGACATTGGAGACGAACAACTCTAGCTTCGCCATCCGTTGTGCAAGATCTCCCGTTGGATCCTTCGAACCACCACAAGTCTTCTTCCCCTTGGCATCACCTTTCTCGGCGTTCCGCCCATTATTAGCGCAGTCACCACCCATGGCCAGTGCCTCATCAGATCATGGATCAGCCATTGCACTTGCGCTTGGATCACAAATCAGCTCTGATACCACTTGTCACGGGCCAATCGATCAACTCTCGATCACTCCTTGGCTTACCCGTGCGGCCTTAAGGTTTTACCCCTAAGCAGCCTTTCACACTCGACTCACAAGTAACTTCTAGAGAGAGAAACTCTTGATGAAAGAGAAGCTCTGGTTTTATATATCTTGTGAATGAATTATAATGAGGGAGGAGACCCCTTTATATACAAGTATAAGGCAAACCGTATCCGTAGATCTCTCTTAGATCTAACGGTAGAGATTGCACCTCCCCATCTACCAACTACCGGCATTTATAGCCAACTACCAGCTATTCGCATTTATAACATATGCGTACAAATATAGTATCACCCGCCCCTAGGAGAATACTTTACGTCTCGGGGACATAAGCCGAGGGCCATTAATGTGTCACGCCCGTGCTAGGGAAACCTCTTGGACATGCTTTCTTTTGGGCCGTGACACTAGCATGAAACACGAGGGGCTGACCAATTCATGGGCCACATCCGTAATTATCTCACCGTGCAATATCTATAGCAAAAGCTGTAAATGGAGTAGCGGACTGGGCCCCACGCACGCATAGGGACAAGAAGTAATCACCAAATTGGATTTTCTCTCCTCCTCCGGCCCTTTGGGCCTTGCTATGTCAAGACGCCCCGCTTTTGGGTGTTGTTGGTCCTGCACCAGTTTTCATATAAATAAATAAAACTTCTTTTTCGACTAAAAAAAAAAAATCTATAGCAAAAGCAGATCAAACACATTGAAATACGATAACAAAAATAAACGTCAAATAACACAATGAAACGTGGCACACTTGCAACCACCGAATCGGCAATAACTTTTTCTTTGGTCGAAATCTAAAAGAAGATGAGTCGTCATGAAGAAGACGAGAGAAATGTGAAAATTTTGTGTATTCATGATGCATTCTATTGTACAATCTTCTGTAATTATAATACAGAGATGATACAATAAAGGTAAAAGTATATTTCGTAAATCACAATAAAATCATAATCTAATCTCAATCTAAAATTCTTAACTAATTTATGCACAATTATAATCGAGCAAGATTCCAAGTATATCTCCGGGATTTAATCCGATACATATCTTCCAACACTCCCCCTCAAGCTAGTAGCTAGTAAATGTCCAAGATGCCTAGCTTGCTCAACAAATATGACATAGAGGCTTGATAAAAATATCTGCTGGTTGCTCTACCATTCCAATTCCTCTTGTTTCAATTAACTCTTCCTGAATTTTTTCTTGAGTGAAATGGCAGTCTACTTCAATATGCTTCGTTCTTTCATGCACTATGGGATTCGCTGCAAGTTTGAGTTCCACATCGTTGTCACAAAACAATCTTGTCAGACCCTTCAAATTTATCCCAAGATCCCAAAGTAATCCCCTTATCCATACAATCCCATAGGTAGTCTTTGCCATGGCTCGATATTCTACTTCAGCTAAAGATAGTGATATGGTTGCCTGCTTCTTGGTTTTCCATGAAAGAAGAGATTCTCCAAGCTTAATGCAAAAGCATGTAATAGATCTTCAGCTCATAGGACAAGTTGCATAATCTGTATCACAGTATGCCGACATTTCCATATTGTATTTTCTAGATAAGAGAATCCCTAGTCCTGGACACCTTTTTAAGTACTTCACAACTTTTAAAGCAACATTCATGTGAGACAATTTAGGATTGTGCATAAATTGATTGAGAGTCTGCACTGCATATGATATATCAGGCTTGGTCATAGTTAAATATATGAGTTTCCCAACGAGTTTCTGATAACTTAAAGGATCATTGAGAATGGGATCATGATTCTCAAATGTTCCTGCATCATAATCTTTAGTGGTTAATTTTATGTTTTGCTCAATTGGAATAACCGATGGTTTACATCCCGATAAATCTGCCTCTAATATGATTTCCAGCACAAACTTCCATTGACTAAGAGAATCCCACGATCAGATCGAGCAATCTTGATTTCAAGGAAGTATGTCGGTGCTCCCAAGTCTTTAATATGGAAATTAAGATGCAAATACTTCTTGAATTTTTCTATTACAGTTCTATCATTGCCCATGATAAGGATATCATCAACATATATCATCAAGTAAATAGACAACATACCTTGAGTCCATGTGAATAAGGCATAATTATATCTGGACTATTTGAAGCCTGTAGACGTGAGAGCATTGGCAAATTTGGTGTACCATTGCCTTGAAACTTGCTTAAGATCATAAAGGGATTTGTGAAGACGACATACTCTATTCTTCCCATGTCTCCGCAATCCTTGAGGAATATCCATGTAGATTTCCTCATCTAAATCTCCATGCAGAAAAGCGTTATGTACATCCATTTGATGTAATGACCAATCATTAATAGTTACAATAGATAGAAAGGACCTTACAGTGACATCCTTGGTGACTAGGGAAAAGGTTTCATGGTAGTCAAAACCTTCCCGTTAAGTAAATCCTTTGGCCACCAATCGAGTTTCGTAATGCTCAACGGAGCCATTAACTTGGTATTTAATCTTATAAACCCATTTGCATCCAATGGGTTTCCTATTCAAAGGTAGATGAACCAAATCCCAGGTCTGATTGGCAATTAATGCTTGTAATTTAGCTCCCATAACTTCTTGCCATTTTGGATCATCAGCAGTTTCTTCATAGCTGGACGGTTCGATGTCCTCCGATATTCGACTAACACAACATCTATGTTCCGGTGAAATAGTTTAAGACTAATGGGGTCATTTTCTATTTAGTTGTTCAAGTGTATGTGGATTTTATTTTGAAGTATCTACATAATTAAAGGGTAATACCACAAAAAAAACCCCAAATTTGTATACTTGTGACAAATTAACTTAAACTAATTTTTTGGTCATCAAAAACCCCAAACTAATACACTTTCATGAGTTTCGCTCAAATTTTATTGTCAAATTGTTTGAGTTGAATACATGTGATAGTCAACGGGTATACCAGTTTGGTGTTTTACTATCCGTTTGTCTTAAGTATACTAATTTGTGATTTTTCATGGTATCAATTTAATTTAACGAAAACTAATGGAGGTTAGTATGCCATAAATGAACTAGTTTTAAGTTTTTGGCGGTCAAAAAATTAGGTTGAGGTAATTTTTTTACAAATGTATCAGTTTTGGGTTTTTAGTGGTGAAAAAATTAGGTTAAGATGAATTAGCCATAGATGTACCAGTTTTAGATTTTTAATTAACCCTAATTTAATTAGATGGATGATTAAAGATTATTACAAGTATAGTTCCAAGTGCTTCACAATTTATATGGACAAAATCTTATATCTTATGTAATTTCAAATTTATATTTTTTAATGTTGACCATTTTAGATTTTATCATTTTATTTAGAACTTAATCGCATACAAAATTAGGATTAGTTGTTAAAAAGAAAAGAAAAGTAATAAGTAAAACTTTTCATTAAAAGTTATCGTGTTTTCATTAGAGGTGAGCATCAGTCCAAGGTCAACCTTGTACCAACCATGGACCGACCCAACCCTGCTGGTCTTGGTCCGGTTCTCAGGGAGACTAGGTTGGTCCTTGGTTCTAGAATTCCTAGACCAGCACTGTGTAGGTTGGTCCTTAGTCTTGAGAGTTTCGGATCTATCCAACTCGGACCAATTCTAACTATATATATATAATTTTTTTTATATAGAGAAAACCTTAAAATAAACGGCGTCAACAACATTAAACAGTTTTTTAGTGATGAGTTCAAGTAAATTTACATTATTCTTTAATAACTTAGATTTTTAATATCTTTTACGGCGTCAATAATTATAATTTATGAATGAGGAAAATGTTTTTGTGAGGAGTTTTTACGGCGTCCAAAAAAGCATAAACAGCTCATTATGGCATCCTCCTCTAATATTCGTTCTCTTCTGTCTTATTTGTCCTCTTAGTTTCAATTTGCCAAAATCGAAATAAACAACTTCTCTCGCTCGCTTTGGGTCACTTGTGCTGCTCGCCACTCGATGTTCACTTGGATTGTTGCTCCCCGCTCGACATTCAATGCTCATTCTGTTCGATGCTCACCCCACTTGGCCATCACTGCTTGCCTTTCTTAGCTAACCTCATTCATTATCGAACTCATTGGGTCAGTACAGTCCTCCATTACCCTTCCAAGGAGTACAAAAAATGAAATAAAAAATTATTGGTTGGTCCTAGATTGTTCTTAAAACCAGATCGAACCCATTGGGTTAGTCCGATTCTCAATCACTTTTTTAAGAAGTACAAAAAATAAAATAAAAATTATCGATTGATCCCAAGTTGACCTTGGAACCGGACCAAACCCATTTGGTGGGTTTGGTTCTCGGTTCCAAGTTCAATAGGATTGGTCCTTAGTCCTAAAAATTGAGGACCAACACTGTGCGAGTTGGTCTTAAGCTTAGGGGGTGGATTGGTCCAACCCGAACCATGCTCACCTGTAATTTTTATTATTGCACTACATATTAAATAGTTTTAAAAAAATTCCACAAAAAATTTCATTAGAAGAATTTTTTTTTTTAAAGAAATTAATAACAAAAAAGAAAGAAAGAAAGGAATGGAAAAATGAGACCGGGCCATGAGCAGGTCAACTCGGCCTCTTTCTTTCCCTTTTCTTCATATTCGCTTGGCTGGCCCACTTGTCTTTTATTTCACCCAAGATAAGCCCAGCCTTTTTTGACCTCTCCCTCTTTGTCCTTCATTCATTCTGCAGAAAAGAGAAGGTATGAGAACGAGAGAGGAAGGACAACGACAGTGGGGAGGCGCGAGCATCGCACCGGAGTTGGTGATTAGGGGGTAGACCGGTAGCAGAAGGCAAGCAGGCTGGTCGCTAGCCATCGAAAGGGGGCTGGAGGGTTGGTTTTTGGAGATTTGCGGAAAGAGAGAGCTAGGAACAGAGAGAGAACCGAGAGTGAGCGGAGGGATGGACTGAGAGAGAGCGAGGCCCAGAAGCCAAACTTCGTTCTTGGACAAGCGTTACCCCGCCATCCCCAACGTAAACGAACGATCTCCAGCCAACACCCTCTAGCCTACGACTCCCTATTCCCTGTCACCGGAATCCCCGGTGAGTTTTCTTTGGGTCTGATCGATTTTTGTCCCGAGGATCCTGGCTTGACGCAACATTGAGGCGGCCGACATAGCTCGTTTCGCTTCGAGCTCGCCTTCTGGCCGTTGTCGCCGAGCCGAGTAGGGATGTCCATGGTCAAGCACTTCTCTTTGGGAACTCCATTGCTTGGTTTTATTTAAAACGGAACCGAAACGATAGCCGGGTCTTGTTTTTCTTGGTCCACGAGCATGCTCTGTTTGAACGAGCCGTTCCTTTTGTCGAGTTTGAGCGTCACTTGCAGTTCACTTTTGCGTCTAGACGTGAGCTAGAGTCTAGGGTAGGTTTATGACCTCTCTTTAGTCCGTGCTCATCACATGCTCGATATAATGCCTCAGAATTAGTGTTTTTTAAAAATGAGCCCAAGGTTTTTTTTGTTTCCGTGAAAGCGTACCATGGATCTGTTTGACATATTTTCATCGACTTGAGATGTTGTAGGACGAGCTAGATACCAAAGTGGTGGTTCATCGGTATGCCATATCACTTTTAGTTGAACGCCTAAGACTTGCTCGATGAAATGTTTCTAAGAGAATTGTTTAAGAAATGGCCCCTGTTTTTGCTCGAATGCGGAGGTACCACTTAATGCGGTTCGTGCGCTTATTAGTTGTTAAGCTCGATTTTCACGAGTAATGAAGTCACTGCATCTTTGCATTTTGTTCGAGATATGCTGCATATTTTTCATTGAACGTGATGAGTGGTGGCGGCTGGCGTGATGGTAGACATTGGAAGCGAATTTGGTTTTGTGGTGGTGAGCCAAGATGGCTTGGTGACGGCCGGCAACGTTGGGTGTTGTCGTCGATTTGTTTAAAGTTCTGCCGTGGGTCCGTGGGGCGAAATTCCAGGGTGGAGTTCATCGGTGGGAGGCTTCGGTAAAGGACGTCGCAGGGGAGTTGAGACGTCGAAAGGCTGAGAGAGGATAAAAGAAAATTAGGAAAATAGGCCTGGTGCAGACGTTCGTGAGAAGAGGATAGGAAGATGGGCCACAGGTTTTGTTCCAGTAGATTTGGGTTTGGTTTATGTTAGGCGGACTTGGGCTGGGCTTAATTTATGAATGTTTGAGCTTGGTTTAAATTTTCATGAAGGGGGTCTTTGAGAGTCCCTTACTGAAATGGAGTTTGTTTTAATAGAGCCAAATTCATGTTCCCAGTCCAAGCCCGCAAAGTCCATAGCAGCCTATGTTCAGACCGGACCTTAGGGCCCAGCCCAAGTCCCTATTTTCCGAGTTATTTTTAAAAAATTAATTAAAAAATCTTCAAAAAATTTAAAATTAATCTCTTTGGCTATTTTCTCCTAAGAAATGGAAGTATTCCAATTTAAAATTATGCTTAAATTTGACTAAGTCTTTAGGGCTTTTCCTTAGGATTTCAATTGTGCTTAGGGACAAATGCCTTTGAATGCACAATATTGATAGATTGAGTTTGGCTTTTCTTTAGTCTAGTTAGGATTAGCATTTGTTTTCTCCATAGTTATAATTATTTGCCCTCCCATGCAATTTATTTAATGCTTTCCTTAGTTGCTAATTGTTATTTTAATAATTGTACATCCACATAATCACCTCACATGTTAGCGGATTGGTATAAAGTTAATCCAAACTGCTTGACAAAAATATATATATATATATATATATATATATATATATATATATATTTAAATAAACAAGATTAGATACCAAAATGGCACTAATTGGTTAATTAGTGTAATCAAGTCCTCGACCCTAGATTCTTTGGTTGTGTAGAAAGTGAGGTACGCTCCTATACCTCACTTAGTTTCTAGCCGATCCCAATAGGCTGGTGGCAACTCATTCTTACGAATGATGGAGCTTAAGTCCGTCCTTTAGGCAATACCCCTAAACCTATTCCCTCCCCTCGAGGGGTAGGTCGCGACACTTAAGAATAAAGTCATTCATCTAGTATCATGTATCTCATTGATATTCTTAACATAGAGATTATTTTAACTATCAACCCATTCATCTCGAGAGCACCTATGAAGAAATCTAAATGTTTAAAAAGTCTTTTTAATGGTTGCCCATATTTTGGTAACTAATATTTTTAAATGATTTTTTTATGTACATAGAGATTCAATTTTGACTTACTTATATTATAATAAAGTTGTATCCTTAAGTGGGTGGACAAATTTCAACAAGTAGGTTATAAAAAGAAAAATTATCTATGCACATTTTGGCAATAAATGTTTAAAAGTAATTGTTATGTATGTATGAATTATATTATGAAAGATCTATATAGAACTAACGATCAAAGATTTACAATAGGTAGAATTCCATCTATATCACAGTCAATGCGAACAAAGTCTTACTTCTGGTATAATTCCAATTCCTTTATAGTTCGTAAGAATAAAGGCCAACATTTTGTATAATTCTTATCACTGGTATTCTTTGTAAATAGCTCGTCTTGCATAACAAATTGTTCATCGAGAGAGCATCTATTAGAATATTAAATATTCAAAAAATTATTTCATTGAGAAATCCATGATTGCACATATTACAATAATAAATTGTTTAAATAATTGGTTATATATATGTAGGTTTGTGAAATATCTATAAAGGAAAATGGGTGATTTTGTATTTTTTATAAAAAAATTAATGTTGAACTTTTAAGTTACCACCGGCCTCGGTGGCTCCGCTGGATAAGGCCCTATTGATCCTCAGCCTAGAGGTGAAGGGTTCAAAACCTAGGGGAGGTGCTAGGTGTATTAAGTGTGATTTAGGGGTGGTGGGTCCTCCTGCTTAAGTGTCACTTGGGGGTTTACGGCGCGGCTGTCGGCTGCAAGCCGGTTCCTCCAGCACCAAAAAAAAAAAAAACTTTTAAGTTGATGGAACAAATTCGTGCCTTTAAGGTATAAAAGGAAAAATTAATGTTTGAAAAGTTATATTCCGTGACTGTGCATATTTGGTAATAAATGTGGAAAATTAGCTTCTATGCCATAGCGATTGTACTTTGAAATACATGGAGGCTGAATATTTAAGTTGATGGAAAAAGTTCCTGCATCTTACCAAAAGGAAAACGGAAAAAACACTAATTTTTTGAAAACTTATATTCCATAACTAAGCGTACTTTGGTATTAGATATTTACAATAATTTTCCTGAATTTATAGATTTTACTTTGAAATGTCTGTAGCTTGACACTTTAGATTAATCAAATTATTCTATAAATAGATCTCTGATAACAAGGTAGGGAAACACAATTTTGGTGGGGGGAGGGGGTAATTGTTCAAATACTTTGAGGAAATACATTGAGTATGGCATTTGCCTTTGCTACAAACAACCAACTATAATGAAGAAATACACCATCAAATCAAATTCGTTTGTCACTTGATATGCTGTCCAATAATTATGCCTCACTTTCAAATGCCCACGTGGCAGAGTATGCTAGGCCCATAAGTGGATTTGACCATTCGGAATAGCAATGAAAGTTGTAGTCCTAAGAATAAAAACACGGTCAGAGAGGCCAGCAAAGTGATGGGAATGAAAACCCACTCCAGTCTCTTGTCCAGCACAATCGTGAGGGTTGCCGCAAAGGCCACCAGCTTGAACGCCAAGGAGAGAAAGAGAAAAGAAAGCCCCACTATGATCTTCTTAGGCAACGATTCAAGAAAATCTTCACATTCATACTGCGAAGTTAGGATGGCTAGGAATAACATGATGGCCGTCACAGCGGAGAACAAACCTAACATATCCGAAATTGCGAAAATCAGAAGAGAGTCCTTCCCTAATAACAATGGGATTCCGGTATTGTTGTCATTAGCTCCAGGCACAGTGAAAGCAGCAGCAAACAATACTGTGGCAATTAGAGTTGAGACAAGCATACATGAATTTGCTGTCTCTTTCACCCACTTCTCTCCATTGTTTAGCAACTCTTTGTGCTTCTCCAGGAATATTTCCCAATATGTTTTTCCATGGTAATTGGCGGTTCTCACATCAAGGATAATACACATTTCCATAGCCTATGCATAAAAGTCAAAAATATGAGTTACAATAAATGGATAAATTATTGAAATTTTTCAAAAGAACCACCGAAGCAATGTCTCATGGGGATAAAGACTTATTTATCGTTTTAGAGTGATTCATGTCATATTACTTCAAGAAAATCATTATCCATCTAATACATTTAATTATATTTGAATTACACTATGATCTTCAATACGAAATCGTGAAAACATAAGCAAAACCCATAGAAAGAGTTGGTTGGATTTGAGAAAGAGTTCTTTGGATTAGATTAAGTGGCAGATCATAGTTGCAATCTAATTATGATGACTTTCAATAAGTTCTTAATGCCCCAATTTCGCTAATTAGTAAATTTCCCATAAATTTTTCCAAGGATATAACATCATTTCCCAACTATGATTTATGTTTATCATGCGTCATTCAAAAGTTCTATATGTTAAGGAAATCCCTTATGATGTTTTGAAGATGACAAAATAAATCAAAGATTACCAACGTGTTTAATGGTTGAATAACAGACTATACAAATGATAGAACGTGTAAAGGTTATTGTCGAAGTCTATACTTAAAAGAACCATAAGATAGACTTTATGCTGAAATTGAACTTATTTAGATTGCGTACAAACCTTAAAGTTAAATATGTTTAGAAGTAAAATATGTTCAGATTTATGTCCAGATTGTAAAGTCTACTTCAGACGGAAGACACTCAGACTTTACTTTCGATTGAACAAACTCAAACTTTACATACAAAATGAAAAACAAGTCCAAAACATGATAACATCCAGAGCGAGACACATGTTTAGAATGAGACAACTCGATAGAATGTAACATAAGCCCCAAACATATAACGGCTAGTGATCTGGTTTGGATTCTACATCAAAATATATTTGATTAACTCAATATAATTGATTGACAATTGAATATTGAAGACAAGAACTTTCTAAATGAAGAAACCCTACTTATGGAAACAAATATTCTATTTGTATAGGCAATCAGAATTAACTTGAGATTTTACTTCTATCACTCAACAGCTACTAAATCTTCTTAATACGGATCTGTCCAATGGGTAGATTGGAAGACGATACTCTAGATACTGTCCAATGGCTAGTTTGGAAGGGGATGAGTATTTAAGGAGATCAAGGACCAATGAGCAAACAAGAGATGGAGCATAGAATCTATAATTCCAAAGTCTAATCGAATTTCGATCATACACTTGCCTTTGGTAAGCTTAAACATTTGTGATCATGAGAGGAATACCAAAAGAGTGACTTAGTGAGATAGTGTGATCTACCACTGAGTGTTTATACTCAAAGTTGTAATCTCTTGTTGATTATACAGTGGAATCCAGCCAGAAAGCTGTTAACGTGGGAGAGTGGACGTAGGCTTGATCTAATTCGAACCACTATAAATTTTGTGTTCAACCTTCTCTTCTCTTAACTCTTCTTATTTAAGTTTGTTGCACATTTATAGGTTATTTCAAAAGTCCATTCCATTGCATTATTTGAACATCTACTAGAAGTTTGGTGGCTTGTTTGTCAAACTCTGATCCTTATTCAGACTTTACTCGCAACTTATTTATTATGCATTTATTTGTCAAGATTTCTTTTGAACTAGGTGTTCGTACTAGCATCATCAATTGGTATCAAAGCCAAGTGCTCATTTTATTGATTTTTTTTTTTTTTTTTTTAACTTCTGAGCTAAAGTTCTTCTATGATTAGTATCTTGGCACCAAGGCTAGTTGAAGGGAAAAGTAACACCAAGCCACCCAATTTTGATGGAAAGGAATATAACGTTTTGAAATGCAAAATGAAGGCATTCCTAAAATCTAGACATCTCTTGCAATGGGATGTTGTAGAAAAAGGAATTAATTCTACTATTGCGTCTACATTAAATAAGAATGACAAAGACAAAGAAATCGAACCCTATGCTCCTATGTCTCGGACAGAGATGTCCAAAAGAGAAACTATTGATGCAAAAGCTATTTATTCTTTATATTGCGCATTGTCTCCTACTGAGTATAATAGAATCTTTTTATGTGAAACAGTTAAAGAAGTTTGGGATAGACTTTATGTTACTTATGAAGGTACAGATCGTGCAAAAGAAACGAAGGTGAACATTCTGCTTGGCCAATATAAGTCTTTCAAGATGAAGGTTAGAGAATCAATTAGAGATATGTTCAATCATTTTACATAAATTGTAAATGGTTTAGCATATTAAGGTCAACCAATTTCTGCCCCAATAAATGTCAACAAACTTCTGCGAGGTCTCTTAAAAGATTGGAATCATGTTAAGATCTCAATCCGAGAGACTTAAATGATTATACCACTTTCCGTTGATGAACTTATTGGCATTATTCAATCCTATGAAATGAAACAAATCAATGATGAAGATCTCAAAGGTAAGTAGTCCATTGCACTTAAATCTAATGCTGATATTTATGATCAAGAAATTCAAAAAGTTGAGCAGAAGAAGAAGGAAATTCAGTGGAAGAAGACAATACAAGCACAATGGGCAGAAAAGAACAATGAAAGAAGATAATGAGCAAGGAAATATATTTTTGATGGCACATTCAAACTTATACTCAAATTCGAAATCAAAATCAGAATTAGAGTATGACTCAGACACATTCGATAAGGAAATCAAGGTAAATCATTCAAAAATTTCTATTAAAGTTTCTAAGTATATAAATGAACTTTGCTTAAACCTCAAATTTTCTCATAAAAGGATCTCTAAACTAAAAAATGAGAATTCATGGCTTAGGTAACAAGATATTTCTCGAAAAGAAAATTTTGAAATTTTGCAAAAAAGATTTTCTACAAACAAAAGAAAGTCGAGATTTACTTGTCAAATTTAATGATTATTTAAAGAAATAATTTTCAAATATTTCAACAAAATTTTCAAAGGTTTCAAAAATATTAGAATATATCATTTCCATACAAATACCTTACTATAACAAGTCGGGACTTGATTTCAATAAGGAAAGTGATTATCTAATAGACTTTCATAAAATCAAGGAGAGACTTAGACAAAGATCTTCTAGACTTGCATATAAGAGGCATTTTCAAAGGATCTTGACAAAACGTGTTGGTTGAAATGCCATCAAGTGTTCAAATTGTGGAGACTCAAAACACTTTAAAAATGAATATCCTAAAGTTTGGAGACTTGTTAAGAAAGATTAGATAAAAACAACATACTCTACTAATTCTCATGAACTCAAGAAAATATGGGTACCAAAGAAAAAATGAGTTGTTTTTACAGGAAATTCTATAAGGGAAGAATGATTGCAAAATTTACACAAATTTTGGTGGAATCTGAAAAGTATCTCATGCGAAGACTAGCAATGATCATTTTTAATCAATGTTATATTTCAAACATATATTTTGGGTAAGAGAATTATTTTTTTCTTTTATCATCCCGCCTTGCAAATTTCTACTCAATCTTATGAAGATTCTAGATGATTGCCTATGAATTATATATGATTTATATTACAAATATCTCTACTCATAAATATAAGGCATTGCAATTTTTTTACTTGATTTGGTGCATGCTAGAAATATCTACTTTCTTTATGTGAAATGCATCAATAATATATTTTTGAGATTTATGCTTAAGGAAATCTCTTTGATCTTGAAAGATATTATTACATATTTATGGAATGCTCTTGCTATATTCTTAGAAGATGTCTTATATCTAGCAAGTTTGATCCGCAAATTAGAGGAATGTATTGCGTGATATTTTTGTAAATATTGTTATTTGTTATACAAGAATTTGCAGGTGGCAAAAGAATCTTCCATATGGATTTTGAAAAGCTCGATCCAAAAATCATGGAGATTCTATACTATTTTTTGGAGGCTCAAAAATTATCTTCTTTGTGCAAAGTTCTCACAAATTATTGAGGAAGTCCCTAATGCATCGTCCAAAATGTTGAGTAGCTCTAAATTTAAATATTTGATAATCTTATATATGCTATTCAATTTATTTATTTGAAGAAATGGCATTATATATTACGTGGATATTATAATAGCTTATTTGTGCAAAAAGTTTGTTAAGTTTATTCAAATTGAATTCGAGAAGAGTTTGATTGAAGAAAATAAATATTTTCCTCGAATTTCAAAAAGCAAAAGATTGTTTTAAATATTGTTACTACGAAGGAAATAATGGAAAAATATTATGTTCAACATGCACAAGCCGCAATTAGTACTATTCGCAAATATTATCATGATGATAGGGGGAGAAAGTGAATCCAAAAGAAAGGGAAAGAATCGTAATCACCTCAAAAATGCAATTAATTGAGGGGGAGCATTGATCTATTATGGAAAAATCTTTTTGAATCGATCATGATCTTGATTATTATGGAAGGAATGAAAACGTAAATGTGTCGGGACTTGTTAAGTTCTAAAAAAATCCGGTTAGTAAATCTTTTATTACCTTGTGTCATTAATAAATCTCTTATTTACATTATCATTTTATTATGATAAAAAATGGTAAGTGAATTTTATAATGGATCCGTGATTTTTATTGGATATTTGCTAATATATATGATTGAAGTGAGCTATATTACATATCTTTGATATTCGACTTACTTTGTAAAAACTGATTTTTTGGAAATTGTATAAGATATATTTGCTATCACTTTGTATTCTCTACATGATACTTTTTTCATTGTTATCACTTTTGGATTATGACAAAAAGGGGGAGAGAATATAAATATGCATATGTGTTGATATTAGTTATTGAGTTGCAATTATCTCTCCATATATAATTATGCTCAATCTATTTGCTATCTTTTGCTATCTTTTGATTTGAATTACATTATTTTTTAAGATTGCCCTGATTTATTAGTATTTTTAAAAGCGTGTTTATACATCTGCATATTCAGAGATTGTTTTGTCATCATCAAAAAGGGAGAGATTGTTAGGGAAATCTCTTATGATGTTTTGAAGATGATAAAATAAATCAAAAGTTACTAACGTGTTTAATGATTGAGTAACAGACTATGCAGATGATAGAACGTGTAAAAAATATTATCGAAGTTTATACTTGAAAGAACCAGAAGATAGACTATATGCTGAAGCTAAACTTATTAAGATTGTGTTCAGACTTTAAGGCTAAATATGTTCAGAAGTAAAATATGTTCAAACTTACGTCCAAATTATAAAGTCTACTTCAAATAGAAGACACTCAAACTTTACTTCTGATAGAACACACTCAGACTTTACATATAGAACAAGACACGAATCTAGAATATGACAAGGTCTAGAATGAGACACATGTTCAAAATGAGACAAGAACTTTCTAAATGAAAAAGCTTTAAGATTCTATTTGTATGGGCGATCAGAATCAACTTAAGATTCTACTTTTGTCACTCAACAACTACTAAATCTTCTTGATACAGATCTGTCCAATGGGTAGATTGAAAGACAATCATTTAGATATTGTTCAATGGCTAATTTGAAAGTAGAGTAGTATTTAAGGAGATCAAGGACCGATGAACAAGTAAGAGACAGAGTGTAGAATCTATAATTTCAAAGTCTGAGCAAATTTTGATCATACACTTGTCATTAGTGAGCTTAAACATTTGTGATCGTAAGAGAAATACCAAAAGAGTGACTTAGTATGATAGTGTGATTTATCACTAAATGGTTGCACTCAAAGTTGTAATCTCTTGTTGATCATATAGTGAAATCCAGCCAGAAAGCTGTTAGTGTGGGAGAGTGGACGTAAATTTAATCTAAGCCGAACCACTAAATTTCGTGTGCAACCTTTTGTTATCTTAACTCTTCTTATTTAAGTCTGTTTCACACTTACAAGTTATTTAAGAAGTCTATTTTAACGCATAACAGTTTCTGAACAACCAGAAGTTTGGTGGCTTGTTTGTCAGACTTTGATCCATATTCAGACTTTGCTCACAACTTATTTTATTCCGCATTTATTTGTTAATATTTCTTTTGAACACCTATTTATTCCCCTCTAGATGTTCGTACTAGCATCATCATTATCTACTAACAAGGTGTTTGCTTAAATGGTAAGAGAATTTATACTTCTCCTTGTGGTGTTGGATTCAAGTCTTGTTGTGAATATGTCAAGACTAAAATCCTGAATGCCCCATTGATCTAAGACAGTGTGCCCTTTAAATCGATGGGGAGAGGGACCACCTAAGGTGTGTGAGAACTTATCAAAATATTGCCCAATTGCTATTATAGAAAGTAACTACATATGTTTTCAAAACTATCCAAATAAAGCTTTAGCCGTCATATTTTAAGATTTTTGGCGAGAAGATATGGTAACGATTATTAACAGCGGTTATTGAGTTAATAAAAAGAAAGATGCTTACCCTAAATCATTGGAGTTCTCTTTGCATTTCAAAAGCCGACCCGGAGACTTTATTTACTCTACCCGATTTAGGTTTGTACTCTGCTGCTGCGAGCATAATTTGCCTCGATTCTTGCGGTGTGGGCACTGGAATGAACGACAGCTCATTGGTTGAGCTTCCCTTCAGAAAGAGTCTGAGGATGCTTTCTTGGCGACACACCACAGCAAATGCCCTCAACGATTTATCATAATTATCATAATCCGGAAGCCCAATAATATATGGGAAATGCTTAATCCATAGCTGCACAAGTTCAGGGATTCCCCTGTGAATAGCTCGACTAAGCAGCTCCTGCTCTTCGAAAAACTTGCTAATCTCGGTAGTTGTCATAGGAGAGATCGCACCGCAAACTTTTTCTGCCAACTCGATGGCCGCCACATGTCTCAGCTTCACCTTGTGAATCCTCTTGATTATAGGAGCTACAAAATGTTAAATGAATGAGAGAAGAAATGAAAAACGAAGAGGCGGAAATTGAATTGCACTAAAAGAAATTCTCAAGTTTTTTTTTAGACGCGAAATTGCATCTAGCAACATTTTGCTAATTGTTGTATTTTCCCACTAAACCCCTACCGCATTGACAGCTTGGGTTGGGTACTTGGGTGACAGAATAGGAAACCGATCTCATATATATATATATATATATATATATATATATATATATATATATATCTTTCAGGAACATCTTTGATTTTCGTTTTCTTTCGGGATTGTCCTCAGATGCAAAGTGTGGGTTTTAGTAATTGCTGACGCAGAGTACAAAAAAAGGTATAATCACTTTTGACATTTTATCAATAAATATTTATAAAATGTCTTGATAGAGAAAAATAATAGGGTGTGCAAAAACAGAACAAATGAGAGAGTAAGTGAAGAAGTGATCTTTGTTTAAGTTGTTTTGCAAGGATAGAAAGAAGTGATGAAGGAAATGTCTGGAACTTCATTTATTAAGAAAAAGAAGGAAACTCAGACGAGGCTTTATAATGCAAATCGTGATTAAGAATCTGAAGATAACCATGCTAATTACACGTTTCCAGCTAGAGTAAATCACTGTAATCTTTGCATAAATAATTCCTTAAAACAATATTATTCGTATGTGAATAACAGCTCGTAATAAACCGTATGATCCTCTGTACTGTTAGTTGCGCTCAGTACAATAGCAAAAATATTGCTTTTCTCCATTCTATTGAATGAAATCAAGACTTCCACATGATGCCGCACACTGGTACGTCTCGTGTTTATTTGTTACACCTAAATGAAATGGGGAGTATAGCTAACTGGATTCTATTCTAAATTATGTTTTACTTGATAAAATATGCAACGACCTGTTTCCTTTCTTCGACAAAAATAGAATAATTAAGGATGAGATGACAATCCAAGTTTAATTTCAGGAAAAAGTTGTGAATAAGTTTTGAGAACTATGGGATCGTTTTATAGCAGTCAATTGGTATTTGGGTTAGCTTTCTCACATCTCATGTGGCTCACCTTCTTGGATAATTTTAAGAGCGCACTCTTCTATATCGATCTGGTGTATTGAGGATTTATTTTTAGGGTGCTTGCAACAAAATACAATATTATAAGGAGAGGAGCAAAGCCCCTTACCATCTAGCTAACAGCTTATTTGGTACGGGATACATAACAGCGAGCGGATTTCTGGGATGCTCGGTTTTGTCCAGGCCCAATAAAATTGTTCCCACCCCCACCCCCCCAAAAAAAACAATATTCTTCTATTCGAAGCCCTTCCAAACAAATCATTTTGAATTTTCCTATCTGTTTTCTTCCCTATTTCCTATTCTTTACGCTTTTCTGAAGTTGCCAAATAATAGTGTAAATATACTACTTTAATTGCGTTTAAAGGATAAACTCGTCCCTTCCTCTATTGATTGCAACCTCATTTTATAGTCCAGGATGCTAAGAGCTTGCACACGGGTCCATGCCCAATTCCTGCCCCCTCTGAACATATTGTATCGTGTTGTATCGAGATGAAGGTAGCATTCAAAGAAAATAATATTTAGACTTAAAGCAGCTCAGCCATAAGGGAGGAAACAAATACATTTGGGTTCATCGTTTTTAATTTTTCACAAAGATTCTGATGCTTTTTGAGATTGAAGAAGCAAACACGATTTCACCAATCAAGATTGAAAGGGGAAGTCCTAGGTTTACGTAACTCTCATTCATTTAGTCATTAGCAAGATAAATTCCTAAGTTAAACATCAAATCTAACCTTGATTTGCAAATTCAAGGATTTTGTTTCTTAGTTTTTAAAAAAGTTCGGTGATTCTTGCAATGGTGGATACAAGAGATCTTTAAAAAACATACGAATATGGACACACACATAAATATAAGATTTTTATTAAATCCAATGCCGTGTAAAAGAATAAGCTTTACGTTCAAAGTTGAAGGATTGACAAGTGAATAAATTTAGTTATAAGTTATTTATCCAATAGTGACCATGTAAATATTTTTTTTGTAGAGGCAATGGACCTCAAAATTCCTTTCCAAATTAGAGCCAAAATATTAACTAGAACTTTTTCTACTCATGAAAGAAGTAAAAAAGAAACAACAAATAGACTTTTAGTTAGTTTGGGGGAGGGAGGGAGGGAGGGAGAGAGAGAGGCCTACCTACTATATCGGCAGCATTTTGAAGTAATCTTGTAAAACGTTGAAGCACTACAATTAGATTACAGAGAAAATCAAGTAAGTAAATATTAAACATTGTGTGAGAGAGAGACGCTATTTTCATAAAATGGAAGCATCCCTACAATTTGACATTCAAGCACTACAATTAGGTTACAAAGAAAATCAGGTAAGTGAATATGAAATACTGTGCGAGAGAAAGGCATCCCAACAATTTTGTTGACATTCCAAAATGACCTTGTAAAAATTGAAGCACTATAATTAGGTTGCAGAGAAAATCAAGTCAGTGGATATGAAACATTGTGTAGGTGGAGTTGTAATTCGTCCATTTTATCATCCATTAAATAAGTTTTACGATACTTATGCATTTGGTTGAACCATGTATGGTTCCCATGGGCCGTAATGTAGTTCAATTTCATGCCATTATTCAAGTATAACCTGGTCCAGGTACCCGAATACATCCTACAAAGAAACGATCATTTTATTTTTCTTGCTAGTTTTGGGGTTGGGTTTTGGGAGGGGAGGGGGTGGGTTGGTTTGGGCGGGGCAATCAAACTAAGAAATGACTTAAGTTAAAAATCATTGAAGGTCCTAAATTCAATAATGCCCAAACTGTAAAAGAGCATACCCACCCGGATCCACTGAACTTTCATCGATTGGTTTGAAGTTCAGGTCCACCGAAATACCTTCAGTTCAGATACGAAAGAACAGGTGATTAGTCGGGTATGATCTTCATGAAGGGAATCAGTAATAAAGGGATGCAAGTGTAGAAACTACGGACATTTGTATATCAATGCTTCCAAAACACTCAGCCTGGTTCCGCTGGGAAAGTGAGACTCCATCCTTGCCAACACGCCCAGTATAGAAACATCTCCACTCACTCTGCCTTTGATGGTAAGTAAGTGAGGGTACATCTGAACTAGATAAAGGACGATATCTATCCGAATGAAGAGGGGAAAAACAGATGGAATTGAGATAAAGAGTGATGGTGATTCTATAAAAAAATTACCAAAAAAAAATTCTAAATTTATTTCGGGCCAAAATTGACTGGATGGAATAAATTAACATAAATGCAAAAATTTTATAATTAAATTAGTAAAAAACATAATTTTAAAAATGAATTGGCATAATTGTAATAAGTTTATAACTTTTTTGATAATTTTTTCATTATCTTACCATGATGACCAGCGTAGCTTAGATATATAACGATGTTAATCCCAGAGGGGTAACTGAAGGGACGACTTGGCCCATCGTGTGTTTTTGTTTTGGCCAGGATCCAGGCAATCCCCTTATGCATAGAAGCTTCCCGAGTAGATATGGCCAAAGGAACACGTTCTCTATTGTCTAAAAGTTGCGTCAACTTAGGATTACTCCTAATTAATGCCTTGACCATCCTTATCCTTCCACACAGGACAGCAACGTGGAGGGCTGTGCGGCCATCACAATCAACCATTTCGAGGGCTTTTTGATTTGAAGACAAGAGCTCTACCAGGTTCACTAGAAATTGGTCCTGTGCATTCAAAGCAGCTATGTGAAGCACTGTTTCTGATCTGCTTGTTATTTTGGCCATCTTTGAAGCGGAATCTCGTTGGAAAAATCTTTTAGCAGATTCCCAATCGCCTGTGGATGCAGCTTCCCACAATGATCGGTAACAGCGTCCATCCACTTCCTCTTTGGAATTTTCTGCAGTAGATGCAAACTTTTCATATCATTCAGTTAATACTTTTATCCATGCTGACATTGAGAAGTGTTCCCAGAAAAGAACAATTTCATGAAGATCTGCCCTAAATATTAATTTCACACTGAAAATAACTCTTTTGAGGGATGACGCACCTGAAGCACCTCCAGATGGAGAAGGAGCTAATCCAACGCTTACACAAACATGTTCACTATCTGTAGGAGAAAGAGCGAGCACTAAGTCCCTCGCATATTATTTTTTTCCCCTTTTTTTTCCGGCCAAGGTCAGCATTATGTTTGTTTGGTGATAAAGAAAATAAAAAGAACCATGAGAAAATACAAGTTCCAGCATATTTGGGACTCCATCGTTTAAACCATATCTTTTCTCTCGATCGGAACTTGAACATGTACCTGCCATTAGTTCCACCTGATTCAAATTTCCTTGTTCTTCACTTGGTTGCGTCGCCATTGGATTGCTCTCCTGGTTACAGTCTTTCAGCAACAAAGTAAATGGACAATGCAAAAGAGACTTTCGACTTTCCTAGAAAGTGGAAGCTCTGATCTCAATCGGCTTAAGTTGTAGGGGCCTGTTATACCAAGTGGCTCTTTCTGATGAAAAGTCTGTCAGCGATGGAAAAATATAACTCTTGTTACATGAAAATTAATTTAAGTTAAATATGGCACAAATTTATAAAGTATAAAAAACTAAAAAATAGAGAAATTGTTTGAGTTCTTTCACGCTTGTAGGGGTGAGCATCGGTCTAGGGTTAAAATAAAGAGTGATGGTGCGGGTTGGTCATCGATCCCAAAGAAACCGAGTCAATTCTTGGTCCTGAGATTCCTGGACTAGTATTGTGCGGGTTGGTCATCGATCCTAAAAGTTTAAGGTCGGTCTAACCGGACCAACCCTAATCATCTAATATATTATTTATAATTTTTTATATGGAGAAAATCTTAAAATAAATGGCGTCAACAATATTAAATAACTCCTTAGTGAGGAGTTTAAGTAATTTTACACTATTCTTTAATAACTTAGATCTTTTAATGTCTTACGGCATCAATAATCATAATTTACAAAGGAGGAAAATGTTTTTGTGAGAAGTCCTCACGACCTCTAAAAGGGCATAAATAATTCCTCATGACATCATTCTCTAGTACTCGTTATCTTCTGTCTTATTTGTCCTTTTAGTCTTCAATTTGCCAAAATCGAAATAAACAACTTCTCTGCTCGCCACTTGACACTCACCAAGACTCATGCTGCTTGCCGCCCGATACTTGCCTAGCTTGTTGCTCTCTCCTCGACGCTCGTCACTAAACCTATTAGATCAGTCCAATCCTCGATTGCATTTTCAAGGAGTACAAGAAATGAAATAAAAAATTATTGATTGGTCTTGGGTTAACCTTAGAACCGGACTGAACCCATTAGGTTGGTTCGATCCTCAGTTGCTTTTTCAAAGAGTACAAAAAATAAAATAAATAAATTATCAATTAGTCCCAAGTTGACCTTGGAACCAGACCGAACCCATTGGATTGGTCCGGTCCTCAGTCTCAAGCTCAATAAGATCTGTTCTCTATCCCAAAAATTAAGAACCAGTACTGTATGAGTTGGTCATAAGGTTAGAGGGTAGACTGGCCCAACTCAAACTATGCTCACCCCTATGCGCTTGCCTCTCTCTCCTTCCTCTATATCCACTGCCGACCGGAGTGGATGGGACCCACATAAAAATGAATAGCAACTGTATATTTTAAACTAACTTTTTAATTAATTTTTTTATTATTATATTTAGAAAAAGGGATTTCAACCATAAACCCAGTCCGACCATATAACCCGATCTGCCTACCAGGATATGACCCGCTTCAAATTAAAAACTAATTTTTAAAAATATTTTTTAATTCATCATTTTAATTCTTTTTTTCTTTTATTTTTATTTTTTCTCTTCTTATCCCTGTTCTCTCCTTCACGAAGCACGCCTCCCCCTTGCGCTCTTCTTCACCTAAGCTCCTCACCCGTCGAGTGACATGTGAGAGGTATTGGGACATATTGGGGCTTGACATGTGGTTGTTATGTTGACTTCAATATTTATTACCTGTCGAGTGGCCACGGCTGGTGGATCCTGCTCACACTGAACTGGCGATTAATGCTCCCTGGAAATAAATAAAGACAGAAATCATAATGCTTTTAAAGTAGCCATCTTATGGCTAAGAATGATATCGGGGGCATGTGCATGTTTACATTGTTTTTTCAACATGTGAATTGTGTGTTTTCCTCGCTGTTTCTGACTTTGGCTGCATCAAGTGCACCGGCCAGATGTGATAATTTTGTTCTTTCTTTCATTTGATTAGTTCTTGAGAATGGGAGATACATACAGCAAACCGTGTGCCTGTTCGACATCAAAGATTTATCTTTTCCCGGAAAGCAAAAGTGGCATAACTCCTTTCTCATATTCAATTTTTTTTTAACAGAAAATAAATGATTAAGAAAATATTTTTCTAAATAATTATTTTTTTTACATAAATGAATAAAAAATATTTTCATCATTCATGAAATATTTAGATATAAATTATTGTCGATAGCATAATTTTTTCATTGATTAATTATTTTAAGTAATATAAACGATTATTTTTAAAATAATAATTTTCCAAATAATTTATTTTCTACACTTTCTACGAAACTTCTGCTGCTGAACATTTCGCATCATCAAGGCAACTACACAAGGTGCAAATCCAACAAATTCTGACGATGTTGAACTAGCTGCTGGTGCAGCCCTTCGGCCTATATACATGCACCAAACAAGTTCGTTGAAAATTCTGGATTCTAGAGGGACTAGTCATGTTTTTGGCACCCTAAATTGAACGAACATACAAGTTTCAGAAAGCTTAATGGCCTTGAACTCTAGTCGTTCGGCTTATATCAAGCCTACGTCTACCCTCCCACGTTGATAGCCTTCTGGCTGAAATTCACTAAGGCATCAATAGTGAAATAAAATGGTTTGAGTACGAACACTCAATGGAATATTTCTTTTTCTCTCACTAAATCACTCTTCTTGTGTTTTTATCTCTCGAATACAATTTGTAAGCATTGTCGATGAAGAACAGGTGATTGGAAAAGTCTCAAGCTTTGGAATTTCAATTTTCACGCATACACTCAAATGGACTGAATGGCCTCCTTAAATACTCTTCTACGCCTGGCATTCTTCAGAGAAATTTCTTCCAATCAATCCATCGGACAAAATTGATTAAGGAAATCTTGTAGCCGTTTGAAGTTTGAGATGAAAATCCATTAATTCCAGTCGCCCATACAATCAGAATTTAGGTTTCCATAAGTAGATGCTTCCCAAAAAAGAACTTGTCTTCAAAATTGATTTCATCAAATCGTGATTGACTCCACCAATATATTTATAAATGATAAGTGAGATTCTTCGCCAAAAAGCCAAATATTAAGAATAAATCACATTCATATTGAATCATTATCGAAAGATCAATAATTCTGAGTTTGATTATATCTCCGTTCTGGACTTAGTTTCAGTCTGGATCTCGTCATAATGGAAAGACTTCCGAGTAAAATAGACTTTGACAACATTCCACAATATAGCACAGAAGTCTAGTAATCTTCAGAATAAGAACAAGAATAGGAAAGTTTTGTCAACTTCAAAATTTGATAAAAGTTTTCTCAACAATCTCCCACTTTTTGATGGTGACAAAATTTTTATGCAAATTTAATCATTATATGAAAATTATCTTGCAAAACAACACTTTAGTAGCACATGATAATTGATGAAGAAGACAGACAGTAAACATAGTACACACATAAAAAATACACATAGTCTGCATCCACAAAACACATCAATTAATAGTCTGCAAATCACAACAAGAAAAGTCAAACAAAATCACAAGTCAAAGATAAGATTCAATCTGCACAGTCTCTCCCCCTTTTTGTCATCAACAAAATGATTAAACTAGTTAAGAAGAAAAAGAGGTCAGGTCGAAAAAGGATTAAGGTTGTTTTGGAACACAAACAAGTCTGAAATCCTTCAGGATCTGCACGGTCTCCTCAAGCTTAGTTAGGTACTGATGATAAACAGTCACAACTTTTGCCAGATTCTACGAAGCCTGCTGATTCAAAGTTTGGACCTGATCATCAAGAGAATGTACCTTGCCTGTAAGAGACTCTGAGATAGTACCGAGAGCAGCATACAACTTCTGGATTTCGAACTCTATTGCATATTACTATGCCTTAATCTCAAATAGGAGCTCTACTATCCGAGGATAGTTTGATTCTAGTTCTGTTTGGGCACTTGCGTCAGCGACTTGTACTTGTGGAGTATCTAGAGGTGAAGGAATATCAACCTAAACGTGTGCCCCTTGAACATTAGCTTCTTTGTGTTGATCCTAAGGTGAGATTTCAGGGAAATGAGATGCAAAAATGAGATCGAGTGATGTGAGCAGCTAATTCCCATGTTGCTGAACTGCTTTTACGACCCTCGGCTTGCATGCGCAGACCAAACTGGTTGGTCGATAGGTCTCCTTTTGAAAATTCTAGATTCTAGAGTGACTTATTTATTTATTTATTTATTTATTCAAGTGTTGGCTCTCGGCTTTAAGGAATTTTTTATTTTTTATTGTTTAGCTAAAAATATATATATATATTTTAGAGACTCAGTTTATCGAGGGTTGTTTGCTGGGAAGTTCGAATTGTTGGCCTGTGGCTCGTGCCGTCTTTTTCTCATCCCTCACGTCATGTGGTAGTTATATTGACTTTTGTCCGGCCAAAAATTCCGGTTGCCATGATTTTAAGAGACCATCTTTTGTTTAAATTTCAAAAAGTTATTTCTAGCATTCTTCGAAAAATAAAGATCCAGAATTGTGAGAAATATGAAAGATATGAGGTGTCCAGTATCAGACAAAATTTAAATCTCGTTCATCTAAAGCCGGAATTAAAAAAGAAAAAAGGAAAACGAAAATCATTCCAAGCTCTCATTTTTTTCCGATGTATGACAGATTATGATATTTTATATATATTTACTCGTCAAATAACACTGCACAACGTCAAAAAAAAAAAAAAATTCTACAATTGAAAAAAACAATTCTGAGCCTTTACTACAAAAAAAAAAAAAAAAAACAATTGCAACGGAAATTACAGGAACAAATTGAATGATTTCGCCTGCAACTAGGACACCCATACGACCGTTAGAACTCCAATATGTCTTTAAAAATACAATGGCAGTACATGAGTAGGAATGTACTAAGGTCAAGTATGGATCATTTAAGTAACCCATTTAACTAGGTTTTGTTTTTTTGTTAACTAATTTTGACCCACTTTGTTGCCAAGTATGTTGTTACCCATTATGCAAGGCCCATTAAATATGAGTTACAAAATGAGTTTATGGTATATTTTGGCAGCTCTAATTCCCCATTTTCTAGGCAGATCTTATTTGGGAATCCCATGGAAAATCGCTAAAATTTTGAATTAAATGTATCTATCTCATTCTCAGTCTAATTCTAACGTGTTTCATTCCAATATTCTATTATTAAAATGTTCACCTCAACTTGTCAGGAATCTTTATGGCAGCTAATAAATTATTTAGAATTTATGCTTATTCAACTCATCGTGTCATCAAAAAAAGAGTTCTAAAATAGATTTTTAAATATGAGAAAAAAAAATAGACGTTTAAATGCGTACCAAGTACGATTTTGTTTTATCCCCATTGATTTTGATATTTTAATTAGTCATCTTTGGTTAAGAAAGGAATCAGGGAGCATGTGCATGTTAACATTATCATTTCAAGATGTGAATTATTTATATGTTGTTGACCTCGGGGCTCTAACATCGGCTGCCTCGATGCCATCGGTGTCCCCTAATGACCATCTAGAATGTGTAAATCTTTGCTGTTTGCTAAGAGAAAAAATGTTGGCGGTTGAATAGAGAAACAAGTTTGACCAAAAGAAAAATAAAGAAACAATGACTAGGAATTCCAGATTCGGTTCATTATTCTTTTCTTGGAAGAAATTCTGATAAGCTTTTGAGAATACTAAACTAAATGCATTTTAAAAAGTTTAATTAAGTGAGGATAACGATGTTCTCATTTTATGAGGTAAAATTAAATATGTCGATGCATCACTTCAATAAGAAGGATGTATTAGCACAAACAGACTTAAATGATATTTCGAAGACTTTCTGAGTTGGCGATCAAAAATAAAAGTAAAGAAGAAAGAGGCGCAAAGAATGATTTTCCTGTGTTGTTTGGAAAGTATGAACCTAACGACGGTGAAAAAAAAAATTATAATAGATATACATTACATACATCTTGATCGCAATTTTTTTTTTTTTTAACATAAACAGTCCTCGAATGGAAATATAAACTTGTCGATGGAATAGAGTTGCATGCAAAATAATTGGTTATGTGTCATTATCTAAAACCTGCTTGTGTGATGAAAATGTACATCGCCATTTTATAGAATAGAGCCTGTTGAAATAGATTCATATTACATACACCGTTAGTGTAAAGAGTCTTTTTTTCCTTCTTTTTTTTTTTTTTTTTATACAAGCAGCGTTTGAATGGAGATATAAATATGTTTATGGAATAAATCTACATGCTGAAAATAAAATTGTATATGTGTCATTTTATAAAACCTGCTTATGTAAAGAAATTTTTACCCCCTTTTAGTGCACATGGAAAAAAATCCGTAGGAATATGTTGTTTGCGAAGCAGGGGATGGTGGAAGAAAAGGAAAAAGCAATAATGACACTTGTATTTTTTTTTTTTTTTTTTTCTGAATTTTCCAAATTTACACTTTTGTGAATAAAGGAATTTCCATAAAATTTCTGATGTCATAAAATTCGGAATTGAAGACGTCATTCAGGAAAAGAGGATGGCACATCATCTACAGCTGGAACTTTGGCTCCATCAACGAGCCCGTGTATAAAAAGGGAAGAGCCACGAGAATAAAACTCAACTTCGAGTTCAACCCCGTAAAAATACGTCTCTGCACGGCAAAGAATATACTATGGATCCCCAAGACAGTTTGGTTTCGGAACGATCGGCAGGTTAGTTCTGTTCTTTTTTTTCTTTTTTTCTTTTTTTTTTATGGTTCTGATTTGATCCCATAAGGCGATGGGAAAATTGGGAAAGTTTCTCTTTGAGTGTTTAGTTTTCGAAATTAATCTGTTGAAAATTACAATATATCTTTATTTCATTCCTTAAAAAAGTTTAACTTAAGATAATTTGTGCACAACACGAGATAAAATTTGGTACCATGAAATCTTTCCGTTTCTTGTTTTCATTTCCAAAAATACTCGATGGAAATATTTTCGTTAAAGAATACACCATGGATTCCCAGGACAGTTCGATTTCGGAACGACCGGCAGTTTTGTTCTGTTCTTTCCTCTATTGTTCTGATTTGATCCCATAAGGCGATGGGAGAATTGGGAAAGTTTCTCTTTGAGTGCTTTAATTTCGAAATTAATCTGTTGAAAATTAAAGTATATTTTTACTTCATTGCTTAACAAAGTTGAACTTAAGATAATTTGTGTCGAACACGAGATAAAATTTGGTAAGAAGAAATCTTTCCATTTCTTGTTTTCATTTCTAAAAGTACTCGATGGAAATACTTTCGTTAGAGATTTTGGTTGCCAGGTTTTAAAAACTTGAACCTCAAAACTGAAAATAACCAAAATGACATTGTTCTGTACAAGGATTGCTTTAAAAGCCCGCGCCAACGGAAAATGACTTTTAAATCATTTTGGAAAGTCCAACTAAATCATCAGAAATTAAAACTGTCCTTTTTTAAAAAAGAATCGCTTTAAATTATTCTGGCAAATAAGACTTTTTGTCCCCGGAATTTTGACAAAGTGACTTAATTGTCCCCACTGACCAGTGACTGGAATTATAACCAAACAATATAGAGATTAAAGTGAGATTCCCCAAACAAAAGATGCAGAAGCAATGTGTGGCCAATTAATTCATTTTCTCGGGCCCATGGGCATGACTACACCTTTATAGTAAAGAGTAAACACGCAAAATGTATTACTCAAAGTCAAAGTCTCCTAATTTGGTATTAACTAGGCTCCACAAGTTCCCTTATAATTGTTGATGATGATATAACTGCTTTTTGTCAATCATAGTTTCATTAGTTAGGAGCACTTAATGAGGGGAAATTATCCAATCGGTCTTAGACTTACCGTATGAATGTCATTTTAATTCTAAACTTTTCAATTTCTCTAATGTACTTATTAACCTTTGCATGAGATTCCAATATAGTCATTTTTACCAATTATCATTAAAAATTGCTAACGTGGTGGTATATAATGTAAAATGGCCGGTGATAATTGAACCGCCATATCAACAATTTCTAGCGAAAATTGATTGGAAAGACTACATTGGAAATTTGCATAAAGACCTAAGACTAAATTGAAAATATTAAAAATTTTAAGACTGAATTGACATTTATACAATAGGTTTAAGACTAATTTGGTAATTTTCCTCAATAAATAACCAGTTCATTAAAAATAATTACTAGAATATTTCCTCTTATCAGAGAGTTTTACCCAAATGATCACATTTTAAGGACTGATTATTTCCTATGTTTACTTAAAATTCAAATTGAATTTGCAACTGATTGTCCTACAAAGTAATTTCATCAAGAGCTAAGGGCAAAACAAATGGGTTTTAAATAGCCAATTAGTTGTGATTAATAAACAATATGAGACTAATCCTTGAAGACATGATCCTCAAACTAGTCAATTGATAAAGCTTCTCAAGATGGTCGCAGACCAACTTTGTTTGATGTGTAC
Source organism: Eucalyptus fibrosa (assembly GCA_017140475.1). Classification (NCBI taxonomy): domain Eukaryota; kingdom Viridiplantae; phylum Streptophyta; class Magnoliopsida; order Myrtales; family Myrtaceae; genus Eucalyptus; species Eucalyptus fibrosa. Next base: position 53,853,150 of record CM029507.1, on the reverse strand, counting down.
CCGAGGATCTAGAATCAATCAAAAGCTAAAGGTTAACGTTAAATTTTTTATTGTTTTGAAGTTTGCATCTAAGTTTAACATAAAAAATTTCATGAAATGAATGAGCCTGAAACTAGTCATGTATAGATGATCTAAAGCATGAAAAGTGTGATTATTTGCCTAGGTTATTTATGTTTATTTCTCTTTTTGTGACAAAGAGGTTCATGTAGACGTGAGTTCAGAAGGTATAACAACAGATATAGCTTCCCAAGATGGACGCGTACCAACTGAAGGTTTGTCACTTTGAAATTTTAATTTTCGCTTTTTCCCAAATCTTGTGTTTGATGCATTTTGATCCTTTTTAAATAACATTTAAATTTCACAGTATACAATGCATATTTCAATTCAAATATCATGTTTTCATAATTTTTAAAATCTAAATAATATCTTGAATTATAATTGAAAAGGCCCCGAAAAGAAAAAAAACTTTTACCTTCAAGAGTAAAAAAACACGCTCATAATTTATGAATGATATTGCAGATAAAATCAATGCCAACAAGAAATAAAAACCCACTAACTAACACATTGTCCAAGATATAAAAGTTAGAATCCTAGAAAATAAAGTTAAACGTTAATACATAAAATTCCATGCAATGAATGAACTTGACACTAGTCATGTTTAGATGATCTAAAGCGTACAAAGTGTAGTTAATTTTTTTAAGGTTATTTATGTCCAATTCTCTTTTCGGTAATAAAGAGTTTCATGCTGACATGTGTTCAGAAGGCACGACAACTAATAAAGCTTCTCAAGATAGTCGCAGACCACTTGAAGGTTTGTTTGTCACTTTGAACTTTTAATTTTTGTTTTTCATAAATCTTATTTTTCATACATTTTAACATTTTTAATCCTAAACATTTTAAATGTGGCAGCATATAAATGCTTACATTTCAATTCAAATATAATGTTTTCTTAATTTTGAAATATAAACAACCCAAAAGAAAACACTTTTCACTATCAAATAGTAAACGAACATGATCACAGAAGTACGAAAGCCTAAGGACTTTTGATGCGCAATTTTTGCAGTTATGCCTACACCAGAAGTCAATGAAAAGTATCGACCATTGTTTGTAGCTGCACAGAGAGGTGATTGGAAAAGTGCTAAGAAAATCCTCAATGAAGATTGCGAAGCAATGACGGCCGAAATTATGGTCGTAGAAGGTGAATCCATTACTGTGCTCGATGTTGCGATTATGGCTTCACAGGATCAATTGGTCAAGAACCTGATCAACTGCTTCCCTCTAGAATATAAAGATTTCGATTTCAATATTTCCCTCGAGACTGCTGCCTTGAGAGGAAGAAAAAAAATGGTAAAGGCATTCGCAAACGAAGTTGATGCTGAATCTAAAAGTGTATGCAATGCCTTGTGGATTGCTACTCAATATAATCCCAAGCAAAAGGAGGTTATCTGGTATCTGGCCAAACGTACAAAATGCGCCCCAAGGCACGGTACCATATTCTTGCTAACTAGGGCCGGCCATTTGGGTAAGAAATTACACTCACTCATCTCATTTCCTTCAATGTTTAATTAGACTAACTTTTTGTTGTTGTGTCCCAAAAGACATAGCCTTGTATTTAGCTCACCGATACCAAGGCTCAATGTTACATGATGAATACATTCACATTTTTGGATACTTTGCGAAGATGGAGTCTAACTTCCGCAGTGGAGCTAGACTCAATTTTTGGGAAAAATCTATTGACAAATGTAGGTTATTCTTGCGCTTTTTTCTTTCTTAATCAAATGTGCACAATCCAAGCAACTCTCTATCCACAAAGATAAAGTCTCTGATCACTCTATCTATTCTCAGTTATAGGTATCCCTCTATGCCTGGTCGATACACCATTTGACAACTCCAAAGAAACGAAGATGCCTCAAGGTATTTATGTTAATCTGCTTAATGGATAGACTAACAAGGCAAACAATATATCATTTAGGGATCCCATTGACAAAAATGCTTAGGGACAAGGACTACATCATCTATGTACCCAAATTAATATTTAAACCATGATGTATGTCACAAATTAATATATAGTGCAACATTTATAAAGTTAAGTTGAGAAATCTTAGTCAACGTCAAATTGCCTAGTAGAATTATTGAGAACTGTAGCATTGGATCTCATATCATGAAGGTTGATGGATCCTAGTTGTCTAGCATATTTAAGCACTATTAAATTTGGTTATTGTGAAATATATCTTTTTGGTCATCATCAATTTCTAATTTGCTGACATGATGCTTGTCTCCTCCTTGTGGTGGCAGCTAAGCGGTTCAAGATATCACTCTCGAATTACGCCACAATGCCAGGTATACGAAACTTCTATGGTACCTAGAGAAGAAAGACCTTATTTCATCTATGGTTAGAGATCCCTAAATTTAAAGTGTAAATTGACATTTCCGATATATCCCTTTGAGATCATAGGTAGTAGTACGGATTGGCTCTCAATTTGTAACATAAGGATACGATTTGATAAGATCCAATTCTAAGTTTAAATGGTATATAACTGTAAAAATAATCAATTGAAATTAAATCTATTTATCCGTTGTTGAATCTACGAACTTTTCAATAAATAAAAAAAATTAGAACTCTTTTTTTCTAGTGAACTCTAGCACATGCATTTTGGTTTTCAAGCCATATATAATTTGCTTTTCGATTACTATCTTAAATTGGGATAAGTGCACTAAAAGTCCTAAAACTTGTCATGAAATTGTAATTGAGTCTTAAAATTATCCAAAAATACAATTAAGTCCTAAAAGTTGTCATGAAAGTGCAATCAAGTTTTGAAACTTACAAAAAGTGCAATTGGAGTCCCAAAATTTTCGAAAAGTGCAATCAACGAAAGGACTTATTTGGACGAATTTGACAAGTTATAGCACCCAGTTGCACTTTTTCAAAGTGTTAGAATTCAATTACACTTTGTAACAAGTTTTAGAACTTAATTATATTTTTTGAAAGTTTTAGGACTTAATTGCACTTTTTAACAAGTTTTAGATCTTTCAATGTACGTATCTCATCTTAAATCCATGATTTTCTTCTTTATTACTGTATAGACATAAGAACATGGCACAGCCATGCAAGCCTCTTTAACCTTTGGATTTTTCGGAGTTTGAAAAATTGCTTATTTGATGCACATGCAGCATTTTTTATCAAAAGGATTGGATTGAGGCACGAATGCTCGCTTAAGTTTGCAAATCTTGTTCTTAGCAAGATGAAGACTCATATGGACACTCCTAAAATACTTGATATCCTTTCAAGCATTGTCCTCGACGCTGCATCTCGCGGAATTTCTGAAATTGTCAGGTTATGTTTTGAGCATTTTCCGGAGTTGACGTGGAATAAAATTTTCATGGAAGAAGTGATGAGAAAGGTTGTGAAGCAACGGCATGTGGAGTTGTTTAGACTACTGAACGCACCCGGCACAAGTCCACTGTTGATTAATGATACGAGGAACGACCTGATGAAGGAAGTGTTAGAATGGTCACCAACATGTCTACCGAAATATGTTTCTGGAGCACCTTTTCTTATGCAGAGGGAACTCCAATGGTTTAAGGTCGGTTCACCTTATTTTTTAACTACTCATTTGTGCTTTTTATTTATATTTACATTGATAGGCATCCTTTATTTTTCCGAAGGTACTCGAAGATACGAGCGATCCTTCTTCTAAAAGTGTGAAATTTAAGGTTGGTTCACCTCATTTGTTTGCAACTTTTTTGTGATTTTTTATTTATATTTACATTGACAGACGTCCTTAATTTTTCAGAAAGTGCTGTCAGATAAGATTGATTCCGCTTTAAAAAGTCATAAATCGTTAGAAGACGAAAAACCATATTGGGATGAGTTCGTAGGAAAACGCACTCAATTGCTGAAAGAGGCAGGGCAATGGATGAAAGATACATCATCATCTTGTAGCCTTGTCTCAACTCTCATCATTACAGTAGCTTTTGCTGCAGCTTTTACTGTACCAGGAGGCAATAATGACCATACAGGGATCTCGATCTTTTTGAAAAGGAGCTCCTTCATGGTGTTCGCAGTTGTAGATGCTCTTGCTCTCTTCTCCTCTGTCACCGCCACCTTGATGTTTTTGGCTATCTTGACTTCATGCTATGGTGCAGAAGATTTCCTCAAGTCACTGCCATTGAAAATGATACTGGGCCTCACTTTTCTCTTCCTCTCTTTGGCCTTTATGCTGGTGGCATTTGGCTCTGCTCTTACCATCATCTTGAGCGAACAATTAAAGTGGATTTACGTCCCAATTACGTGATTGGCTGCCATCCCTGTCGTATTGTTCGCAATCCTACATCTCCCCTTGTATATTGAGATGGTCGAATCCACTTATTCGCCTCGCCTCTATCGTCCCCTGAAGCTTTGGGAATAATCCTGGCTTATTAGCGGACAAGAAGATTTGTGATGATCTTGTTTGCACTTATTACTGTGTGCGACTTGCGACTATTACAGTATTTACTCATGTTTTAAGACTTTTAAAGTATGACATCAGTCACATATATACAAGTTAGATGTATGCTGTAAAATGCACAGCTTGTCTCAACGTGTTAGTTGTATATTTCACTGCTCATTATCGTGTTAAGATGAACCCAATTTTTCAAAGAATTGGCAACGTGGCCATCAATATTTAATAGGTGTTCATCCATTGAAATAAAGCAACGATCCACACAAATTCTCCATAATACACAAGATGGCCGCCACCCAACTGGTGGGCCAATCCAAGGAACTTCTGATGTAGCTAACTGAGCAAAACAATAATTTCAACTCAGTGAGAGCTCAGCCTTTGAAATCTGTCTTCACCCATTGCCCATACTTGCACCACATCCTCTCATCCAACTCTTTGGGTTTGGCCTCCGCGATCTTAGCAGCGTTGGCCATCGATCCCGTCATTCTCTGCTTCCTCGCCACCTCATCCCTCTCTGCACCAATCCCTTCGTGCTCCGTCACCCAGCAACCATGCACGGTGCACATCAGCACCAACACCATCAACTCCATCAGCAACATTGCCATCAAAACCCCGTACTCCAGCCTCACCAGGACTTTAGCCTCTTTCGGGTCTCTCTCTGATCTCAGCAGCGAAAGGATCGAAGGTTCTTTGGTGAACACTGCCAAACGCCAGCACCTGGCCGGACAGCAAACCGAGGAGGATTCGGACGTGGGTTGTGAAGCGGAAGCAAGTGAGCTAGGAATACATGCCCACAAAGAGGACACGGTGACATGGACAATATTAAGAGGAACACAAGGCCGAGCGAAGCTGGGATATTCTGAGGAGGGCTATGCGAGCAAAATATGCTAAGCGGAGGATGAACATAACGAAATTTTAGCAATAGAGCAAGAGATTTAGGAATGAGCAAGAACTTACTCAACTTTGCGGCAGACATTTTCATTTTCGTTTTTGGGGGTCTACTTGGTGTTGACACATAGATTTTTACGCAAAGATTATGATGGTTTTATTTATATGTTGATAGGCCTAAGTGGGCCCCCCGTCCATGTTGGGCCTAAGAGCCCGGCCCACAAGATAAGGACCCATGGAGGAATGGTTACGATGTGAAAGGTTGCGTTATTTAGATATGAGGGGTTGTGTCTTTTCGAGGAACGTTTTATGTTGAAGAGATGCGTCCTTCGGAAGAAACTTTTTGAGGGAAAGTAAAAAAGAAAAGGAACGTACCTTTTGGTGTATCTATGTGAAGACGCTTTCTCCCCCTCCAGACAACGTAAGACAAAAGAACGCTCCAAGAAAAAAGAACGTACCTCTTTTCAGAGTTTTCTCCCCCTAATAGCAACAGTACGCTTCTCGGTAGAATGGGATCAGAATCCTTTCTCAAACTTCAACATTAATGTTTAATTTGTGGATAATAAGGTACGCTCAATTTCGTGGTGTATCTTTGATCAGTGATACATGTGATTCCTGGACTCATCTTCCGTATTCGTTTTAGAAGTTCAATTTAGTGTCGGATCGCTTTTAGGGAATCCGTTATTTCCAACATTGGTATCAGAGCCCTAGTTCATGTTTCTCGACCCCTTTTCATGTTTATGAATTGTTTTTATTGAATTTTCGTGAAGCACTGCTGTCGGTCGATTGGGGACGGAAAAATCCCGACACCCGCATACTGTTCACCTCTTTTTTTGATTTTCTGTAAGTTAAAGTTTGTTTCTAATAGCGTAGGGTCGAAGGTCTCGTTGATACGAGAAAAATGAGTGGCAGATTGCCATCGGGGGCTACCGGATGCACTGCCAAGCGTGGTCGGAACGAACTGGGGTTGTTGGCACGTGCGATACGGTCCCCATTGGGCGCGTGCAACGCACACACCGTTTCGGCCCAAGCGTGTGCAACGCATGCACGCGACACGCACTAGCTAACGTCATTGTGACATTAGCTCGCGGTGCCCATGCACGAGCGTGGCACGTGCCGGTCGATTTGTCCGACTCGGCTCGTCCGGCCTATCCGACCTGACCAGTCCAACCTGGCCTCACTGTCCGATTCAATCAGACTCGACCCGTTGACCTCGACTGTTGATCGTTGACTTTGACCGTTGACCGTTGACCGTTGACTTTGACCATTGATCGTTGACCAAGAAAAAAGGAGGAGGAAAAGAATGTGTTTCTTTTTTCAATTAAGTCTATATGAATTATATGTAATCACTTATTTGTTCTACATTTGTTGCAGAAACAATGCCTCCCCGTAAGGCATGCACATCTAAACGCGCAATTACCGATGAATAAAAGGAAAGGTTTTCTAGGTTGATAGCTGAGCTGACTAATTATCGATGGGAGAGTGGTGACTTAATTGATCATGTTCTCGAGGTCAATAGGAAAATACAAGAGATCATATGAAATGATCGTCCATGCCACATTTTGAGATAGTGCGGTTCTTTATGAACACTCTTCCACTGATATGGCAAGGAGTGTTGAATCGCCTATGGGAGGTCAACAAAGGTACCACGTATAGGAGCCTTGTCAATGGCTTTTATAGATGAGCATTACTGGATTGAAGCGACAAAGATTGCGACCCATGGAATGACTTCAATCCGGCGGGGGATGAATATGCGAAAGAGAAATCCTAAGGGATTCCCGTTTGTTTTACCGTGGCTGCCTAGAATGTTTGAGGAATTTAAAGAACAAAAGATCAAGAAATTGAACAAAAATGAATCTTTCCCAATTCATGTGTTGTCTTGGCATTAGATGTTTTTGACTGGTCTTTGATTAGTATACATTATGGACATCTTACGTAAATGTTTTTTACCTAGTTGTTGTTGGTGTAGTAACTGATATGTTAGTTGCATTATGTGAAAGCATTATTATTCTATAATTATTGGATGCAAAATATTATTTGCTTCTGTTAATTGTTAGCTGTTGTGGGTAGTTCATAGAAGTTTTTGTAACTTCAAAGAATTTATTTTGCATAAAAGATTATATTCTTACCACCAAAATTTTGTATCTATAGATTTTTTCTATAAAGAATTGTTCATCTCTCATTCCATGATGAAAGATATATTACATGATCGTGTGTATTTTGGTAATAAACATTGAAGATATAGATTTTTCATATAGATTATATTTTGAAGTACCTGGAGGCTGAATATTTAAGCCCAAGGAAAAAAAAATTCTGAATCTAAATTATAAAGAAAAGCTAAAAAAGCTAATTTTTAAAATGTTATATTCCAAGATTGAGCATACTTTGGTCATGAATGTTAAAAGAAACTGGTTATGTATGTGCCGATTGAATTTGAAGTATCTATAGGCCGAAATTTTAAATTGATTAAATCATTCTATAAATAGATCTTTGGTAACAAGGCAAGGAAATATAATGCATGGTAATTGGTCATATACTTTGAGGAAATACATTCAATATTGCATTGGCTCTACTACAAACAACCAACTATAATGAAGACATACACCCTCAAATTAAATTCGCCAATCCCTGATCTTGTTTTGTATATTTGACTTCATCACAAATGCCCTCAGAATGAAAGATGCTGGGTCCATAAGTGGATTTAACCATTTGGAATAGCAGGGGAAGTTGTAGCACTATGAACAAAGCCACCAGGACAGATGCCAATAGAGTGACGGGAATGAGAGCCTACTCTAGTCTCTTATCAAGCACCATTGTGAGAGTTGCAGTGAAGGCCACCAACATGAAAGCCAAGGAGAGGAAGAGTAAAGAGAGGCCCATTATGATCTTCTTAGGCAATGAGTAGAGAAAATCTTGCGCTTCATAGCGCGAAGTTAAAATGGCTAGGAATAGCAAGATGGCCGTCACGAAGGATAACAAACCTAACGCATCCGAAATTGCAAAAATATGGAAAGAATCTTGTCCTAACAATAATGGCACTCCAATTTTATCGTCATTTCCTCCAGGCATAGTGAAAGCAGCTATGAACAATACCGTGGCAATTAGAGTTGACACAAGCATACATGAATTTGCTATGTCCTTCACCCACGTCTCTGCTTTCACAGTCAACTCTTTGTGGTTCTCCACGAAATGAGTCCAATATGTTTTTTTGTCATAGGAGAAAGATGCCACGCAAGGGACAATCCAGCTTTCCATAGCCTATACATAAAACCCACAAATAGGAGTTTCGATAAGTGGACAATGTAATGAAAATTTTCAAAAAAACTAACGAGGGCATATCTCAAGGAGATTAAAACGTATCCAATACTTGATGCGAAATTTTTTTAGAAGTAAAGTCTATCTTTGCTGGCAGAATTTCAAGGGTCACTTTCTTCGGAGCTTGGACGATGATTTTGCGCTTCATTTAGTCAAATAATATATACATGGAAAGCACTATGTTTCTACTTTCTAAAGAATCAAGTTTCATGGAATTTGGATCCTTCAAGAAGAATTTATGGAAAAATATTGGAAAAATTACCCAAAAAATCCTTATCACTTGTACGGTGGCCAATTCAATCTTAAACTTTTAAATTATACCAATTTAGTCTTAAAACTTTTGACGATTTGCCAATTTAATCTTTCCGGCCAATCTTGGCCTCGAAAGTCACTAACATGACGATCTAGTTAGCGTCAACAATCCTATGTGGCACCATCGGTATAGACATGGGCAATTCTTACAATTTTTAAAAAAATTTATTTTATTTTTATTTTATTTTTATTTTGGACTCTAGGCTGCAACCGACACTTGCATGGTTTGGTTGAGGGCGTTGTTACCCTTGTTGGCCTAGGCTAGGGCCTTTGTGCACTTGCCTGCCACATGCAAGGGTGTCGTGGCCCTCGCCTATGGCCAGCAAGGGTGGCTAGTGACCTCGTTGACCTAGAAAAAGAGAAATAATTTTTTTTTTTTAAAAAAAAGGCAATAAAAAATTAGAAAATTTTAAAAACCTAAAAAAAAATAAAAAAAAATTTGTTTACATCAACACGACGTCCATGTTAGCAATTTTTTTTAATCAAATTCTGCTAGGAGGCTTAAAATTGACAAATCATCAAAAGATTTAAAATTAAATTAATATAATTAAAATGCTTATAACTAAAATGGCAAATGATCAAAAGATTTATGACTAAATTGACATAATAAAAATGTTTATGACTAAATTGACTATCATATAAAAGGTCTAGGCCTTTTTGGGTGATTATCCCAAAAAATATTAAGAGCTGGTCAAGAAATCTGAGATTGAGTCTTTTAGTACTTCTATGTGCTTTATCAAACCCTATGCATTGTATTGTTTCTAGAGTCCTTTGAGTCATGAGTCAGTGGTAGCATTTACAATAAATCTAGGGTTGTTGGTCTTTTCTTGGAAATAGAAGGTAAATGTCTTGGGATTTGCCGGTACTTAGAAGGTTGATTCGAGTTGTAAATGTGGACAAACCCCTCTAAGGCTCCATTAACGGTGAGTGAATGTTTTCTGAATCTTTGGAAGTAAACAATTGGATTAGAGTTTCGTTAACTTTGTATCTCAACTTAATTTATGTTTAGCATGCAGAATATATAAGTTCTATGTACAACAAAGTGTTAGCCTAGATGGCGAAAGAGTTTCTTCTTCTCATTGTGATCTTGGATACAAGTCGTATTGGAATAATTTCAAGGGTAAAGTCCGGAATACACCAGACCGATGTGGGGCTTTGCCCTTCACCTAGGAAGGTGAACCTTGTGGTGCATAAGAGCTGGGCTAGATATCACGCGACTCTTGTAAAGAAAATGTTCTATGTATATTCTCAAGACTATCCAAATAAAGTTCCAGTCATCATATTTTAAAAATTTAACAAGATATGATAATGAGAATTATCATTAAGCGCGGCTATTAGATATATGAAAGGAAAGATTTCTACCTTGTACCATTGGATTTCTCTTTGCATTTGAAATACTGCTCCAGCCACGTTAGTTACCGCATCGAAACTAGGGTGGTACTCTGCCGCTGCATAATTTGCTGCTGCCTTCATCATCTCCCACGATTCTTTCTGTGTAGGCCCTGGAACTAACGACAACCCATTGGTTGAGCTTACCTTTAGAAAGAGACTGAGAGTCCTTTCTTGGCGATACTTCACAGCCTGATGACGTCGAACCTGTTACCAGATTCATCGCGAGTAGAAATCCAAATAAGCTCCGGGAAAAATTGAATACATAGCTTCACGATTTCAGTGATTCCCCTTGCTGTTGCTTCACCCACCACGTGCTCTTGTAAAAAATTAGTGATCTTGGTAGATGTCTCATGAGAGATCGCAATGCAAACACTTTTTGCCAACTTGACAGCCGCCACGTGTCTTAGCTTCACCTCGTGGAATCCTCTTGATTATAGGAACTACAAAATATTAAAGAAAAAATGAAAACAAAAAACGAAGAGTCGACGATTGGATTTTACTTGAAAAGAAAAAGTAGTCCAGCTTTGCATCCCAATTTTTGTTATCGGACACAACAGTTAACTAATTATCATATTTTCCCACAAAAGCCCCTACCACATTAGCTTGGGTTGCCGGGAGATAAGGGAAAAGATCTCATTCTATTTATATTTTTTTACTCTTTTAGAAAAACTATTTTGATCTTTTTTCTTCATTGGGATTCAGTGCAAAGTGTGAGATAGTAATTGCTGATGCAAAGTACTAAAAAGGTATAAAGTCATCTTTGGAATTTTCCAAGAAAAGTTTTGTATCATGTCTGGATGAAAAAAAAAAAAAAATTGGATGTGAAGAAAGTAGAAGTGATTAGAGGACAACTAAAGAAAGTGATCTTCCTTGAAGTTCAAACGAGGCTTTATAATGTCAATCATAATTAAGAGAATTAATTATGAGACTTAACCTAATAGAACAGCTCTGAAAATAGCCACGCCAATGACATCTGTCCAGCTAGAGTAAATCACATTAGTCTTTGCATATATAAGATTATTTTAGATAATAATATGCAATTATGCATAGCAGCTAGTGATAAAAAAAAATCATATTATACGCACAATCCATTGTATTGTTAGTCATGCTCAGCACAAGAGCAAATTTTTTTCTTTCTCCTGCCATTCTATCTGTCTCTAATAAAATCAAAACTTCCATATGAGGTCACATAATGGTATGTGACGTTCGAGTTTACTTGTCACACCTAAATGACATAGTGAGTAGAGTTAACTTGAGTCGATTCTAAAAAAAAATTCTGATTTAATAAAAATACGCAACAACACTATACTTCTGTTTCCTTTTTGTTCTTTGACAAAAATAGAAGAATTAGGGACAAGGCTCAAGAGCATTTTGGGTGCATCCAAAGGTTGGTCAAGATGACAAATGCAACTACGGGCAAAAGTTGTGAATAAATTTTGAAAACTGCAGTATTTTCTTTTTGGTGGTAAGGTGGTGTTTGGGCTCAGATTTGCAGACATTGAATGTTCCACCTTCTTCGTCTCGGGTAATCTTAAGATCGATTCTCCCTTATCGTCCTAATATATTCGGGATCTTGTTTTTTGGAGTGCTTCCAACAAATCTTAAATACAAGATTATAAGAAGAGGAGAAAACTCCTTTAATCATTAGCTTGTTGGTACAGGATATATAACTTGGAGTGGAATTTTGTGATGCATGATTTTGTTGAGACCCACAAAATTAGCTGCTGCTGAAATATTCTTCCATTCCAAGCTCTCCTAAGCAAATTATTTTGATTTTTCCGACATACTCCTATCCCTATTCTTCACGCCTGTTTAAAGTTGCCGAATAACAATGTAAATTTACCATGTTAAATGCAATTAAATGACAAACTCATGCCTTCATCTATTGCAACCTTATTTCATAAGCAATGATGTGAGGGGCTTGGCCCCGATCTCACGCCCACTTCCTGCACCCTCTCAATGTGTTCTTTCGTGTTGTACTTCTCCCGTTATGGAGGAAACAAATACATAATGGGTTCATTGTTCTTATTTTTCCGGAAAGATTTGCATACTCGATAGAGATATTTCGCTTATCAAGAAAGAAGGAGAAGTGCTACGTTTAGGTAACCTCATCCATATCTTCGGCTTAGATCATTTAGCCATAAACAAGAAATTCCTAGGTTGACGTCCAATCTCGCTCAATATTCAGTTTCAAGTATTTTTTTTTTTAACTTTTTTTTTTATTAAATAAATTCTGCGACTCTTGCAATTAGAATTTGATGAATATCTAAAAGCTTTCAAAATATTAAATATTAACACAAAAAATCATATATAACTTTGTTTGAGTTTGAATAATTTTTTGAAGGATTTTTATTAGGTCCATTGATGTTGTAAAGAATAAGTTACACATTTACTATTGGAAAATTAACCCGTGGAAAAATTTAATTTCAAAACTAACTTCAAACACACGTCACTCATCCAATGGCAAAGAATTAAGTGGGAACTTCTTTCTATTTGTAAAAGAAGTCAAAAACAAACAAGCCATAGGCTTTTAGTTGGAGAGAGGTGGATAGAGATAGAGATTGTATCTTGATAAAATGAAAGCGTACCTGCAATTTTGGCGGCATTCCAGAGTGACCTTGTAAGACATTGAAGTGCTACAAACAAATTGTAAAGAGAGCTCAATCACTAGATATGAAATCATTGTAAGACTTTGTAATTCATTCATTACATTGTCCAATCAATTAAGTTATACGATACTTATGCATTTGGTTGAATCATATTTGGTTTCCAAAGGATAGCTGATCCATAAAGTAGTTCGATTTCAGGCCATTATTCAAGTAACACTGGGTCAAGGAACCAGAATATATCTTGCAAAGAAACGATCATTTCCAGTTTCTTTTCCTAGTACGGAGGGAATCAATCTAAGAAAATTGATTGAAAGTTCAAAATCATGAAAGGTCCTAAGATAATGCCCAACAGCAAAAATGCATACCCACTCGGATCTGAATTTTTATCTTTTGGTTTGGAGTTCAAGTCCACCGAGATACCTTCAATTTAGAGACAAAGAGCAGGTAAACAGGTTGATCTTCTTGAAGGGGAATCGGTAATGAAGGGGGATGCGAGTGCAGAAAGTACGGACATTTGTATATCAATGTTTCTATAATACTCAGCCTGGTTCCGCTGGGAAAGTGAGACTCATTCCTCGCCAACTCGCCCAGTATTGCTCGATTGTATCGTGCTCTTCTTATGGTAAGTAAGTGGTTGTATCGCCCAACTAGATAAAGGGTGATATCTATCCGAATTCACCAGCAATGTTGATCGGGTAAAAAAGCTAAGTCTAAATCTCCACTCATTTCGCAGAAAATAACTTCTAAAAAAATGTTTTTCGGATTTTCCAACTTTCATTTTCATGACAAAATGAACTAGTCATAGAAAAAAATATTAACGCAAAAAATTCTTCTAAAATAGAGGAAAATATTTTCCATTTTTCATGTAGGGAAAACATTTTCTTACTCAATCTCTCTTATCTCTAGCCTCCAATTCTCTCTCTCTCTCTCTTCTTTTATTTTTTCACTTTTAAAAAAATCCGAATTTTTAATTATTTTTTTTCTCTTTTTTTATTTCTTTCTTTCTTGTTTCAGCCATGGCAACTAGCCATAGGCAAGCTCGAGCTAGCCACTCGGCAAATCAGCGAGCTCCAACTAGTCACTCACCAAATCGGAGAGTAAGAGCCACTCACTGAGCCTTTGGCTCGTTGATTTGACGAGGCTTGATGCCAGCGAGCTCAAGCTCACCTTTAACTAATTGCCGGCCATCGCTGTGGCTAGCAACCAATCAAAAAATGAGGAAAATAAAAAAAAATTAATTTTTAAAACAAATAAATAAAAAATAAAAATATATCAAAATGAGTGCGCAGAGGAAATTCAAGTCATCTATACCGACAGCAAAAATGTTTTCTTGTTTATTTTCAAGTTTAAGCCAAATGCTAGAAAATATTATCATTTTCTTGGAAAATGATTTTTTGAAAAAACATTTCAAAAGTATTATATCTTCCATGAAATGAACGGAGCCTAGTAAGTGAAAGAGGAAACAGATGGAATTGAGATAAAGAGCGATGATGATCTTACCATGATGACTAGCGTCGCTGAGATCTATAATGATGTCAATCGCGGAGGGAATGCTGAAGGGTTGACTTGGCCCATCGTCTGTTGTGTTTTTCGCCAAGAACCAGACAATCTCCTTATGCATAGAAGCTTCCTTAGCAAATATTTCCAAAGGAATGTGTTTTTCATTATCTGGGAGTTGCGTCAACGTAGGATTACTTATAACTAATGCCTTGACCATCCTTATCCTTCCACACAAGACAGCAATGTGGAGGGCTGTGCGGCCGTCGCAATCAACCATTTCAAGCTCTTCCGGATGGCGAGAAAGGAGCTCAACCAGGTTCTCCAAAAATTGGTCTTGTGCACTCCAAGCGGCTATGTGAAGCACTCTTTCTGATCTGCTTGTTAATTTGGCCGTCCTTGAAGCAGCATCTCGTTCGAAAAATCTTTTAGCAAATTCCCAATCACCCCTGAATGCAGCTCGGATCAATGGTCGGTAATAGTGTGCATCCTTTCCATTTTCCAGTATTTCTGCAATAAATGAGAACTTTTCAGGCGAAGTTAATACTTTTTTTTCTTGCTCACAGTGAGAAGTGTCCCAGAAAGGAACAATTTCATGAAGATCCGCTCCAAATATTAATTTCAAAATGGAATAACCCTTCCGAGGGATAACGCACCTGGAGCACCTCTTGATTGAGAAGGATCTGATGGAACGCTTACACGAACATCTTCAATAAATGTAGTAGAAAAAGTGAGCACAAAGTCCTTCTCAAATTGATTTTCTTAGCCAAGATCAGGGTTATATTTGTTCGATGACAAAGCAAAGAAATAGAATTATGAAGAAAATACAAGTTTCGGAATATTTTAAGACCATATCGCCTATACCCTAATTTTTCTCGCTTGGAACTTGAACAGATACCTGCTGTTGGTTCTGCATGATTCGACTTTCCTTGTTCTTCACTTGGTTGCGTTGCCATTGGATTGCTCTCCTAGTTGGAGTCTTTGAACAACGAAGTAAACGGAGAATGCGAAAAAATGGGTAAGATAATCAGTTATCAAGGAGTTTTAGTTTCTCTAAGGGGAGTTCAGTCCTTTATATACAACTTTCTTCCTTAACTTAAAGGTGAGCCTCTACAATTACAACAAGCAAGCATATCTTCTTTTTTTCCACTTTATGGCAGTAGGATTACTTGAGTGTAAAATAGTTTATCCCAGTCCTCCGCTGGTTACCTACACCTTCGTCACGCCTGGATTCCTCTATACACGCCCACGGGACCGAAGGTTCCCCTCTCTGGTTTCAGGGAGCACTCACGATTCTTCTCCCTCACTGTAACACTATCTGACCCTCTAAAACAACGTCCCACAGTTGCCGACACCTATTCGACCTCAGGTGACAGCCGGTGTCGGCTCCGACGAGTTTGGCCGAGAAGCTCTGTTTTCGGACCCTAAATTTTCGCCGTTCAAGAGCTTGCTTTTCTCGTTCAAACCTTTATTCATCCATTCCTGAAGTTCCAGACGCTCATCCGACGCCTAAGTGGCTGCCATGGAAGCACTGGTTTCGCCTAAAACTGCCCTTGCAGAGACGGACTTGACAGCTCCCTGTCTTGGCGTTTTTCCTTGATTCGAGTCTTCCGCCGGGGACTCACCTCACGGCGGTGCTCCGTTGTCGTGCCTTTATCCCGATGATACTCCCACATACAGTGGCACCTCTTGTAATCGTCGCATTAGCCTTGAATAGCCACGGTATTACTCTGCTCTGTTCTGCTCTGTTTCTGTGTCGCTGCTTCGTTTCGCCCTGTTGTTTCGAGTATAGAACGCCCAGCTTGCCACCTTCGTTGATTGCTCAAAACTGGAACATTCGCTGGATGGAAAGCAACAGCTAAACCAAATCTGGAGAGAAACAGAAGATACAAAAAAAGGAAAACGCACCCAGACAACAGGGAGAGTGGGAGCACTTGGTATATCGGTTCATTTCTTATAATTTCTGCAGAATCTTCACCACTTCTTGTGCACGCACACTTGGTATTGGAGAACTGGGGATGAAGAGAAGAAAACTCGAACTGAATTTGCGATTCTGTTCGTGAACAAATACTGTTCCTACACCGTAAATGCTGCAGTGAGGAATACGTAATGCCACCCGGCAAGGTTCTTAAACTTCTTCGCATGGTCTCTCAAAAAAAAAAAAAAAAACGAGGCTGAAGGGAAAGAAATTTTTTTCGACCGACAAGAAAAGTGATTCAGAAAATCACCTGAAAACTTAAACAGCAATTATGAAAGAGGAGATGCGAACGATGATGCCTGTTTTTCGACATCAACGATCATAATCCAGAGTCACAAAGTGATTTTCTAGGATTAATATAAATACTAATAAACATGAAAATATAAAGATCATTCTGTCGGGATTTTTTATTTCCAAAAATTACCATCCTCAGTTTGCCAGGTGCAAAGCGCCAAGGTGCCAATCTTTGTCTATAAACAACATGCACTTTTTCTTTTTTCTTCCATTCTGTTTTCCACCTAATTCAGGACTAACAGAATTATTATCTACCATGATACTTACGCGTTAATTTTATAGTTGAGAGGGAAAAGGATACTGACCTCCTACAACTCTGTATCTATGAGTGCGCGCGCGCGAATGAGAGTGGCAAACTAGGGCCGGGCGTGGCTACATGATGGTGTCGCCATTGCCCAACCTTCAACAATGGCTCGACATCCGTCATTGGGCTCAAGCCGAGACACTGTAGAGAGAGGCTGGCAAGGGTCTCGCTCACGACCATTGTCATCGCTTGCCGGGGCCACTTTCCTTCGGTAGTACGCATTCGTCGCTCCCTGCACGGCCACGCTCTTGAGTACGTGTAGCGAGCCGGACAAGGTCCGGCCACCCTCGGCTATGGCGTAAGTTGCCAACATACATGCAATGATAATTTGACCATCACTTCAAACATTTCTGTTTATTCTTTGAATACAAAAGCTAGCATGAACAAGAAAGACATAATTAAAAATCCATTTGATTAAAATGAGTTTAAGGATCCTATCAAGTGATCAGTACAAAAATTAAAGCCTCTGGGTTACAAGGTCTAATTGAAATAAAATTTAGGAACCCAACTAATTGAAAAAAGAAAGATAATGGATGATCGGTAATCAGTAAATGTTCAGCACCTTTCGTCTAATTATCCCAAATGCAATATCTTAAATGTGCATTTTAATGATGATGCTTAATATATGAGTTAGTCTATAGTTCCTCTAAAAGGAAGAAAGAGAGAGGGCCTGCGCTAATTTCCGTTCTCTCTGTTTTTTTTTTTTTTTTTTTTTTTTTTTGATATATTCCAATCCATCTCTCCACTCAAAAGCAATTTGCCAATTATGGGTACGAAAATTACTGAAGTTGGATTTCTAGGCGGTAGAGGTGGTTCCAAGTTGACTTTTGGCTGTCCAAGCACGATTAGCAAAGACAGGCAAGCCCGATTGAAATATTAACCATGCATTTTAAACAATGGTTGAAATGGTATACACATAAATTTTTATGTTATGTTATTACAAAAATCTCTACCATAGATCAAAAATTATATTGAAGGTTTTTCATCCACGGACAATATAAATTGATTTTTATGCGAAGCTCTCTTGCTCTACTTCTTCCTTCATTAATTTTTTTTTCCTTTTCTTATAGTTTATGATTCCATTAATCAACGCTGTTAAAAATTCTACGTGGCGACTTAGGCAGATAATAAAAGGTAATCGGTAGTGATGTGGCGCCGTTTTGGCCGCAAAATTATCTGACATGGCTGAAGTTACAAGGATGAGGGCATTTACCAGTGTCTCTCTTTGTTCCTCCACAAAAATTGATTTAGGGTTTTAGGGTTAATGCCATCGATTCTCTCTCTCTCAAGGAAACTCGATGCATTGCCAAAGCTAGATTTGTTCGAAGCTCGTTCACTCGCTGAAGGCGATTTGGGGCATGAGGGTTTAGTATGTTGCTCGATTCTCTCTCTATGTCAAGGAAGCTTGATTAGGCCGAAGCTCGTTTGCTTGCTGAAAGGAGATTTGCGGCTTTTTTGGGGTATTTCTGCTACATTCGGTCAATTCTAATTCGGCAATTCTCTGAATCTGCGAAGGCAACGTTTTTTCTAAGAACATGACATGTACAACCAAATGAACAGGGATTTTGTCGATGCAAAGATGTAACAGGACATAAGGCATGGGGGGCATTTCTTCAAGAATAGTTCACGATCGTTGGAGAAGAATCAGAGATGAGAGGTGAAGCGGTTGCTGAAGCTTGATTTAACCAAAGTCATCACATCAGAGTTTCGCCTTGGAGTGTTCGCATTTCCTCTGGCAGGCTTCTCGACGAATCAACTACCATTTTCCATGTCCATTATCATGTGTATGTTTTTCTCTTACCCTTGACCCGGAGTATTCGTTAGTTGAAGTAGATCAATTCCTGCAAGCTGCCTCTGTTATGATCGTAACAATGCTATCCAAACATTTAGAATAGCCTAAGTGGTGCTCAGAACTTGGACAATTTGTACAAGTATCAAGTTCAGCTGTTCCAATAAGCAGGATACTCATCTCTTTGCCTGTTAAGGACATAAGCAGGATACTGACACTCTGTTCTTCAACTTTATCTTATTGATAGAGTTCCTTGTGCTTCCTAGTGCCTCAGCTTGTATATTTTATCTTGTTACGGGATTGCTCCCTGCTTATGTGTTTTTCATTGAATAAAATCTTACTTGTTGAAGTAAAAAAGAAAAGAAAATATAATGCTTGATTACGATTCGTAATGATGAGTGACTTATCTGAATCTGATGTTGTCCAACTCTATTCTTCCTTTGATTATGTCTGGCTTTTCCCCAAACCCAATCTTTCTTCATCTTCTGGTCTCCGTGTGTGTTTACGCGCACTGTAGTGCCTTTTGACAATAACATTCTATTATTGAATCTCTTTTGCTTTGTAGTGATCTTTGATAATTGTTTGCAGATATTACCAGGGCGTCCCTGAGGCTATTTCAAATTGAGAGTAAAGAGGCGAATGTGCCTACTGATCCAGAATGATATAACAAGAATAATATCAATTCTTTGTGGTTGCAGAATTCCTTCATTTTTTGAGAATAGGATTCCCGGTAGCCACATCTTTTGATTCCAAAATGGTAGAATCTCGGCTGCTTGTTCTTTTTGGTTGTAATCCAAAGTACACTTTCAACGCTTTTTGACAATCGAGATGCCTTTAGATTCGACGATGAATATGTGGCTATGATAAATGGTCATGAGCACTCATTGTATCAATGAATTGTTTGATGCTAGCTGCAGATATGGAAAATTTGGGAAAAAAGAAACTAGTTGAATTTAATTTTTTATTAGCACATCTTTTGAAACTTGAGATGATATTGGGTAGGGCTTGGATTCCACCGTGTTAAAATCCGAGTCCACTCACTGGGTGACGTGTCACCCGGCCCATTGCGCCAGAACTTTTGACACCCTCACCCTCTTGTGTCACGGCCCGAAAGCGATCGGCCTGTGACACTTGCCTGTCTCTCTTTTTCTTTCCTCTCTTCTTTTTTTCTTTATTTCTCCGCTCTTGCTCTCTCTCCCCTCTCCTCTCTCTTCTCTCTCGTAGGGGTGAGCATATCGGATCGCCCAAATTAGGAACCGCCTGGATCGAACTAGATTGATCGGTTTGGTCCAGTTCCCAGAAGGATCGGTTCAGTTCCTGATTTCATAAAAATGGAACCAATGATCATCGGTCTAGTTCCCGGTTCTGGGGGGAACTAGACCAACAGACCAGATTGACTATTAAAATATATATATTTTTAATTTATTAAAAATAGCAATAAAGACTAAAAATAGTAACAACTCTAATATTTTTTTAATTTTTATTTTTTTTATCAAGTGATTTGTTCTATGGGACCGGTCCACTTCCTAATTCTAGGACCATTTGGTCCGGTCCCTGATCTCAAAAATTAGGCACCGGTCCTCCTGGTCTAGTTCTTGGTTCTTAGGTGGAATCGGACTAGACCAGGAACCGATCATCCCTACTCTCTTGTTCATGCCTCCAACGATGCCCTTCTCTATCTCCCCTCTTTTCTCTCGTTCGATGACCCACACCGACGTCTCCGGCCCACCTCGTTCGTCACCTCCATCGTTGCTTCTGTCTTGAGGAATCAAGGACATCTACTTCCAACATCTTCTCCGGTAGAGAGAGGGGAATTTAAGACTCATAAAAGTATCCCCATCCTCATCAAGAGTATTCGGCCTAAGATCATCTGGATCTTCGTCCATGGCAGCAATTGCTCCAAGACCTGCTTATTAGCATCGATAACTCTTAAAAGACGATACTTTTTCATAGATTGAGTCGCCAGTTAAACCCGGAATGAAGTAAACAATCATTGCCAAAAGCACAAAAGGGTCGCATTAGCGAAACATCGAAGTGCTCCAGTCCTGCAAACTAATACACAAAAACTTATGAATTGCTTCTGTCGTTATGGAACCCTAGTCCTCTTCTTCCCACGTAAAAGAACCAAATGCAACACAGATACCCACCAAATTTAGAAATGCAGAAAAACAGTTTTCGAAAGAAATCATCAACCAACAATGAGAAAAATTGCGAGCAAAAAGGGGAGAGTCGGAACTGGGTGTGAAACGTCAAAGCTTCATGAACCGAAAAGAACCAGAGAAAACAAGAACTAAGGAAACTAATAGTCTTTCAATCATCTTGTTTAAGAGTTCGGTTGTGAATTTATGTTATTTTCTCTGGTGTCGGTCTGATGATAATCTGGAGAGGGAGAGCAGGGCGTCGTCGCAGGCGTGATCGAGAGAGGAGAGAGAGGAGAGATATCAACAGCAGAGAAATAAAGGAAAGAAGATGAGAGAGAAGAGAGAAGCCAGAGGGTGAGGGTGTAAGAGGTTTTGGCGCGGTAGCACCCGAATGACACATTTTGCCCAATGAGTAGATATGGATTTTGACACGGTGGAATCCAAGCCGTACTCAATATTTTCTCGCGAAACCATTTTACTATTACTTGATGTGAAATGGTTATAAATATTGACAAGCAACACCATGAATTAAGATACATCTGTTACACAGCCATCCATAGGGTTGTATGATAATTGATCATGCGCCCTCGTCATATCAATGAATTGTTTAAATCCGTTGCATTAAACAAATATAAGCACACTTTCCTTCACTGTGTGATTCTTATTAGTACAAGGCAAAAATTACAATAGTCCAATCGCAAAGAAAAGACCTTTATGGAATTTCTGTTAGACCGCGTTTGGTCGACCAAATAAAAACTTGGATAGGATATGTTTTATCCTATCCCGTGTTTGATAGCCGGCTAAAATAAGATAAGGTCAAATATAGAGGGGATATAACCCGGATAAAAAAATCCAAGGGGAAGGAGTGGGATAGACTCGGATAGGATTTCTCTTGTCGATCTATTATTAAAAAGCCCTACATTCTCCTTTTCCTTCTCCTTTTTTTACACGCATGGCTCCTCTCACAAAAAACACGTCTTTTTCTCGGTAGCTCTAATCCAATGAATTCAAGCACCATCTCCGGCAAGGAGCCACGACGATTCTACTTTCTTGCAAGATTTCATCTCTCCCTGTGCATTGATATTCGCACACTTTACAAGGTTTGCGATTTCCTTCCTTGGTTTAGCTTTCATAGGTGCAGTCAATTGTGGCTCATAAAAAGGCGATTCTCTTTTCATGAAATTTTGCTTTACTATGTGCCCTACTTTTGTTTTTCCACAAATTTCATCACTTGGTCACCGTTTCTTTTCATGCCCCGTTTTTGTGAGGATGAGCTAATGTTTATCCGGAGTGAGATTCGATCAATAATGTTCCCATAGTTAAAGTGATCTATATCTTTTCACGATTATGCTTTGTGAATACCTGATCTCAGTAGGAGATATTCATTGCTTGTGTGGTATTATCTTTTACAAGTTCAATGCAGGAAAAAAAAATGAATCATAAGCAAATGTTAAAACTGTGTTGTTGTTGGTTTATGTGTTATTGTGGTTGTATATTTGCAATTTTATTCGCGCTGTGGATATCATCATTGATTTATTATTGAATACCTGATCTCAGTAGGAGGTATTCATTGCTTGTATGGTATTATTTACAAGTTCAATGTGGGAAAACACAAATAAATCAGAAGTAAATGAGGTGCTCTGGTTTTTTCTTCTTTTCACTCTTCTTTTGATAAGTAGTTATATCATTTATATGAAATGTTAGCGAATGTAGTGCGAGTGTAAAAAAATAAAAAAAAAATTGCGCAAACAATCTTTGTCCATCCTTGACTTAAGAGTTTTAACCACTCACTCTCTTTACTAACCATCAAAACCGACGGTTGTATAAGGCCTCATGTGGAAAATTTCTTTTACTCCACCGGTGTAAGCTGTAATTAATCCATTAATTTTTTTTTAATTATTAGTTGGAACGGGAAATACTGCTACATGTAAAATAGGGGTGGGTGGCGCTGGAACAAGACAGGGCAAGTTCAATTAATTTCAAGATAAAAAAATTTCAATTAAATTCTTTAATAAGCATAATTATATGAACTCTCGAAAAAATTTCCAAGTTGAATAAATCATGTGGGCAAATATATAGGAATTTGGAATCCTTAGATCCATTACCATAAAGTTTACTTTGGAATATTTCCACGAAAAATCGATGAGAAAAGGTTTTGAAGTATTGAAATCAATTTTGAAAATGAGAAACATTATATTACAATAATAATACAATTTATGTAAAGGAACAAGGTTAATACTAGAAATCTCCATGTTTTAGATATAGGATCACCCTTTGGGCTAGTTCTTGAGGCGGGGCAGAGCATATTCCTTCGCCCTATAGGCGGAATAGGAAGTTTCATCCCATCCCCATTCAAATCTCTTTGGTAGGGCGAGTGACTTGCCATACTTAATGTGACTCAACACACCAGTTCCATTTGTGGCATTTAGTCATTACTTCAAAATTAATATAGTAATCTTTTTAATGAGTGATCTATTTATCTATATGTACATGTCATTTGTTTGTATTTGCAATGGACTTTTTTTTTACACCTCTATAATATCTTGTAAAACGGCTACAACTATTCAAACGAATTAGCTTATGTAGATAAATGGAGCTATTGTTTAATATATAAACATTCAATTATTCCCCTCAAGTGTAAGTTGGACTTTGGCCTAAGATCAAAACATGTATATATATGGTAGCAGAGATTCTAAAAAAATTTGAACTCAAAATGTGAAATTTTGATGTCACATAAAAATTTATGGGAGCAGTGCTGCTTATTTCAAAAACTTAAACAAATGAATGAATATATTTAAATATTTTGACAACTTGTGTTCCCACATGGAAGAGATCTTTAAATTGGAGTTTATGGTTTTGATACACATCCTCTTATTTTTTATATTTTCGCAATAAAGTTAATCTTTTAATTTTTTGGATATCTATATCCTATTTACAACTACCACCTTGTATTATGTTACTGAACAGCTAAAGAAAAAAAATTGATCATTAAAAATTATATTATAAGGTGAAGATATTTGTGATACTTGTAATGTGATTCTCATAAATCAAAATTAGACGAGAGTAATACATACACACACACTATTTGGTATTTTCTCTATGTATGTATGTGCGTGTATGTGGGAGTATGTTTGTGTATGTATGTATTACTCTTGTCTAATTTTGATGAATGAGTAATTTTATTTTATTTTCTCCATCAATGTTAAGTTTTCGTAATCAACAATTTAACCCTATAATTACGTAGAGGTATAATTACCTTACTAGCTTAGCTTTCAAAATGAACCTTTTCCAATGCACAAGAAAATTAAATTAGAAACATGCTTACGTGCCTGTAATTGATGTAAAAAATTATAGTTTGTTTTGATTCTTCATTTATTAAGTTTCCTTAAACATCTATAGGAAATTTTTATAATAAAAAAAAGTTTCAAACATGCTCTTAACATTGAAATAAATAAATGCTATTAAGATACTTCTTAATACTCGTCTATTAAAGCGAGAGCGGTGTGGCTAGTATAATGAGTCCAGGCATAAACGTGAGCCAACGGTCGGGTGACTCTTGGCACGTTTCTTTGGTCATAATTATCATTGAAAAGTAAGAAAACTTGACATAATTCTTTCTTTACATAGTATTTGTCAGTAAAAAATGATTACCTAATAGGATTACAAATCTCTGTGACGTCCTTCATGTCTTTATGGGTGAGATGAGTGGATTCGAATAAATCGTATTATTTCTTTTTCAATCTTTTGAAAAAAAAAAATTACTACAAAATAGATTTATTTATTAACAGTTTTTCAACAATGATATCGCTTTCTCACATCAAATGTAGCTAATAACTTACTTTAAGATGACTAGTGGGCAAGTAGCCTCATGTTTTGGTGCCATAGATCATTAGGTTTAGTCCTTAGTAATGAAACCAATACTTGAAGATGACTGTCCCTCTTTCTTCCTATAGAGTTCATTCTATCCATTGACAATTGACACCATAATCAAGTTAAGTTTTTACCAAGGTAAGTTGCTTCTTGGGCTTGGGAAAGCTGTTTGGGCAACTTAATTTGCAAGCTTTTAGTCGTATAATTCATCAGCAAAATGAGCACCTCACTTTTGTCAAGACCAAAAGCAAAAGTAAAGAACTTCAATTTGATGACTCCGTCTCTTTTTCTTACCATAGAGTTCATTCCATCTATTGATAGTTGACATCATGATCAAGTTGAGTCTTTATCAAGTTAATTTGCTTCTTGGGCTTCGAGCAACTTAAAATGCAAGCCTTTTAGTCATATAATTCATCGGCAAAATGAGCACCTCACTTTGTCAAGCCTGAAAGCAAAAGTAAATAACTTTAATTTGAAGACTCCATCTCTCTTTCTTACTATAGAGTTCATTCCATCCCTTGACAATTGACACTTAGATCAAGTTGCGTCTTTACCAAGTCAAGTTGCTTCTTGGGCTTACAAAAGCTATTTAGACAACTCAATTTGCAAGCCTTTAGTCATATAACACATTAGCAAAATGAGTACCTCACTTTTGTTGAGCCCAAAATCAAAAGTAAAGAATTGCAATTTGATGACTTTGTCTCCCTTTCTTACTATAGAGTTCATTTTATCCCTTGACAGTTCACACCATGATCACGTTGACTCTTTACCAAGTTAAGTTGCTCCTTGGGCTTGGAAAAGCTATTCCAACAACTTAATTTGCAAGTCTTTAGTCGTGTAATTCATCAACAAAATGAGGACCCACTTTTGTCAAGCACAAAAAAGAAAGTAAAGAACTTCAATTTGATGACTCTATCTCTCTTTATTACTAAAGAGTTCATTCCATCCCTTGATAGTTGACACCATGATCAAGTCGAGTCTTTACCAAATTACGTTGCTTCTTGGGCTTGCAAAAGCTATTTGGGCAACTTAATTTGCAAGCCTTTAGTCATATAACTCATTAGCAAAATGAGCAACTCACTTTTGTCAAGCCCAAAAGCAAAAGTAAAGAACTTAAATTTGATGACTTTGTCCCTCTTTCTTACTTTAGCATTCACTTCATCCCTTGACAGTTGACACCATGATCAAGTTGAGTCTTTACCAAGTTAAGTTGCTCCTTGGGCTTGGAAAAGCTATTCAGACAACTTAATTCGCAAGCCTTTAGTCGTGTAATTCATTAGCAAAATGAGCACCTCACTTTTGTCAAGTCCAAAAGCAAAAGTAAAGAACTTTAATTTGATGGCTCTATCCCTCTTTCTTACTTTAGAGTTCATTTCATCCCTTGACAGTTGACACCATGATCAAGTTGAGTCTTTACCAAGTTAAGTTGCTCCTTGGGCTTGGAAAAGCTATTCGGACAACTTAATTTGCAAGCCTTTAGTCATGTAATTCATAGCAAAATGAGCACCTCACTCTTGTCAAGTATAAAAAAGAAAGTAAAGAACTTCAATTTGATGACTCTATCTCTATTTCTTACTATAGAGTTCATTTCATCCCTTGACTATTGACACAATGATTTGGTTGAGTCTTTACCAAGTTAGGTTGCTTCTTGGGCTTGCGAAAGCTATTTGGACAACTTAATTTGCAAGCCTTTAGTCATATAACTCATTAGAAAAATGAGCACCTCACTTTTGTCAAGCCCAAAAGCAAAAGTAAAGAACTTCAATTTGATGACCCTGTCCCTCTTTCTTACTTTAGAGTTCATTCCATTCCTTGATAGTTGGCACCATGATCAAGTTGACTCTTTAACAAGTTAATTTGCTCCCTGGGCTTGGAAAAGCTATTCGGGCAACTTAATTCGCAAGCCTTTAGTCGTGTAATTCATCAGCAAAATGAGCACCTCACTTTTGTCAAGTACAAAAAATAAAGTAAAGAACTTCAATTTGATGACTCTATCTCTCTTTCTTACTAGAAAGTTCATTTTATCTATTGATAGTTGACACCATGATCAAGTTGAGTTTTTATAAAGTTAAGTTGCTTCTTAGGCTTGCAAAAGCTATTTTGGGCTACTTAATTTGCAAGCCTTTAGTCGTATAACTCATTAGCAAAATGAACACCTCATTTTTGTCAAGCCCAAAAGCAAAAGTGAAAAGCTTCAATTTGATGACTCTATTCCTCTTGCTTACAATAGAGTTCATTCCATCCCTTGACAGACACCTTGATCAAGTCGACTCTTTACCATGTTAAATTGCTCCTTAGGCTTGGAAAAGCAATTCAATCAATTAATTTGCAAGTCTTTAGTCATATAATTCATCAACAAAATGATCCCTTGACTTTTGTCGAACACAACAAAGAAAGTAAAGAACTTCAAATTGATAACTATATCTCTTTTTTTTACTACAAAGTTCATTCCATCCTTTGACAATTGACACCAAGATCAAGTTGAGTCTTTACCAAGTTAAGTTCATTCTTGGGCTTGGGAAGCTATTTGGACAACTTCATTTGCAAGCCTTTAGTTGTATCATTCATCAGCAAAATGAGCACTTCACTTTTGTCAAGCCCAAAAGCAAAAGTAAAAAATTTCAATTTGATGACTTTGTCCCTCTTTCTAAGTACATTCCATCCCTTGATAGTTGAAACCATGATCAAGTTGAGTCTTTACCCAGTTAAGTTGCTTCCTGCACTTGGAAAAGCTATTTCGGCAACTTAATTTGTAAGCCTTTAGTTGCATAATTCATCAGCAAAATGAGTACATCACTTTTGTCGAGCCCAAAAGCAATAGTAAAGAACTTCAATCTAATTCAAGGTCGAATCTTTATAAAGAAAAGGGAGGAATTATAATGTTTTTGTTAAAGATAGTTTCCAACCCAACCCATTTAAAAACCCACTTAAGACCCACCTATCTTAAACCTTTAATTGTGAAACCCATTTAACTATCTTTTGTTATAAACAATTGACCCATTTATGACTCATTTAAGATTTAAATGGGTCATAAATGGGTTTATGACCCATTTTAACACCTCTATTCCTAATAGACCATACTAGAACACTCATAAACAACTGTGAAGGATCGGAAGGACTGGAGCTCGCATGAACTGGTCGGCCGCGAGCTCCGCCTTACACCCCCACTAGAACAAAACGCACGTGCTTGAGAGACCTACCGGGTTTCACGGGAAGGGCTGTGATGGACAGCAACTACGAACGGACGATCAATGGTGGCCAAAACGCTCCTTCGACTAAACGCTCCTTTGACTTTACTCTCTCGGATATCTCTCGCTCGAATCTCTCCCTTAGTCGCTTCGAACTTCCCCCTTTTCTTCTCTTGCTTGGTCTCTCTTTTAAACTCGGCCAGCGACAGGCGCGCATGGCTTCTGCCACTGCCAGCTTGTCGTAGCCTGCTCGTTGCGGCCTACTTGATCCTCGATCCTAGGATCACGTTGTCTTGTGCCCTCGCGATTTTCTGCCTCACCCCCTGGTTTGTAAGTTTCTTTTTTTGCAAAAGTCAAAGCAGTGTGGGGGTGTGAGGGAGGAAGAAGAGCCACGCGTGGGCTAGGCCGAAATGAAATGAGCTGGGCCAGTCCGCTCGAAAAGAAGAAGAGAGGTGGGCTGGCCCCATTCGATTTTCTTATTTTTTTTTTTTTTTTTTTTAGGGAAAAGACCACCAAAAACTCCAAATTTTGCCCAAAGTGACAAATTTATCCTAAACTTTTTTTTATGACACGAAAAACCCCAAACTTTGCAAATTGTAACACATTTACCCCATTAAGGGTATTTTCGTTTTATTCTTTCTGTTTTTTCTTTTTCTTTTTCTTTTTCTTTTTTATTTTCCTCTTCTTCTCTCCGCCAGCCTCAGCGGACGAAAGCCGGCGCCGGCGAGGGCGGCCCTCACCGGCATTGGGTGAGGACACCCCTCGCTGGTGTCCCGCGAGGGCTGCCCTCGCCTGACGTCGATGAGGGCCGCCCTCGCCCTACGGAGGCGAGGGCGGTCCTCGCTAGACCCTCGCCAAATCTGGCGAGGGAGGCCCTCGCTCGACGTTGACAAGGGCCGCCCTCGCCAACGTCAGGCATGGCGAGGGGTGCCCTCGCCGGACGCCGGCTTCCCTCCGCCATGAACGGCGGAGGGAAGAAAGAAGAAAAAGAAAAAAAGAAAATTTTTTTAAAGTAAAAAGACCGAAATGCCCCTATAATTTAGGGTAAATGTGTCATACAAATGAAAGTTCAGGATTTTTTGTGTCACAAAAAAATGTTTGAGGTAAATGTATCACAGTTAGCAAACTTTGGGATTTTTCATGTCACAAAAAAAAAAGTTTGGGATAAATTTGTCACTTTGGGCAAAGTTTGAGGTTTTAGGTGGTTTTTTCCCTTTTTTATTATTTTCTTTTATGGTCATAATTTCCAATAATGATAATATTTTTTTATAGCAAACTTTTTGGAGAAAATAAAATATTACCATTAGTGATGCAAATATTCCTAATGCTAATACGCGATGCAATTTAGTGATAATTGTTTTTTTTTTCTTTTTGCTAGGATTTGAAAATTAATTTTTAATTTTTTACGTGATTAAATCTTAAATAAAATGATAAAATTTAGGTGTCAACAAACACAATGCATGGTAATTGGTCATATATTTTGAGGAAATACATTCAATATTGCATTGGCTCTACTACAAACAACCAACTATAATAAAGACATACACTCTCAAATCAAATTCGTCAACCCCTAATCTTGTTTTGTATATTTGACTCCATCCCAAATGCCCTCGGAACGAAAGATGCTAGGTCCATAAGTGGATTTAGCCATTTGGAATAGCAGGGTAAGTTGTAGCACTGCGAACAAAGCCACGGGGACAGAGGCCAGCAGAATGACAGGAATGAGAGCCCACCCTAGTCTCTTATCAAGCACCATTGTGAGAGTTGCAGCGAAGGCCACCAGCATGAAAGCCAAGGAGAGGAAGAGTAAAGAGAGGCCCATTATGATCTTCTTAGGCAATGAGTTGAGAAAATCTTGCGCCTCATAGCGTGAAGTTAAAATGGCTAGGAATAGCAAGATGGCCGTCACGGAAGAAAACAAACCTAACGCATCCGAAATTACAAAAATATGGAAAGAATCCTGTCCCAAAAACAATGGTGCTCCAGTTTTATCATCATTGCCTCCAGGCACGGTGAAAGCAGCTGCAAACAATACTGTGGCAATTAGAGTTGAGACGAGCATACATGAATTTGATGTGTCCTTCACCCACTTCTCTCCTTTCTCAATCAACTCTTTGTGGTTCTTCACGAACATATTCCAATATGTTATCCCATCACGGTAGCCGGATGCCACGTGAGGATGAACCCAGCTTTCCACAGCCTATGCATAAAACCCATAGTTAGGAGTTTTGATAAGTGGATAGTATAATGAAAATTTTCAAAAAAAAAAAAAAAAAAAAAAAAACTGACAAGGGCACATCTCAAGGAGATTAAGATGTATCCAATACTTGATGCGAAATTTTTTTAGAAGTAAAATCCATCTTTGCTGGCAGAATTTCAAATGTCACTTTTTTCGAAGCTTCCATGATGATTTTGTGCTTCATTTTAGTCAAATAATATATACATGGAACGCACTATGTTTCTTCTTTCTAAAAAATCAAGTTTCATGGAATTTGGAGTCTTCAAGAAGAATTTGTGGAAAAAAATATCGGGAAAATTGTCTAAAAAATCCTAAACTATTTGTACGGTGACTAGTTCAATCTTAAACCTTTTAACTATTCTAATTTAATTCTAAAACTTTTGATGATTTACCAATTTAGTATTTTTGGAAGTCACTAACGTGACAGCCTAGTCAGCATCGACAATTCTACCTGGCACTATCAGCATAGATATGGACAAAATTTTCAATTTTTTTTAAAAAGAAAATCTGAATTTTTCATTTTTATTTTAGACTCTAGGCCAGCAAGGTCACCACTGACGCTTGCATGGTCTAGGCAAGGGTGTTGCAGCCCTCGCTGGCCTATGGGCGAGGGTCTTTTTGCGCTTGCCTACCACATGCAAGGGTGTCATAGCCCTTGCCTTTGGCTAGCGAGAGTTGGCCCGCGACCTCATCGACCAAGGAAAAAAGGAAAGAAATTAAAAAGAAAAAGAAAAACAATAAAAAGTTCAGAATTTTTTAAATAAAATAAAATAAAAATTATCTTTAGTGGCACCGGCATCCATGTCGACAATTTTTCATCAAAATTGGCTAGGAGGCTTAAAATAGCAAATCATCAAAAGATTTAAGATTAAATTGATACAATTAAAAAGTTTTTAAATAAATTAAAAATAATTAAAAGGTTTAGTATTAAGTTGACATAATGAAAATGTTTATGACTAAATTAACTATCTTATAAAGGATTTAGGCCTTTTTGGATAATAATCCCAAAAAATATTAAGAGCTAGTTAAGAAATCTGAGATTGAGTCTTTTAGTACTTCTACGTGCTTTATTGAACCCAATGCATTGTATTTTGTTTCTAGAGTCCTTTGAGTCATGAGTCAATGGTGGCATTTACAACATGTCTAGGGTTGTGGGTCTTTTCTTGGAAATAAAAGGTAAATGTCTTGGGATTTGCCTATACTTAGAAGGTTGATTCAAGTTGTAAATATAGACAAACCCCTCTCAGGCTCCATCAACGGTGAGTGAATGTTCTCTGAATTTTTGGAAGTAAACAATTGGATTAGAGTTTTGTTAACTCTGTATCTCAATTTATGTTTAGCATGCAAAATATATAAGTTCTATGTACCAATAAAGGAGGTACGGACACCTGGTGTGTCAAAACTTAGCACGGAGAGATACTTAAGTGCCAAAAGTTTGGAAAGTGATACTTAAGTGCAAAAATTGAAACAAAATGAATCACTTAAGTGTTACTCTAACCAAAATCCGACCAAAATGTTGACATGGCGATTTTTCGGCGAAGGAAGTGCAAAACGATGCACTTGCTGACATGGCTAAACAATATAAAAACGTCGTTTTGGTGCGACGTCGTAAAAAAATTAATATAAAAATTAATTAAATTTAATTTAAAACTAAACTTATTTAGAACATTTAAAAATGAAATAAAAATATTAAAAAACTAAAAATTATAAAAAAAACTAAAATTATTTAAAATTTTAAAAATAAAAGAAAAATATTTAAAAAATAAAAATTTAAAAAATTTAAAAACTAAACTTATTTAAAACATTTTTAAAAAATAAAAATATTAAATAACTATTTTTAAAAAAACTAAAAATTAGAAAAAAAAATTTTAAATTTTTTTTTTTGAAAAAAAGCCCTCAGCCGCTTGTCCCTTTTTTTTTAAAAAAAAATTTTAAATTTCTTTCAAATTTTTAGTTTTTTTAAATTTTAAAATAATTTTAGTTTTAAATTTAATTTTATTAATTTTTATATTAACTTTTTTACCATGTCAGCACCAAAACGACGTTATTTTTATATTGTTTAGCCACATCAACATGCAAAACAGCATTGTTTTTCACTCCATTCGCTACAAAATTGCCGCGTCGGCATTTTAGTTGGATTATTAAGTGATTTATTTTGCTCCGATTTTGGCACTTAAGTGTCACTTTCCAAACTTTTGATTCTCTCCGTATCAAGTTTTGGCACTTAAAGTGTACTTCTGCCACCAATAAAGTGTCAACCTAGATAATGAAAAAGTTTCTTCTTAATATATAAGTTCTATGTACCAACAAAGTGAGGTGAGTTTCTTTTTCTCATTGTGATCTTGGATACAAGTCATATTGGAATCATTTCAAGAGTAAAGTCCTGAATACACCAGACCGATGAGGGGCTCTACCCTAAATTCACCTAGGAAGGTGAACCTCATGGTGCGTAAGAGCTGGGCAAGACATCGCCCGACTTTTGTCAAGAAAATGTTCTAGGTATATTCTCAAGACTATCTAAATAAAGTTCTAGTCATCATATTTTAAAAATTTAACAAGATATGATAATGAGAATTATCATTAAGCACAGCTATTAGATATATGAAAGGAAAGATTTCTACCTTGTACCATTGGATTTCTCTTTGCATTTGAAATGCTGCTCCAGCCACGTCATTTACAGGTCGGTACACCGTTGCATAATTTGCTGCTGCCCTCATCAACGCCGCCGATTTATTCTCTGTAGGCCCTTCAGCTAACGACAACCCATTGGTTGAGCTTACCTTTAGAAAGAAACTGAGAGTCTTTTCTTGGCGACACATCACAGCCTGTGACGTCCACATCTCATCAGTTTTTTTAGTTCTTTCGCTAGTTGGAATCCAAATGAGCTCCGGGAAATTTTGAATACATAGCTTCACGATTTCAGTGATTCCCCTTTTTGTTGCTTGCATCAACGCGCCTTCCTCTTGTATCAACTTCTCGTCCTTTTTTAAAAAATTGGTGATCCCGTTAGATGTCTGATGAGAGATCGCAATGCAAACACTTTTTGCCAACTTGACAGCCGCCACGTGTCTTAGCTTCACCTCGTGGATCCTCTTGATTATAGGAACTACAAAATATTAAAGAAAAAATGAAAATGAAAAATGAAGAATCGGCGATTGGATTTTACTTGAAAAGAAAAAGTAGGCCAGCTTTGCATCCCAATTTTTGTTATCAGACAACAGTTTACTAATTGTCATATTTTCCCACAAAAGCCCCTACCACATTAGCTTGGGTTGGCGGGAGATTGGGAAAACGATCTCATTCTATTTATATTTTTTTACTCTTTTAGAAAAGCTATTTTGATCTTTTTTCTTCATTGAAATTCAGTGCAAAGTGTGACTTAGTAATTGCTGATGCAAAGTACTAAAAAGGTATAAAGTCATTTTTGGAATTTTCCAAGAAAAGATTTATATCATGTCTGGATGAAAAAAAAAAAAAAAAAAATTGGATGTGAAGAAAGTAAAAGTGCTTAGAGGGTAATTGAAGAAAGTGATCTTCCTTGAAGTTCAGACGAGGTTTAATAATGTCAATCATAATTAAGAGAATTAATTATGAGACTTAACCTGATAGAACAGCTCTAAAAATAGCCACGCCAATGACATCTGTCCAGCTAGAGCAAATCATAGTAGTCTTTGCATATATAAGATTACTTTAGATAATAATATACAATTATGCATAGCAGCTAGTGATAAAAAAGAATCATATTATACGCATAATCCATTGTATTGTTAGTCATGCTCAGCACAAGAGCAATTTTTTTTTCTTCTCCATTCTATCTGTCTCTAATAAAATCAAAACTTCCACACGAGATCACATAATGGTATGTGAAGTTCGAGTTTACTTGTCACACCTAAATGACATAGTGAGTAAAGTTAACTTGAGTCTATTCTAAAAAAAAAAAAAAACTCTGATTTAATAAAAGTACGTAACAACACTATACTTCTGTTTCCTTTTTGTTCTTTGACAAAGATAGAAATATTAGGGACAAGGCTCAAGAGTATTTCGGGTGCATCCAAAGGTTGGGTCAAGATGACAAATGCAACTACGGGCAAAAGTTGTGAATAAGTTTTGCAAACTGCAGTAGTGTTTTTTTTTCGTGGTGAGGTGGTGTTTGGGCTCAGATTTGCACACATTGAATGGTCCACCTTCTTAGTCTCGGGTAATCTTAAGATCGATTCTCCCATATCGGCCTAATGTATTCGAGATCTTATTTTTTGGAGTGCTTCTAACAAATCTGAAATACAAGATTATAAGAAGAGGAGAAAACTCCTTTAATCATTAGCTTGTTGGTACGGGATATATAACTTGGAGTGGAATTTTGTGATGCATGATTTTGTTGAGACCCACAAAATTAGCTGCTGCTGAAATATTCTTCTATTCCAAGCCCTCCTAAGCAAATTATTTTGATTTTCCCTACATACTCCTATCCCTATTCTTCACGCCTTTTTAAAGTTGCCAAATAACAATGTAAATTTACTATGTTAAATGAGATTAAAGGATAAACTCATGCCTTCATCTATTGCAACCTTATTTCATAGGCAATGACAGGGGCTTGGCCCCGTTCTCACGCCCACTTCCTGCACCCTCTCAACGTGTTCTTTCGTGTTGTACTTCTCCCGTTATGGAGGAAACAAATACCTAATGGGTTCATTATTCTTATTTTTCCAGAAAGATTTGCATGCTCGATAGAGATAATTTTCTTATCAAGAAAGAAGGAGAAGTGCTAGGTTTAGGTAACTCTTATCCATATCTTCGGCTTAGATCATTTAGCCATAAACAACAAATTCCTAGGCTGACGTCCAATCTCTTTCAATATTCAGTTTCAAGTATTTTTTTTTTTTTTTTTTTTATTATAAATTTTGCGACTCTTGCAATTAGAATTTGATGAATATCTAAAAGCTTTCAAAATGTTAAATATTAACACAGAAAATCATATATAACTTTGTTTGAGTTTAGATAATTTTTTGAAGGATTTTTACTTGGTCCATCGACGTTGTAAAGAATAAGTTACACATTTACTGTTGGACAATTGACCCGTGGAAAAATTTAATTTCAAAACTAACTTCAAACACACATCACTCATCCAATGGAGAATGTGTACTTTCACACAAGTAGTGGGCCTAACACAACTTCTTTTCCAAATTATGGCAAAGAATTAAGTGGAAACTTCTTTTTATTTGCAAAAGAAGTTAAAAACAAACAAGCCATAGACTTTTAGTTGGGGAGAGTTGGATAGAGATAGAGATTGTATCTTGATAAAATGGAAGCGTACCTGCAATTTTGGCGGCATTCCAAAGTGACCTTGTAAGACATTGAAGCACTACAAACAAATTGCAAAGAGAGCTCAATCACTAGATATGAAATCAGTGTAAGACCTTGTAATTCATTCGTTACATTGTCCAATCAATTAAGTTATATAATACTTATGCATTTGGTTGAATCATATTTGGTTTCCAAAGGATAGCTGATTCATAAAGTAGTTCGATTTCAGGCCATTGTTCAAGTAACACTGGGTCAAGGAACCAGAATATATCTTGCAAAGAAACGACATTTCCAGTTTCTTTTCCTAGTACGGAGGGAATCGATCTAAGAAAATTGATTGAAAGTTCAAAATCACGAAAGGTCCTAAGATAATGCCCAACAGCAACAATGCATACCCACCCGGATCTGAATTTTCATCTTTTGGTTTGGAGTTCAAGTCCACCGGGATACCTTCAGTTCAGAGACAAAAGAGCAGGTGACCAGGTTGATCTTCTTGAAGGGAATCAGTAATGAAGGGGGATGCGAGTGCAGAAAGTACGGACATTTGTATATCAATGCTTCCATAACACTCAGCCTGGTTCCGCTGGGAAAGTGAGACTCATTTGTCGCCAACACGTCCAGTAATGTTCGGTTGTATCGTGTGCTTCTCATGGTAAGTAAGTTCTCGTATGGATCGCCTCTCATGGTAAGAAAGTGCTCGTATCGCCCAACTAGATAAAGGGTGATATCTATCCGAATTCACCAGCAATGTTGATCGGGTAAAAAAGCTAAGTCTAAATCTCCGCTCATTTCATAGAAAATAACTTCTAAAATAATATTTTTCGGATTTTCCAACTTTCATTTTCACAACAAAATGAATTAGTCATAGAAAATATTAAATTCTTCTAAAATAGAGAAAAATATTTTCCATCTTTCAAGTAGGTTTTTCCCACTCAATCTCTCGTATCTCTAGCCTCTCTCTCTCTCTCTCTCTCTCTCTCTCTCTCTCTACTTTTAAAAAAACCTAATTTTTAATTATTTCTCTTTTTTCTCTTTTTCATTTCTTTCTTCCTTCTTTCTTGGCCGGTCACCAGCCACAACAACTAAACATAGGCAAGCCTCAAGCTCACTGGCCTTAAGCGATCCTAGAGCTCGCCACTTGCCAAATCGACCAGCTTGAGCTAAACATTGGCCAAATCGACGATTGCAAGCCTCTAGCTCACCAATTCAACGAGGCTTGAGGCCAGCAAACTTGAGCTCACCTTTGACCAGTTGTCAGCCATCGTTGTAGCCAGTAACCAATCAAAAAATGAGGAAAATAAAAAAGAAAAAAGGAAAAAATAATTAGTTTTTAAAACGATTTAAAATATATATATATCAAAATGAGTGCATGGAGGAAATACAAATCAACTATACTGATAGCAGAAAATATTTTCTAGTTTATTTTTAAGTTTCAGCCGATCACTGGAAAATGTTGTCATTTTCCTGAAAAATGATTTTTTGAAAAACATTATCCAGAAGTATTATCTTCCATGAAATGAACGGAGCCTAATCAATGCAAAAAGAAATAGATGGAATTGATATAAAGAGCGATGGTGATCTTACCATGATGACCAACGTCGCTGAGATCTGTAATGATGTCAATCGCGGAGGGACTGCTGAAGGGTTGACTCGGCCCATCGTTTGTTGTATTTTTCGCCAAGAACCAGGCAATCTCCTTATGTCTAGAAGCTTCCTTAGCAGATATTCCCAAAGGAATGCGTTTTTCATTATCTGTGAGTTGCGTCAACCTAGGATTACTTCTAACTAATGCCTTGACCATCCTTATCCTTCCACACAGGACAGCAATGTGGAGGGCTGTGCGGCCGTCACAATCAACCATTTCAAGCTCTTCCGAATGTGGAGGAAAGAGCTCAACCAGGTTCTCCAAAAATTGGTCTTGTGCACTCCAAGCGGCTATGTGAAGCACTCTTTCTAATCTGCTTGTTATTTCGGCCGTCCTTGAAGCAGTATCTTGTTCGAAAAATCTTTTAGCAATTTCCCAATCGCCCCTGAATGCAGCTCGGATCAATGGTCGGTAATAGAGTTCATCCACTACATTTTCCGATATTTCTGCAATGGATGTAAACTTTTCAGGCCATTTAAGTTAATACTTTTTCCTTGCTGACATTGAAAAGTGTCCCAGAAAAGAACAATTTCATGAAGATCCGCTCCAAATATTAATTTCACAATGGAATAACTCTTTCGAGAGATAACGCACCTGGAGCACCTCTGGATTGAGAAGGATCTAATCTGACGCTTACACGAACATCTTCAATATATGTAGAAAAAAAGTGAGCACGAAGTCCTTCACATACTGATAAATCTTTCTTCTCTCTTTTTCATAGCGAAGGTCAGCATTATGTATGTTTGATGATAAAGAAAATAAAAAGAACCATGAGAAAACACAAGTTCCAGCATATTTGGCACTCCATCGATTATACCATATTTTTTCTCAGTTGGAACATGAACATGTACCTTGCTCTTCACTCGGTTGCGTCGCCATTGGGTTGCCCTCCTGGTTACAGTCTTTCAACAACAAAGTAAACGGAGAATACAAAAGAGGCTTTCGACTTTCCTAGAAAGTTGAAGCTCTGACGTCAATCAGCTTAAGTTGTAGGGGCCTCTTATACCATGAAGTTCTTGTTGATGAAAAGTCTGTCAGCAATGGAAAGATATAACTCCTGTTACACAAAAGTTAATTTAGATTAAATATGGCACAAATTTATAAATTTTAGATTTTTTATAGTATTAAAAATTAAAAAATAGACAAATTGTTTGAGTTCCCTCGAGCTTTCCTCCCTCTCCTCCCTCTATTTCCACTGCTGACAGAAGCTGACTGTGGTCTGCAATGATTATTTGATGGTGACGGGACCCACATAAAAATGAGTAGCAACTATATATTTTAAACTTACTTTTTAATTAAAAAAGTTTTATTATTATATTCGGGAAAAGGGATTTGGACTGGCTAAACCCGCTCCGGCCCGATAACCCGATCCGCCTACCGGGATATGACCCGCGTCAAATTAAAAACTAATTTTTTAATCTTTTTTAATTCATTAATTTAATTCTTTTTTATTCTTTTATTTTTTTATTTTCTCTTCTTCTCCCTGTTCTCTCCTTCCCGAAGCACGCCTCCCCCTTGCGCTATTCTTCACCGAAGCTCCTCACCCGAACCGATGCCACTCAGACAAGCCCTCGCCGGCGCTCAGGACACCGCCGAGCTACCGCCCAGCGTCGTCCACTCCGAAGGCCACCCGTCGGCCGACCTCCCCGCCGCCGGCCGAGAGCCACACCACGGCCAAACACCGACAAACTACGGCGACGATGGAAACGTGGCGAACGACTGCACGGCCGACGCCCAAGGTCGCCCAACACCACTGGAACATTCCCATAGATCACGGCGTGCACGGACGACTCGATTTCGGCCAAAAACGGGAGGATGAAAACTAGATCTCGCTTATCATTTCGTCGAATGGGTAAAGGGGGCTAGCGAATCATGAGGTTTCCGGCTCAACTTCAACCGGGATTCTTGACGGGACTCTCGACAAACAAATAACGACACACACAGTAGCTGGAGAAAGGATGGTCGGGGCTGGAGCTCGTGTGAACTGGACGACCGCGAGCTCCGCCCCGGCACGCCCGAAAACAGGGCCAAAATAGGGTCGAGGCTTACCGGAGCTTCGGCGCGGGAAAGGAGACACGGCGGCGGGTAGTCGGCTGCGATTCAGGCGCGGTGACCGGCGGTCTCTGCTCCGACTCTCTTCCCTCGCTCTCACTCGCGGCTCTCTCGTCGGATCTCTCCCTCTCTTTCTGGATTTTTCAGCCGAAAAACCCCCACTTCTCGGTTCAACCTCTTCCCTTTTAAGCAGCGTCGCCAGCTGCTGCCAGCTTGCCCAGGCCGGTCGTACCGCGCGAAATTTCCCCGCTGCCCGCGCTCGTCGTACGCCGTCCTTATGGAGAGAAGAAAAGAAAAAAGTGGCCGGGCTAAGTCTGGCCGCATTATTATTATTTTTCATTTGCATTAATTAAATTTTTTAATTTTTTTTTTTCAAAAAATTTTCTAACAGTTAATACCAATAATGCAAATTTCCTAATGTCCATATGCGATATAATTTAATAAAAATTATTTTTTGTTTAGGGAT
This sequence comes from Eucalyptus fibrosa, assembly GCA_017140475.1. Lineage (NCBI taxonomy): Eukaryota > Viridiplantae > Streptophyta > Magnoliopsida > Myrtales > Myrtaceae > Eucalyptus > Eucalyptus fibrosa. Next base: position 53,813,428 of record CM029507.1, on the reverse strand, counting down.
TAGATATTAATTCTTAATTTTTTTGTGATTAAATTTTAAATAAATAAATAAAATTCAAGTGTCAATATATATATATATATATATATATATTATTTGGTCATTTAAAAGTGTGGATTATTACGGACTAACTTTCTCCCAGATCCACATGGGTTGAAAAGTGACCTGGGTTGAAGAGTGGGGTTTGGTGACATCAAATTAAAGTGTGAAAAAATGCATAAAGGTTTTTTTTTTTGGTCGGTGCATAAAGGTTTGCACAGGAATCTAGAAATGTGATATTTTAGATTGACTAAGAGTCAACGGCCGTGTCCACACTCTCCAGAAATCTCTTTTCTCTCTTCCTCTTTTGCGACGTGTACAACTTGAGCACAGCCCTCAATAATTTCATACATACGCGGTTTCACACTTTCTCACATGCCCTCGTCCCACGGCGCACGCGAAAAACGTTCCATCTTTATTTTATATTTTTTTTTGCAAATATGAGCTAATTTCAGTGATTGACTTTCCATCTAAATCTTTATCCTCCCCATTTTCCTTACTTTCTCAAAGACTAAACAAATTCCCTACTCAGTTAATTATTGTTTTTCTTAAGAAAAAAAATTCTGATATTGAGCTTTTGAAAATACTCACATTAAGCTAAATGCATATAAAAAATTTTATAACTGAGGATGACGATATTCTCAACTTATGAGATAAGGTTAAAGATGTTCATGTGTCTCTTTTACGCGAATGTCATATTAGTGCAATCCACACTTTTAGAAGGTTTTTTGAGTTGTTGATGACAAGAAAATAAAAAGAGGTAAAAAGAATGATTTTTGCCATGGTGCTCAAAAAGTACTTGTCTAAGGTGGTGAATAAAAATGTTACGGATATGTATATATTGAAAATTACCAATATCTTCATAAAACCTAACTCAGAAATGTTTCAGATTTTAGGCCCACTATCCAAATTGTTGGACTTATGAGTTCGGCCATTTCATGAGGGTCTGGATCATATTCAGATAAATCCAAGGGGGGGTTTAAGTTTTTTTTTTCTTTTTTTGGTGAAACGGAGACCATCGTTCAGAAAATTAAACCAGTCAAGTTACATCACTCGTAGTCAAAATAATATAAAGTGCATCCTTACACGCTTCGATAACATCTGGAATACTAGTGAAAATAGTAAGCTGCATATGCTGCTCCTTTCCCAATCTAGCCAGAGCATGCGGTGCTTCCGTTTGCTTCTCTGTACATATGCTCAATTCACGGTATGCCTGCATTCTTTCCTTGCAAGTTCCTGCACTCCACAAGGAGGGGTTCTATGAGAAGATTGCGAGACTGTTTGTTCTTAAGAGCATAAACAACCGCTAAAGCATTTAATTCATTATGGAAATGAAGAGCACTATTCGAAACACTAGGTCTAATTTTGCCGCCTAACGTCCAAATTTCAGCAATAAAAAGCATTCGCTCTTCCCGTGTTTCGAGGAAAACTGGCTATTCAGTTCCTCTGATGGTCTCCCACAAGAGCTCCAGTTTCTGCTTCTCCGTTCTCTACAGACATTAATTGCTCTGTCCGAGTTAAGCTTAATCCCCCCTTATTCAGGTTTCCTCCATTCCGTCCCCTGCCTTGATGAAAAGAAGAGTTATATTCCTCTTCCTAAAAGCATGGGCAAATGCAGAGTAAAGAAGCAGACGCATGCAGACAAATCATATAAAGACGAAAAGGAAGTTGTGTTCGTTGTTATGTGAGTATGCTAGAATAGAATTAAAACGGAGTGCTCGTGTGAATGTGTGAGGGGTTGACCGAGAGGAATGCAAAGGAAGTTATCTTCGAAGAACACTGCAAGCATCATTGGAAGTCTGTATAGGTTTAAGGAATATTGGTTGTGAAAATAAGGAAAATAGTTTGAGCACGTAATTAAACTCCTGGCTAGCACAAACAACACAAGCATCACAAGGGGAAACTGTTGTTGGGCAAACACGTATTGACCGAGTTCCTAGTGTCCAAAAAATATCTGATTATAATCTGCAATTGTTCTTATACAAACACATGGTCAGGTAGCCCAATTGAACTTGATAAACAACATTTGGGATCTCGTGGCAGAAGGCTAATCGAGGGAGATCACCAAGGGAGAGCTTTACTTGGGGAAGATAGCCAAGAGAGAGTCCAAAGTCCGAGCCAGTCAACATATTTAGTTGAACCCACATTCATTCAAAAACTTAAGCCATTGAGTTATGAGCTAACTAGGATACATTAATTGCTCCATACTACATCAATTATCTGAGGGGAAAGTACCAAAAAAAGTCTTAAACCTATTACATTTATGGCAATTTAGTCCTAAATCTTTTAATTATACCAATTGAGTCATAAACCTTTCAACGATTTGCCAATCGGTCACATGGATGCCATAAATGACACCCTTGGTGTTGACATGGAAATTTTTTTTTTGAATTTTCTAATAATTTTGTGGATAATATCATTCATTTTCGTAAAAGATATAAGTGATTATTTTTGCTTTACGGAAAATGAATATTTTGAAAATCATTCTAGCAAAAATAATTGCTTGTATCGCTTACAAAAATGAATGGTTCACGAAAATATTTAGACATAAATTATTATCGATATTATAAATATTGTTCATTAACTAATTATTTTAGGCTATATAAGCTATTATTTTTTAAGAAAATATTATCCAAAACATTTATTTTCCATGAAATAAACATACCCTAAAAGAATTTGAACAATGGTCTCCTCATACTGGGCTGTTCTAACTCTGAATCCTTCGGTCACAAGCATGACACTAGAGGCTCCAATAATGTTAGTCAACTTCAGTAATGAAAGAAATGCTCTCAACTAGAACAGAAAAAAAAAATGAAAGAGGAGATCAGGACAGCAAGTACTTAGCATCAACGAACAACACATCAATGAAACAATCACATGATTACACATACCAGAACATACGATCAGCAAGCACACACAGTATAGATATAACCCGTAACTCTACACATCGGTACGAACACAACACAAGTAACCACATCAGCAACTCAATGTATTCGAAATGGACATACAACTGGTCGCGCCACATTCCCCCGCTGCCTGTGCTCGTCGTACGCCGTTCTTGTGGAGAGAAGAAAAGAAAAAGGGGCCGGGCTAAGTCTAAAGTCTAGCCCGGCCTTGCCGCATTATTATTATTTTTAATTTGAATTAATTAATTTTTTAAAGTTTTTTCAAAAAAATTATAACAGTTAATACCAACAATGCGGATGTTCCTAATGTCTATATGCGATGCAATTTAATAAAAATTATTTTTTATTTACGGATTAGAAATTAATTCTTAATTTTTTTTGCGATTAAATCCTAAATAAATAGATAAAATTTATGTGTCAATGTATATACATATATATATAATTTGAATGTACATCTTCTTGAGATGAATAGACATTATCTCAAATTTTGGAGGCTCACATTGACATAAAACTATTAACCACAGAACACCTAGATATAGAAGGAAAAAACTACATGGTGCGAATTCGGCGGACCGAAAATGATCCAACTCTTTAGTTACCTAAATAATCTCAAGTTCATTTAGTAGAAAATAAGTGATTTGAAAAATCACTTTATTTGAATTTTACTCATGCAATTATTTGTTTCTTTAAATTTAACAAATATGTGAATAATCTTACATATTGGCTAACCAATTTCTTTTTTTTTGAGGTAGAAAATCTGACTAACCTAGCCACTTCGGACCTTAATTTTAGGTCAGGATTGCCTTGGGTCCATCTCAATTCTCTTCGGGCATGTCTGCATAGATTTTTAGTTTTCTCTTTTTACTTAATTTATATATTGTGATAACGCATTTTGACCTTTTCTAGCTCGTAACACTTGATATTTTGACAATATATAGACGTTGGCACTTAGATCATATGTAAAATTTTTCATGACCTTTTTATAAGTTGGATTATATTTAGCTTTTGGTGGAAAAATATATATTCTTTTTTACTTTTTGAATAACACAAATAGAATAGCTTTTGAAAAATTTGGGTCGATATGAATTAAAAAGTTTCAAATGTTACATTCTGCAGAGACTTACAAAGGCATGATAAAAAGATAAATTGCTAAGACTTAAATGGAAAATTGAATATATTCATTATAACATTGGTAATCTGTTAAGTACTTGTAAAATTTCGGTGATTTGCTAATTTGATTTGATATGTGGAAGCCAAGAAAAAAAGGTGGAGCGAGGGCCATTTCTGCAATCCCGTGCTTTTTGCGCACGACAACTTTGTCATGTTTCTCCTTAGCCGTTGGATTCAAGTGGTTTAATATCAGCCGTTCGATTAATATGTGTTGTCAGTGTTTGTGGATCACTCCCATTGGTGGAAAACTCGTGGAATTGCCCACTCAAAGGTACCAAAATCACGGCATTGCCCTTCCTTTGTTTATCGCCTACTTCAATTTTTCTTCCACCGTCCCCTTCTTTCCAAACAACATACGTTAATAAAATTTTTAATCAGTGCATTAACATTGTCGCAGTTTCTTTATATAAGCTGGCTTTTATAGAACGACCCATATTCAATTTTTATTTTTAGCATGTAGATATATTTCATAAACAGTTTATGCTCCCATTCTGAGATTATCTATGTAAAAAAAAAAAAAAAATGGTACATTGACCGTGTATGTAATATATATATTCTCTTCCAAGGGCTTTTATTTTGTACAATGGCAAAATAATTTTTTTTTGCACAAATAGGCTTTAGATAATTTTTTTGGCACAAATAATTAAGATTTATTTTCTCGTTTTTTTTTGTACAATGGCGATATAATTTATTTTTTTTGGCAATTTTTATCACTTGCCGAGGTGACCATGACTTCAATATTTATTGACTTGTGTATTGACTTTTCGCTGGCCAGTGACCCGCTTGCAATGATTTTAAGCAGCCTTCCCATCTTTTATTTAATAATGGTATCACGAGCATGTACCTTTTGCAAAATACAAGTAATCTTCTTTTGTTTAAGAATGGTATTGGGGAGCATGCATATTTTTATGATCTTTTAATAAAAAACATTTGTTTGTTCCAACGGTCTCTGACATGAGTTGCATTGATCATGTGCATTCACATGTTAGATTTGTAAATTTTCTCCTCTTTTTGCTTTACTTTTTTTCTTTTAATAAAAAAAGGGATACACCTAAAGTGGCTGACCATCTGTACGTTCTTCAATTTTTCAGCACCATCCATGTGTTTGCTTTTACCATAAGTTAACTGTGAACAAAAAACTATTGAACTTGAGTGACTTGATAATTCTAGTTCTGATTTAATTAAGGATTGAAGGGTACATATATGTCTATGTTTATATGGATGTAGATGTATTTAATATTGTATCATGTCTATATGGGGAGTCAAGTGTTGGTCGTCGGTTCATAAACAGACGATAAAAGAGTCACTTTTTTCTTAAGCCACGAAAAAGGCTAGCATGGCTTGAATACTTTACATTAGGAAAAAAAAAAGAAGAAGGAAATTGACCCCTTCAATTAGTTGCTTGTTACGATTATAAGTAGCCCATCTTTTTCCTTTAGCAAAGAAAAAACAAAAAGAGTAGCCCATCTTTTATTTAAGATTGATATTTGGGAGCATGCGCATGTTCCCGTTGTTTTGTCAAAAATCTGAATAAAAGTTCATTCACAGTGAATGGTATTTGTTTTTCAGCCCACTTGTGACTTTATTATGTGCGTTCACACGTCAGATTTGAAAATTTTCTTCTCTCATTTTATTTTATTATTTTTTAACAAAAAAATAATATATTTAAAATAGTTGATCATCTGTGAGTTGTCTATTATTTTTACGGGATATACAGGGAATATCCCAGCCTATAAGCTTGCCAATACAAGTAGTGTTACAATAAAGTGACAAAAAGCATATCAATACTTCATATATGATTGATTCTCCATAGCTTATGCAAGCTGTGAAGAATACGAGAATGGAATGTAAAGCATTTCTTCCTCCTTAGCCTTCTTTTCTTCCCCATGGCCTCGAGGTTGAACTCAGACTCTTTGATTCACATTTCATTCCATTCCATTCCTGATGGTTTTAAACCGGTTCAGAACATCGATAGTTATCAATGCCTGAGCGTATAAGGCCCCGGTTGGCACAATGTTGATCAATGGGTGGGCCCTAAAGAGGGTACTTACTAAGGGAAAGTTTAACCAAGGAAGGGCCACATGTTGGATCATACAAAGTAGGAATTCCACCTTATGGTACAACTCTGACTCCGGTCTTATTAAATTATTTACTAAATGAATACAATAGGGTTTTCAAAGCCCGCTTTTCCACCATTCCATTCGCTCATTTGTTATTACCATTAGATCTTTTGTTCTTATCAATGTAGGACAATCCACTAATGTTCTAAAAAAACTTATTGACATTATAAGGTAACGGAGCTAGGATTGTACGGGCGCCTTATATGTTTATCTCTGAGAAACATAGGAATTGACTACTCAGGGGGTATGATCTATCTTCATCGACCATAATGGCTTGATTCAAGCTATTAATATTTAGTGAAACCCTATATTGTCTTAGTTCATGGTTATCGACGGCCTCTTTTTCTATTGGAAGGGTGCTAGAGTTGATCAAGATCAAGACCAACTCCGAACTAGCCATTTACTGCATGGTGAACTGGGTAAATAAAAGTCACGATCAGAATAAAGGGAATTCGCGAGGATTGAAGTGATTCTCTTGTCCTTGGTTTCGAGTCCAACCCGTGACAAGGCCCCTATATGGCTATAAAAAAAAAGAATAGAAATTCATTTGGTAATGTCAATTAATTTTTCTATTCCTTGGAATAGAAAAGCAGTTAGTGAATAGGTTTGAAATAGAAATAAGAAGTAAAAAAAAATACTTTTTTTTTTTGGTTTCGTGGAACAAATTCTAAAACAATGTCATTTTTTTTTTCCTTCCTTCTTTTTTTCCTCTAGCTAGTCACTAGGCCTCAAAGATGACTAGCAACTGGCCAAAAACAAGGGTTGGGCAAGCCTCGCCATGGCTAGTCGAAGTAAACCTCTTGGTGGCTGGGCAAGGTCGAGCCTCGCTAGTGACTTAGCAAGGTTGACCTCTCTCGTCCTCGTCTTTGGCTAGTAGCCGGTCATTGCTGAGGCCTAGTGATCGGTCATAAGAGGAAGAAGAAGGGAGAACATATATATTAAAGATTAGAAAAATCTTAGAAAATTATTAAGAAATTTAAAAAAATTTCAAGCCACAAAAAAAATAAAAATTAAGGATCATACCAAATGCTTTTATAGTCTTTTTCTTTCTCAAGAACAGAAATTTTGGGGTTGTACCAAATGCATTCTTTTGTTAAAAAACGTGTTCAGGAAATAGAAATGAAAAATTATTTCTAAACAAAAATATTCTCAAGAATAGAAATGTTATCGAACGCACCATAAATGTATGTCTCATTCTCAACCCGACTGTGATGTATTTCATTCTTATATTAAATTTTTCTATGGATTGCATTTTATCATTCAGGTATTGATCTTAACTTCTCAGGAATCTTTTGTTAGAATTCGACATAAAATCATAAGGAAATAGATAATAAAAGCAAGAAAAAGAAATTCAAGACACAATGTTTTATCCTGATTCGCTCTTAAATTATGTCTACATCCAATAGAGGATTTCACTATAATTAGCACTTTAACATCTCTATTATATTTCTCATTTATAAGAGAAAGAGATTATATATACCCAGTATTTATTCATGAACTCAAACCCGAATTACTAATAAAATATGAATGATCCTCTAATATATTTGTAATAGCTAAGAAATTGTTTAGATTTTGCATTTATTCGACTCATCATCTCCTCAGAAAATGAGTAATGAAGTAGATTTCTAAATGCTTTTCCCCAATATACTGATTTTGATATTTTGAGTAGCCAGCTTTTGAAGCACGGTATCGCAGACCACATGCATGCTCTCACAGCTTGTCAATATATGACTATTCAGAGATTCAGTTTGGGTGATGGTCGTACGTTGCGAATTTCAAATTGCTATTTAATATTTTTTAAATCATTTTTAGGTTTCAACTAAACACCAAAAAATATTATTATTTTCTTGGAAAATGACTTTCTAAAGAACATTTTCTATATATATCACATTTTTCTCGAAAGCCTTAGAGTTATAATATAAATATTATTTTAGAGTATGTGAGAGATATCGGGAATATCAAGGTATATATGTATTGACAGCTCTTTCTCTTTCGTTGTATTTTGAGAGGTGAATCTTTGTGCTTATTGTTGTCCCATGAATGGGGGTCATCAACGAAATCATGTAAATTTTTTTGTATTCTATTTTTTAGAACAGTTAGTAATGATCTTACAAAATTTCATAAATGTTAGGAAATTCAAATTGTTATTTTAAAGACACTATGAACGAAAATAAAATAGCACGTGGTTGGTAACTTCTTTTTCTCATGCCTCAAGTCATGTGGTTGTTTTGTTGACTTCAATAGTACTTATCTACTGAGTCGCCGTGGCTGGTGGATCCTTTTCACAATGAGCATAGTGATTGATGAACCCTGGACATAAACAATAACAAAATGGGGAAATATCACCAAAAATCCCGAACTTTGCACAAAGTGATAAATTTACCTAATTTTTTTTTTGTGATATGAAAACTCTCTAACTTTGCAAACCGTGACACATTTATCCCACCAAGAACATTTTCGTCTTATTTTTTTCCATTTTTTTCTTCTTCTTCTCTCTTCCCTCTCCCGGCCATGGCAGAGGGAAGTCGAAGTCAAGTGAGGGTCGCCCTCGCCTCGCTTGGGCTAGCAAGGGCTGCCCTCGCCTAGGCTGGCTAGGGTCGCCCTCACCAACGCCGAGTGAGAGTGGCCCTTTGCTGGGTCAGGCGAGGGTTGGCCTTGCTTGCATCGAGTGAGGGCACCCCTCGCCAGATCTGGCGAGGGCCATCCTCACTTGACGCTGACGAGGGCCTGGCGAGGGCCATCCTCATTGACGTCGAGCAAGGGTTGCCCTTGCCAGCTCACCCTTGCTAGATCTGGCGAGGGAGGCCCTCGCCTAACCCAGCCAAGGGCAGCCCTAGCTAGCTCAAGCGAGGGCAACCCTTGCCTAACTCCGGCTTCCTTTCACCAGCTTCGTCATGGTCGGCGGAGGGAAGAAAGAAGAAGAAGAAAAAAAGAAAAAAATGTTACAAAGTAAAATTCTAAAATGCCCTCTAATTTAGGGTAAATGTGTCACACGGATAGAAGTTTAGAAATTTTTATGTCGCAAAAAAAAAGTTTGTGGTAAATGTGTTACGGTTGGCAAAATTTGGGATTTTTCATATCACAAAAAGAAGTTTGAAGTAAATTTGTCATTTTAGATAAAGTTTAGGGTTTTCGATGCCTTTCCCCTAGCAAAAATTATTACATTCCGTATTGATTTCTCTCTGGCCAGAGACTCCACTTGTTATGAATTTGATTCTTTCTGCAGATGATAACTAAAGGCTACTGGCCAAATATTGATTCGGTGTCCTGCATATATTATATTTGGACAACTTGACCTGTATGGTTCATCACTAGCCCACCGATGAGGAAGAGTCCTTCCCATCATCTGCGAATATTCTTCGATGTTTCTGGGCGGCTCTAATATGGGAATTCCACAGGAAATTGCAAAAATTGCTAATTAAATGTACTCATCTCATTCTCAACCTAGTTTAAATTTGTTTCATTCCAATATTTTATCTTCTATGGGTGACATTTTATCAGAAAATTAGTAAAGAAATAGATTTTCCAACGCCTACTGGATGCAGATTTGTTTTTTTCCCATTAACTGATTTTGATATTTTAAGTTTTGCATCAATTTGTCAAGATGTGAATATTTATGTTTTCCTCACCTACTCTAACTTTGGCCGCATTGATGAAGTGCATCCACCTGCCAAATTTAAAAATATTTTAATCTCTCTTTTATTTTCTTTTATTTATTAAAAAAAGGATGTCTTAGAGCGGATAACCATATGCACTCTGTCAGTTACTCACACATGATGTAAACGGAAAATTCCAGCCCATGGTTTAGGCAGATACAAGCAGTGGTGTTCAACATGAATGCTTTAGCTTTTCCGGAGAAGTAAATAACCCTATCCTAGTCACTATTTATGCTTTGGCCCCCTAAATTGAACAAACATGTAGTTTTCGCCCTTGCCTAGGCTGGCAAGGGCCGCCCTCGCTAGCGCCGAGTGAGGGTGGCCCTTGGCTGGGTCGGGTGAGGGCACCCCTTGCCAGATTTGGCGAGGGCAACCCTCACTCACCGCCAACAAGGGCTCTGGCAAGGGCAACCCTTGCCCGACCCAGCCGAGGGCAGCCCTAGCCAACTTAGGCAAGGGCAACCCTTGCCCGATGCCGACAAGACCCTCGCTTGACTCTGGCTTCCCTCCGCCAGCTTCGTCATGGCCGGTGGAGGGAAGAGAGAAGAAGAAAAAAAAAAGAAAAGAAATGTTACAAAGTAAAAGTCCAAAATGCCTTCTAATTTAGGATAAGTGCGTCACACGGATAGAAGTTTAGGGTTTTTTAAGTCATGAAAAAAAGTTTGGGGTACATGTGTTACTGTTGGTAAAATTTGGGATTTTTCATGTCACAAAAAAAAAAAATTGAGGTAAATTTGTCGCTTTGGGCAAAGTTTGGGATTTTTGGTGCTCTTTTCTCCAGCAAAAATTATTACATTCTGTATTGATTTCTCTCTGGCTAGAGACTCCACTTGTTATGAATTTGATTCTTTCTGCAGATGATAACTAAAGGCTACCGGCCAAATATTGATTCGGTGTCCTGCATATATTATATTTGGACAACTTGACCTGTATGGTTCATCACTAGCCCACCGATGCGGAAGAGTCCTTCCCATCATCTGCGAATATTCTTCGATGTTTCTGGGCGGCTCTAATATGGGAATTCCACAGGAAATTGCAAAAATTGCTAATTAAATGTACTCATCTCATTCTCAACCTAGTTTAAATTTGTTTCATTCCAATATTTTATCTTCTATGGGTGACATTTTATCAGAAAATTAGTAAAGAAATAGATTTTCCAACGCCTACTGGATGCAGATTTGTTTTTTTCCCATTAACTGATTTTGATATTTTAAGTTTTGCATCAATTTGTCAAGATGTGAATATTTATGTTTTCCTCACCTACTCTAACTTTGGCCGCATTGATGAAGTGCATCCACCTGCCAAATTTAAAAATATTTTAATCTCTCTTTTATTTTCTTTTATTTATTAAAAAAAAAGGATGTCTTAGAGCGGATAACCGTATGCGCTTTGTCAGTTAATCACACATGATGTAAACGGAAAATTACAGCCCATGGTCTAGGCAGATACAAGCAGTGGTGTTCAACATGAATGCTTTAGCTTTTCCGGAGAAGTAAATAACCCTATCCTAGTCACTATTTATGTTTTGGCCCCCTAAATTGAACAAACATGTAGCTTTCACCCTCGCCTAGGCTGGCAAGGGCCGCCATTGCCAGCGCTGGGTGAGGGCGGCCCTCAGCTGGGTCAGGCGAGGGGACCCCTTGTCAGATCTAGCGAGGGCAACCCTCACTTGCTGCCGGTGAGGGCTCTGGCGAGGGCAGCCCTAGCCAACTTAGGCTTGGGCAACCCTTACCCAATGCCAACAAGACCCTCGCCTGACTCTTGCTTCCCTCCGCCAGCTTCATCATGGCCGGTGGAGGGAAGAGAGAAGAAGGAAAAAAAAAAAACAAAAATGTTACAAAGTAAAAGTCTAAAATGCCTTCTAATTTAGGATAAATGTGTCACACGGCTAGAAGTTTAGGATTTTTTAAGTCACGAATAAAAGTTTGGGGTACATGTGTTACGGTTTGTAAAATTTGGGAATTTTCATGTCACAAAAAAAAAAATTGAGGTAAATTTGTCGCTCTGGGCAAAGTTTGGGATTTTTGGTGCCCTTTTCTCCAGCAAAAATTATTACATTCTGTATTGATTTCTCTCTGGCTAGAGACTCCACTTGTTATGAATTTGATTCTTTCTGCAGATGATAACTTAAGGCTACCGGCCAAATATTGATTCGGTGTCCTGCATATATTATATTTGAACAACTTGACCTGTATGGTTCATCACTAGCCCACCGATGTGGAAGAGTCCTTCCCATCATCTGCGAATATTCTTCGATGTTTCTGGGCGGCTCTAATATGGGAATTCCACAGGAAATTGCAAAAATTGCTAATTAAATGTACTCATCTCATTCTCAACCTAGTTTAAATTTGTTTCATTCCAATATTTTATCTTCTATGGGTGACATTTTATCAGAAAATTAGTAAAGAAATAGATTTTCCAACACCTACTGGATGCAGATTTGTTTTTTTCCCATTAACTGATTTTGATATTTTAAGTTTTGCATCAATTTGTCAAGATGTGAATATTTATGTTTTCCTCACCTACTCTAACTTTGGCCGCATTGATGAAGTGCATCCACCTGCCAAATTTAAAAATATTTTAATCTCTCTTTTATTTTCTTTTATTTATTATAAAAAAAAAAAAAAAAAGGATGTCTTAGAGCGGATAACCATATGCGCTTTGTCAGTTACTCACACATGATGTAAACGGAAAATTCCAGCCCATGATCTAGGCAGATACAGGCAGTGGTGTTCAACATGAATGCTTTAGCTTTTCCGGAGAAGTAAATAACCCTATCCGAGTCACTATTTATGTTTTGGCCCCCTAAATTGAACAAATATATAGTTTCAGAAGATTTTACCAAAAAAAAACATATAGTTTCAAAGAGGCCATTTGCGTTAACTCTAGTTTCAGAAAGATTTACGACAAATGGAGCATTTTACAAGCACTTAGTTCCGAGTCATCCATATTCAGTATGAAAAGGCGCTCCAAGAAAGCTTGAACAACCAGTGAGGCAACGGTTTTCCTTGAAAGCAAGACGTAGCCCAGGATGACTCCCCAAACTAATTTCTAGTCGCATGACTAATTTGATGGAGGGAGTGCTCTTATTTGTTTAATTCCATCTCCATCACCGTTGAGTCTCAGTCATATCCATTTACGCCCATTTTTACTCTGTTTTTGTTTCTTACTACTAATTTTAATCCAGCTGATACGGCCCCTCAGCTTGTATACACAGACCAAACTGGTTCGTTGATAGGTTTCCATTCGAAAATTCTAGATTCTAGAGTGACTAATTATTTATTTTTGGTCCCCATAATTGAATAAGTACGATAATTCTTTTTGCATCGTGCACTAGAGTTGTAGCCCATATGGCTTTATGGATCATCTCATCTCTTTCAAGCAAAACATAGTAAATTTACCTTATTCTCTATAACTATGAATATTATTGTAATTTTTCTCGCAGCAATTCAATAATAACTGTAACAATGGCTATTATTATTTTTTGCTTTAATCTTAGAAGTCAGAAGTGTGCTCGCATATATATAGACGTCAGAGAAGAGTGAGTCTAGATAGCTCTCATCACCATTTCGCTCATCATTAGGTTTCCACTCGTTTATAATCTTTCAGCACAGCCCATGCGTTTGCATTATCGCAAGTTAACTGTGAACACAAAACTATTAAACCTAAGTGACTTTGATAATTCTAGTCCAATTTAATTAAGGCTTGAAGTGTACATACATGTCTATGTTTATATGGATGTAGATGTATATAATACTGTATCATGTCTATATGGAGAACCAAGTGTTCGTTGTCATCTATGAATGAATGATAAAAGAGTCACTCTTTCTTGAGCCACCATAAAAAGGCTAGAATGGCTTAAAAAACAAGAAGAAAAAGAAAGAGACGCCTCAAATTAATTGGTTGTTATGATTTTAAGGTTGCGTATGATAAAAATTTATGTTTCTTGATTTATCTGTTTCTCTATTAAAGCAAACAGATTTGGAACAGAAATACGTTTGGTAACGCAATTTGATTTCTCTATTTCTGAAACAAATTTCTATTTCAGAAATAGATTTGAAGAAGAAATCAGAAGCTAAAATTTTTAGCTTCTCAGTTTCTGAAATAGAAATTGAGAAATCAATTTCTGGCCAGAAATCAATTTCTGTTCCAGAAATTTTGTCATGCGCCCCCGAGTCACCATCGTGGCTTTCCGCTATGAGTCTACATTGCGGGAGCGAAGGGATTGTTTAAAAACAGAGGAGAAATAGTGAAGATAGAAAACTGGAGAGAGACCCGTCCTTTTGACGTCCACACTCATCTTGCTTCGAAAACGTTGATGACAATCGTTAAGCTAAGTGGAGCATCTTTTTCTTTAATTTGATCGCGTGCGATTCCATTTTTTCGCTATTCAAACTATTGTAATTGTAATTTCGTTTCTTGTCCAGATTAAGGTCGTCCAACACGGAAAAGAAAATCGTGAGGAATGGGGTGCTCGCATCAAGAAGGAGAGAAGTATCAAAACGAAGTCTTCAAAGTCATTTTTTCCCTGCCACCGCAGGCATTGACGTCTACACTTGGATGAAGTTTTTCATGATGCGAGCACAACAGTAAATACAAAGAGAACTCCATTAGCTTTCTCCCGGACCTTTGGAAAGGTCACAACAGTACACTTTGAGGAAATACACTCCATATCGCATTGGCCCTGCTATAACCAACTATAATGAAGACATACACCCTCAAATCAAATTTATCAATCACTGATCTTATTCAGTATAATTGACTCCATCCCAAATGTCATCGGGACGAAAAATGTTTGGTCCATAAGTGGATTTAACCATTTGATATAGCAGGGGAAGCTGTAGTATTATGAATAAAACAACAGGAAGAGAGGCTAGCAAAGTAATGGGAATGACAACCCACTCTACTCTTTCTTCCAGCACAAGTGTGAGAGATGCAGCGAAGGCCACCAGCATGAAAGCCAGGGAGAGGAAGAGAAAACAAAGGCCCCAAATGATCTTCTTAGGCAATGCTTCAAGAAAATCTTCCGGCTCATACCGTGAAGTTAAGATGGCTAGAAATAGCAAGATGGCTGTCACGGAAGAGAACAAACCTAACACATCCGAAATTGCAAAAACCAAGAAAGAGTCCTCTCCTAACAACAGTGGGACTCCAGTTTTGTCGTCATTGCCTCCAGGTACAGTGAATGCAGCAGCGAACAATACTGTGGCAATTAGAGTTAAGACGAGCATACATGAATTTGCTGTGTCCTTCACCCACTTCTCCCCTTTCTCGAGCAACTCTTTGTGTTTGTTCACAAAATCATCCCAACATTTCATATTCACACCCCCGGCAATTTTGATGTAGCCAGTTCTATAAACAGGGATAATCCAGCTTTCCACAGCCTATGCATAAAACTCACAAATAGGAGTTTCAATAAGTGGATAAAGTATTGAAAAATTTCGAAAAACAAACGAGGGACCATATCAAGGAGATCAAGACTTATCCAACATTCGATGCGAAATTGCTTAAAGGTCAAGTCACATGTTTATATCTAGATCATGTCGAAACAAAGGATAAGCACAAAAAGAGAAGAAAAAAAGGACCCTTACTGTACTACATGTATCATGAAGGAAGTAATTAATATTAATAATAGATTCAATCTCATAACAAGATGATCGAAATTTTAGACCATACTTAAAAATTTTCTTTTTATATGCTTTAATGTGAGTCCAGA
Organism: Eucalyptus fibrosa; assembly: GCA_017140475.1. NCBI lineage: Eukaryota > Viridiplantae > Streptophyta > Magnoliopsida > Myrtales > Myrtaceae > Eucalyptus > Eucalyptus fibrosa. The sequence goes on along the minus strand of CM029507.1, from coordinate 53,797,824 downwards.
AGTGAAGATGGCGTAACTAGATTGAAGAGAGAAAAACATTACATTGAAGAGAAGGATATTTTGGTCAATTAATTTTTTTTAAAAAAAAAAGGAATGTCTTAACCAAAATAAGAGTGGGAATAGCATGTCCCTATGATCATTATCGTTAAGTGTGGTTATCAAATAGATGAAAAGAATGATACCTTATACCATTGGAGTTCTCTTTGCATTTGAAAAGTTGCTCCAGCCACCTTAGTTACAGTATCATTATAAGGGAAGTACGATGCTGCTGCAACCACAATGTCCTGAGAATCTTTGTTTGTAACCCCTAGGACTAATGACAACTCAGCGGTCGAGCTTAACTGCAAAAAGAGTCCGAGAGTCCTTGCTTGGCGATACCTCACCGCATATACCGGCAAACTGCTACCATGAGGCCTAATTCGAATATGCTCCGGGAAAAACTGAATACAGAGCTTCACGATTTCACTGATTCCCTTGAATGTAGCTTGAAACAGCAAGTCCCCGTCTCTGAAAAATTTGGTGATCTCGGTATTGTGCATGTAAGAGATCGCCATGCAAACTTGTTTTGCCAACTCGACTGCCGCCATGTTTCTTAGCTTCACCTCATGAACTCTCTTGATTATAGGAACTACAAAATGTCAAAAATAAAAGGAAAAAGAAAATGAAAAACGAAGGACCGGCAATTGGACCAAGAAAAAAGTTCCCCAACTCTGGGTCCCAAATTTTTTTTAGACAACAAATTACATCTAACAACAGTTTACTAATTGTCATAATTTCCCATGTTTAGAGCTTGGGTTGGCGGGTGATTGGGTTAACGATCTCATTCTTTTTTATTTTTTAATCTTTTAGGAAAGCTACTTTGATTTTTTTTTTCTTTTTCTCTTTTGGAATTCAGTCCTCAAATGCAAACAGTGAGTTTGTATCATGTCTGGATGAAAACAGAGTTGGATGTGAAGAAAGGAGAAGCGATTAGAGGGTAACTGAAGAGAGTGATCGTCCTAAGTTCTTTTTTTTTGTCGGTATCTTCCTTGAAGTTCAAACGAGGCTTTATGATGTTAATCATAATTAAGAGAACATAATTATGAGCATTAACCTAATAGAACATCTCTGAAAATAACCACGCTAATTACATTGTCTAGCTAGACAATATTATTCAAATATGCATAGCAGCTAGTAATTAAAAAAATTAGATTAATTGTACAAACTGTTGTGTTGTTATATATGCTCAGCACAAGAGCAAATTTTTTCTGTCTCTGACAAAATCAAAACTTCTATCACACGATGGTGCGTGATATTTGACTTTACTTGTTACACCTAAATGGCAGTGAGTGGAGTTGACTTTATCCTCTAATGACTTTCAATTTGATAAAAATACACAACAACACTGTTCTGTTTCCCTTTTGGTTCTTTGACACAAATAAAAGAATTAGGGACAAGGCTAAAGGGCATTTCGTGGGCAGACAAAATTGGGGTGAAGATGACAAGTGTAACTACTGGCAAAATATATTAAGAGTGCTTCCAACAAATCTAATATATTCGGGATCTTATTTTCTGGAGTGCTTCCAACAAATCTAAAATATAGGATTATCAGAAGACGAGAAAACTCCTTTATTATCTAACAAATAGCTTGTCGGTATAGGATATCACTTGGGATGGAATTCTGGGATATATGATTTTGTTGGGACCCACAAAATTCACTCCACTCCACTGAAATATTCTTCTATGACTAGCCCACCCAAACAAATTGTTTTGACTTTTACTACCTGTTCCTTTTCCTATTCTTCACGCCAAAAGTTGGCATATAAAAGTGTAAATTTACTATGTTAAATGCGATTAAATGATAAGCCCATGCCTTCATCTATTTTAACCTTATTCACGCGAGGGGCTTGCCCCCATTCCCATGCCCAATTCCTGCACCCTCTCAACGTTTTCTTTCGTGGTGTATTGAGATGAAGTAGCAGTCAAAGAAAATAATACTTAGGCTTCAGGCACTTCACCCGTAATGAACGAAACGAATGCATATGGGTTCATTGTTCTTATTTTTCCAGAAAGATTTACATGCTTGATAGAGATTATGAAGCGAACATGATTTCACCAATCAAGATTGAAGGAGAAGTCCTATGTTTACGTAAACCTTATACCATATCTTATGCTTATATCATTTAGCCATATGAAAGAAATTCCTAGGTTATCATCAAATCTCACCTCAATTTATGATTTCATGATTCTTGTAATTAGAATTTGGTGAATATCAGAAATCTTTCAAAATTTAAAAATATTAATGTAGAAAGTCATATGTAACTCTGTTTGAGTTTGAATACTTTCATGAAGGATTTTTATTAGGTTCATCGACTATGTAAAAAATAAGTTACATACTCATTGTTGGTTCACAAGGAAAAATTGAATTACAAAATTAACTTCAACATACATATCACTCATTTAATGATAAATGTGTAATGATTTTTTTAATGCATTCGATAGGCCTAACACAAATTCTTTTCCAAATTTGGCAAAGAACTAAGTAGGAACTTTTTTCTACTTATAAAAAAGTCAAAAACAAACAAGCCATAGACTTTTAATAGGAGAGAGAGGACAAAAAATGAGATGGTATATTGATAAAATGGAAACATACCTACAATTTTGGCTGCACTCCAAAGTGACCTTAAAAGATATCGAAGCACTACAATCAAGTTGCAAAGAAAACCTGATCATTGGATATGAAATCATTGTAAGACCTTGTAATTCATTCGTTACATTGTCCAAAATCAATTAAGTTAGACGGTACTTATGCACTTGGTTGAATCATATGTGGTTCCAAAGGGATAGCTCATCCATAAAGTAGTTCAATTTCAAGCCATTATTGAAGTAATGCAAGGTCGAGGAACTAGAATATATCCTACAAAGAAATAATCATTTCCTATTTCTTTTGCCAGTACCGAGGGAATCAATTTAAGAAAATTGACTAAAAGTTCGAACCCATGGCAGATCCGAAGATAATGCTCAAACAGCAAAAATGCATACCCACCCGGCTCCGAATTTTTGTTTGTTGGTTTGTGGCTCAAGTTCACCGGTATACCTTCAGTTCAGAAACAAAAGAGAAGGCGATGAGCTAGGCATGATCATCTTGAAGGGAATCAGTAAAATGAAGAGATGTGACCGCAGAAAGTACTGACATTTGTATATCAATGCTTCCAAAAAACTAAGCCTGGTTCCACTGTGAAAGTGAGATTCCATCGACGCCAACACGTACAGTATAGATTCTTCGGGAACCTTTGTGCCTTTTGTTGTAAGTAAGTGAGGGTATCGCCCAACTAGATAAAGGGTGATATCTATCCGAATTGACCAGTCAGGAAAATAAGCTATGTCTATAATGAAGGAAAAAACAGATGGAATTGAGATAAAGAGTGATAGTGATAGAACCATGATGACCAGCGTAGGTGAGATCTATGATGGTCTCATTCGCAGGGGGATTGCTGAAGGGATGACTTGGCTCATCGTCTGTCGTACTTTCCGCCAGGAACCAAGCAATCTCCTTATGCATAGAGGCTTCCTTAGCAGATTTTCCCAAAGGAACACGTCCTTCCTTATCTGGAAGTTGCGTCAACCTAGGATTACTTCTAACTAATGCCTTGACCATCCTTATCCTTCCACCTAGGACAGCATTGTGCAGGGCTGTGCGGCCATCACAATCAACCATTTCAAGCACTTCTGGATTCGGAGACAAGAGCTCGACCAGGTTCACCAAAAATTGGTCACGTGCACTCAAAGCGGCCATGTGAAGCAATGTTTCTGATCTGCTTGTTATTTTGGCCGTCTTCGAAGCATCATCTCGTTTGAAAAATCCTGTAGCAAATTCCCAGTCGCCCTTGAATGCAGCTCGCAGCAGCGGTCGGTAATAGGGTTCATTCACTACGTTTTCCGAAATTTCTGCGATGGATGAGTACATTTCAGGCCATTTAAGTTAGTACTTTTTCCTCAGAGACATTGACAACTGTCCTAGAAAAATTTCATGAAGATCCGCCCCCAATATTAATTTCACAATGGAATAACCCTTTCGAGGGATAATGCACCTGGAGCGCCTCTGGATTGGGAAGGATTTGATGGAACGCTTAAACGAACATCTTCAATAAATGTAAGAGAAAGAGTGAGCGCAATGTCCTTCTCAAACTGACTTTCTTTTTCCTTTTTCTTTTCGTAGCCAAGGTCAGGGTTATGTTTGTTGGATGATAAAGCAAAGAAATAGAATTATGAAGAAAATGCAAGTTCCGGAATATTTTAAGACCATATCGCCTATACTCTATTTTTTCTCGCTTGGGACTTGAACAGATACCTGGTGTTGGTTGCGTCGCCATTGGATTGCTCTCCTAGTTAGAGTTTTCCGACAACGCAGTGAACGGAGTATGCAAAAAACAGGTAAGATATTTAGTTATCGAAGAGTACTAGTCTCCCTGGGGGAGCTCAGTCCTTATATACAATTACCTTCCTTAAATTAAAGTTGACCCTTTACAATTACAACAAGCAAGCATATCTTCTTCTTTTTTGCTTCACTTTATAGCAGCTGGATTCCTTGAGTGTAAAATTGTTTATTCTTGGGAATATAGACTAGTCCTATTCTAGTGAGCTCCACCTGCGTCACGCATGGATTCCTCTACACAGGCCAACAGGTCCGAAGGGTCCACTCTCTGGCATCAGGGAGCTCTCGTGATTCTTCTCCGTCACCTCACCATTCCGCTGAGCTCCCTCACTGTAACACCATCTGAGCTTCCAGAACAACGTCACCACAGTTTCCGACTCCTACTCGACCTCAGGCGATCGCTGGTTACGGCTCGGACGAGTTTGGCCTAGAGGCTTCATTTTGGGATCCTCTAGTTTTTCCGTTCAAGAGCTTGCTTTTCTCGTTCAAACCTTTATTTATCCTGAAGCTCCAGACGCTCGAAACACGCCTCAGTGAGTGCCATGGAAGCGCTGGTTTCGCCTAAAACTGCCCGGCAGAGATGGACTCCCTGTCTTGGCGTTTTTCCTTGATTTGAGCCTTCCGCCGGAAACTCACTTCACGGTGGTGCTTCGTCGTCATGCCTTTATCCCCAATAATGCTCACACATACAGCGGCACCTCCCGTAACCGTCAAATTGGCCTTAAATAGCCATGGTATTACTCTGCTCTGTTCTGCTCTGTTTCTGCGTCGCTGCTGTGATTCGCCCTGTTGTTGCGAGTATTGAACGGCCAGCTTGCCACCATCGCCGATTGCTCAAAACTGAACATTCACTGGGATGGAAAGCCACAGCCCAACCAAATCTGGATAGAAACAGAAGATACGGTGGAAAAGAAAATACAAAAAGAAAACAGGGAGAGTGGTAGCCACGAAAACTCGTCATCGCCAGGCGTTTACGAATCCCCTCTGGAGTCTCCGTATCGCCTGACCCTGAAATGGATGGTCGTGGCTGTAGGAGTCCCAATTGAAGTAGTCTACCTTGGATACTCCTCGGCCGTTGATAAAATCGCTGTTTGCTCGTTGCCACTGTGGATTAACAGGCCAACAGGGTTGCGCTGTTCAGTCCAGCGAATACTAACGGATCAGTATTGAGAGCAGTGTCTTTCATGCCGTCTTACTTTGTCAGTAGAGCTAGGCTCAACCTCTGGGAAAGATTGCTATACAAATGTCAGCGCTTCCACCGATTTTCTACTCGAATGCATTTGATGGGGACGACTCAGAAGACCATGCATGTTCACCCGCTCGTTTTGTATCTGTGGGATCTTGCCAGAAAGCATTAATATATTATATAATTTCGATCCCCTTACGGTCACTCTGTTCCCAGTTTATCGCCTGAGTTGCTTACGCTAATTATACTTGCGAATGAAGTACTCTTTGTTTTTTTTTTTTTTTTTTTTCACTCCTTTTTTGATAAGTAGTTATATCGTTTATATGAAATATTAACGAATGCAGCGCCAGTGTAAAAAATAAAAAATAAAAAATAAAAAATAAAAATTACGCAAACAATCTTTGTTTTTTTTTTTTTGGTAAAATTAATTTTTGCAACGCCATGTTCATCCTTGATTTAAGAGTTTTAACCACTCACTCTCTTTATTAACCATCAAAACCGACGGTTGTATAAGGCCGCATGTGGAAAATTTCTTTTACTCCACCGGTGTAAGCTGTAATTACTCCATTAATTTATTTATTTATTTTTGAATTATTAGTTGGAACGGAAAATACTACTACATGTAAAATAGGGGGTGGGTGGCGCTGGAACAAGACAGGGCAGGTTCAATTAATTTCAAGATAAAAAAATTTCAATTAAATTCTTTAACAAGCATAATTATATCAACTCTTGAACAAATTCGCAAGTTGAATAAATCATATGGGACCGACCAAAAAAAAGAATAAATCATATAGGCAAAAAAAATATATGAATTTGAAATCCTTAGATCCATTACCATAAAGTTTAGTTTGGAATATTTCCACGGAAAATTGATGAGAAAAGGGTTTGAAGTATTTAAATTATATTGAAATCAATTTTGAAAATGAGAAACATTATATTACAAAAATAATAAAATTTATGTAAAGGAACAAGGTTAATACTAGAACTCTCCACGTTTTAGGTATAGGATCACCCTTTGGGCTAGCTCTTGAGGTGGAGCAGAGCATATTCCTACGCCCTACAGGCGGAATAGGAAGTTTCATCCCATCCCCACTCAAAACTCTTTGGTAGGGCAAGTGACTTGCCATACTTAATGTGAATCAACACAAGTGGCATTTAATCATGACTTCAAATTAATATAGTAATCTTTTTAATGAAGTGATCTATTTATCTATATGTACATGCCATTTGTTTGTATTTGCAGTGAACTTTTTTTTACACCTCTATTATATCTTGTAAAACCGCTACCAACTATTCAAATGAAAAAGCTTACATAGATAAATGGAGTTATTGTTCAATATATAAACATTCAAATATTCCCCTCAAGTGTAAGTTGGACTGTGACCTAAAATTAAAACATGTATATATATGATAGTGGAGATTCTGAAAAAAATTTCAACTCAAAATGAAAATTTTGATGTCACATAAAAATTTATGGAAGTAGTGTTGCTTATTTCAAAAACTTAAACAAATAGATGAATATATTTAAATATTTTGACAACCTGTGCTCCCACGTGGTAGAGATCTTTAAATTGGAGTTTATGGTTTCGATATACATCCTCTTATTTTTTTATATTTTTGCAATAAAGATAATATTTTAATTATTTGGATATCTTATCCTATTTACAACTACCGCCTTGTATTATGTTACAGAATAGCTAGAGAAAGCAAATTGATTTATTAAAAATTATATTATACGGTGAAGATATTTGTGATACTTGTAATGTGATTCTCATAAATCAAAATTAGACAAGGGTAATACATACACACACACTATTTGGTGTTTTCTCTATGTATGTGTTTGTGTATATGGGTGTATGTGTGTGTATGTATTACTCTTGTCTAATTTTGCTTAATGAGTAATTTAATTTAATTTTCTCCATCAATGTTAAGTTTTCAGAATCAACAATTTTACCCTATAATTACGTAGAGGCATAATTACTTTACTAGCTTAGCTTTCAAAATGAACCTTTTCCAATGCACAAGAAAATTAAAGTAGAAACATGCTTACATGCCTGTAATTGATGTAAAAAATTATAGGTTGTTTTAATTCTTCATTTATTAAGTTCCCTTAAACATCTATAGGAAAGTTTTATAATAATAAAAAAAAAGTTTCAAACATGTTCTTAACATTGAAGAAAGTAAATGTTATTAAGATACTTATTAATACTCGTCTATTAAAGCGAGAGCGGTGTGGCTAGTATAATGAGTCCAGGCATAAACGTTAGCCAATGGTCCGATGACTCTTGGCACGTTTCTTTGGTCATAATTATCATTGAAAAGTGAAAAAAAAAAATTGACATAATTCTTTCTTTACATAGTATTTTTCGATAAAAAAATGTTTACCTTATAGCATATACAAATTTCTGTGATGTCCTTCATGTCTTTATTGGTGAGATGAGTGGATACAAATAAATCATATTATTTCTTTTTCAATATTTTGAAAAAAAAATTACTACAAAAGACATTTATTTATTAATAGTTTTTCAACACCGATATCGCTTTCTCATATCAAATATAGCTAATAACTTACTTTAAGCTGACTCTGTCCCTCTTTCTTCCTATAGAGTTCATTCTATCCATTGACAGTTGACACCATGATCAAAATTTTTTTTACCAAGGTAAGTTGCTTCTTGGGCATGGAAAGCTTTTTGGGCAACTTAATTTGCAAGCTTTTAGTTGTATAATTCTTCAGCAAAATAAGCACCTCACTTTTCTCAAGCTCAAAAAGCAAAAGTAAAGAACTTCAATTTGATGACTATGTCTCTCTTTCTTACTCTAGAATTCATTCCATCCATTGATAGTTGACATCAAGATCAAGTTGAGTCTCTACCAAGTTAAGTTGCTTCTTGGGCTTGGAAAGCTATTCGGGCAACTTAAATTGCAAGCCTTTAGTCGTATAATTCATCAGCAAAATGAGCACCTCACTTTGTCAACCCTGAAAGCAAAAGTAAATAACTTTAATTTGATGACTCCATCCCTCTTTCTTACTATAGAGTTCATCCCATCCTTGACAATTGACACAATGATCAGGTTGAGTCTTTACCAAGTTAGGTTGTTTCTTGGGCTTGCAAAAGCTATTTGGGCAACTTAATTTGCAAGCCTTTAGTTGTATAACTCACTAGCAAAATGAGCACCTCACTTTTCTCAAGCCCAAAAGCAAAAGTAAAGAACGTCAATTTGATGACTTTGTCCCTTTCTTACTTTAGAGTTCATTCCATCCCTTGACAGTTGACACCATGATCAAGTTGAGTCTTTACCAAGTTAAGTTGCTACTTGGGCTTGGAAAAGCTATTCCAGCAACTTAATTTGCAAGCCTTTAGTTGTGTAATTCATCAGCAAAATGAGCACCTCACTCTTGTCTTGCACAAAAAAGAAAGTAAAGAACTTCAATTTGATGACTCTATCTCTATTTGTTACTATAGAGTTCATTTCATCCTTTGACAATTGACACAATGATCAAGTTGAGTCTTTACCAAGTTAGGTTGTTTCTTGGGCTTGCAAAAGCTATTTGGGCAACTTAATTTGCAAGCCATTAGTCGTATAACTCATTAGCAAAATGAGCACCTCACTTTTGTCAAGCCCAAAAGCAAAAGTAAAGAACTTCAATTTGATGACCCTATCCCTCTTTCTTACTTTAGAGTTCATTCCATTCCTTGACAGTTGACACCATGAACAAGTTGACTCTTTAACAAGTTAATTTGCTCCTTGGGCTTGGAAAAGCTATTCAGGCAACTTAATTCACAAGCTTTTAGTCGTGTAATTCATAAGCAAAATGAGCACCTCACTTTTGTCAAGCACAAAAAATAAGGTAAAGAACTTCAATTTGATGACTCTATCTCTCTTTTTTACTAGAGAGTTCATTTTATCCCTTAATAGTTGACACCAGGATCAAGTTGAGTTTTTATCAAGTTAAGTTGCTTCTTGGGCTTGCAAAAGCTATTTTGGCTACTTAATTTGCAAGCCTTTAGTTGTATAACTCATTAGCAAAATGAGCACCTCATTTTTGTCAAGCCCAAAAGCAAAAGTGAAAAACTTCAATTTGATGATTCTATTCCTCTTGCTTGCAATAGAGTTTATTCCATTCCTTGACAGTTGACACCATGATCAAGTCGACTCTTTACCATGTTAAATTGCTCCTTAGGCTTGGAAAAGCAATTCAATCAATTAATTTGCAAGCCTTTAGTCATATAATTCATTAGCAAAATGATCCCTTGACTTTTGTCGAGCACAAAAAAGAAAGTAAAGAACTTCAATTTGATAACTCTTTCTCTCTTTCTTACTACAAAGTTCATTACATCCCTTGATAGTTGACACCAAGATTAAGTTGAGTCTTTACCAAGTTAAGTTCATTCTTGGGCTTGGGAAAGCTATTTGGACAACTTCATTTGCAAGCCTTTAGTTGTAACATTCATCAGCAAAATGAGCACTTCACTTTTGTCAAGCCCAAAAGCAAAAGTAAAAAATTTCAATTTGATGACTTTGTCCCTCTTTTTGAGTTCATTCCATACCTTGATAATTGACACCGTGATCAAGTTAAGTTGCTTCCTAGGCTTGGAAAAACTAATTGGGCAACTAAATTTGTAAGCCTTTAGTTGCATAATTCATAAGCAAAATGAGTACATCACTTTTGTCAAGCCCAAAAGCAATATTAAAGAGCTTCAATTTGATTCAAGATATAATCTTTATAAAGAGATACCTTTCATGCAAAATATAGTTATACAATTGAAATTCTCCAATTCATTGTCTCTAAAATTCTCAATAAAATATGTTTGGTGGATATTTTGGTTGTTGTGTTTCCTAAACTTTGAACCTTAAAATTGAAAACGACCAAAATTGACCTTATTTTATACAGGACACCAAAAATATTTATATAATTTTCATTCCTGTTGAAAACTCCTACTTGTTTTTCCCCTCACCGAACATATTATCAAGAAAGTAGAAGATGAAACAAAAGACAGTTTTTAGTAGAACATTTTTGCAAACCAAATGCACGCTAAATATCTTGGGAGAAATTGTCCAATCATTTTTAAACATATTGTATGAATGCCAATTTAATTCTAAATAATTACTTGAAATTCTAATGTAATCATTTTAGACAATTTTCACCAAAAATCGCTCATGTGATGGCAGAAGGCCGATGATTACTAGACCACTATGTCAACGATTTCCAATGAAGATTAATTGGAATGACTACATTAGAATTTTGGCTAAATATTTAGGGACCAAATTCGTAAAATTCAAAAAGTTTATGATTGAATTAATATTTGTGAAATATATTTATGACTGATTAGGTAATTTTCCAAATACCTTGAGAGATTTGATGGTGATTTGGTTTTCAGAAAACTAGTGATATGAGTTGAGTCAAAAGGTGGAAATGTTAATTCGACTAAGTTGGCGCTCCTGTAATTACAGTTTTTCTCTTGACCCGACTCCAAGATACTTGAAATCAAGCCTCATACTCAACTATCTTTCCTTAAAAACCATCGCCTAAAGATTTTCTGTGCAACCAACGAAAAAATGACTTTCATAATTTGAAAAGTCCAACTAATTCATGAGATTTTAAATTTATTAGTTTTGGAAGAACTTACTTTAAAATTATTCGTTCCTCTACGACGATCTGCTGAATATGGTTGACACCTTAACTTTTGCCGGCAAGTCGAACATTGCTTTTACTAAAAAATAATAAAAATAATAAAAATAAATAATAAATAAAATAGTTAGTGTGTATAAATCCACATTCATTACACCACTTTAGGCTTTTCGGCCCATCACTCCAGCCCATCAGATCCAACCCAGCTCACAATTCTTCAGAACTCTTCCTTTCTCTCTCGCTCTCTCTGTGCATGCGCGTGCCTCGTTTCTTGCAGGTGCTCATGAGTGGCAGTCGGGAGAGGTAGGATCAGAGAGAAGACCTGGTCATGGTGGAATCCGCAGGGGGTAGGCGAGATTGAATGCAGCCGCAGAGGAGGAGATCCAGAGGAGGAAGGAACTCCTGAGCGTGCGTCTTCTCGCAAAATTCCAGAAAATCCCTCCCCTCTGCAATGTGTATGACGTTGGTTTTTTTTAGTGTCCACAGAGAGAGAGAGAGAGAGAGAGAGAGAGAGAGAGAGACGGGAATAGAGAGAGAGAGAGAGAGAGAGAGAGACGAATTCCCTCTCCACTTATTCTCTCGGACTTGGAATCCCTCATGGAAACCGGTTCTCTTCCTCTCCTGACCTCCACCTTTGTCGCGCCTGGATTCCTCTACACACGCCAACAGGACCGAAGGGTCCTCTCTTTGGCTTTTATATCTCACGAGCTCTCCTACTGGCGTCAGAGAGCTCTGATGATTCTTCTCCCTCACCTCACCATTCTGCCAAGCTCCCTCACTGTAACGCCAGCTGAGTTTCTAAAGCAACGTCGCCACCATTGCCAACTCCAACTCGACCTCATGCAATCGTCGGCATCAGCTCTGACGAGTTTGGCTGAGAGGCTCTGTTGTTAGCTCCTCGTTCAAGAGCTTGCTGTTCTCGTTCAAACCTTTATCCATCCATTCCCGAAATTCTTGACGCTCGTCCTGCACCTCAGTGACTGCCATGGAAGCGCGGGTTTCGCCTAAAGCTGCCCTTGCAGAGACGGACTTGATAACTCCCTATTTTGGCGTTTTTCCTTGTTTCGAGTCTTCCGCCGGCAGCTCACTTCACGGCGGTGCTTGGTTATTGCTCCTTTATTCCTGATGATACTCACGTACAGCGGTGACCTCAAATAGTCACGGTATTACTCTGCTCCACAAGACATTTCTTTATTGGTAGATGAGTGGATATGAAGAAAATCATATTATATTTTTCTTTTCCGATCGTTTGAACAAAATAATTTTGCTACACGACATTTGTTTAGCAAAAAATTTTCAGACAATGATATAGCTTCGTGAAATTAACAGTTCCCATATGAAATGTAGCTAATAACTTACTTTCTACAAGAAATTTTTTATTCCTTTAGATTAGTTTGAAATTACATAAATGTCTTAAAAGACACCAACATTTTTAGGAAAATGATTTTCAAGTCATTCAGTTTTCACGAAACAAATAAAACCTAAAAGCATTTGAAAAATGGTCTCCTCATACTTGGCCATTACAACTCTAAATTCTTCAGTCTTGACACTTAGAGCGTGTTCGGTAATGTTTCTGTTCAAAAATTGTTCTCAAAGATAGAAATAGAAAAAACAATTTCTATTCTGAGGAACAATTTTTTATTAGAAGAACGCGTTTGGTAACTACACAAAATATCTGTTCCTAGAATAAAAAAAATAACATAAATATGTTTGGTAAACTTGTGTAATTTTTTTGATTATTTTAATTTTTATAATATTTTTATTTTATTTTTCCTTTTTTCTTTCTTTTTTTTTTTTTTTTTCTTCCTTTTGGCCGGTGGTCTCGCCTAGCCACGGTGAGGCTCACGGCCCCGATGAGGCCGAGCATTGCTGTGGCTGGGCGAGGCCAAGCCTCACCGGGGGCGCCTACACTCTTGCAAGGTCGCCGGCCATGGCCAAGGCTGGCGACCGGCCAAAGAAAAAAGAAGAAGAAGAAGAAGAAGAAGAAAAAAGAGAAAAATAAATAAATAAGTTTTGTGTTTTTGTTCTTTTGTTTCTTCAAAAGTGTTCCCAAGAATAAGAAACAAGTTTTTCTTATTTATTGTTTCTGTTCCAAATTTGTTCCCGGAAACAATAGTGTAAACAAACGTGTTTTTGTTCTTTTTTGTTCCCTGGAACAAAAGAACAAAAATTGTGTTATAGGGAACAGAAACAAAAACCAAACAAATAGCACATCAATGACACAATTAAACAATTCTACACACCAGGACATATCAACAGCAAGCACGCGCAGAATAGACATAATATGTAACACAGCAAATCATACATCGGTACAAACACAACAACACGAACACATCAACAACTCAACGCATACGAAGATGAACCAATCAGTAACCCTGCCCACCCAAAATGAATGCATATACATGCTGTTACTACTCTAAATTCTTCAGTCATAACACTAGGGGCTCACCAAAATAGAACAGAAAAAAAAATGAAAGAGGAAATCTGGACAGCAATTGCTTGGCATGAATGAACAACACATCAATGACACAATTGAACAATTCCATATACCAGGACATATTAACAGCAATCATGCACAGAATAGACATAATCCATAGCATAACACATTGGTACGAACACAACAAGGTGACCGCATCAACAACTCAACGGATATGAAGATGAACCGATCAGTAACACTGCCCCCCCCAAAATGAATGTGTATGTGATGACTAGAGCAGCAGCTCAATACTCTTGCAGCATGCACCCAAGATTCAAGATATTAGGATTTGTTCAATACGCTTGCAATCTCAACATGTACAGAGAACAAACCCAGCAATATTTTTTTATAATATGTTTGCAGTTGGGCACAATAAACATAGATCAACATTTTGTGAAGCATAAGAAGTAAATGTGCATGGATCAATTCATTTTCGTTCAAGATGCCCTCAATCTAAGTTATGGAATACTTAGATATCAGATTTATCTCATGTAGAAATTTGATATGCATCTAATCTGAGAATTTCAATAACAAATCCTAAAACAGATAGCTACTAACTTCTGAAATGAAAGGAAACAAATACAAGTAAAGTCTATAAAACAAAACTAATGTACCAATTAAGCAAAGGGAAGCTCTCAATCAGAATCTGAATCGAAACACACATTGATCTAGTTCGGGAATTTTATCAAACAGGTGGTAGATTTTTCCGTCAAAGGATCTAGATGCAGAAATAAGGGAGAAATCTTATCACAAAGAGGCAACGCAGCATGCTCCAGGTCATCAAGAAAGCCTCAAACGCGACCAGATTTCACGCTGGTGGAATTGAGTACTCGTTCTTTTCCTTCAGCAGAAACAGAGTATGTGGATTTAGCTTGACGAAGAGTAACATCTGACCACCATTGGAGATCAAATCAGAGGACCGAATCTTCAGGAGTTGTAGCACCAAACACTGGAATGGACTAAAGGAGGGAGATGGAGAATCAAGCACTTCGATGAAGTTAGCCCGAAAATGCAAGCGAAGAGAGCACTTCCTGTGGCTGTGAAGCTGGTGGTGTTGGGGGAAGTGGCCTGCAATGACAATCGGTGATAGAGAGAGGGTAAGGATGCATAGAGGAAATCGATAGAGAATCACAACTGAACATGAGAATTCCTTCCCAATACTCTCTGCTTTATTCTCTGGGGTTCAAATGCGAACAGACTATGGTGGTCGGTGACTGGAGGGCGGCTACTGGTGGAGTGGAGGTGGCCGAGTATGAAGAGGGAATGGCGACCTAGAAGCTGCTGGAAAATGATGACACGAGAGAGAATTCACTGAGCTCTGTGTATGGGCGTCCTCATTGTTCCATTCCACCCCGCCGAATGCATACATGTATAAGATACGAATATGTGGAAGCGAGGCCGTAGTGAGTTGGGCCCAACGTTTGATTTAGTTTTTTTTTTTAATTATTTTCATATACTTCTTGTTTTTACATTAAAAAAAATGCATATTCGATTTGCTGAAAAAAATTCTGGCATGTTGACACCTAATTTTAGAAAAATAAAATTGCATTTTGAACAAATAAAAGGAAAAAAAATGAAAACGGGGGAAGTTGATTTGATTGAATTATGCAAGGAAATATGGGATTTTGATGGATTTCCGGATTTTGTTAAATGCAGCAATAATTTTGAAATCAAGTGAATAAGGGACAAGAATTTTGCAAGATGGAAGAAATTTAAGCAAGATCGAGCTAATTGCGAAATCACGCTCTAATTTGCAGATTTGATTTAATGTGGCAAGAGATGGAAATTTGGAAAATGCCATAAAAATGCAAACGTCTCGAATCACTATAAAAGAACGCTGCATTTTTCAAGAAAGGGGGTTGGAGGAAAACAAAAAAATTCAAAAAGAAGAATTCGTGCAAGAGAGAGAGTAAAAAATAAAAGAGAGGAGAGGAAGCCTTCGTCCATCTTCAATCAACGAGAAAAAGGCCGTTTTCTCTTTTTCTTGTCCGACAAGTTGCGAGAGAAAAGGAAAAAGTCAGCAAAGAAGAGGGAGAATTCGGCAAAAGTGAAAGGACGTGCGACAGGTGAGTGAGAGAAAAAAGAGAGAAAAACAAAAACAAAAAAGGGAAAAGTTTCTTCTTCCTCGTGCAGCACCCCCCTGCTCGCCGAACTTGCGAGTGTTCGCCGGCCACCGCGTCGCTCGTTTGCGAGCACCGCGCCACCGCCGCTCGAGCCTCGACGCCTGCAATCCACGAGCAACTCGCCACGCCCGATGCTCGACACCAATAGCATCACCATCGCCCCGAGCACCCGCTAGTGGCCGCCACTCGAGACCCCACGGCCGAACCCCCACCGGAACTCCGACAACCGGTCAAACAACCGCCCGGCGCCGTTCCCCTGTTGTCACGCCCCGATCCTCGGGCACGCACACATCCTTCTCCTCGGTCGATTATAATATGCGATATCCCAGGACCATATATCGCCGACCCTTTCTTTTATTAAGCACATGCGGAAGCAATTATAAATCCCCAGACAATAAAACAATGGGATAGAAAAGCAGGGTCATATTTTTCATATTGAAACTTATAACCAAACTCGTATACAAACATAACCCAGAGTACTTCACAACTTTTTACTCTATCTCTATTCACATCAAAATGGAATTCTCAAAAGAAAATGGAATCTCAATCCCTTCAGGTCATACTCAAAATCTCTCTCGGTATTATCTTCTTCTTCCAAAAATCCTTCTACTTAGGTTTCACCTCCGAGTTCTTATTCTCAGATTCCTCCTCAGCTCCTCAACGGGGTCCTGAAATGTTTTTCCCCAAACTGGGATGAGACTACGTCTCAGCGAGTGCTACCCCACTAAGCCCGATTAGTAAACCATTATACTAAAGGCTGCCTAAACACGCATAGGTTAGAAGACGTACCTTAGCATCAGATCCCACCTGCAAGTCAGTACAATTCACAATAGGCACTCAAGCAATCATATCACCGATCGAAGCATCGATCGAATCGACCTAGTCGATTACAAGCCAACAAGACCATTCACGGTCATTTCCATTCAATCAAGCAATTCACAACATCAGATCAAAATAATGATCAATCGACCTAGTCGATTACATGTCAACAATGACCCTTATCGGCCAATTCAGTTCAATCAGTCAATCCATGACAAACGAATCAAACCACATCGATGATTTCATCTATACTCGATAATTAATCTCAACATTCCCATTCAACATTCCCGCTCAAATATAGGCTCAAGGCGCTAGAGGTGACCCCAACACGAAGTCTCGTCATCGTGCGGTACTTAGTCCTTGACCACAAATAACAATAGTATAAGGCGCTAGAGGTAGCTCACACGAAATCTCGCTATCGTGTAGTACTTAGTCCTTAACTACAAAATGCAATAGGGTAAGGCGCTAGAGGTGACTCACACGAGATCTTCCATCGTGTAGCACTTAGCCCTCCACTATGCATAACAATGCAGCGAGGCGCTAGAGGTAATTCCCATGCGACTCAGGTCGCCATGTAATACTTAGTCCTTAACTACAATAAACAATGGTATAAGGCGCTAGAGGTAACTCACACGAAGTCTTCTACTTGTGTAGTACTTAGTCCTTTACCTGCTCATGATCCATTAGTTTCCCTCAACACAACACACATCACATCACTTCCGATAATCCTCTTGCTATAACTGTGAGTCAACATACGATTAATCCCTCACGGCCCAATGACATTGTGCCTCGCACTGTCTTGGCCTCATTTCTTCGTATCAAAAATATTCAATAAAATATCGTGCGTGGGCACACGGCTGGCCTTAGCCAAAATATAATATTTTCCTTTTCATAACTCCCACATTTTCTGTAGTCCATTCGAATATTTTTGGCATCATCAACTGATGCCCGGTTATTTTTCAATTAATAACCAGAGATTATTCAATTAAAGAATAATTTCCAATTTCACAAATGATTCAATTTAGCACAAAATAATTAAACGGACTTTTGCACGACAATCAGCACAAAATTCCGATCGTCGGCCATCTCAATCTTAATTTCCGAAAAATAAATAAATAATTAATTAATTTCAAAAATTAATAATTAATTTCAATAAATCCAATTTAGCTCAATTAAAGCCCAATGAAATAAACGGGCTGCACCACGATCATCAGCATAAAAATTCGACCACTAGCCATCCAAGTTGAATTTCCGGAAAATAATTAAATAATTAATATTAAAATTCAATTTAGCTCAAAATAAAGCCCGATTAAACAAACGGATTCCACCACGGTCATCAGCATAATTTTCCGGTCACGAGCCATCCCTTAAATTTTCAGGAAATAAATAATTATTTAATTAATTTCGAAAATTAATTAATATTAAAAATTCGATTTAGCTTAAAATAAATCCGAATTGAATAAACGGGCTTCACCACAATCATTAGCATAATTTTCCGGTTCCAGACCATCTCCCTTGAATTTTCGGAAAATAAATAATTATTTAATTTAATTCCGAAAATCAATATTTAAATGCCAAAAATCCCACTTAGGCCCGAATCGCCAAATTGAAGCCCGATTAGGGATCGGAAAATTCCCGAGATACTTCCAATAAATAGTAGACCACGTCTACTTGCTAATAGCGCAATCAATTTATCTAAATCGTACAACAATTGACTAATAATTGCTAATTAATTCTAATCTAACAACCTAAACATAATTAATTAAAACTAAACCAACCTAAAGCATAATTAGCCAACTAATCCAAGATTAGTGAGATTACTCACCAAATCGCGCGCAAATCGGATCAATCCGACGGGGACGACGCGAGGAACGATAAACCCCAAAGCACGGCTCGGGTTCGGGGCCCGAAACGGCCCAAAACGGCCCACGAACCGGCTGGATACCCACACGGTGGGTTGCTGTTTTTGCTGCAAAACAGAGAGGAAGTGAGTTGGTTAGGGGCGGCAAGGGTTCGGGATGGTAGGTGGTGGCTTGGCGAGGCCGAGTGGTGGCTTACGGTGGCCGGAGGTGGCCGAATAGGGGCGAAACCGAGCTGAACAGAGGCCGAACAGCCTGGACGATGCACGGCGGGGATGGCGAGGCGCGAAGGAGACGGCGGAGCGCACGGCGGGGAGCGGCAAACGTGCGGGCATGCACGGGCGTGCCGGACGAGCGGCGAGCGGGCGGCGGTCTCCGGCGAGCTGATGCCGTCTGTTCTTCTCCAGCTTCTGGTTTTGTTCGTACGAGCAGAGAGAGTCGAGAGAGAGAGAGTGCGAAAGAGAAAGAGAAGAAGGGATAAGAACATTTGACTAGTCAAAAGTGAAAAAGGAGAAAGAGATAGAGCAAAGTGGAAGACAGCAGGGGGCATTCGGTGGAGGGGATTCATGCACGAGGGAAAAGAAAAAGAGAGAGGAGGAGAGAGAGAGAGAAAGAAAAAGAAAGAATAAAATAAGAGGGAAAAGAGGAATGGTCAGCATGGGGAGGGGGATTCGCACGAAGGGGAGGGGAGAGGAGAGAAGAGAGAGAAAAAGAAAGGGAGAGAAAAGAAATAATAATATTATTCTTTTTTTTCTTTTCTTTTCTTTTCTTTTCTTTTCTCCTTTTCCTTTCTAATTTCTTTTGGTCTTCAATTTTTCCTCCGATAATTTCTTTCTTGAAATTTCGGGCTCGTCAATAATTTGACGGGCGATGAGACGAGGTCCAAAAATTTGAATTGTGACACACTCGAATATTCGATTCCCGAAACCAAATTAAATTCCATGATTAAAATCGACCGGACGTGATTTAGTCCAATCCAACAAATTAGGTAGCTTTTAGGGATTTTACCGCGGATATATCCCTTAACGGCTTCACCCAATAAGTTAGTTAACTCGTGAGTGATCAGCTCAGAGAAAAAGGACCATAGGCACGCTGACGATATGCACATTTCATTTTATCGAAACGGGATTGAATTTCAGGATGTCACACCTGTCGATTCCCTTAGGTAGTTTTCTTTTTATTTTCTTTTTAACTTTTTACTTTACTTTTCATTTTATTTAGTTTAGTTTATTTTACTCTTTTTATTTGTTATGTTATCTTTTTGTGTATTTCATTTGATAGCATTTTTAGTTTAGTTATTTGATTTGTAATATTGGGTGTTAATATCTGTAATTTTTGTAGGCGTTATCCGCAAGAATTTTGTCCGGAATTATTATGATTATTAATTTGATCCGAGAGACATTGGATCATTTTTTTTAATTATTTTAATTGCTGGGCTTTTTAGTGGAATTTCAATTGTTAAATCACAATGATTATTTAATTTGGTCCGTAAGACTTCGGATCGATTTGTAATTATTTTGATCTCTCCGTTGTGATAATTAGGGTTAGAATAATCGTTAATTTGACTGTGAGACAACAGTTATTGTTTCGATTATTTTAATCCTTTATTTTGTTGATAACTAAGATTTAATATTTATTTAATAATTACTTATCTTTAAAAAAACTAAAAAAATCAAAAAAATCAAAAAAATCAAAATTCTGCATGGGCATATAGGTTTAGTGAATCATACATGTAGTTTTAGTGAATTAGAAATTTTTTAACATTACATTTTTAGGATTGCGTTTTTAGAAGTAAGTTAGGGTTGGACCTAAATTAGTTTTTCAGATAATATTCGTACATTTTACTTATCCCATTTTCCTTTTAATAAACAGTTTTCTAAGATAGAATAGGGTTAAGTCAAATTAATCCCTAGAACAAATTAGAAAATTATCCCTTTTTAGGTAGTTTAATTAGGGTTTTCATAAATTCTGAATTTCAAAAAAAATCCAAAAATACTAGGTGCATGTTAACTAGTTTGCATAATAGAATCATTTAATCAGAATTTGTTAATTAGTAAAATTAGGTCATGAGGTGCATGTTAATTAGTTTGCATAATAGGCCCATTTAATTAGAATTTTCATATTAATAGGATTAAATCATTTAGCTAAAAATGCATTTTCATAAAAGAACTCCAATTTTTAAGAAAATAAAAAAATGATTGCTTGCTTTATTTTTAAGAAAATAAAAGAACTCCATTTGAATGTTTTAAATAATGGATGAGCACCCGTGTGGTCACCGCATTTGCATGATAGCAATTTATGTTAAAATAAATCAGCTGCTTGCAAAACATTTTGAAAAATTAAAAAAAGAAATGGTACCGAAAGGGCATTAGAAAATCCTAGTGTAACCAAGTCCCCGTACCTTTAGTCTCTCGGTTTGTAGGAGTAAAATAAATCTCCCTTTATTTTACTTAGGTGTCTAATCGACCTACCGTAAATTGATTAGTGGCGACTCCTAGTTAATAATCTTGCATATTTAAAAATTTGGATTTAAGTCGCGAATTGGTATGGGCTTGGGAGAGCCCGAGCTAAGTGTAAAAACTTAGCAGTCCATTAACCTAGTTTTAGGTGGTGCACCCGAAAATTAGGTCGCGACAGCTTGGCGACTCCGCTGGAGACTTGTGTTAAAACAGTTAGTGGACTTAGGCCAATTTTTCTTTTTCTTTTAAAATGTTTTTACTTGGCAGCGAGGATCTCAGGTATGTCCCTAACATTTCTAAGGTGTTAAATGTTCTTGCAGATGGGAGGTATAAGGGGAGTAGTCTATGCTAACATTTGCCTTGCAGGTTGGAGTGTGTGATGAATGATTTATTCCTGATTAGAAGTGTTGTTTGCATTTAAACTATTGTGCATGTTTTACTGCTTTTAGCACTACACTTTTGCACACACAACCTATGGCCGGACCTGGGCTGCGATAGGATTTTTAGGATGGTGTTGAGAAGGATACTTCCTCCAAAGCGAGACCGCTATGTAGAGGTTGACCTTCTCTTCCCCGGAAGTCCTTTCATGGTGTCGAATGTGTTTGTCCATATCCGCGAGACTGTGTGACTATTGGACATTCCATTCGACTGAGCCGGAGTTAGGGGGACCTGACACGTTAATGCGAGACTGCAACGGTCAGATCATCCTCTTAGCTTCACTTTGTTAAGCCGTCTAGATAGAAATCGAGCCCCACATTTCATGTGCATGTCTATGAGATTTCCGTTGATTTTTCTTTGATGAAGTAAGTCTTCTATCCCTGTACCATGTAATTTATTTCGTCGTACTTTTGAGTCGGTCCATGACAATCTAGGTCAATCATTGATTTAATCCATTTGTCAATTAGAAATGACATGAGGAAATTGCCATGCAATGAATCAATTTTTTAAAAAAGAAGAAAGTTTTGGAACTTTTTTTTTTTCAATTCATGTCTAGGAAATTTGATCTTGCTAGAGTAACTATTTTTCTAAATCTCTTTTAGGAAATTCCCTTCTTATACAAACTTTTCACGAATAAATAAAAAAAATGAAAAAAAAATCAGATAATTGTCATGGATTGGCTATCTATTTACGCTTCATGCTTATTCTGTTCATTTCTTCGAATTAGGTGACAACGGAGCCGCCTCATTTACCCATTATTACACGATTAAGAGCTAGAATGGCCGATCAAGCTGAAATGCGTGATCGCATGTCCTCCGTGGAAGATCAACTCAAACAGTTAGCCACCTCCATGCAGCTTATAACAGTCAGCTTCAATCCCTCCAGGTGAATCCAAATCCTCCACCTGTTCTTCCTGAGATGGTAGTCCCGAGAAACATGGCCCAAATGAGTGATGACGAAATGCCTGAGCTAGAAGATGACTTGGTCCTCGTTGGAAAAGCCAAGCCTGATAGCGTTCCCAAGACAGAGCAGGATGAGCGCGTTGCAAAGATGGAAGAGAAAGTGAGACAGCTCCAAGAGTCACAAAGCTCACTCCCATTCGACCTCTCGGTCTATGAGAAGGTCAAAATGCCAAGCAAGTTCAAAATGCCAGAATTCGAGAAGTATGACGGGACATCTTGTCCAAAATCTCATTTGCAGATGTACCACGTGCGCATGGCCCAGCACGTTAAGAATGAGCCCCTCATGATCCAATCATTCCATGCAAGTTTGACCGGACCCGCACTGAATTGGTACGTGATGAAGAATGTCAATCTTCTCGACACTTGGAATCAAGTGACTGACGCATTTCTCAAGCGGTATAAGTTCAATATGGACATTGCACCTTCTCGAGAAGATCTTGAGAGGATGGAGAAGAAGAGGAGCGAATCATTTAAGGAGTATGCCGTGAGATGGCGAAATCTGGCAGCTCAAATCACTCCTGAGCCTACTGATAAAGAATTGATGAAATTGTTTGTCAAGACTCTTCCATCTGAGTTCCGTAACCGGATGGCTAGCACATACGTCGAAGACTTCAACCAACTCGTTCCTGTAGGAGAACAAATTGAGATGGGAATAAGAGAAAGGTGGTTTACTGAGCCATCTAACAAAAGGTTTTTTACCAAGAAGGAGAAGGACCTTGAAGCTGAGATAAATATGACATATTCTCAATCGAATCGCGATCGCACTCCAGTAATTAAGATTTCTACTGAGCAACAAGATGGAGAACATCAGCTCCCTGGTCGACGACGTAGTGTTAGAAGGTAGTTCACACCTCTTCCTGGACCCCTATCCAAAGTTTTGCCTATCCTCCAAAAGAAGGGATTACTCTCTACTGAGCCGAAGCGACCAAATCCCGAGCATTATCCTACATATAATCCCTCTGAAAAGTGTGACTATCACATGGGAGAGGTTGGTCACTTCACTGATGATTGCTATGTTTTGAAGCATAAGGTCCAAGACCTCTTGGATACAAAGTCGTTCTCTTTCAACAGTAATAAGAAAAATCCTCTGCCCAACCATGATGAAGGTGCAAACGTTGTCGCTAAGTGAAGGAGTTCTTATCTTCTAGGACTTCAAGTTTTTAGGATTTCATGCTTTCCGAGATTTCAATTATTGCTTTTGTTCCTAGGGTTTGCTTGTTTGCATTTTCCATTCCAATAATGTAATTCATTTGATTATATTCAATGAAATTACAATTTTATTTCCAATTTTGAGGGCATAATGAGGCACACCAAACCTGTCCGGTGACGATATCCAACAATGAAAAGAAAATATCATCCAAGGAGAATTCTGAGGACTAGGCTTCTTCATGCTTCCTCATAAAAAAAAATCTCTAAAAAAAAAATACTTCCAAAAGCATGCATTAGGTTAGCACTGTTTAATTTTCTGACTCATTTACTTCATGTTTCAGAGCATTACTTTTCGGACTGATGAGAAGGCATCTGAAAAGGCATATTAGGTTGCAATGATAGATCAATTGGCTCAATTGTTACTCAACAGAGGTCGAATTGGGAGCACTACAGATTCTAGTAGTGACATGACTGAGATAAGATGAATGTGCAATTTGAATTCACCTTGAAGTTGCATAGTATCCTATTCATGCACGTTCTCTTGTGCAGGGGCAAAAGCGGATAGAGATAATCCAAAGACATCAACTGCTGAGGCAATTCCCATTATAGAGGAATCCTTGAATGAATGTTTAAAACCATTTTGCAGTATAGCAAACTGTTTGAATTTGACATGCTTAAAGTTGTTGAGTTTTTGCATGATGACTCTTGCATGTTTTATTCACCAATTCCACTAAAGAACATCAAGATGGACTAATTTAATGAATGATGTGGAATTGATTGAGCATACTAAATGAGACAAGTCGGGATGATGAAAGGCAAACCTTATCCTATACACAGTCCCCTACTCATGCACTTGTGAGATGAGTGTAGAAAGGTTCATATACACAAGGTAAAGAGTTCTCTCGCAAAAGGTACAATAACTAAAATGATGAGAGGCAATTCATTTCTCTTTCCCAAACACTACAGGTGATCAATTGCTTAACCCTTTTGAGCCCATTCACTTATGGATATTCTTTTCAAATCACCCCTGTCAAGAATCACCCCACATCGGGGCAACTAAGAGATCAAATGACATCATGAGGTGAGGAAAATGAATTGAAATTTTCTTGCTCTCACTTGCATCAATCTTCAAGTCATGCTATTACATTGAATTCATGTGTTAATTTAAGTGCCTTAGGATAACGAAGAGCATTTGTTTCTCTATCCTACATACTTATACCCTTTGCATAGCCCACTTGAGCCTACAATTTTCATTTCTTTAAACCCAGTTGGTGATCATCCCCCACACCGGGGCAAGGCAAAAGACGGATGAAGACCCTTGAAAGTTCGAGTGTCATTCAGAGTGTAATTCCTTGACGCATGCACTGTGCGCAAGAATTGAAATCAAAATAGAACTAAGGGGCATGAAAAAGCAGTGTGCCTGGTAAAAGCAAGGCCAATGCCCATGAAAAAGAAATAAAAAAATGCATGAAAACTAGGGGCATGAAAAAATGATGTGCCCAGTAAAAGTAATGCCAATGAAAATGAAAGTGTCATGATAGGTGACTATCAGTTGCAAAAGGTTGTATCTCAATGGAGCAGTACTCAAAGGGTCAAGATCAATGGCGCATCCATGGTGAAAGAGAAGACTGGTGACAATACCTAGATGATCATCAACTTTGACCCTTATACACATTTTTGAGCCTAATGATCCTTTCGTTTCTCAACCCATGAACCCAGCCTATGTTACGTCCCTTACAAAGTCTCTTCAGATTAAGGCACTTGAATTAACATAGGGGTTCATATGTTTATAAGCATCACTCGAAGAAGTGCGAGCAGGATTATTTCTGTCTCATTTTGCAGGGTTCTTGACTTGTAAACCCGAAGATGATTGTGAAGTTGTTTTTTCAATAGCCTTGACTCAAAGAGTTCAATTGTTAAACTGTTGACCAAGCTCGTTAAGGTCCTTATTAAAGACCTCTCAGATTGGTAAGGTCGTACCGCTTGCGAGAATACTCGGACCCATGTCGATATGATGAAATTGAGTGATTCGCATAAAATAGACATTCTAAATGAGAGTGAGTGAAAGTCCTTTCTAACCGAAAGTCTCTCATTTAGTATTCTTAAGAAATCCATGTCATGATGAATGATAATTCTCTCCAATGGAAATTTGAGTGATGCAAAGGTCATTATGAATAAACCCTGATTGATCTGATGAAAACCCCACTGAATTTTGAAGTGTGCAGTCTAGAGTAGCTTAGATTGTCTATCTTTTTGATGAATGCATATCAGTTTTTGCTCTAAATCATGTCTGACAGGTAATTCAAGTTCCTTTCAGAATGTTTCATGATATTAGAAGATGAGAAACCTCCACCATGAGGTGAAAGACTTCCACAAGATGTCTAAATACAAAAAAACATATCCCAAGAATTAGAGATATCACTAGGTAAGTATATCTCTACCATACTCTAAAATACTTATGCAAGTATTCTCTCTCAAGTGCATCGACACTTGACTTGGTCAAGCTGTCCAGCTATATTGACCCGGCGTGCTTTCGTAGCCCAGAGTCCATCATTATCGACTCGGCGTGCTTTTGTAGCCCGATGTCCTTATATTGACCTGGCGTGCTTTCGTAGCCCAAAGTCTCTCTTTATCGACTCGGCGTGCTTTTGTAGCCCGATGTCCTTATATTGACCTGGCGTGCTTTCGTAGCCCAGAGTCTCTCTTTATCGACTCGGCGTGCTTTTGTAGCCCGATGTCCTTATATTGACCTGGCGTGCTTTCGTAGCCTAAAGTCCCTCTTTATCGACTCGGCGTGCTTTTGTAGCCCGATGTCCCTTTATGTTGACCTGGCGTGCTTTCGTAGCCCGGAGTCCCTCTTTATAGACTCGGCGTGCTTTTTGTAGCCCGATGTCCATATATATTGACCTGGCGTGCTTTCGTAGCCCGGAGTCCCTTTTAATCGACACTCGAAGGAGTTGTCCCCCAAAGATTTTTCTCCAGATTCAATCTGATTAAGGCGACCGAAGAATGGTTTGGGTCCTGGTCGAATGATTTCTGTCACAAGGTTGGGCGACCGAAGAATGGTTCGGGTCCTAGCCAAGCGAAACCTCAGTCTAGGCGACCGTAGAATGGTACGGGTCCTAGACAGCATTTATTGCTCTAACAAGCGACCGTAGAATGGTACGAGTCCTAGAAGGTAAATTTCCGTCAAGGCGACCGTAGAATGGTATGGGTCCTAGACACAACCAAACACTGTCATACTGGGCGATCGTAGAATGGTACGGGTCCTGGGAAAGCAGTCACTTTGTGAAGTCATGTTACTATTCTGGGTGACCGTAGAATGGTACGGGTCCTGGACATGTAACACCAATCTATCTTGAGTTATTCTACCATCCCCGAAGGTAAGTAATTCTAGGTAAGTTCCTTTACCATTTGCATTAGCATTTCCATGCATCATATAAATTTCATTTCAAAATGAGATTCATTTTCCAAAAAAACAAAAAAATAATAAAAAATAAAAAGTCATTTAGTGCAGGTGCATAATTAAAATTAGGTCTCAATTTATCTTTGAAGGCAACCTCTACGAGCTCACCTTCAAAGAGGGGCAGCTGTTGACACCTAATTTTAGAAAAATAAAATTGCATTTTGAACAAATAAAAGGAAAAAAAAATGAAAACGGGGGAAGTTGATTTGATTGAATTATGCAAGGAAATATGGGATTTTGATGGATTTCCGGATTTTGTTAAATGCAGCAATAATTTTGAAATCAAGTGAATAAGGGGCAAGAATTTTGCAAGATGGAAGAAATTTAAGCAAGATCGAGCTAATTGCGAAATCACGCTCTAATTTGCAGATTTGATTTAATGTGGCAAGAGATGGAAATTTGGAAAATGCCATAAAAATGCAAACGTCTCGAATCACTATAAAAGAACGCTGCATTTTTCAAGAAAGGGGGTTGGAGGAAAACAAAAAATTCAAAAAGAAGAATTCGTGCAAGAGAGAGAGTAAAAAATAAAAGAGAGGAGAGGAAGCCTTCGTCCATCTTCAATCAACAGAAAAAGGCCGTTTTCTCTTTTTCTTGTCCTGACAAGTTGCAGAGAAAAGGAAAAAGTCAGCAAAGAAGAGGGAGAATTCGGCAAAAGTGAAAGGACGTGCGACAGGTGAGTGAGAGAAAAAGAGAGAAAAACAAAAACAAAAAAGGAAAAGTTTCTTCTTCCTCGTGCAGCACCCCCGTTCGCCGAACTTGCGAGTGTTCGCCGGCCACCGCGTCGCTCGTTTGCGAGCACCGCGCCACCGCCGCTCGAGCCTCGACGCTTGCAATCCACGAGCAACTCGCCACGCCCGATGCTCGACACCAATAGCATCATCGTCGCCCCGAGCACCCGCTAGTGGCCGCCACTTGAGACTCCACGGCCGAACCCCCACCGGAACTCCGACGACCGGTCAAACAACCGGCCGGCGCCGTTCGTCGATTCCCTTAGGTAGTTTTCTTTTTATTTTTTTTAACTTTTTACTTTACTTTTCATTTTATTTAGTTTAGTTTATTTTACTCTTTTTATTTGTTATGTTATCTTTTTGTGTATTTCATTTGATAGCATTTTTAGTTTAGTTATTTGATTTGTAATAGTGGGTGTTAATATCTGTAATTTTTGTAGGCGTTATCCGCAAGAATTTTGTCCGGAATTATTATGATTATTAATTTGATTCGAGAGACATTGGATCATTTTTTTTAATTATTTTAATTGCTGGGCTTTTTAGTGGAATTTCAATTGTTAAATCACAATGATTATTTAATTTGGTCCGTAAGACTTCGGATCGATTTGTAATTATTTTGATCTCTCTATTGTAATAATTAGGGTTAGAATAATCGTTAATTTGACCTGTGAGACAACAGGTTATTGTTTCGATTATTTTAATCCTTTATTTTGTTGATAACTTAGATTTAATATTTATTTAATAATTACTTATCTTTAAAAAAAACTAAAAAAATCAAAAAAATCAAAAAAATCAAAATTCTGAATGGGCATATAGGTTTAGTGAATCATACATGTAGTTTTAGTGAATTAGAAATTTTTTAACATTACATTTTTAGGATTGCGTTTTTAGAAGTAAGTTAGGGTTGGACCTAAATTAGTTTTTCAGATAATATTCGTACATTTTACTTATCCCATTTTCCTTTTAATAAACAGTTTTCTAAGATAGAATAGGGTTAAGTCAAATTAATCCCTAGAACAAATTAGAAAATTATCCCTTTTTAGGTAGTTTAATTAGGGTTTTCATAAATTCTGAATTTCAATAAAAAAAATCCAAAAATACTAGGTGCATGTTAACTAGTTTGCATAATAGAATCATTTAATCAGAATTTGTTAATTAGTAAAATTAGGTCATGAGGTGCATGTTAATTAGTTTGCATAATAGGCCCATTTAATTAGAATTTTCATATTAATAGGATTAAATCATTTAGCTAAAAATGCATTTTCATAAAAGAACTCCAATTTTTAAGAAAATAAAAAAAATGATTGCTTGCTTTATTTTTAAGAAAATAAAAGAACTCCATTTGAATGTTTTAAATAATGGATGAGCACCCGTGTGGTCACCACATTTGCATGATATCAATTTATGTTAAAATAAATCAGCTGCTTGCAAAACATTTTGAAAAATTAAAAAAAGAAATGGTACCGAAAGGGCATTAGAAAATCCTAGTGTAACCAAGTCCCCGTACCCTTAGTCTCTGGTTTGTAGGAGTAAAATAAATCTCCCTTTATTTTACTTAGGTGTCTAATCGACCTACTGTAAATTGATTAGTGGCGACTCCTAGTTAATAATCTTGCATATTTAAAAATTTGGATTTAAGTCGCGAATTGGTATGGGCTTGGGAGAGCCCGAGCTAAGTGTAAAAACTTAGCAGTCCATTAACCTAGTTTTAGGTGGTGCACCCGAAAATTAGGTCGCGACATGGCATCAACAAAAGGACTTCTATTTGTGTTTTTCTCAAAAGAAAAATTTATGAGAAAACTATTTTTGTATTGACAGGAGAAGAGATTCATTCAATTAGAGATAGAGAGAAGTATCGTGAGCAACAAGTAATATTATGTACTTACGTTTATTGGTGGTGTGGTGCTCCATTGTAGTTAAGTAAACTTGCAAGAGAGGACTCATAAACATTCCCATATGGATTGAACCTTCTTTGTCACTTTCAAGATAAGTTGTGAATATGTTCAATAGCTATTTAGTCTCTATCATCTACAGATACTGATTGGTCACAACCATTAATTTCAATATGGCCCCCTGCGGGGTCATCCCAATGCACGCACCCAAGTGGCTCGGAGGTCCTCATCATCCTCCGAGGGTCGATCTATGTCGGGTTCATCTCGTCATTGGCAAACACCATCTACTTGAAGAACCTCAACAAAGAGGAAAGCATGATTTTTCCTCGGGGCTATTGCACTTCCAATTGAATGCTGGTAAAGGTCCAGCACTTGCCATACTAAGCTTTAGCAGCCTAAGCCCCGGGCCTTGCTCTGTTCCCTAATAATTTTCCTTCTGAGTTAGTGGAGGCGACCACTTTCCTTGATGATGCCCAGGTTAAGAAGCTAAAGGGGGTTCTTGGCGGCACGGGCTAAGTGGCTAGTTTCATTTTCGTCAAGAATCCATCCATTACCAATCACCACTTTTTAATCCTCTTCATTTTATTTTATTTTTTTACTTTATTTTATTTTATTTTTGGGTGAAGTATGAATATGACAGAAAAATGCTACATCGTAAATTGCATAAGCAAGATGATTTATAGATATTTACTTTGGAATTAATCCCACCATAGTCTGACTATCTACAAATAGCATTTCTCCATTCGTAGGCCCATTGGGATAACTAAAATTTTCGGAATTTCAAATCATCAAAATACAAGCATTGAGATGCTCAGTATAGTTGGAAGCAAAATCCTCCAAGATTTATGGCCAAGAAGAGAACGTTTTACATGGCAAGTGTTTATAATGCTTGATAATTAAAATAAACTGAGACAATAATACTAGCCTCCTACAACATGAACATGAAAAAACATCTAATTTAAAAATCCATTCAATAATGAGAGTTTGAGGACAATATCAAGTGATCGGTAATAAAAAATTCAAAAAAAAAAAAATCCAAAGGCCATGGTTGGTGACGATTTGCCCTCGATGGACGGGACCCATAATAGAGAGATCAAGGAAGAAAGAGAGAGGTCCTGTGCTTTCGGTTCTCTCTTTTTCTTTGTTTGTTATATGCCGATTAAAATAACATCTCCCACTCAAAATCAATTTACAAAATATGGGTTCGAAAATTAGTTAAGTTTAATTTTTAGGTGGTAGATGTTGATCCAAGTTGACTTTTAGCTATTAAAGATAATTAGCTGAGACGCGCAAGGCCTTCTCTAACATTCCCATAAAAATTCTCCTTGTTGGGGAACATCAATATCTCACTATTTTGGTAATGCACCATCTATACATTTTAAAGTAACTCCGATACCATTCTCAATTTTCACATGAAATTTCCAAAAATAGACATAACTGAAAATTAATGAACAATAACCTTGTACTTTAAACAATCGCTAAAATGGTCATTGACAAAGGTTCCCGCAAAAATTATGTTATCACAAAAATCTTGTTGACACTTAAATTTTGGCAACCCATTTAGTCATTTATCGCCTTAAAAAATTAGGGATTAATTTTATTCATGAAAAAATATTAATTGCATAGGATATAGATTTAGATGCATTTGTTTTTAATTTGCATTTTTTTACATTTATTTACTGGACTAGTGGCGGATGGGTAGAATTAGTGGTTTTGGGTTTTAAATTAGCAGGCTGGGCTAGGCCCACGAAAGAAGAAAATTAACCCAAGCCCGTCGTTATGTTAAATTAATTATCTTATGAAAAATTAAGATTTGATGCGATATTATGATGATTTTTGGAAATTAAAAAAATCGCATTGTAATCTTATCTTTATCAACAGATGATGAAATCGGGGGAGAATATTTTTGAGATAAGAATTTTTGTGATCAAGAGGTTATAAGCAATATTCGTGAGATGAAAATATTAACAAAAAAAGATCATGTTTTGTTTCGCCTATAAAAGGATGCGCACGGATTTGAATTGAGAGAGGGTTTTTTCTAGAGTTTTTCTCTTCGTCGAAGTAAAAAGGAGAGAAAAATCGTCCATCTTTAGTCAAAAGAGAGCTTTTTCTCTTTTCTTTTCCTGAAAAACTAAGAGAAAAGGAAAAGTCAGCAGGAGAGTGACGAGAAAGAGAGAGAGAGAGAGAGAGAGAGAGAGAGAGAGGTAAAAGTAAAAAGCAGAGGTGAGGGGACGTTTACTGTTCATCGTCTCCCTCACACTCGCCGCTTTGCTTTGCCCTCCATCTACCAGACCGGATTCCGCCTCCTGTTTGCTGCCGACGACCCCGCGTCTGCCTCTCGCCGAGCACCGATCTGTGTCTATTCCTCCCCGCCTCCGATCAAGTGACTTGGATCACAAGCCAGGAGGACCCGCGACGCTGATTCACCCAACGCCACCCCAAAGCACGCGGAAGCGCAGACGACTGGATCGGAATCGGACGCCTCGTCGCTTAACCCAACGACCCGCGAAGCTCCGCCGCGCCTCAGCTTGTCCCCGAGGCCCTGCATCAACGATCACAGTAGATCACCTCCCCGCCGGACACCGCACCGCGCCATCACCGCCCTCTGCTCAGTCCCCACACCCGCTTGGGGCCTGATCTACCACACCGGAGCGTCGATCTCACCCCTCTGACTTGCTGCTGACCCGCGACGCCAGGCGCAGATCCGAGCTTCCACACGCCCAAGTGACAACCAACCGCGCTTGCATCTTCGCCCGACGGCCTGCCCCTCTACCCAGCTTCGACTGTGACACCTCTACTCGCCAATCTACCCGCCGCTGATTCCCCTTGCCAGACCTTCGCCGGAGCTCCGACCTCGACGCCCTCCGACGATCGGAACCCGCTACCCGGAGATT
This sequence comes from Eucalyptus fibrosa, assembly GCA_017140475.1. Classification (NCBI taxonomy): domain Eukaryota; kingdom Viridiplantae; phylum Streptophyta; class Magnoliopsida; order Myrtales; family Myrtaceae; genus Eucalyptus; species Eucalyptus fibrosa. The sequence goes on along the minus strand of CM029507.1, from coordinate 53,765,324 downwards.
AGCCGCACGAGCAAGCCGTGTTTGGGAAGAAAAAGAAGAAAGGAAAAAACAAAAAAAGAAAAAGAAAAAGAAATTAGGTAGTTTTATTTTCTTTTTATATTTACTTTATTTTATTTATTTCTTTTAAGTTTAGTTGTTATTGTGTAAATTTGAAGTGATCTTCATTTCATGAATTTTGTAGGCATTATCCACAGGGTCTTCCCCATAATTATTGTAATTACTAATTTGATCCGTAAGATATCGGATCATTTTTTTAATTATATTAATTTTTGGGGTTTGTCGATAGTATTTTATGTGTTGAATCAATATAACTATTAATTTGATTCGTAAGAATTCGGATCAGATTTTTAATTATTTTGAACTCTTTGTCGTGATAATTAAGGTTAGGATAATCGTTAATTTGACCTATGAGACAACAGGTTATTTTTTCGATTATTTTAATCCTTTATTTGATTGAATATCTTGATTGTTTAGATTTAATGTTTAGTTGATAATTGCTTGTTTTGGAGAATCACTAAAAAAATCCAAAAAAATATTTGAATTAGGATTCAGTTTGTTTTGGAATATTTCTTGTTATCTTGCATATCTAGAATAGGGATTTTATTCCGAATTTAGGAAAATATAAAAAAAACAAAAAAATGCATTCATTTAGGTTGTTAGTTTTATCATTATTTGAATTGCATGGCAATTTTTAATTTCGAAATTAATATAAAAACACAAAAAATCATCATGCATATATCATGTTGAATTAGGGCATTCTTTGCATGTTTATCAATTATAGGTAGATAATCTCTCCTAGATGAATTGCATGTTTTGTTAAGAAAATAAAAATGTCCATGTCATATAGAATTAGGTTCATGAAATGCACGTCATTTATTGATTGTTGTTAGGTCCATTTAATTAGAAATTGTCTGTCATTAGATTAAGTCATTTAATAAATGTCGCGTGACATATAGCTCGCATATTAAATTGCATGTTGAATGTCATTTTAGTTGAAATAATTTTGTACATCATTATATTGCATTGCACATCATTAGAATTAAGTCATTTTGGTTAATTTAGATTGCATGTTTGACAATTGCATGTTCATTTAGAGATCATAAAAATTTTATTCATATAGTTTAGGACATGTTGTCATGTCATATCATTTCATATTAGATTAAAAGTATTGCATTGCATATGGATTATAGTTTCATTAAAAAATGAAAAAAAAAAAAGAAATTGCGTGTTAATTAGAAATCATATCTAGGGTTGTTGATATGGATTTTAATTTTAACACTTCAGATGCCTTCATTTTTTTGAAGTAAATTCTGCATTATTTAATTGATTTCTTGAGTGTTAAATTGGTGGTATGCGCACACGTATGATCACCTCACATGTTAGCAAGTTAAATTAAAATCAATTCAATTGCCAAACATTTTTTTTGAAAATGAAATAGAAAGGTACCGAAAAGGCACTAGGATAGTTTGGTGTAATCAAGTCCCCGAACTCATAAATCTCTGGTCTGTAGGAGTAAAGTAAATCTCCCGTTACTTTACTTGGGTTTTTAATCGACCCACCAAAAATAGATTAGTGGCGACTCCTGATTGAAAATCATTTGCATGTTAAGAATTCAAACCTAAGTCGTGAATTGGTATGGGCTTGGGAGAGCCCGAGCTAAGCTTAAAGACTTAGTAATCCATTAACCTAGTTTTAGGTGGTGAACCCGAAAAATCTAGTCGCGACAAATCTCTACCGTAGATTAAAACTTAAATTCAAGCTTTGCCATCTTCGGACAATTTAAATATCGATTTGTTTAGTAAGCCCTATAGCTCTTCTTCTTCCTTTATTTTCTTCTTCTTCCTTATTAACCTCTTTCCTTTCGTCTATATTTATGGTTCCGTTAATGAACACCCTCACAAATTCTATGTGGCCGCTTACGTGGACAACAGGAGGCAACGGATTGTGACGTGGGCTAAAGTGAAAGCGAAATGACGCCGTTTTGGGTGAAACGATGCCGTTTTGGTCGCCAAATTATCTGACGCGTCGTAAGTAACAAGAACGACGCCATTTGCTTTGCGTCTCTCTCGGCTCCTCCCCAGGAATCGATCTGGGCTTTAGTGTTTATGCTGATCGATTCTCTCTCTCCAGGAAGCTCGATGCATTGCTGAAGCTCAATTTATTCAGGGCTCATTTGCTGGATGAAGGCGATCTGGGGCAGCGATCGCCGGTGTTTTGGCCAAGGAGCTCTGTTTTCAAATCCTCAATTTTCGCCGTTCAGGAGCTTGCTCTTCTCGTTCAAACCTTCATTCATCCATTCCTGAAGTTCCAGAAGCTCATCCCACGCCTCGGTGACTGCCATGGAAGTGCTGGTTTCGCCTATAACTTCCCTTGCAGAGAGAGATTGACAGCTCCCCGTTTGGCGTTTTTCCTTGATTTGAGTCTTCGACTGGCGACTCCCTTCACGGCAGCGCGGTATTGTTCTGCTCTGTTCCACTCTGTTTCTGCGTCACTGCTGTGGTTCGCCCTGTTGTTGCGAATATAAAACGCCCAACTTGCCAGCATCGCTGATTGCTCAAAACTGAACATTCGCCGGGATGGAAAGCAACAGCCAAGCCAAATCTGTTGAGACAGTAGAAACGAGTAAAAGATAACACAAAGAAAACAGGGAGAGTGGCAGCCACGAAAATTCGTCATCGCTTGGCGTTTACGAAACCCCGCTAGAGTCTCCGTATTGTCTAAGCCTGAGATTGGTAGTCGTGGCTGTAAAAGTGCCAATCAAAGTATTCTACCTTGAACATTCTTCGGCCGTTGATAAATTCGCTGTTTGTTCATTGCCACTGTGGATTACCAGGCCAACAGAGTTGCGCTATTCTGTCAAGCCAAATCGCGTCTTGTTATTTTGGAGCCTCTAAAATCGCGCACTAGCCTCCATGGCGTGTGGCCGACATTAACTCGCTTCAATACCATCAGGCCGTTTTTATTCCGATTGGGTTTCAAAGTCTATCACATGTCCGGATTTTCATCTCACCATGCTTTCCCTGTTCTGGTTAGCCGAAGTTGAAGAGAATGCCAGACATCACAGATGATGTAATGACCGACATTTCACTTCTGCTACCAGCAAAATCACAGGCTCGGTTTCCGTGCATGTTGAAATCCCGGAACACCCAGTTCTCCGACCCCTCCTTGTTCTGGTCCCATCGAAACTTGGAGAATGTGTGATTTCACATTACTATCACTTCATGAATCGCTGGTAGTTTTTATCATGATCTTTTTCAATTGCACGTAGAGGTGCATTGAAAAAACCAGTGAGTTTTACTAGATAAAATAGTGGGTATAAGTTCCTGTTATGGGATAGAATCATGGGCAGAGAGCACTTGGGGACGAGAACACAACACAGAATCAAGAGACCTTGGCTGAAAGCATATCCGATAGAGAAGAAAAAGACGGAGGGGAGATCCGTCCACTTCCCCCGTGTCTCTCGAGAGCATTATCTGTTATGCCGTTTCACTTTCTCAGCGGAGCTAGGCTCGACCTCTGGGAGAGATTGCTATGCAAATTTCAGCACTTCGACCGATTTTCTACTCGAACGCATTTGATACGGACGACTCATAAGATCAGACACGTCCGCCTGCTCTTTTTCTATCCGAAGGCGCTCCGGTGGAGTTGAACTCCATCCCGACTTGGGTGCGCAGGATCTGGTCAGAGAGCATTTATATATTATATTATTTTGATCACCTTAGGGTCGCCCTTTTCCCATTTTATCGCCTTAGTTGCTTACCCTAATAATACTTGCGAACGAGGTGCTATTTCGTCTTTTCGCTCTTTTATTGATAAGTAGTTACGTCATTAATATGAAATATTGACGCATACAGTGTGAGTGTAAATTTTTTTTTTCAACAAACGGTCTTATCCACTGTCGATTTAAGAGTTTTAACAGCTTACTATCTTCAATAACCATCAAAATCAACAGTATATAAAGCTGTAAGTGGAAAAATTTTCTTTTTCTTTGCGGGTGAATGATGTAATTACTGTGTTAACATTTCTATTTATAATTTGTTAGCTGGAACAGAAAATATTACTGCATGTCAATTGGGAGCGGCATTGGGATTGGGCAGGTGCACGACTGCAAAGCGGATGCAGGGGATTGTATTGTGGCTTCACTATCATTACAGATGTCCCTTTATCGGCCCATGTCCCGCACGGGGACATACTCCATCCCCAACCCCGAGCAAGAATGCGGAGTTCACCGCTACACTTGCTCCACTTGATAAAAACTTCAAGATTAAAAACTATTTCTTCAACAAGCCTCTCGAAAAATTTTACAAGTTGAAAAAAAAAATAATTTACGCGAAAAAAACGAATTTGTGATTCTTGGATCCTTTAGAATATAATTTAGTTGGAAAATTTTCCGTGATAAATTGATGAGAAAAGGGAATGAAGTATTGGAAGTATTCATGTTATCTTGAAATCTATGTTGAAAATAAGAAACTTTTTATTACCAAAGTAATACAACTTATATAAAGGAAGAAGGTTAATACTAGAAATCTCCATGTTTGCTGGTCTTATCCACCGCATTTTACTTGACATAGCGCGAGTATTCGGTACGTGGGGTAAAATTGCCATCCCAAAGCTAAAATGAGGCGTTAGTTCTATTTATGGTACTTAATCAGTATTTCGAGCTTAATATGCATTTTTTTAATGAAGTGATTTATTTATTTACATGTACGAGTATGTTGTTATTTGTCAATATTTGCAACAAATTCTTTTATACATTTATAAAATTTTGTAGAACTATTATTAACTATTTTAATCAAAAAACTTAAATTGATAGATGAATGCATTCATTTAATATTTTAATACTTATCCTCACACTTAAGTTAGACTTTGCCCTAATATGAAAGAGTGAAAATACATATTAGAGGAGGCAAATAAGGGATTTCAAAAAATTTGAATTCAAAACTTCCTATTTTGATACCGTATTAAATTTTGCAGGATCATTGTAAAAAATTTTAAAAGCATATGCTGTCATATTAATCTGTCATTTATTATTTAAATATTCTAATAACTTGTGTTTCCCATGTGGAAGAAATCCTTAAATTGGAGTTTATGGTTTCATATGCATCCTCGTGCTCTTTATATTTTATAATAAAGATACTCCTCTTGAATATTTGGAGATTCTATAGTCTAATTACAGCTACTACTTTTTTATATATTACAAAACAGGTTAATATGATATTGACAATATAATCTATTATACACTCCCATCAGAAGAAAACAGATTGATTCGAGTCTTCCGCCAGCAACTCACTTCACGGAGGTGCTTCGTTATCGCACCTTCATCCCCGATGATACCCACACATGCAGCGGCACCTCCCGTAATCGTTGAACTGGCCTTGACTTGCCACCGTATCACTCTGCTGTACAAGACGTTTCTTTATTGGCAGATGAGTGGACACGGATAAATGATATTATATTTTCCTTTTTCGATTCTTCGAACAAAAAAAAAATTGCTATACAAGACATTTATTTTGTGAAAACTTTTTGTACAATGATATAGCTTCCTTAAATTGATAGTTCACATATAAATTGTAGCTGTTGGGAATAACGGATCCCCGAAAACCAGATTCGACACTGAATCGAAACCCTAAATCAATACGGAAGACGAAGCCCGGGAATAACACGTATCACCGATCGTAAAGCACACCACGGATTCGAGCGTACCATTAAACACCGACGCCGATTAGAGGAAGAAAACCTGGTCCTGTTCGATCCAATGGCGCCTTGATGGGAAGAAGAACGATGCCGTTTGCCTTACTGTTCTTTTTGTCTTTTTGGAGAGAGAGAGCGCGTGGGAGAGGGGAAGACGTACGTTATGTTCCAACCGATGTCTTCTCTCTCTCTCTCTCTCTCTCCTCCCTTTTATATGTCCCTCCATCCACGGGCTCTATTCCCGTGGGCCGGGCCTTTTAGCCCAGCATGGGCGGACGGGCCTTAAGCCCATCACCAATTAAAACCATCATCTCCCACTCGCATATGGTGGGCTAAACAGGATTCTCTTTACCTCTCTTTAACATTCATACTGGTGAATAATCCGTGCGACCAGCATACTTTGAGAGCTCGTTGCTATACATCTGTTAGGAATATATAGCAGCTCATAATGGGCGTCACACTCCGAGTAGATTTAGTATGCAGTGCCCTAGATCGATCGATCATATTTATATCTCTCTTGATCTCTTTTAAACAATGATATATATATATATATATATATATGTATATATATATATATATATATATTGTATTCACAATTATGATTATCCCAAAGACAGTCATAATTGGTTAACCGGTGAATACAAAACTATAACTTGATTCTCCAAAACCGATCTTCCTCTTTCCTTCAAACTCTCAATTTCAGTTCAGCTTGCTTTTCTAGAAATGTCCCATTAGATCGAATCACTCATGACCATTGGCAACATCCTAAGATAGCAAACACTAAATAGAAATCTTGAGAATAAGTAAGAGTCATGAGGGGACTAAGAAATTGAGGAACTCTCTTCCTCAAGAGTCTCACACGACATAAAAGTTGAGATCAAACTTTTGCCACTCTTATTGGTCGTCTCATGCATAAGTAGTATGAAATATGTATTACGGTATTAACTCCTTTCCCCTGGAGCGTATGTCTATACCTTTCAATACCGTATGATAGTTCAGACATACCCAATGTCTAACTTGAGTTCACGTATCTACTCATTCACAAAATTCATCAGAACTCACATCTGGCATCTTAGATAGATAAAGTAAAATATGTGGGGTATTTTACTTTCGGACATAGTAAGTATTATATCCTCATCTTAACACCTAGTTAAGGCAACATACGTGTTTTAAGCTTGAGCTCTCGATTATCACCTAGATAATAAGCTTAAAAACAGTCTCATCTCTATTTATCATACAGTAAATAGAGGCGATTACCCGTGTGAGTGGGCTAATCTTATATCTGTCCGACATACTTCTCAACTTAAAGTAATGCACTAAGCATTAAGATGCATAAAGATCAAACAAAGATTCATAGGCATTAATGATGAAAACACAAATTCATCAAATGTGAACACTTAGGGAAATTACAATATTCAGTACATTAGCCTCTACGCAATCCTAGAGATTTCATATAGCCATAAAACACATCTTTAGGTATTGGCTTTGTCATAGGATCTGCTACCATTCCATGCGTAGTATGTACTCTAAGTTCACATCTTTTCGTGCAACCATATCCTTGACAAGATTATACTTGGTATCTATATGTTTGGTCTTGCCATGATATTTTGGATATTTGGTGTACGCTTTTGCCACTTGGCTATCACAGTTAACCAACAATTAATCTGCAGCACTTCCAATAACATCTAAATGATCCAAAAAATCTCTTAAGCCAAACACTTTCTTACACTGCTGCTGATAATGCCACGAACTCAACTTACATCGTGGACAAGGCTATACACTTTTGTTTCTTACTGCTCCAACATATGGTGCCATTATTCGGTAAGAAAACAAATCCAGAGGTAGATTTCATTTCATTTAAATCTCCTCCCCCAATCAGTATCAGAATAGCCTTTGAGTTGCAGATCCTTTCCTTTATAACTCAGCATATAATCAGCAGTTCCCTTTAGATACCTTAGTATTCTCTTAACGGCTTTCCAATGTGCTTGACCTGGATTGGATTGGTATCTGCTCACCATTCCAACTACTAAAACATATGTCAGGTCTTGTACACATCATAGTGTACATCAAGCTTCCAACAGCACTAGCATAAGGAACATATTTCGTTTGTTCCTTCTCTTGTGGAATCCTTGGACACAGACTATGGCTCAATCCTTCACCTTTTTGCAATAGGAGTGTCTATGGGTTTACAATCTTGCATACGAAATCGTTCAAAAATCTTATTTATATATGATTCTTGCGAAAGAGACAACGATCTATCCAAAACGATCTCTTGAAATCTTAACTCCAAGAGTGTATGCAACATCACCCATGTCTTTCATCTCAACATTAGAAGACAACCATCTCTTGACAGTATTAACCAACTCCATATTGCTTCTAGCAATCAGTATATCATCAACATATAATGATATGATCACAAATTGATCCTTGGATCTTTTGATATATGCACAATGATCCTCATCAATCATTGTAAACTCATATGCCATTATGGCATTATGAAAACGCATATACCATTGTCTTGACGATTGCTTAAGGCCATATATTGACCCCCAAAGTCGACATACCTTTTCCTCTTGGCCTTTCATTATGAAACTAGCAGGTTGTTCCATATATTTCTTCCTCTAATTCTCCATTGAGGAAAGCAGTCTTTACATCCATTTGATGTAACTCAAGATCCATACTTGCCATTATTGCCAGAATAATGCGAATCAAGGTAAATCTCACTATAGGAGAAAATGTATCTTCATCATTAATTCCTTCCGTTGATTATAACCCTTCGGCACAAGGCGAGCCTTATGCCTTTCTATTGAGCCATCAGCCTTTTGCTTTATTTTGAGAACCCACTTGTTCCCAATAGCTCTGCGTCCCTTTTGGAAGATCAACTAGTTCTCAGACTTGGTTTGACTTCATTGACTCTATCTCCTCTTTCATTACATAAATCCATTTTTCCTTACTAGGGCATTTCAGAGCCTCATTAATATTTCTTGGCTTATTCTTATCTCGTGGAGCAATTATAAAAGTTTCCCCTTCAATGTCAAAACGTCGACGGGGAATACTTTGGCTACTTGTTCACCATATGGGAGATTGTACACTTAGCACATCATTCCCCATAATGCTCCCACTTGGATTAGATAATGATGATGTCGTCACATCAGGTGGTTGCAATTGAGAATGAGTTGAATTCAATTCATCACATCTCATATTACTCCCACTTGGACGAACTCCACTGACATCATTATCTTGATCCAAGGTTTCAAATAGGGAGTTATTTTCCCTTATTTCGCCCCTCTTAGGAAATTCATCCACTAAGGATGTGACATCCCATGATTCAAATTCAGTTATGCTCCCACTTTCCTGCTCACCTATGAACACATACCATTTTGAGTGTTCGTAGTATCTCATGAAAATACTATTATTTCCTTCGGGACCCAATTTCCCAAACTTGTGAGAGGACTCATGAGTATAGGCAGCACAACCCTATGGCTTAAGAAAACTTAAGTCCGATTTTCTAATTGTCCATAACTCATATGAAGTGGAAATAACTGATTTGGAAGGCACCCGGTTAAATATATAGGCAGCAGTTAACAACACATCATTCCAAAAAGTGATAGGTAAGTTAGCATGCGCCATCATGAACCTAACCATTCCAGTAGGGTTTTGTTTCTTCTCTCCGCAACACCATTTTATTGAGGAGTATATGGAATAGACAATTATCATTTTATTCCTTTTTCATCACATAATTTTTGAACTTATCGATAAATATTCTCAACCTCGATCGGATCTAAATACCTTTATTTTCTTGTCTAATTGATTTTCTGCCAGGTTCATAAATCTTTAAAACAACTTATGCTTCAGATTTATGAGAAATCAAATAGACATATCCAACTCGAGTATAATTATCTATAAAAAAAGTGATGAAATAAACAGCCCCTTGCCTTCCTCTCACATTCATTGAACCACAGACGGCCAAATGGATTAAATGTAGAGGAAATTCAGCTCTTTTATCTTTTCCAAATAGTTTCCTTGTCATTTTCCCTACTAGGCAATGTTTACATATGGACAAATCGACTTTTTCAATATTGTCCAACAAGCCCTCTTTGGCTAGTCTATTCATACACTGTTGGCCAATGTGACCAAGTCTAGCATGCCACACATTCACATCATTATCATATAAGGTAGAAGACGTGAAATAAGGGAATAACATATTGACATCATCACAGTCAACATTTAGTATAATAAAACCATTCAGTAAGTGACCACAACCATAGTAGTTTGTATCTAAACACAAATCTACACCTTTATTATGGAAGTTCATATAAAAACCAAGCTTGACCAACACCAAAACAGACACTTAACTTTCGACGAATCTCCAGAACATATAGAACATCAAGATGCGTCCACCATGCATGTTCAATTGGCAGGTGCCAATCCCTTTAACTTCAGCTCTAGAGTTATTTCCAATATAGATCCACTTAGTTCCAATTGGTATCGTCGGAATTCCATGAAGGATCCTCTATCCTTTGCTACATGGTCTGTCACTCCTGAATCTACATTCCACAAAGGATTGGATTCAGCCTATAATGCAGAACTTGACATATAAGCAAAGTTCTCAAATGTACAAGAGGTGTTGACCTTTTTTGGCTCACTACAGTTGCGAGTATAGTGACCTTTCTTGTCACAATTGTAACACCTCACCCTTGACATTTTCTTCTCTTAAGGACGTTTTCCTCTCTTGTGTTGGTTAACTCTTGATTTCTTGCACTAAGGACTTGATCCTTTGCATTCCCACATATTGAACGAATCAATACGCTTGCGCTTAGAGCACAAAGCACTTTCTGAGCTAGAACCAGCATTGAAAATATCTATTTTCGGCTCAAATACCGTTAGGCGGTCCTCAGCTAGCTCAAGGTGGCGCACAGCATCCTCTAGATCTTCCATAATATGTTCAAGAGCTTCTAGTGCTTCTAGCTTTTCCAGCACATATTGAATCTTCATATTCAATATTTCACGATTGTTGCCATTCATATCAGCAATTATATTCTTAGTTGCGGAACCATCGTTTTGAACACATCAGACATACATGCACAAATAATTAATGCCTATCATTTATGCATCCCTATTTGCATAGACCCATCATATTAATGAATAATTTCAAGTAAGGCTTTAGAATCAAAAGGTCACTATGTTTCCAATCATCCTCCAAAAATCCTAACTCAAAATTATTATTTATATAATTGTCTTATACAAATAAATTCTATGAAGTTACAAAAACTTCTATTACTACTCACAGCTAATTACCCACAGCAACTAGCAATAACAGAAAGCAAATAAAATCTCACATCCAATAAAATAACAATGCTTTCACATGATACAACTAACATATGGGTTGCTACATTAACAACAATCAGGTAGTAAACATTACATAATTAATCAAAGAAATAAATAGGGAATGTCCCTTCTAATCTATCAGCTAAAACATCTGAGAAAACTGAAGGCACATTTGCCAACAATGGAAAAACTTTTGGAGAGCATTCATGTCGCCACCAAGGCGCATTTACTCTACGCCATGTGGCGCTCAATCTAAGGGTTGAAGTTTTGGCCAACTTAATCCGATAGTGCTCTCTTACAAAAGCTTCCACCAGCCTCCTATAACCCAGGACCACGTTGACCTCCCATAGCCGATCTAACACTGCTTGCCATTCAGGTGGAAGAGTGTTCATCAAAGCTGGCACCTTCTCAAAATCTGGCATAAGATAACCATTCCAGATGATTTCCTGTATCATTTGATTGACCCTGACTACATGTGATACTAAATCACCGTCATGCCACCGATAATCAGCTAACTCTGTCATCAGCCTTTTAAGTCTTGCATTTCCCTCGTCCGTTCTCGGGATTGCAGGTATCCTTGCATAACGCATCATAGTTCCTACAACAAATGCAGAACTAAAAATGAATCACTTATAATCCATAATAAATATAAGGGAAAATACATAATTTTTTTAAAATTCATGCAACAAATGCAGCATTAAAAATGGATTACTTATAACCCACATAGGCATGACTGAAAAAGAAACAAATTCCTTTTTTTTTTTTCGGGTCAACGGTCAAAGTCAACGGTCCACGGTCGGTCAACGGGTCGGGTCAACGGGCGCGCGGGTCAGACCGGTTAGACCGGACGGACCGGTTGGGCCGGTCGGACCGCTAGCGCGGACCGACCGCACGTGCCTCACGCGTGCGGGGGATGACGTCACGCAGACGTGCCCGGCGAGTGCCTGCAACCGCGAGTCAAGTCGGGTCGCTGATCGGGTCGGGTCGCCGGCCGGTGACCGCCCGGCGAAACGTCGTCGACGATGACGTCATCGGTGACGTCATCCGAGCGGTTACCGACCGTTGGATGACGTCACGATGACGTCATCGCGTGACGTCAGCACGCATTGGTCTGCGGACCGGCGCGTGCCGGTTCGCCCGGTCGCCGGCGCGCACGTGCCGGTTCGTCGCCGGCGGGTGTGGCACACGCGCTGGCCATTGCCAGCGCTTCGGGCGCGTCGCGCTCACGCGTAGCAGCTTCTGGCCGCGTGTGGGCGCGTGCAGCGTCGTACGGCGGCGTGCGACATGTCGCCGGACTCGTCTCGACGTTGTCTTTCTCCCCATGTGTTCAGAAAACGATTTCGACTTACGAAAACTCAGAAAAATGGCCGAACAATGCTCGGGTATCGGGATTTCTTGCCCTGATCCGTACAGCCGAAAAGCTTTTGCGAAAAATCAATCAAAAAACATTAAATTGATCGGGAAAAACGTGAACTAGGACTCTGATACCAATGTTGGGAATAACGGATCCCTGAAAGCCGGATTCGACACTGAATCGAAACCCTAAATCAATGCGGAAGACGAGGCCCGGGAATAACACGTATCACCGATCGTAAAGTATACCATGGATTCGAGCGTACCTTGTTAGCCACAGATTAAACACCGACGCCGATTAGAGGAAGAAAACCTGGTCCTGTTCGATTCGATGGCACCTTGATGGGAAGAAGAACGATGCCGTTTGCCTTACTGTTCTTTTTGTCTTTTTGGAGAGAGAGAGCGCGTGGGAGAGGGGAAGACGTACGTTATGTTCCAACCGGTGTCTTCTCTCTCTCTCTCTCTCTCTCTCTTTCTCTCTCTCTCTCTCCTCCCTTTTATACGTCCCTCCATCCACGGGCTCTATTCCCGTGGGCCGGGCCTTTTGGCGCAGCATGGGCGGACGGGCCTTAAGCCCATCACCAATTAAAACCATCAGTAGCTAATAACTTAATTTGTACGAGAAAACTAGAGGCTCACCAAACTAGAAGAGAAAAAAATGAATTGAGGAAATGTGGATAGCAAGTACTTGGCATCAACGAACAGCATGTCAATGACACAATTACACATACCAGGACATACGAATAGCAAGTGTCCACAGAATGGACAAAATCCATAACACAACACATTGGTATGAACACAACACAGTGAGTACATCAGCAGCTCGGTATTTGAGATATTAGCATTCGTTCAATACGCTTGCGTTTTCAACACGTACAGAGGACTAACCAGCAACATTCTCATAATATGTTTGCAATTCGAACAACAAACAGGGACCGACATATAGTGAAGCAGAAGAAGTAAATGTGGACGGATCAATTCATTTTCGTTCAAGATGCCCTCGCTCTAAGTTCTAGAATACTCAGTTATAAGTTTCATCTCATGTACACACTTGATTCGCATTTGATCCGAGAATTTCAATAACAAATTCTAAAATGATTAGCTACTAAATTCTGAAATGAAAGGAAACGAAATACATGTAAAGCCTATGCAATGAAAATAATGTATTGATCAAGCAAAGGAAAGCTCTCAATCAGAATCTGAAACAAAACACACACTGATCTAGTTCAGGAATTTTATCAAACAGATGGTAAATATTTCGGCCAAAGGATCTAGATGAAGAAATAAGAGAGAGGTCGTATCCAGACTTATCACAAAGGCTCGAACGTGGCTGGATTTCACCCTGGTGGTATGGACTATGGAGCACTTGGTCCCTACTTTCAGCAGAAACAAAACATGCAAATATACATTGATGAAGAGTAGTAGCTGACCGTGATTGGTGATCAAATCAGGGAGCGAAGTTTCAGGGGTTATAGTGCCAAAGACTATAACCGAATAAAGGAGGGAGAAGGAGAACCTAGCACTTCGATGACGTTGGCCGAAAACAGGGGCGAATAGAGCATTTCCTATGGCTGTGAAGTTGGTGGTGTTGGGGAAGTGGCCTGCAACGGAAATCAGTGACGGAGAGAGGAGTAAGGATTCATAGAGGAAATCAAGAGAAAATCACAACTAAACGTGAGAGTTCCTTTCCTCTGACTTGTGCTCTATTCTCTTATGTTCAAATGCGAAGAGCCTATGGTGTTCGGTGATTGGAGACAAGTAGCAGCTACTGGTGTATGGAGGTGGCCAAGTAGCTAGAAGCTCCTGAAAATTGACGATGCGAGAGAGAATTTGCTGAGCTCCGTGTATCTGCATTACCACTTGATGGTTTTATTTATTAATTAATGTGATGGGCCTAAGTTGGCCCGTCCGCCCATGTTGGGCCTAAAAGCCTAGCCCACAAGATTAGGGCCCATGGATGGAGGGATATGTTGAAGGGTTGTAACTTTTGGGGAACGTCTTTTACCGAAGGGACACATCCTTTGGAGATGACGTATTTAAGGGGGAAAAGAGAGGGAGGAACGCACCTTTTGACAGTACGTACATTCCTCCTCTCTCTCTCCCTCCAAAAGAAAAAACAATAACAAAAGAGACGACACTCTCTTCCCTTTAAGGCAAATTGATGTCATCGGATCGAACGGGATCAGTTTTTCTTTCTCATATCAGCGTCGGTGTTTAATCTATGACTAACAAGGTACGTTCGATTCTGTGATGCGCCTTAGGATTGGTGATACATGTGATTTTCCTGGGCTTGTCTTCCGCACTTGTTTTAGGGGTTCGATTTAGTGTCGAATCCCCTTTTTGGGAATATGATATTCTCAACAATGGTATTAGAGCCATTCTTCATGTTTCCCGATCCCTTTTTCATGTTTGTGAATGATTTTTGTTTGAATTTTTGTGAAAAATCGGCCGACACCGATCGAGGATCGAAAAATCCAAACACCTGAGCACTGTTCATCCGTTTTTTTTTTTTTTTGATTTTCTGTAAGTCGAAATCAGTTTCTGATAGCATAGGGTCGAAGGTCTCGTTGAAACAAGCAAGACGAGTGGCCGATTTGAAGAAGCAGGCGCGTGTGTCGCACGCGCGCGTGCCCGCACGTGCGGCGCGTGCACGGCACGCGCCAGCTGACGTCATCGTGACGTCAGCTGCACACGCGTGCCGAGTCGGTCTGTCCGACCTAGCCCGACCGGCTCGGCCTGACTTGGCGGCCCGACCCAGTTGACCTCAACCCGACTGACCGTTGATCGTTGACGACCACTGACCGTGGACTTAAAAAAAAAAGGGAAAAGAATGTGTTTCTTTTTCAATTATGTGTATGTGGATTATATGTAATCCCTTTTTATTTTGCATTTGTTGCAGGAACAATGCCTCCCCTTAAGTTGCGCACACCTATTCGAGCAATTACTGACAAACAAAAGGAAAGGCTTTTAAGGTTGATAGCCGATTTGAATAATTATCGATGGGAGAGCAGGGACATAATAGATCATGTTCTTGAAGTCAACAGAAAAATTCAAAAGGTCATATGGAATGGTCGTCCCATGCCACAGTCTGAGATGGTACGATTTTTCATGAACACTCTTCCACCAGAATGGCAAGGAGTGTTGAATCGCATATGAGATGTCAACAAACCTGCTTCATATAGGCGTATTGTGATGGCTTTTATAGATGATTATTACCTGATTGTTACAAAAGAAAAGATCATGAAATTGAACAAAAAAGGAGCTTTCCCAGTTCATATATTGACTTAGGTTTAAATATTTCGAGCTATCTTTCTTTTAGTATACTTTATGGATACCTTATGTAAACGTTTTACTACCTAGTTGTTGTTGATGTAGCAACTGATATATAAGTTGTATTATGTGAAAGCATTATTATTCTATTGGATGTCAAATATTATTTACTTTCTATTATTGTTGACTGCTGTGGGTAGTTCATAGAAGTTTTTTGTAGTTTCATAGAATTTATTTTGCATAAGATAATTATATTAATGATATTTTTAAGTTAGGATTTTTTGGAGGATGATTGGAAACATAGTGACCTTTTGATTCTGAAACCTTACTTGAAATTGTTCATTAATATAATGAGTCTGTGCAAAATGGATGCATAAATGATAGGCATTAATTATTCATGCATATAAATCTGATGTGTTCAGATCAATGGCTTCAGCCACAAAGAGCATAGTTGTTGAGCTGAACAAAGGTGAAAAGCTCAATGGCGACAACTATGAAATCTGGCACATGAAAATCCAATATGTGCTGGAAGAGCAAGAGGCACTAGAAGCTTTTAACCTAACCATAGAAGAGCCTGAAGATGGGAACACTACACAACACAAGAGAGATAATGATGCATTTGCTGCATGGAAAAGGAAGAACTCCCTTGCGCGCATTACGTTGTTGAGTAGCATGGAAAATGATGTCATACGAGAGTTCAGACGTTTTGTGAATGTCAAGGAAATGTGGGAAGCATTGGCAATAAGATTTGATCATACTTCGATGACCAAACTGAGGTAGCTCATTATTAGGTTTGACTCTTACAAGAAGCCTCATGGTCAAACCATGAAGCAACACTTGAGAAAGATGTCAAAAATGATAAATGAGCTGAAGGATGCTGGCCATGTCTTGACTGATGAGCAGCAAGTGCAAGCAGTGATCTGTTCCTTGCCTCAAAGTTGGGAGCATATGAAGGTGCACTTGACCCACAATGAAAATATCAAAGTCTTTGAGGATGCAGTACGCCATCTTGAGCTGGAAGAGGACCGCTTCTTGGCGGCTAAACCGGAAACTGAAATATATAATGCTAATTCTAGCTCAAATGGAGCTTCAGGTTCCAAGCGCAAACGTCCTGATTAGTTCAAGAGGTGGAAAGGCAAGGGACCAAGTGCTTCAAGGAAGAAACCAAAGGTTGACCAACATGAAAGAGTAAAGCGTCCTCGAATGAAGAAGCTGACAAGGGTGAAGTGTTACAATTGTGACAAGAAGGGTCACTATGCTCGCGATTGTCGCAAGCCAAAGAAGGTATACACCCTTTGTGCTTTTAAGAACTTTGCCTATGTATCAAGTTTTATATTCTTGACCGAGTCTAATCCTTTGTGAACTGTAGATTCGGGAGCAACAGACCATGTAGCGAAGGATAGAGGATCTTTCGTGGAATTCTGACAAGTACCAACTGGAACTAAGTGGATCTATGTGGGAAACAACTCCAGAGCTAAAGTAAAAGGAATTGACACCTGCCAACTTAATATGCATGATGGACGCACTTTGTTCCTACATAATTAATTGTATGCTCCAGAGATTCGTCGAAATTTAGTGTCTATTTTAGTGTTGGTCAAGCTAGGTTTTAATATGAACTTCCATAATAGAGGTGTGGATTTGTTTTTGGATACAAATTTCTATGGTTGTGGTTATTTTCCAGATGGTTTCATTGTATTAGATATTGACTATGTTAATGCAAATGTTTGTTATTCCCTTCTCACATCTCCTAATTCATATGATAATGATGTGAATGTGTGGCATGCTAGACTTGGTCATATTGGCTAACAACGTATGAATAGACTAGCCAAAAAGGGCTTGTTAGACAACATTGAAAAAGTCGATTTGTCCATATGTGAGCATTGCTTAGTAGGGAAAATAACAAGGAAACCATTTGGAAAGGTAGTAAAGCTGAATTTCCTCTGCATTTAATCCATTCTGACTTCTGTGGTCTAATGAATGTGAGAGGAAGGCATGGGGCTGTTTATTTCATCACTTTTATAGATGATTATACTCGATTGGGATATGTCTATTTGATTTCTCATAAATCTGAAGCATTAAATTGTTTTAAAAGATTTATGAACTTGGTAGAAAATCAATTAGACAAGAAAATAAAAACATTGAGATCCGATTGAGGTCGAGAATATTTATATGACAAGTTCAGAAAATTATGTGATGAAAAAGGAATAGAAAGACAGTTGTCTATTTCATATACTCCTCAACAAAATGGTGTTGCGGAGAGAATAAATAGAACCCTACTGGAAATGGTTAGGTCCATGATGGCGCACGCTAACTTACCTATAACTTTTTAGAGTGATGCGTTGTTAACTGCTACCTATATATTTAACCGGGTGCCTTCCAAATCAGTTACTTTTACTTCATATGAGTTATTGACAGGTAGAAAATCGAACTTAAGTTTTCTTAAGCCATGGGGTTGTGCTGCCTATACTCATGAGCCCTCTCACAAGTTTGGGAAGTTGGGTCCCAGAGGAAAGAAGAGTATTTTCATAAGATACTCCGAACACTCGAAATGGTATGTGTTCATAAGTGAGCAAAAAAGTGGGAGTATAACTGAATTTGAATCACATGATGTCACATTCTTAGAGAATGAATTTCCTAAGAAGGGCGAAATAGGTGAAGATTACTCCTTATTTGAAACCTTGGATCAAGATAATGATATTAGTAGAGTTCGTCCAAGTGGGAGTAATATGAGAAGTGATGAATTGAATTCAACTCATTCTCAATTACAACCACATGACGAGACGACATCATCATAATCTAATCCTAGTAGGAGCATAATGGGGAATGATGTGCAAAGTGTACAATCTCCCATACGGCGAACAAGTTGCAAAAGTATTCCCCGTCGATGTTTTGACATTGAAGGGGAAACTTTTATGATTGCCCCACAAGATGAGAATGAGCCAAGAAATATACATGAGGCTCTAAGTTGCCCTAGTAAGGAAAAATGGATGCATGCAATGGGAGAGGAAATTAAGTCAATGAAGTCAAACCATGTTTGGGAACTGATTGATCTTCCAAAAGGACGCAAAACTATTGAGAACAAGTGGGTTCTCAAAATAAAGATAAAGCTGATGGCTCGATAGAGAGATATAAAGCTCGCCTTGTGGCGAAGGGATATAATCAACAGGAAGGAATTGATTATGAGGAAACATTTTCTCCTGTTGTGAGATTTACCTTGATTCACATTATTCTGGCAATAGTGGTAAGTATCGATCTTGAATTACATCAAATGGATGTAAAGACTGCTTTTATCAATGGAGAATTGGATGAGGAAATATATATATGGAACAACCTGTTGGTTTCATCACAAAAGGTCAAGAAGAAAATGTATGTCGACTTTTGAAATCGATAAATGGTCTTAAGCAGTCGTCAAAACAGTGGTATATACGTTTTCATAATGCCATAATGGCATATGATTTTACAATGATTGATGAGAATCATTGTGTATATATCAAAAGATCCAAAGATCAATTTGTGATCATATCATTATATGTTGATGATATACTAATTGCCGGAAGCAATATGGAGTTTGTTAATACCATCAAAAGTTGGTTATCTTCCAACTTTGAGATGAAAGATATGGATAAGGCTGCATACATTCTTGGAGTTAAAATTTCAAGAGATCGTTCGAAGAGGTCGTTATCTCGTTTGCAAGAAACATATATAAATAAAGTTCTTGAACGATTTCGTATGCAAGATTGTAAACCCATAGACACTCCTATTGCAAAAGGTGAATGATTAAGCTATAGACTGTGTCCAAGGACTCCACAAGAGAATGAACCAATGAAACATGTTCCTTATGCTAGTGTTGTTGAGAGTTTGATGTACGCTATGATGTGTACAAGACTTTACATATATTTTGCAGTTGGAATGGTGAGTAGATACCAATCCAATCTAGGTCAAGCACATTGGAAAACCGTTAAGAGAATACTGAGGTATATGAATGGAACTGCTAATTACAAGCTGAATTACCAAGGAAAGGATCTACGACTTGAAGGCTATTCAGATGCTGATTGGGGAGGAGATTTAGATGAAAGGAAATCTACCTCTAGATTTGCTTTCTTACTGAACAATGGCGTCATATCATGGAGCAGTAAGAAGTAAACGTGTATAGCCTTGTCCATGATGAAAGCTGAGTTCGTGGCATTATCAGCAGCGGTACAAGAAGGAGTTTGGCTTAAGAGATTTTTGGATCATTTAGGTGTTATTGAGAAAGCTGCAAATCCATTATTGGTTAACTGTGATAGCCAAGCAGCTATAGCATACACCAAAGATCCAAACTATCATGGTAAGACCAAACATATAGATACCAAGTATAACTTTGTCAAAGATATGGTTGCATGAAAGGATGTGAACTTATAGTACATATCTACGCATAAAATGGTAGCAGATCCTATGACAAAGCCAATATCTAGAGATGTGTTTTGTGGTCATGTAAAATCTCTAGGATTACGTAGAGTCTGATGTACTGGATATTGTAATTTCCTTGAGTTGTTCACATTTATGAACTTGTATTTTTCATTATTAATGCCTATGAATCTTTGTTTGACCTTTATGCATCTTAATGCTCAGTGCTTTATATTAAGTTGAGAAAGTATGTTGGACAGATATAAGATTAGCCTACTCATACGGGTAATCGCCTTTATTTACTATGTGATAAATAGAGATGAGGCGCTTTTTACGCTTATTATCTAGGTGATAATCGAGAGCTCAAGCTTAAAATATATATGTTGCCTTAACTAAGTGTTAAGATGAGGACATGATATGTATTATGTGCCAAAGTAAAATACCCAACATATTTTACTTTATCTGTCTAAGATGCCAAATGTGAGTTCTGATGAATTTTGTGAATAAGTAGATACGTGAACTCAAGTTAGACATTGGGTATGTTTGAAATATCATCTGTACAGTATTGAAGGTGTAGACATACGCTCTATGGGAAAGGAGTTAATACCGTAATACGTATTTCATACTACGTATACATGAGATGACCAATAAGAGTGACAAAAGTTTGATATCAACTTTTATACCGTGTGAGACTCTTGATGAAAAGAATCCCTCAATTTTAGTGCCCTCATGACTTTCACTTATTCTCACGATTTCTATTTAGTGTTTGCTATCTTAGGATGTTGCTAATGGTCATGAGTTGATTCGATCTAATGGGACATTTCTAGAAAAGCAAGCTGAACTGAAATTGAGGTTTGAAGGAAAGAGGAAGATCGAATTTGGAGAATCACATTGTAGTTTTGTATTTACTAGTCCACCAATTATGACTGTCTTTGGGATAATCATAATTGTGAATACAATATATCATTGTTTAAAAGAGATCAAGAGAGATATAAATGTTATCGATCGATCTAAGGTACTGCATACTAAATCTACTCAGAGTGTGATGCCCATTATGAGCTGCTATATATTCCTAACATATGTATGGCAATAAGCTCTCAAAGTCTGCTAGTCGCACGGATTATTCACCGGTATGAATGTTGAAGAGAAGTAAAGAGGATCCTGTTCGGCTCACTATGTGCGAGTAGAAGATAATGGTTTTATTTATTAATTAATGTGATGGGCCTAAGTTGGCCCGTCCGCCCATGTTGGGCCTAAAAGCTTGGCCCACAAGATTAGGGCCCATGGATGGAGAGATATGTTGAAGGTTTGTAACTTTTGGGGGAAAGTCTTTTACCGAAGAGACACATCCTTTGGAGAGGACGTATTTAAGGGGGAAAAGAGATGGAGGAACGCCCCTTTTGATAGTACGTACGTTCCTCCTCTCTCTCCCTCCAAAAGGAAAAATAGTAACAAAAGAGACGACATTCTCTTCCCTTCAAGGCAAATTGATGTCATCGGATCGAACGGGATCAATTTTTCTTCCTCATATCAGTGTCGGTGTTTAATCTGTGGCTAACAAGGTACGTTCGATTCTGTGATGTGCCTTAAGATCGGTGATACATGTGATTTTCCTGGGCTCGTCTTCCGCACTTATTTTAGGGGTTCGATTTAGTGTTGAATTCGGTTTTTAGGAATCTGATATTCCCGACACCACTGTTCTATTCCACCCCGCCGAAAGCATATATAAGATACGTAAATGTGGACGCGAGGCTGAAGGAAGATGGGCCGAAATTTTATTTCATATTTTTATATTTTTTTATATACTTCTTATTTTAACCAAAATGCATGTTCGATTTGCCGCCAAAAATTCAGGTGTCGATAAAATAAGGACGTTTATTTATGTTTTTATCAAATGGATAAAAAATTGCGTCTGAATTTATGACAAAAATTCGGATGATCATTTTTTTTTTCATATAACTCGTCTTATATGCTCATCATCAATGGTTTTCCATGGATTTTTCTTGTAAGGTTGTATTTGGTTTGCTTGTGTGGCCAATGGACAAATTTACTGAGACGAATTTTTGTATGCATAACAAAATGAAGGAGGATTGTCATGTGAGTTATGCACAAATTCTTTAACGGACGGCTTTAGACTTATCACTTTTTCTAAGAACCCTAGAATTTTTTCGGCGATCACATATACAATTAGCAAGTATTAGCCGTATTCAGATCATATAAACCTAGCTCGCGTCTGCCATTAGATCAGATGAATTCCATCTGGGGCCTACTTTATCTAACGGTGCACGAAAGATGGCTCAGATTCATCAGGTGCATCTAACAATTTTTCTTCTAAATCACTCGATGTGCATTAAACGTGTCGAGGAGTTGCGGTTTGATTGGCTGTTTGACTAGAAGTTCAAAAAATTTCAAATGCAAGTACCTTTTTAATCCATTCTTGAATTTCTGCAACTCTCAATTGACTTTGGAAAGCCCTGGATTCATAGTAGTTAGGTATAAGTTTTGTTCAGTTTAGATCCTTGGGTTTCGATTTGACCTTGCGTTTTCCTCGAAAAGGCGGCTATGTTCGTTGGAGACGAGCAGGGATGTCAAGTGAATGATGTCTTATTTGAAAGCTTACAATAAATCTAGATACTCTGAAAGTTTTGGGGTGAGACGAGCTAATTCAGAGAAATTATACTTGCATAGAAATTTCAAAGTGAGTTTAGTGTGTGTACATATTCGCATGGCACACTCACGTGCCAGTTTTATCCAGTGATTTGTTTTTGATAGCTAGTTTAGCAAACCTCTAACCGTCGCAAATATCTAATTCTGCATATCTAATTCTTATGCATACTTTGATAATAATTTTCTATCGATTTGCAAAAAATAAATGTTTATGGAAATTATTTATGTATATATATTCTATTTAATTATTTATCTATATATAATTAGATTAATGATTGAAGATATATGATAGGTTATAATTCCACGTGCCTCACAATTTATGTGAACAAAGTCATGTATCTGGTATATTTTCAATTTTATAGTTCCTAAGAATAAAGTCATAAATATGGTATCATGTCTACCATCGGTGTTCTTTATATATAGATTACTTTGATTATCAAACTGTTCATCTGAAGAGCATCTATAAAGAAAAATCAAATGCTCAAAAAGTTTTTTTCCACGATGAAAATTAGATTACATGATTGCATGTATTTTGTTTAAATGTTTAAAAGTAATTGCTTGTGTATACCTAGATTTTATTATGAAAGATATAAATGTAACTAATGAATGATCAGAGATTTATGGTAGGTTTAATTCCATCTATTTCACGATTCATATAATCAAAGTCATATAAGTGGTATGATTCCAATTACTTTATACTTCAAAAGAATGAAGTCTACATTTGGTATAACTCTCATTAATTGAATTTGGTATATATAAATTTTTTCTATAAATAATTGTTCATCTTTAATTCCATGATGAAAGTTGTATTATATGATTGCACGTATGTTGGTAATAAACGTTCGAGATAATTGATTATATAGATTATAATTTGAAATACCCAGAGGCTGAACGTTTAAGGCTAAAAAACTCTAATTTTCAAAAAGTTATATTCCACACATGAGCATATTTTGGTACTGGATGCTAAACAAAAATTGTTTATGCATGTGCAGATTCAATTTTGAAGTATCTATAGGAAGAAATTTTGAATTGATCAAGTCATTATATAAATAGATCTTTGGTAAGAAGGTAGGGAAACATAATGCATAGTAATTGTTCAAATACTTTAAGGAAATACATTCAATAGCGCATTGGCCCCCCTACAAACAACTATAATGAAGACATACGCCCTCAAATCAAATTCGTCAATCCTTGATCTTGTTCATATATTTGACTCCATCCCAAATGTCCTCGTTACGAAAGATGCTTGGCCAGTACGTGGATTTAACCATTTGGTATAGCAGAGGAAGCTGTAGTACTAGGAATAAAACCACGGGGATAGAGGCCAGCAAAGTAATGGGTTTGCTAACCCCCTCTAGTCTCTTCTCCAGTACAATGGTAAGAGTTGCAGCAAAGGCCACCAGCATGGAAGCCAAGGAAATAAAGAGAGAACAAAGCCCCATTATGATCTTCCCAGGCAAGGATTTGAGAAAATCTTGCGGCTCATACCGCGAAGTTAAGATGGCTAGAAATAACAAGATGGCCGTTACAGAGAAGAATAAACCCAACGCATCCGAAATTGCAAAAACCAGAAAAGAGTCCTGTCCCAACAACAAGGGAACTCCATTATTGCCATCATTGCCTCCAGGCACAGTGAAAGCAGCGGCGAATAATACCGTGGCAATTAGAGTTGAGACAAGCATACATGAATTTGCTGTGTCCTTCATCCACTTCTCTCCTTTCTCAAGCAATCCCTCGTGTTGCGCCACGAATTTATCCCAATGCGTTGTGCTATTATTATTTTTTATTTTTTTATTTTGGTCGGAGCTATTATTATATTGGTAGGTTCTTACAGAAGGGATAACCCACATTTCCACCGCCTACGCACAAGAGTCACGCACAAGAGTTACAATAAGTGGACGAATTATTGAAAATTTTCTGAAAAAAAAAAAAACTTACAAAGGAACATCTTAAGGAAATCAAGACTTATTTAACACATAATGCGAAATTGCTTGCAGGCTGATCCATCTTTGCTGGAAAAATTCTTAGGTGTCACCTTCTAAGCTTCGATGATGATTTCGTGCTTCAATACAGCCAAACAATATATGTATGAAAGCGCTATGTTTCTACTTTCAACGGAATAAAGTTTCATCCAATTTGGAATCTTCTAGAAGAATTTACGGAAAGAAAAAAAATATGAAGAGCTAGTCAAGAAATCCTAGAATGAGTCTTTTAGTACTTCTATGTGTTTGTTGAGTTCCATGCATTGTATTTTGTTTCTAGATTTTTTTGAGCGAGGGCGGCCGACCCTCCTCGGCAGTCCAGCGAGTGTCGTTGCACTCGAAGCGACCCGACGAGGGTCCCCAAACCTTGCCAATGACAAAGGGGTAGCCCCTTCTTGTTCCTCTTCGACGCTCTCTCTCTCTAATCATTGACCTTAATTTAACTCTAGCCTTTTTATTTTTAATTTTTGAGATTTGGCGCCCACTTTGCGCCATATCAGTGCCGCTAGTGCAAAACATAAAAGAAAATTGATAAAAAGTTCCATACAGATGTTCCGTCCATATAGCTAACTAAAGTACTAACGTAAAAGATAGTGTCAAGCTTTAGACCTATTAAGCATGAAATCAAAGCTTGAGGACTAAACGTAATTGTCCAAAGCTCTTTTTTAATGACAAAGAGGAATAGAGAGTCGAAATGAAATATAGGTAAATATATAGTAAAAGCTTCATGATATCATTTTTTTTTTTTTTTTTTGTAGACATGGGTTTGCACTAGTAAATTTTAGTTGATAGGTAAATTAACTAATGGGAAGTGCTCTTTACATAATAGCTATTCAGATAAAAATAGTGGCCATAAATGAACTTAGCTAACCTTTAGATTGAAAAAGAGAAGATTCAAATCATATTACTTTAATTAAATCATTTTCCATCTACACACATTTTATTTTTTCTGAACTACACCCTAATCTTAAATACAAAACATGATACAACGGAACGAGCAAAGCTATTGTGAAAGTATAAGCAAAACTGATTTAAATGTTTTTGGGCTCCAAGTTGATATATATGGGTTATGCATGAAATGATTTGCATAATAATTTCCTAATTGCATGGTGGCAGACATCTCTGTAAAGAGTCGGCCAAATTTAAGAAAGAGTCACTTGGATTAGATTAAGTGGTGGATCACAATTATATTAGAAATATTGGAATGCAACCTAATTATAATTAGTCTCAATCAGTTTTCAATGCCCAAATTTCTCTAATCAGGCCAACTTATTTTTCCGTAAATTGTTTTAAGGATGAAGTGTCGTTTCTCAAACTTACCAGCGTGGGATTTAAAAGTTCTATGATGGCAAAAGAGGACTGTTCATTGTGGTCTTAGGTTCAAGTCATATTGGAAGCATTTCAGGTGCAAAGTCCCCTGTGCACTAGACTAATATTGAGCAGTTTGCCCTTACAATCACTTAGGAAAGTAGGCCTCGTGCAGCACAAAAGCTTGGCCGGATATCTCCCAGCCGCTATTAAAAAAAAAAAAAATTTGTATATTCTCAAGACTATCTAAATAAAGTTCTAGCTATCATATTTTAAGAAACTTGTCAAGAAGACGTAATATTTATGATTAAGCATGGTCATTAAACATATGAAAACAAAGATACACAGTTATACCATTGGAGTTCCCTCTGCATTTGAAAAGCTGCTCCGGAGATTTTAGTTACAGCATCGGACTTAGGCTTGTACGTTGCTGCTGCCTTCATGATACTGTTCGATTCTCCTAGTGTAGGCGCTGGAACTAATGACAGCTCATTGGTTGAGCTTACCTTCAGAAAGAGTCTAAGAGTCCTTTCTTGGCGAAACTCCACTGCATGTGTCGTCAACCTTTCACCATAAGGCGAAATCCGAATAAGCTCCGGGAACAAGTTAATACAGAGCTTCACGATTTCACTTATTCCCCTGATTGTAGCTTGATACAGCAAGTTCCTCTCTTTGAAAAAATTGGTGATCTCGATAGTATTCATGGTAGAAGAGATCTCAATGCAAACTTGTTCTGCCAACTTGACTGCTGTCACGTGTCTTAGCTTCATCTCGTGAACTCTCTTGATTACAGGAGCTACAAAATGTCAAAAAATTAAAAAATTAAAAAATTAAAAACGAACGGGTGGCAATTGGATTGAGAAAAAGGTTCTCCAGCTCTGAGTCCCAATTTATTTTTTAGACAGCAAATCGCATCTGACAACAGTTTACTAATTGTCATAATTTTCCACATTTAGAGCTTAGGTTGGCGGGTGATTGGGAAAATGTTGGGAAAAATATTTTGTGAAGAAGTTCCAGAAAATTTTTCCTGCTACTACTTCTGTGAAAAATTAAATAGGATAAAATACTAACTGAAAGCAGTAAAGATGAATAATAAATAACACCAGAATTTTAACGTGGAAAACCCTCCAAGGCGAAGGGAAAAACCACGGGACCGTAGTCCACTTCAAACTTCCACTATAACAAATAATGGGATACAACTTCACCCAAAGGTGGATCTCTCTCTGTCTTCAATTTGTGGATCTGAACCTCTCACAAATTGGATAACTCACTCAAAGATGACTCTTTTTCTTGGAAGAAGAAAAGTGTTTCTTCCGCTACGCTGCTATGATATTCTTGCTTTTGTGTAACCTCTTCTCCGCTGAGGAGGACTCCTATTCATAGGAGCAAATACAATCCCAAATAGGAATTATACGATACAAAATCACGTAGATTTTTCTCCTAATCTCTCGTGATTTTGTATATATGAGAATATCACTTTGATTTCTTTTCCAATCTCCCTTGATTTTCTAGATGTGGAAAATCACGTTGATTTATCTCCCCATCTCTTTTGATACTTTTTTTTTCTTTTTCTTTTTCTCCCTTTTTTTTTTCTTTTACACACTCACTACTATATGTATTCTAATGCAAATATACATAATTGCATTGGCCTCTCCAATTGGGAGTGACCTACTCAACAAATCTCCCCCTCACGAGCAATTTGGAGAAGGTGTCAATCCTGCAAAAGTTCGACAGGCTTGCATCTTCATTGTAGATAGGGATTTTGTCATCATATCTGAGCCATTGTTGTCAGTGTGTATCTTCTTTAGCTGTAGGGCTTTTTCTTCCAACACATCACGTATCCAATGATATCTGATGTCAATGTGTTTGGATCGGGAGTGGAAAGTTGCATTTTTGCTAAGGTGTATTGCGCTTTGACTATCTGAATACAAGATATACTCCTCTTGGTTGTGGCCCACTTCTTGTAGGAACTTCTTCATCCACAAGAGTTCTTTACATGCTTCCGTTATCGCAATATACTCTGCTTCAGCACTAGATAGGGCAACGCATTTTTGTAGTCGAGATTGCCATGAAACTGCTCCCCCTGCAAAAGTCATTAGATATCCCGATGTAGACTTTCTTGAGTCCACGTCTCCTGCCATGTCTGAATCCGAAAAACCTTCTAACACAGTTTTACCATCACCAAAACATATGCAGTTATTAGATGTACCACGAAGATACCTAAATATCCATTTGACTGCTGCCCAATGTTCCTTACCAGGATTAGATAGAAATCTACTTACCACACCAACTGCATACGCGATATCGGGCCTCGTACATACCATCGCGTACATTAGACTGCCAACCGCTGATGCATAAGGGACTTTTTCCATTTCTTTCTTTTCTGTCTCACTTTTTGGGCACTGCTCTAAGCTAAGTTTAAAATGATTTGCAAGTGGAGAACAAACTGCTTTGGAGTTATTCATATTAAATCTTTCAAGAACTTTATTAACATACCGTTCTTGAGATAACCAGAGTTTACGATTCTGCCTGTCTCGCAAGATTTCCATCCCAAGAATTTGTTTTGCAGGTCCCAAATCCTTCATCGCAAAGCACTTGCTCAATTCCTTCTTTAAGTTGTTGATCTTGCTTTTATCCTGGCCAACAATTAGCATGTCATCAACATAAAGCAAAAGAATGAGAAAATTACCATCAGTAAATTTCTTGAAAACGATGATCGGCGGTGGTTTTGTTGAACCCATTTTTTTCCATGAAGGAATCGAATTTTATGTACCACTGTCTTGGTGCCTCGCTTGAGCCCATAAAGACTCTTCCTCAATTTACACACAAGATTTTCTTTGCCTTTGATTTTGAAACCTTTCTGGCTGATCCATGTAGATCTCCTCATTTAGATCTCCATGTAAAAACATGGTCTTCACGTCAAGTTGCTCGATCTCCAAGTTCAAGCTTGTTGCTAGGCCAAGGATAACTCGGATAGATGACATTTTAACAACAGGAGAAAATATCTCATCGAAGTCGATATCTTTCTTCTGAGCGAATCCCTTCACAACCAACCTTGCTTTGTATCGTGGCTGTGAGTTACCTTCTTCAGTCTTTAGTCGAACACCCACTTGTTTTTGAGGGCTTTTCTTCCTGTGGCAACTTGACTAAATCATAAGTATGATTTTCGTCTAAGGATTTCATCTCCTCCGCATAGCTTTTAACCACTCCTCTTTATGCTCGTGGTATATAGCTTCTTGGTAGTTCTCTGGCTCTCCCCCGTCAGTGAGCATCACATACTCATTGGGAGAATATCTACGACTAGATTGTCGTTCACGAGTTGATCTCCTCAATTGAGGTTCTGATGGGACCTGTTCAACTTGCTTGGTTCAAGTTCGTTGAATTAGTCATACCTTCAATTCTAGATTCAGCTTGCTTGTTGATAGGAGGAGCTCTTTGGGCCAAGTTCAACCGGGTATTCATCTCGTTGATGGAGATTTCTCGTGCTTCTCGAAGTCCTCGATTGTCCGATCTTCAAGAAATACCACATCCCCGCTTCGACTATTTTTCGGTTAATGGGATCCCGCAGTACGTAGCCGAATTCTTCATGTGCGTACCCCAAAAAATACATTGCTTTGATTTCCCATCAAGCTTTGATCTCTCATCCCTTGGAATGTGAACAAATGCTCTACAGCCGAACACCTTCAAGTGGCCATAGGAAATATCCTTACCAGTCCAGACACTTTGTGGTACATCACCGTTAAATGGAGCTGAAGGTGATAGGTTGATTAAATCAACCGCCGTTCTCATTGCCTCACCCCAAAAGTGGTTTGGCAGCTTTGCGTTGGAGAGCATACATCTGACTCTTTCACATATGGTTCTATTTATCCGCTCTGCGACACCGTTGTGTTGAGGTGTTTTTGGTACGGATCTTTCTAGTTTGATCCCAAGGTTTTTGCAATAATCTTCAAAAGGTCCTCGGTATTCACCACCGTTGTCGGAGCGTACACACTTCAATCGCTTGCCTGTTTCTCTTTCAACCTTCATATGAAATTGCTTGAAGATTTCCTGCACTTGATCTTTAGTTTTCAAGGCAAATGCCCACACCTTTCTAGAGTGGTCATCAATAAATGTTACAAAATAAAGCGCACCTCCAAGTGTCCTAGTTTGCATTGTGCATACATCAGTATGTATCAAATCTAAAATTTCAGCTTTTCTAGATGGTGGGGAATTATGAAATGCTACTCTATGTTGTTTTCCCATAATGCAGTCGACACAAGTATTCAATGGTGTACCTTTTATTCCGGGTAGAAGTTGCTTTCTAGTGAGAATCTTAAGTCCTTTCTCACTCATGTGTCCGAGTCGCTTATGCCATAACTCGGTGGTGACTCCTTTTCCGGTTACATTCAGCTCTCCTCCACACGGCTTGAATTGTGTGATATAGAGAGTTAGTCTTTTCTCCTTTGGCTATCACCAGATTACCTTTGGTGAGCTTCCATTTTCCATCACTAAAGAAATTGATGTAGCCTTCGTCATCAAGCTTGCCTAAATGAGATATAAGATTGTGGCATATGTCCGGAACATGTCTCACATCTTTGAGTAGTAGCCTACATCCAACATTAGTCTCCAAATAAATATTACCCATACCAATAATTTTGGACGTACCTTCGTTTCCCATCTTTACGAGTCCAAAATCACCAGTGGTGTAAGAAGTAAAAAGATCTTGACGAGCCGTGACATGGTAGGATGCGCCAGAATCAACTACCCATGTCGAATCTTGGGATGCAAGATTAATGGAATCATCACTTTGAATAATGATCACCTCATCCGCAATATTCGCAGTGTCATTCGTCTGGTTCTCGTTAGTTTTGTTGACATTATGACTTTTTGATTTTTCCGCCTTTAGCTTTCTGCATTCTCGGATGAAGTGTCCCAGTTTACCACAATGATGGCACTTCTTGTCTCGTCTGAAGTTGGATTGGGACCTTCCTCGTTGCTGATTCCGAAAGTTTCGGCTTTTGCTTCTCCCTCTCTGTTCTTGATTTTCTTGTCGATTAATGACAAGAGCCTCGGACACAGGGTTGACTCCACTCTCTTTTCGCCGAGATTCTTCATTCAACATTCTATCTTTTACCACGTCCATGGTAAGCTTGCCGTCAGGAGCTGAGTTGCTGACTGACACAACAAGTGTGTCCCAGCTATTTGGCAAAGAGCTAAGCAGCAGTAATGCCTGCAATTCATCATCTAATGTCATCTTCATAGAATTGAGTTGGTCTACTATACCTTGGAACTCGCTCATGTGTTCCGAGACACTGCTTCCGTCTTTGTATTTCAGATTCACGAGCCGCCGCATGTGATTCGCTTTATTTTGCGCCGTTGTTCTTGCGTACATCTTCTCTAATTTTTGCCAAAGAACACCAGCATCATGTTCATTAGCAAAATTTTGAAAAATACTCTTATCAATCCATTGTCGAATTTGAGCGGCACACTTCCGATTAAGCACCATCCATTCGCTATCAGACATTGTCATTGGTTTGCCACTAGAAGATGATGCCAATTTGGCTTCCGCTACAGGATCTGACTCCTCGGACGCTGGTACTGGTACCTCTGTCGGTATCACAATTGGCCTCCAAAGATCTTTAATGTATAGCAGATCCTCCATCTTTGGTTTCCAGATTGCATAATTGAATGCAGTCAATTTTATCATGTTGCCAAAATTTTCCTCCATTTAATTATGCACAGAAAAATAATAAATACAGCAACCCGGCTCGATACCACTTGTTGGGAAAAATATTTTGTGAAGAAGTTCCAGAAAATTTTTCCGCTACTACTTCGTGAAAAATTAAATAGGATAAAATACTAACGAAAGCAGTAAAGATGAATAATAAATAACACCAGAATTTTAACGTGGAAAACCCTCCAAGGCGAAGGGAAAAACCACGGGACCGTAGTCCACTTCAAACTTCCACTATAATAAATAATGGGATACAACTTTACCCAAAGGTGGATCTCTCTCTGTCTTCAATTTGTGGATATGAACTTCTCACAAAGTGGATAACTCACTCAAAGACAGCTCTCTTTCTTGGAAGAAGAAAACTGTTTCTTCCGCTACGCTGCTATGATATTCTTGCTTTTGTGTAACCTCTTCTCCGCTAAGGAGGACTCCTATTTATAGGAGCAAATACAATCCCAAGTAGGAATTATACGATACAAAATCACGTAGATTTATCTCCTAATCTCTCGTGATTTTGTATATATGAGAATATCACTTTGATTTCTTTTCCAATCTCCCTTGATTTTCTAGATGTGGAATATCACGTTGATTTATCTCCCCATCTCTTTTGATATTTTCTTTTTCTTTTTCTCCCTTTTTTTTTCTTTTACACACTCACTACTATATGTATTCTAATGCAAATATACATAATTGCATTGGCCTCTCCAATTGGGAGTGACCTACTCAACAGAAAACGATGTCATTCTTTTTTTCTTTTTAATCTTTTAGGAAAGCAATTTTTTTCTCCTTTGGGATTCAGTCAATGCAAAGCGTGAGTTTATATCACGTCTGGATGATATAAATAGTTGGATGTGAAGAAAGTAGGAGAAATTACAGGGTAACTGAAGAAAGTGATCTTCCTTGAAGATCTTTTTTAATTTTTTGGTCGGTATCTTCCTTGAAGTTCAAACGAGACTATATAATGTTAATAATAATTAAGAGAACAAAATTATAAGACTTAAACTGATAGAACAACTATGAATATAACCACGCTAGTGACATCTGTCTAGCTAGAGTAAATCACAGTAGTCTTTGCATATATAAGATTATTTTAGACTAGTATTCAAATATGTAGAGCAGCAAATATGCAGAGCAGCTAGTAATCAACAAATCATATTAATCGTACAAACTATCGTATTGTTATTTACGCTTAGCACAAAAGCAAAAACAGTTTTCTTTCTCAATTATATCTATCTATAACAAAATCAAAACTTCCACATGAGGTCACATAATGGTATGTGAGGTTCGAGTTTACTTATTACACGTTAATGATAAAGTGTGTAGGGTTGACTCTATTTTCAAATAACTTTTAATCCGGCAAAAATAGAAGAATTAGGGGCAAGGCTAAAGGGTTATTTGGGTGAATACAAAAGTTAGATGAAGATAACAAATGCAACTATAGGCAAAAGTCATGTACAACTTTTGGGAATGTTAGGACTTTTTTAAATGGTCAAGTGGTGTTGGGCTAATTTCCGCGCACTTCGAGTGGTCCACCTTCTTGGGTAATCTTAGAAGCCCATTCTCCCATATCGGCCTAACACAAGTTCTTTTGCAAATTATGGCAAAGAATTAAGTAGATGCTTTTTTCTGCTTATAAAAGAAGTCAAAAACAAACAAGCCATAGACATTTAATTGGAGAGGGATGGACAGAGATAAAAATGGTCTTGATAAAATGGAAGTGTAAATTTTGGCAGCATCCCAAAGTGACCTTGTAAGACATTAAAGTGCTACAATCAAGTTGCAAAGAAAACTCAGTCACTGGATATGAAATCATTGTAAGACTTCATTATTCGTTCGCTATCCCAAGGGCATAGCTGATACATAACAGTTCAATTTCATGCCATTATTCAAGTAAAACTAGGTGAAGGAATCATAATATATCCTACAAAGAAGCAATCATTTCAGGTTTCTTTTGCTAGCATGGAGGGAATCAACCTAAAAAGTTGACTGAAAGTTCAAAATCATGAAAGGTCCTAGGATAATGCCCAACAACAAAAATGCATACCACCCCGATCCAAATTTTTATCTGTTGGATTGTAGTTCAAGTCCACCGGAATACCTTCAGTTCAAAAACAAAAGAGCAGATGATGAGCCAGGTATGATCATCTTGAATGGAACCGGTAATGAAGGGATGCGAGTGCAGAAAGTACTGACATTTGTATATGAATGCTTCCAAAACACTGAGCTTGGTTCCGCTGGGAAAGTGAGACTCCATCCTTGCCAACACGTCTAGTATAGATCGGTTGTCGTTTTTGTCGCTTCTCTCGGTAAGTAAGTGATTGTATTTTCCAACTAGATGAAGGGTGATATCTATCCAAATTCACCGGCAGTGTTGATCAGGAAAATAAGCTAAGTCTAGAATGAAGGGGAAAAAAACATATGGAATTGAAATAGAGTGATGGAGATCTTATTGAAGTAACAAATCAAATGGGAAAAATTTAAAATGGTTGAGGTGCAGAATCTTTTGCAAATCAGCATGAAGATAACACATCAAGCAAAGTATCAAAAGATTGATTATTTGGAGATCTTATATTATTTGTCTTTTATTTTATCTTTACTTTTATCATAATTATAGGTGGTAATATATCTATTAAAAGCAACGCTTCGTTGACTCCATTCTCTATCTTCTTTAAATCATACCATGGTAACCAGCGTAGGTGAGACTCAAAATGAAATCAATCGCAGAGGGACTGCTGAAGGGATGACTTGGCCCTTCGTTTGTTGTATTTTTCGCCAGGAACCAAGCGATCTCCTTATGCTCAGAAGCTTCGAGAGCAGATAATGCCAACGGAACACGCCCTTCATTATCCGCAAGTTGCGTCAACCTAGGATTACTTTCAACTAATAACTTGACCATCGTTAACCTTCTACACAAGACAGCATTGTGGAGGGCTGTGCGGCCATCACAATCAACCATTTCAAGGGCTTTTGTGTCTGGACCCAAGAGCACAACCAGGTTCTTAACAAATTGGTCTCGTAAACTCAAAGCGGCTATGTGAAGCACCGTTTCTGATCTGCTTGTTATTTTGGCCGTCTTCGAAGCAGGATCATGTTCCAAAATTGTTTTAGCAGATTCCCAATCACCCTTGAATGTAGCTCGCAACAATGGTCCGTAATGTCGACCCTCTACGTCTTCCGATGATTCTGCAACGGATGCAAACTATTCAGGCCATTCAGTTAATACTTTTTACTTGTAGACAATGAGTAGCGTCCCAGAAAAGAAATATCATGAAGATCCGCCCTAAATACTA
This sequence comes from Eucalyptus fibrosa, assembly GCA_017140475.1. Classification (NCBI taxonomy): domain Eukaryota; kingdom Viridiplantae; phylum Streptophyta; class Magnoliopsida; order Myrtales; family Myrtaceae; genus Eucalyptus; species Eucalyptus fibrosa. Next base: position 53,730,336 of record CM029507.1, on the reverse strand, counting down.
ATTTCTCGATGAAAAAACTCTTTCGAGGGATGACGCACCTGGAGCACCTTTGGATTGACAAGGAGCTGATCCAACGCTTACACGAACATCTTCAATTTATGCAGGAGAAAGAGTGAGCACAAAATCCTTAATTATTTTTTTTTTCTCTTTTTCCTAGCCAAGATTAGGGATATGTTTGTTCGACGATAAAGCAAAGAGAAAGAACCATGAGAAAACAAGTTCCAGCAAATTTTAAGACCACATCGCTTCTACCATATCTTTTCTCGGCTGGAACCTAGACATGTACCTGCTGGTGGTTTTGCATGACTCGAGTTCCCATGTTGCTCGCTCGGCTGTGTCGCCATTGGGTTGCTCTCCTGGTTACAGTCTTTGAACAACAAAGAAAACGGAGAGTGCAAAGGAGACTTTCTACTTTCCTAGAAAGCCAATGTCGATTGGCTTGAACGTCGAGGCCTCTTATAACTAAGCTCAGACGTTGACCATTTCCAGAATAATGCCTTTAACCTTGGTTTCTTTTTCATATTGATTAATTACCTAACATAGAGAAATAATGTGGCATTCTCCTGTTGGTTCATTCGTACAGTCTTTTTCGGATGCCTCATGTCATGTGGTTAAATCATCATTTAATAAGGTCGCATCATTGAGTGGCCTATTATTATCGAAATATCCAAAAACTAAGGAAATAACAGATATATTAATGCGAACATTAACGGATAATTTTACCTTATAAAATTAGATACATTGACATCCATAATTTTATCTTATAAATTAGAACAACGGTGTCCTCAATCAATAAAATTTTTATATACATTTAGCTTTACGTGGGTATTCTCAAAAGCTTGACATCACAAATTTTTTTTCTAAGAAAAAATAAGGAATCGGATATGGAATTTATGTTATCTTTGAAAAAGCTAGGAAAATGGCGAGGATAAGAATTTAGATTGAAGGTTAATTAACGAAACGAGTTCATATTTGAAAAATAGAGATGGAACGTTTTTCATGCACATCATGGAATACGGACGTGTCGAAAATGTGCAATTATGTATGAAATTATTGAGTACATCATCTCTCTAAATTGTATACGTATCGTTAGAGTACGTCCTTTGTACAACACCTATTTGGCCTCGCATTGGGTGACTTATGGCATGTTTGGCAACTTGCCAAATAGCATTTGATTCTGTTTTTTTTTTTTTTCTCAGGAATAGATTTGGAATAAAAATCCATTTGGTAAATTTTTTGTTCCCGGGAATAGATTTGAAATAGAATCAAGGAATAAAAATAAGTTGCTTCTTTGCTCCCGGGAACAATTTTAGAATCAAGTTAACCCAAAATTCTTTTTTCTCTTTTCTATTTTTCCTTCCCTCTTCTTCTTCTGCCAAATCTCTCTTCTTGCTTAGATCTCTCTTTGTGTGTCTTCTCTCCATGGGATCTCTCTCCACCAAATCTCTCTCTTTGGCTTGCTCACTCTCGGGATGCCCCAGATGTCACTCGGGGGGGCAACGCTTCTCTTCGTGTCTTTGGCCCCTGCTCGATGCCCTATTTATAGGCCAAGGGGGCCAATTGACGGTTGCTCCTCGACTGCTAGTCTTCGACACACCGATTGGCCTCCCCCAACTAAACCAGCGTTTTGTCGGTCATCCTATCCGAGGCAACTCTAGCTAGGCCCGCCTTATAGCTCGATTGCATGGAAGACATGTCCTCTCCGTCCAAGTTTCTTGTCGGATTTCATGCTACTTTGTCTAGCGGCATTGATGGCACGTGCTCAGCCGCCCCTTTGATCGTTAATCTACCCTAGCTCCTCTGCCTAGGTCTCTTGCGTGTGGGTTTCAAAGGAAGGAGGGAGGAAGAAGACAAGGGGAAGGGGGCCAAGCTGAGCTGGGCCTAGGCCCATGCGGGTAAAAGAAGAAGAAGAAGGGGAAGGGCTAGGTGAAAAAGCCCAATCCCTCGTTAGCCTTCCTTTTAAAAAAAAAAATATAATTATCCACAAATATGGTTAAAAAAATAGAAAACAAAGCTTAGTAGATGCAAATTATATATATATATATATATATATATATATATATATATATATATATATATTTGGTGAAGGGTAAGAATAGATGCAAATAATATTAATACCCATGTGATGCAAAAATCCTTTTTGTTAGAGTCATATTTGTGACGACCTGAAATTCGAGCCATTTGAGGGATGGATAAACGTGAATTTCATCAATGCATTATTGGTTGATCTCACTCGGAATTGATCACCCCCGAGATACTGATCTTGAGGGGAAAGGCTAATGAACACAGAACTTGTGCGACTTAAGAACTTGACCTGAGAAAACAACTTTCGTGAGACTTGCGTGAGGAAGATCCTGTAGATAGGCATTGCCGATTTCAAGGACAACTAGAAGTTGATTTGCGGACATAACATAATGGGATGACGGGTGATTTAGTTTACTGTTATCGAGCCCATGAACGACCCTATGATTTGAAATAAGAATCTATTCTCTGCAATTTCATGTGGTCAAGGACGTCCATGTGTCGAGATGTCTTGAACGTGGTTTGGCACGAGTCGATTACGCGTGAATCCTCGAAGCCGCCTATCAGTCTGAGTTGTATCAAAATGGCTTTCGGGCAAAATTGACATGGCATGAGAATCCAAGATTGGACTTCGAATTTTCGGGAACGTCCGGGACGACTTTTTGGACAATGCTTCTTTGATCGTCGATAGTGCCTATAAAGCTGAATATTTGGAAAAGGGATTTACGGATTGAGGAAACAAGCCTACAAGGATGTGGACTAGGCGAGGCCAATGTGAGCCTCATGCCCAAGGTAGGACGGCCACATGGTAGGCTTGAGGCAAGCAAGTGAGCCCATTGGACCCAACCAACCATTTTACCCTTCCGAGCCCATTGTCTAATGTGACATCCTGAATTTTCAATCATGTTTTTTATTGAATAAATCGAGCATTTCGTTGACGCGCCTATAGGATTGTTCTTAAAGCTGATCACTCTCGAGATAACTAGACTATTTGAGGAAGCCATTAAGGAATATTTAGGCAATAGACTTGAGAATTCGACCAGGAATCGGTTTTTCGACCGTGCTCATTTGTAGAGGCAATTACGGCACAATATAAAACTGATTTGAGATCAGAAGTAGGTTGGTTCGACTGAGATGTGTGGCCGATTGTGGGTGACTCCACTAAATTGAAAAATTTTCATCGACCGGCACTAAATTGATTTTCTTATTGTTTTGGTACCCTATGTCCATATTTGGATCATCGAGATTTTCATGACAATCGAGAGTCGTCAATGTGTCGAGTGGGTTCATTGTGGCTCGAAGAAAATCAACCGCGGGTCATTTGTCCTAAAAAGTTTTGAAAACTACCCGGTAGCCTAAGTCACGCTAAAAATGCGCCAAATAGAAATTAACCGCGAATTTGAGTCCGATTTCAAAAATTGAAGATTCTATCACATCACAATAAATTCTAGGAATGTCGACTCAGTCTTAGAAGATTTTTCTGAAACCTGAGACTTTTTGGGAAAAAGTCGGCATTGACAGTTTTTGTTCAGAAAAAGGTCGGGATCGTTTTTAGTTGCAAAATTGGGATGCAATATTGATCCAAAGGTGAGGAAAAATATTAATTTGATAATTGAGGTGTCAATTAAAATTATGAAGGCCAAATGAGGTTGATTTGAGGTGGATCAAGTGTCCAATTGGTGATGAATTGTGTCAAATTCGTGTGCCCCCTTGGCCTAGCCCAAAATGGACCAATTCAATGTTGCAAAGAGAGCATTGGTGTCTCATGGACAGCCAAGGAAGATACATAGCTAAGGATGAGTCAATGAAGGACAATTTTGTGGAAAAATTGGACCAAATGGCCCCCTCCATCTATCTCTCTCCCTCATCCTCCCCCTTGCTGCCATCTAAGACTTCTCCTCCATCCCTCCCTGTCGTGCGACGCCACTAGCAAATTGGAGAAGACCGACTAAAGTCACAGCAACAAGCCAGGACTGCTCGTCGCCGCCTCACGTCGCTATCACATGCCAAGATCGTTCGTGTCGTTGCCGTTCGCCGCCTACGTGTGTGCCGCGTGAGCCACAGCCAGCCGTGCACGTTCTAGCTTTGCTCCGCCATTCTAGCAGGCCGCCATGAGTCCCTCTGGCCATTGTAGGCCCCGTCCGACTGCCCCTTGCCTCGCCGAACCACCCGCCTGCCCTTGCAGACCTTGCTTTGCCTTAACTAGCCTTTGTTCTCTTATTTGCAGCTCCAAAATAAAATCTCATTTTGTGGGTTCCATAGCAACTTCTAGGCCCACTTTGAGGGTGTTCCAGGCCTCGGATCCTAGGCTCGCTTTGGAGAAAAGCGACCCCTGCGACGTTTCCGTGGGTTTGATCTAACCTGCGCGTTAAACAAGTGAATTTAACTCACTAAGCCTTAATTAGTAGACTAATGATGCTTAATGGTTGATTAGATTTAATTAAGCATGATTAGGTGGTTAGATTAGATTAGAGTAATTAAATTAGGGATTTGTTGATGCATGTTAGGTGGTTAGACTTAGCCCTTAGCAAGTAGAAAGGTTCTAGTATTTATTGAATGAACCTCAGAATTTTTCGGGTCCATTTCGACATCAAATTAGGCATTACGGGCCTAAATTAGTTTTTTTGCTATTTAATAATTAATTTTGTAATTAATTAATTAATTATTTATTTTCCCGAAATTCAATAAGGATAGCCAATGATCGAAATTTTATGCTGATTATCGTGGTGCAGTTTATTTATTTATTCGAGCTTGAATTTGTGCTGAATTGATTTAAGAATGATTTTTAGGATTTATTCATAAACTAAATGATTTTGGGTAGTTAATTAAAGAACAACTGAGCATCAATTGACAGTGCCAAAAGAGATTTGGTGGGCTTCAGAAAATAGTGGAATTTGTGAAAAGGAAATTGATTATGCGATTTATCACGCCGGCTCGATGACTAAGTGTGTCATCTTGGAGAAAGGCGCTATGTTATGTCGGCTCGATGACTAAGTATGTCATCTCGGAGAAAGACGTTATGATTCGTTGACTCAATGACTTGATGTATCACCTTGGAGAATGCACGTGGGCTCGATGAGTTAGTATATCACCTTAGAGAAGGCATGTGGACACGGTGAGTAGGTATGTCATCTTGGAGAAGGCATGTTGGCCCGGAGACTCAGTATGTCATCCTAGAGAATGTACGTGGGCTCGATGACTAGATGTATCACCTTGGAGAAGGCACGTGGGCTCGGTGAATTGGCATATCACCTAGAAGAATTCACGTGGGCTCGGTGATTAAGTATGTCGTCTTGGAGAATGCATGTGGGCTTGGAGACTAGGAATGTCATACTCGAGAATGCACGTGGGCTCGACGACTAGTTGTTCCATCATAGAGAATGTATGATATTAATTAAAATGACCGGGGAAAGGTCGGGATGACATGTAATCGAATAAGTCGATTTGATCAATGTTTTGACCTGTGGTGATTATTTGAATGCTTATTGAATTGTGCTAACGTGCAGGTGGAATCTGAGGCCAAGGTAAGCCCTTTGACTTGTGTTGTGCATAGGCAGTTCTCAAGGCATATTTGCCTTCTAATCAAGTCTTAGTGGGGGTAGAATTTACTGAGATGTAATCTCACTGGTTATTGTATAACCAATTTCAGGCCCTTAGATGGTAGCACCCTCACCTCCCCCTCCTCTTGAGTAGTTTGGTGTTCCTGAGAGTATATCGGAAGAAACGCATCATTTCCACATTCACCCCGACCTAGAAGGATTAGAGTATGTGTTAGTGAAATCTACTTTTTGGGTGGATGTGGGTAGGGACGACCTGATGCCTTATGAGTATAAATCATGGTATTGTCACTACCATGATAGGCAAAGAGAGGGTCCCATACCGGAAGAGGATGTGCCATAGTTCGTCCTAGAGGAAGCTATTGGTGAGGGTACAATAGACCCTAAAGACGGAGCAGTGGAAGATGCTAAGGATCCTAAGCTTGGGAGTGAGCCAAAATCTCCAGTGGACTCAGTTGGGGGTGCCAACTGGAGTGAAGAGGAAGGAGAGATTGTCGAGCAGGAGGAGGAGCCTGAGGAGGAAAAGCTAGAGAAGGATCAAGGGATGGAAGATCCCGAAGAGGAGCCTGAAGAAGAAGAGCTGGAGGAAGAATCGGAGGACAATTTAGAAGATGATCCAGAGTATGACCTAGATGAGGACTAAGACCTCCCCATTTTGCAAACCTATGTAAATAGATATGTGAATAGTATTGTAATATATACTATGAGGTTTGCTTTATGTAAAAAGTGTGGTTGCAATTTTCAATTGTGAAAAATATGGCCCTACTTTTCTATCCCATTATTTTATTGTCTGGGGATTTTAAATGCTTTCTGCATGCGTATTAAAATTGAAAGGGTCGACAATGCATTCTAGGACATCGCTATTAATTGACCAAGATAAAGGATGGGTGCGTGCTCGAGGATCGGGGCGTGACATCTAACCTTGAGTCGTTTCGAGCCCAACCAATTCCCGAGTCTGTTCTTATTTATTTCCTAGCCCTTTTCTTAGGTCCACCCTTCATTTTAGCCTAAGGGCAGATTGGGAAATATGCAAGGTGGGATGACCATTTTGTCCCTAGATATTATGAGGAAAAGTCAAAAGAAGAGAGAGGAGATAATGTCATGTTGCATGGGGATGGAGCAAGCATTGAAGAGCCTTAATGAGGCCTTGACACCAGCTCTCCCATCACTATCTCTCCTCCCCTTCAGCCCTAAACTAGCCGACCTTTTCTCTCCCCTTGTTTCCTCTTCTTCTCCTTTTCTTCTCCTTCAACCCTTCTCCAAAAACCAAAGTTGTTCATTGCTTTCTTGTGCTGATGTCCGCCTATGCCACCCACCACCGTGTCCAGGAGGCCCAATCCGTGTCCCCCATAGTTTCCGTTTGCCGGGCAGAGCCGTCGGCAGGCCATAAGCCTCTGCTAGCCAACCTGCCTGTTTCTACCTTGTACCACCCAAACCAACTGTTGTCCTTTTGTTCCAACCCAACCGCCGCCTACCCAGCCACTAGCCAGTCCCCCTTGATCCCCTGGTACCGCCGGTAGCTAGCCAGCCCCTCGCCGAAGCTTCAATTAGCCCAGCCAACTCCTTTTTCCGCATGTGTAGTTTGGTTTTTAGGAATTGTAGTGAGAGATAGAGTTAGTTGCTACCGTTTCAGCCTTGGGACCACTTTGGATCACTGTGGTCGAGGTGTGACATCCTGATTTTCGACCTCATTTTCGATTGAATGAATTGGGCCTTTCATTGACACGCCTATAGTCTTCTTCTTTAAGTTGATCACTCATGAGATAACTAATCTATCAAGTGAAGCCGTTAAGGAATATAAACGCAACTGACTTGAGAATTCGATCAGAAATTGACTGCTCGACCGTGCTAATTTATAAGAGTCAATACGGCATCGTTAAAATCGATTTGAAGACCGGAGATAGGTTGATTCAACAAAGGCATGTAATTAAATTGTGGGTGATTCCACCTAATTGCAAAATTCGTGTCGAATGCCACTAGACCGATTTTTCTATCGATTTTGTACCTGGTGCCCGTGATTGAAACTTCAAAATTTTCACAACAATTGAGAGTCACCTATGAGTCAGAGATGCACAATGTGGATAAAAAATAATTGACCATTGGTCAAACGTGCTAAAAAAATTCCTAAAAACTATCCGGTAAGTTAGGTCACGCTAAAATCATGTCTGACTAAAATTAACCACGAAATTGGACTTAGTTTTGGGATCCAAAAGTTCCAGTGTGTCACGATTTATTTTTAGGACGTTGACTTATCTTTTAAAGAATTTTCGACGAGCCCGGATTTTTAGGAAAAATCAAAATTGGGCAATTTTAAATTGGAAATTTCGGAGGGCCGTTTTTATGTGAATATTTAGCCTCCAAGTTTGATCAATTGGCAAGGGAAATTGTGAAATTTAGTGTGGGCTTCCTCCTCAGCAATGTGGTCATTGAATTGAAGTTTTTTGGAGAGAATTGTGAAGAACTTGAGTGAATGGGTGCAAAAATTCATAGGGCTAGGGGCTGCTACTATTTTGGCCTCCAGAATGAAGTCCCTTGGTGTAGTTTGATGAAGCAAATGGCTTGTGGAGGAAGCCTTGGTAGCTGGATAAGGGGCTGAAGACTTTTGGGGTAGCACTCAAGTGTTCTAGATATTTAAGTTGGACTTTGAAGGCCCTTGGTTCCTCTCTTCCTCCTTGCTTGACTGCCCCCCTACTGCAACATCATCTTCTTTGGCTTTTCTCCTCCCTTATTCTTCCATCGTTGAGACATCAAGCTCAGCAAGCTCGGCCGAACCAACCGCCAGCCCCGCTCCTTGCACCGCTTGATCACCTCACGCCGCCCATGCGCCGTTCGTGAGTCCTGGTTTGCGAGCTCTCCGAGCCACTCACGTTTGGCCCAGTCGTGGTCAAGGCCACCCATCATAGCCACCTTCGTCCACCAGCCTCACACCGTCATTCGTCCAGTAGCCGTGCACCACTGCCAGCCCATCCTTTCGTCCTAGCTAGCACATGCAGCCACTGGCAGCCCCCTCGACCAGTAGAGGCAGAAGCGAAGCCAGCAGCAAACCGTGAGGTTTGTTGGGCTTTTTCGGCCCTTTCTGAGCCTTGTTGAGTGTCATCGTAGGATCAAGTCTTGCTCGCTTTCACATCGCCGTCGCCATGGACTCATCGGCTCATTAAACTAGTGATTTTACCTCCTAATCTCCAATTAAGGGGTTGACTGCACTTAAGGGGAGATTAATTAGACTAAGTAGAGATTTGTTGGGTTAATTAGGGATTAGGGTAGTTAGTTCATGTAACTAAATATTTAGAATTAGTTAGTTATGTTAATGACTTAGTTAGGTTGTTAGTTAGGTGGCTTAGTTATTTAGATTAGACAATGTTGTTAGTTTGATTAAAGCGAGTTTAGTTAGTCTAGGTAAATTAGTCCGGTTAGTCTATGACAATTCAATTAATTTTTTAATTTAAATATGTTGCAATTTATTTAATTAAATGTAATTTATTTAATCATTTATTAATTAACAGAAATTATACCAAGATAGCCGGTTAGAATTTCGTGTTGATCATTGTGGTATAGTTGGTTTGTGCAATTAAGTGTTAAACTATGCAATTGGATGTTGATTGATGATTTTTGAAGTATTATTTCAAAAATATGGAATTTTGGTATTTAATTAGAAAAATACTGGGTGTCGATTTTTGACACCAAAAGTATATCTTGTACCATATAAAATTGTGGGATTTTAAAATGAAAGGATATCACGCTTTATGGTCCGATTTGACCGTGTGTCCACGCACACCTATTTTACTGGGTGTTTTTAATACGAAGAAAATAGGCCAAGCACATTATTTAAATTGAGGCATTTGAGTGCAAAGCACGATATCCTTGGCTAAGATTGGATGTGCGTGTGATCACCATGAGAATCATTTGCCTGAGAAAGGTCAGGTGGGCATTGCTCCTATATGGAATGCCCCACGTCAACAGATGCCGGATCGCGGTAGGGGCCAAATCGATACTCCTTTAGGAATGCCGTCTAAAGGTAGACGTTGTCGTGCTTGATGGGGTGAGATGATGCTTGGTTACGCCATAAGACCGCTGGCTGTTGAGTTGGCTGTTCCCATTGGGCCGTAATTAATTGGGACGCTTAAATGAGTGAGATAGCTGTGCCTGATTATGGGACGAAATTGTGTGGCGTGGAATGGGACGTGTCATAACGATTTGGCCTTATAATTAGGACCCCTGCAATTGATTGATTTATTAAAGTGAAGCGTTCCAATTATTGAGTGCAATTGTGGTATGCATATATTATATGAGATGTATTAACATGCAAAGAGGTGCTGAGGCGAGGTAAGTCCTCCATGATGTGTGCTTAGGTTACCTCTAGGTGAATTATCCTCATAATCGGGGTATAGGGTGTAGACTCATTGAGACATTGTCTCACCCCGTCGTGGTTTAAAATTTTCAAGTTGTTAGATGTGTTGGAGAAATCTTCGTGAAGTGTTTTGAAGCTGACAAAACATTTCCATCAGTCTAGTCTGAAGGTTTGCAGACTCTGCTATTTAAAGTCTGAAGATCTCCGGACAGCCAGACTCAAGATTCAAATTCTATCCTCATTGACAGTTTCTAATCCGTTGAAGAAAGGCTATCTAGAACTGGATGTTTTATTAAGGATGTGACTTTATCAACTGAAGGAGATGTCTTGGCTGGATATAACATAAAGGAATCCTTTATTTGATCATGATTGATTCGAAGATTAAGGATCCGATGATTGGCAAAGTATACTTGAAAGGTTCTACTTATGGAAACCGAGATCCTGATTGTATGGGCGAACATAATTGTTGGGCTATCGACATGTTCTTTTAATAGCTCGAATGATCTTCCTAATTGATTCCGTCCAACGGGTAGATTGAATGAATTCCTTTGGTAAGTGCCAATGGGTATGATGGCATAAAGGAGTAAATAAGGAAGACGTTCCAGTTGTTCGAGTGTGTGCACGATAGAAGAATTCCAAAGTCTGAAGCTCATTGTTTTTAGTCAGATCATCTGTTGAGTGAAATCTTGTACACAAAAGAGAGAGTCTATATTCGTAAGAATCCTTGAGGAAATGTGGTAGAATATCTACACTGTGGAATTAAGGAAGAGCTGCGCTATAACATCTCTTTTGTTCATAATGAAATCCAGCCAGTGGGCTGTCAGTGCGAAAGAGTGGACGTAGACTTGGAATAAGCCGAACCACTATAAATCTTGTGTTTAATATTCTCTTCCCTACTCTTTGCTTTACTTTAATCGTATTTCATTTTGAGAACACCCTTTCTATCGTCTGCCTAGTATCACTTCCGTATCTCGAGAAATTGTTTTTACACCTATTCACCCCCCTCTAGGCGCTTATACTAGCTATCTCAATTGGTATCAGAGCTCGTGTACTCACTTTGTTTGAAGTGTTTTACTTCAAAGTTAAAGATCCATGGCTAATATGTTGGCTCTAGGGCTGGTAGAAGGGCAAAGCAATACCAAACCGCCTTACTTTGATTGAAAGGATTACAACATATGGAAAAACAAGATGAATGCGTTTCTAAGATCAAAGGATCCTCTGGAATGGGACGTTGTAGAAAAAGGAATCATTCTTAAAGCTGCACCTGTCTCAGAAAGAGGAAAAGATACTATTGAGTCTAGTGAAATGACTCAGGAAGAGATAATCAAGAGACAAACTCTTGATGCAAAAGCAATTTATTCTTTATATTGTGCTTTATCACCTACTGAATATAATAGAATATCTTCTTGTGTTACAATTAAAGAAGTCTGGGATAGATTATATATTACTTATGAAGGAACCGATCGAGTGAAAGAGACTAGAATCAACATTCTCCTCGATCAATACGAAGCCTTCAAAATGAAATCAGGAGAATCTATAACTGATATGTTTAGTCGTTTTACAGAAATCGCGAATGGTCTTGAAAATCAAGGTCAACCAATTTCTGATCCCATGAAGGTAAACAAGCTACTGCGTGGACTCTTCAAGGATTGGAATCACATAAAGACCTCAATCAGAGAGACCCAAAGAATCATGCCACTATCTATTGATGAGTTGGTTGGGACTCTTCAGTCTTATGAAGTGAAACGAATCAATGAAGACGAGGACCCTAAAGGTAAGAAATTCATTGCATTAAAATCCAATGATGATTCTGATGTTACAGATTCTGAAGACGATATGGATGATGAGGAGCTTGCTCTCATGATAAGAAGATTCAGAAAGCTAAACAGAAAAGGAAGAAGATTCAATCCAAAGAAACAAAGTTTTCAAAAGCAACAGACTAAGTCTATTGAGGATGATGAATCAAACAAAGATGTAATCTGCTTTGAATGTAAGAAAAAGGGACACATTAGACCTAACTGTCCTCTTCTGAAGAAAAAGAAAGGAAAAGTTGAAAAGTATCGAAATGCTCTTAAAGCAGAAACCTAGAGTGATACAGAGTGTGAAGAAAGTGATGATGATTATGCCAATGTATGTCTAATGGCACAATCGGATTCAGATTCGAACTCCGAGACAGATTCAGATTCAGAAAGCGAATTTGAGGTGAGTAACTTCAAAATCCCTATTAAAGTTTCAAAATACATTGATGAATTGTGTTTTAGTCTTAAGACTTCTCTTAGAAGAATTTCCGAACTCAAAAAGGAAAATTTTGCTCTAAAACAACAGGAAAATGTTTTGAAAGAAAAAGTGAAATGTTTAGACAAGAATGTTTCTTCTCTTAAAGAAAGTGAAGATAATCTTTTAAAAGAAAATGCATTTTTGAAAAATGATATCTCAAATATTTCCAAAAGATTTTCTATAGGATCTGAGAAACTTGAAAACATACTTTCCGTTCAAAGACCTTATTTCAATAAATCCAGTTTGGGAATGACTGCTGAAACTTTCTCTTACTTTGAAAAATTTGCTAAGAAGGTTCAAAATGAAAAAGGCTATGTTATTTCAAGTATAAGAACAGACCATGAAGGTGAATTTGAAAATCAAGATTTTACAAAATTTTGTGATGAATCTGGTTTTCAGCACTTGTTCTCCTCTTCATATACTCCAGAGCAAAACGGAGTTGTGGAAAGAAAAAATAGGTCGCTTCAAGAAATGGCTAGAAATCTTTTAATAGAAAGCAATATCTCTTCATGTTTTTGGGCTGAAGTAGTTTCTACAGCAACTTATATTATTAATAGAGTTTTTCTAAGGCATATTATAGAAAAAACCCCCTTATGAGTTATTCAAAGGAAAAAAGCCTATTGTTTCATATTTTCATGTGTTTGGATGCAAATGTTTTATATTGAAAAATGCAAATGATTGAGTTGGTAAGTTTGAAGAAAAGTCAGATGAAGGCATCTTCCTTGGATATTCAACCTCAAGCAAAGCGTATAGAGTCTATAACAAGAAGACTCAATCTGTGGAAGAATCAATGAATGTTAAATTTCAAGATTCTATGCAAAATGAATCCATTCAGACTCATCCTGAAGAATCTGAACCTGCTCCAGACTCTAAAAAGTCTAAATCTCAAGAAGCAGCTCAGACTCTGAAAGACCAGCAACAAATGGTTATTGAAGATTCAAATGAAGGAAGTGATCATCAACCTGACAAATCAACTAGTAACTGGAAGCATAAGTCCAGTCATCCCAAAGATCTTATTATTAGCAACATTAATGAAGGAATTTGCACAAGATCCAAAAGGCGCAAAGAGTCTAGTGCTGTGGCTCCTATTTCTAAAATAGAACCCAAAAGCATAGATGAAGCTTTATCTGATGAAAGCTGGATTGAAGCTATGCAAGAAGAACTTAGACAATTCAGAATTAATGATGTTTGGGAGTTAACTCCTAAACCAAAAGGTAAATCTATTGTTGGAGCTAAATGGGTTTTCAGGAACAAGATGGACGAGAAAGGAAAAGTCATAAGAAACAAAGCAAGACTCATGGCCAAGGGATATACGCAAAAAAAAGGGATAGACTATGACAAGACTTACGCACCAGTAGCAAGGTTAGAAGCAATTCAATTATTACTTGCATTTGCTTGTTATAAGAATTTCAGGTTATTCCAAATGGATGTCAAAAGTGCTTTCCTGAATGGATTTATCCATGAGAAAGTCTATGTAGAACAACCACCTGGGTTTGAAGACCCAAGGAAGCCAGACTCAGTATTCAGACTGAAAAAGGCCTTGTATGGTTTAAAGCAAGCACCTCGAGCTTGGTACGACAGGCTGAGTAAGTTTTTAATTCAAAAAGGCTTTATAAAAGGTAAAGTAGACACTACTCTGTTTATTAAAAGAGAAAGCAAAAGTTTTCTGCTTGTTCAAATATATGTCGATGATATCATTTTTGGATCCCCTAATGAAAGTCTGTGCAAGAAATTCTTTAAGACGATGCAGGATGAATTTGAAATGAGCATGATGGGTGAGTTAACATTCTTTCTCGGGCTTCAAGTAAAACAACTAAAGGAAGGAACTTTTATTCATCAAGAAAAGTATGCTAAAGATCTTGTCAAAAAGTTTGGACTGGACAATTGCAAAAAGGTTGATATACCAATGTCAAGTTCCTTGAAGATAGACAAAGATGAAGGAGGAAAGAAGATCGATTAGAAGTTATACAGGAGTATTATTGGCTCACTTCTTTATCTTACTACTTCTAGACCTGACATTTTTTTTATTGTTTGCATTTGTGCCAGATTTCAAGCAGATCCTAAAGAATCTCATTTAAATGCTGCAAAGCGTATTATCAAATATATTGCATCAACTTCAAGCTTTGGTCTCTGGTATCCTAAAAGGGGAGACTTTACTCTTCTTGGATACTCAGACGCAGACCTAACCTGATGCAGAGTTGATAGAAAGAGCACCTCGGGTACCTGTCAACTACTTGGAGGCAGGACAGTGTCTTGGTTTTCAAGGAAGCAAAGTACAGTAGCTTTTTCTACAGTAGAAGCAGAGTATGTAGCTCTTGGAAGTTGTTGTTCACAAATCCTGTGGATAAAACAACAGCTAAGAGATTTTGGAATTGAAGACTCATGCACGGAGATTAAATGTGACAACACCAGCGCAATCAATCTCACAAAAAATCCAATTCTTCACTCAAGAGCAAAGCATATAGAGATTTGACATCACTTCATTAGAGATCATGTTCAAAATGGAGAAATTATGATTCAGTTTGTTGAATCAAAGAATCAACTGACGGATATATTTACAAAACCTTTGGAGAAAAATCAATTTGAAATTATCCGTTCCAGACTCAACATTTTGAGGTTTGAAGAAGTTAAAGTCTAGAGACTCTCAGACTTAAACAAACAAGACTTTGACTGTAAGTTGTTCTCTCTCTCGAATCTCATCTTGAAAAGGTACGATCATCAACCGTGTTTGATTATTGCTATCTCAATTGCTATCTTTAATTGACGTGATTATTGCAACGTTTCCTTTTTGAAAATGGAGTTATTTTGAAATGACCATTTTTCCGAAAAAAAGGCAGTTATTTTTTGAAAAGGCATCTTTTCACTTTCCATTACGACGTTTAGTATTCCTTCCTTTCGATTGATCTATATACAGTCAATTTCTCTTCGCTCAACTCCAAAACCCTAAAAAGCACCGATCTTCCATTCCTGTTTTCTTCTCTTGTTTAATCTTCGAAAAAGTTGTCATCTTTCTTGGGAAAGTCAAGCAAGGAATCTTTCAAAGACTGAGAAAGATGTCATCTTCAAGAAAGTCTTCGAGGATCGCAAGCAGGGGACCACGGCGAATGAGTGAGGGACCTACGCACTTCGACCTCACCGAGGAAGAAGAGTATCCCAGTCAGCAGCAGAGCCCACAACATTCTCAACAGCGTCATTCTCCACAAACTAGACCACAGGGTGCTGGTCATCAACAAGAGGAAGAAATCGTTGAAGACGCAAAACCTGTAAGAGTTCAAAAACCCTATTTTATTTACAAGCTTTATCGTGCATTGAAAAGAGGTAGAACTCCATTGAACTACATCGATGAATTTCTTAAGGACAAAGGATATGGGAATGAGTATATCTTTTTGTGAAAAATGGAGTATTTGGGAATTGCTCCTAAAGGGTTGGCAGAAGAAACCCTTGCAAATATCCCAAGTGATCCGCGTGTTGGGGGATTTAATCCGATAGATGGGAATGATGATGACAAATTGTACAGCCAATTTCAACCGAGAATGGGTGTTGCAGCGAAAATTCGAGGAAAAAGGATAGAGTTGTTTAGATCGAAGGAACAGAAGGTTCTATACTCAAAATTGTTAAAGCGTGAGGTGATAAACCCTAGGAGTGTGGATTTTGATTTCCTTGATGCTATAAATGTCAATTTAAGGGAAAAGTTTAGTTTTCTTCAACTTGAGCAGTTTTGTTCTGACACCACAGAAGCCCATGCTGAATTGACTGCTTATTTCTATTCGAATCTTAGTTTCCTGGATGCGAATAGATTCTCTTTTAGTGTCCGAGATCAGGACTTTGTGGTGGATATGGATATGTTGGCGGATGTGATTGGGGTTGAGAGAGGGAGATGTCAACTTATCAATGTTTCTATTGCTCGTGCTACATTGGAACTTGTTAAGGATAAAAGAACAGAGGAAAAGATTTCCTACTTGAGGATGAGTGCGTTTAACATTCTGCTTCACAAGATTATGATCAATTGCCTCAGACCGAAATCAACTTCCAAGACTAATATTTCAAGTTTAGAGGCAAAGTTGATGTATGCCATCATTACTGGAAAAAAGTTTTCTCTTCCTCACACTGTTATGTTCCACATGTACAGAGCAGTGGTGAAGGACAGGGGTCAACTCCCTTATCCAAGTCTTGTGACGAAGTTATTCAGACATCTGAATATTCAGCCTCCACAAATTCTCTGTGCTCGATCGTGTGATCATATGGTGGTAGGACTGAAAATGGTGACTAAAATGCGTCTGAAGGAACTAAGCAAGGCGTTGGAGAAATTCAAGGAGAAGACTCTAGTCAAGACTCATCAAATCTCTTATGCAGCAAAAAGAAAAGGCAAAGAGCCCATGGTTGCTCCATCCAAGAAAAGAAGAGCTCTCATCGTTGAGGATGAAGATGATGATGAAAACATCACCATTTCTGCAATGCCATTGAAGAATCTGAGTTGTTCTGTTCTAGAGAAAGACTCAGAACAGAGGACTAGAGAAAGAGAAGAGAAAGAAGCAGAGGAAAAAGAAACAGAGGAGAGAGAATAAGAAGAAGAAAGAGATGCTAAGAAGGAAAGAGTTGAAAAAGAAGAAGAAGAGAAAAGAGATCAAGAGGAAGGAGAACATGAGGAACACTCTTCTCCACTTAAAGGCATGGAAACAGGGGGAGATCAAGAGAAAAGAGGAATGTCTTCATATCCTGCTACCAGTGAGGGAGTCAATCGCTCTCCAGCAGATCCAGAGGACATTTATGCCTCTCAATTTCCTGAGGAAGGACATGATGTTTCTTCACCAAATCTGCGTGATTATGCTGATCTGCCATCGTCTGCATTTACTACATCAGACCGTGCCAAAGCCAGTACGCAAACCGATAATTCAGCAGATTTTCGCAGAATTATGGATGTTCTCCTGAAAATGTGAGGTCAGATATATGCTTTGGGATGTGAAGTTCAGAATTTGCAGAATGCAAGTCAAGCTTCTTCGGGTTCCTTGAATGATCAGACCCACCTAAGCCCTTTCTCTTCAGATTCAGGCTAATGCTAAGGGTGAGGATGTTGCACAACTAAAGGGAGACTTGAAAAGGCTGGAAGGTATCGTTCAGTCAATGGGAGATTTCCAGCTTGTTCGTGTTCCCAAGCATTCTTGACTCTACACCATTTTCATCTCAACCCTTTTTATGCTAACAAAAAAGGGGAGAGATGCGAGATTTGAAAACTTTGAATCTTTACAACTCTTGAACTTTTGGATTGTTTTAATGTTTGACTTTACTTTTGTGTTTGGATGTGGACTGAATTTGGATTTGGACTTGACTGCTTATATTAACTACCATTGATATCTTATGGATGGCTTTATTACATGCAAAACTAACCTAATTTCTGTGGTTGCAGATTCTAGCGTTATCATTCATTAAGCCATTTATCTTTATAAGATATCCATATTTGCTTGAGTAATATTTTGCAGGTCAAAGTTTTTCAAATCTGCAGGAAAGTTTTGTCACCATCAAAAAGGGGGAGATGGAGAAATCTTCATGAAGTGTTTTGAAGCTGACAAAACGTTTCCATCAGTCTAGTCTGAAGGTTTGCAGACTCTGCTATTTAAAGTCTGAAGATCTCCAGACAGCCAGACTTAAGACTCAAAGTCTATCCTCATTGACAGTTTCTAATCCGTTGAAGAAAGGCTATCCAGAACTGGATATTTTATTAAGGATGTGACTTTATCAACTGGAGGAGATATCTTGGCTGGATATAACATAAAGGAATCCTTTATTTGATCATGATTGATTCGAAGATTAAGGATCCGATGATTGGCAAAGTATACTTGGAAGGTTCTACTTATGGAAACCGAGATCCTGATTGTATGGGCGAACAAGATTGTTGGGCTATCGACATGTTCCTTTAATAGCTCGAATGATCTTCCTAATTGATTCCGTCCAACGGGTAGATTGGAGGAATTCCTTTGGTAAGTGCCAACGGGTATGATGGCATAAAAGAGTATATAAGGAAGACGTTCCAGTTGTTCGAGTGTGTGCACGATAGAAGAATTCCAAAGTCTGAAGCTCCTTGTTTTTAGTCAGTTCATCTGTTGAGCAAAATCTTGTAAACAAAATAGAGAGTCTATATTCGTAAGAATCCTTAATGAAGTGTGGTAGAATATCTACACTGTGGAATCAAGGAAGAGTTGTGCTGTAACATATCTTTTGTTCATAGTGAAATCCAGTCAGTGGGCTGTTAGTGCGAAAGAGTGGACGTAGGCTTGGAATAAGCCGAACCACTATAAATCTTGTGTTTAATATTCTCTTCCCTACTCTTTGCTTTACTTTAATCGTATTTCATTTTGAGGACACCCTTTCTATTGTCTGCCTAGTATCGCTTCCGTATCTTGAGAAATTGTTTTTACACCTATTCACCCCCCTCTAGGCGCTTATACTAGCTATCTCAAGATGAAGGTATGACAGGTGAGATATGGGGTCTTGCAGACGATAAATTTTGAGTTTACCTACTTCCTTATTCCCGAGACCACCCTAAGCCAGGAGTTGGTTAAGATCACGGTCTAATTCGAAGAGGGCCTACCTCAGTTGGTACCTTATCGATTCATAGTGTGGTACATCAGTTTTCCTCAATAGGGTCAGGAGGGTCTCTTTCTGGGTTTTGATGGGCCTCCCGTTGGGATCGGGGAGTGGGAAGCAAGTCACCCAATGGATCTCAACACTCCTGATGGTGTCGTGGTGGACCCGAAGCCCTCGGAGCCCATGGATGAGGAGTCTAGTGTTTAGATGGCTTAGTAGCTCTTCTTTTTAGAGTTAAGCCCTTATTTATAGACTAGTATTGTATATAAACTCGAGGTATTTATAAAGTGTGGCTTTTGTGAATTGACTATCCTACTTTTCTATCCCATGTTGTTTGTTGTCTATGGATTGTTATTTCACTTTCGAATGTGCAAGAATCATTTGGGTCGGCGACGCGTCTTGGGAACGTCGCAATTTAGTCGACCGCCGAGGGATGTGTGCGTGCTTGAGGTTCGGGGCGTGACACAAGGTCCCCGTGTATCGTCGCCACGTCCGTGTCTCCGACCTGCTTAACGGGTGAGTTTAGCCCTTAATATTTGTTTAGTGTCTAAACTTACTTAGGGTTTGTTTAGTTATAGTTAATTCTGGTTTAGGAGGTTTAATTAAGTTGTATTAGCCTTAAGATAGGTGGTTAGATAGATGGGTAAGATTGGCTTAGCTTAATCTTGCTTTATCTTGCTTAATGTAGTTTATTGTGGCTTATGTGTTTAATTAAGCATGTTTTGCCTTGATTAATTGATTGTTTGTCTTAATTAATGATTTGTTTAATTTTTGAATTTAATTTATTATTTATTTAATTATGAAATTACACTATTCATAGTGCATTGTTAACAAATTACTGTTCACTTGCATTGTCCATGTGGTACTACCGTTCGGGTGAGACTGTTCATACAAAAGCGAAATTTGGTCTAAATGCACATGTTTTGATCATATGATATGCATTGATAATGTATATACATGGACATTTGCATGAATTACGTGGAGTTATAAAAAGGGAAATATGCTTTGTCCAAGAGACATGGGAATTGACTAATTTTCTGGAGATGAAATTGAGACTGCATTTGTTTAATGGACTGTTCTAGCGAGCACGTATCATGTATGCATTGGCTAATGTTCAAGATAAAAATGAGCTATGGTGGTGTGCTTGTGTGATCACTAAGTTGAACCCATCACCTCGACGGGAGTTTCGAGGTGGGGATGATAGTTCGACTTGTCAGAATCTTAGCGGGAGTCCAGATGTGGAGTCGCGGTAGAGGCCGGGCCTATGCTCCTTCGAGAATGCCGTCTTGGGAGAGAACCCTCGACGTTGCCACACCTCACGAGGGAGGGCGATGCCTGGTTATGCCGGTAGACACCAGCGGGGGTTCGGTTGTAGCCCTGAGGGGTAGTAATAATTGGAATACGTGTGGGTGCAAGAGCGTATGAGAAACATGGCATCATTGGTTCTGTTTATGCATGAGTTGATCACATTATTTATGGCATGCGCGTATGAATCGATAATGTGTAGGGTGTGGCAATGGTTAGGTGAGATCGCTTGTGACGTGACTCATATGTGTGATAAATTACATCATCTAATAGCGATGTGCATTGCGCGTATTGTGTTGAGATATAACGTGTATGGTATGGCATACCAGGTAAATTTGCATGCGAACCGACTATTTAATTGTTGGTTGGCCCTGGCTGTTGTTATTTGTTGGTTGTTGGTTATTAGTCGTTGGTTTGCTTGTGGGATGATTCTAGAGAGATACCCTAAGTTGAGTTGGTATACTAACTGGACCTTAGGGGGAGGACTCACTGAGATTTTATCTCACTGGTTATTATATACCCACTTTCAGCCCTTAGAATGGCGCACCTACTAGTGCGATTCACGATCCCTAATGACTAGGAGACCATTGTGACGTGCCACCGCTTCTCGAGTCAAATGCATCTTTACAAGAAATATATCTCCATCATTTGGGTGGATGAAGGACCGGGGCAATGGATACCCCATTGGTTCCTGGCATGGTTCATTCAAGAGGACGGTATGCTAATCAGTCATCTACGAGGTTTTGATGGGCCGCTTGGTAGGGGTCCTGAGGATGCCGACTAGGATCCCATGGAGCTAGACCTTTCTAACAGTGCAGTGGAGATTCTTGCCCCCGCTCCACCAGCGATCGACCTGAACGCCTCCGAGTACGACCTGATGGAGTCTGAGTCCGATGGGTCCGAGTAATGGTGGTGCTGAACCTGAGGGTTCTTTTTGTCTAGTTAAATTAGCCTAGCCTAGTTTCTTTTTGGTCTAGCTTAGAGGATGGATCGGTCCCTCTATTGGGCTTGTAAATTGGAAATGATCATCCGTTGGTTAATCCAATGAAAGTGTATATACGAGTAGTTGCTGTTGTTCTTGTTGTTCATCCCTCTATCCCTGTTTGATTGCTTGATTGTCTGTTTGACTAGGGGATGGTTCGTTTTCTGCTTGCGCATAATGAAAAATTTAAATGAATGGTCATCGACGAGTCTTGGGACATCGCTTTCTATCGACCAAGGGAAGGGGTTGTTGCGTGCTCAGGGTTCGAGGCATGACAATATTAATCCCTAATTTTCTATACAAATTAATCTTAAATATTTAGCTGAAATTTAAGTGTCAACATGGCATAAGAGACTCGAACACACAAGTGGAAGGGAGATGATTGGTCTGATTCAAGGGGTCTACTTAGAGGCCATCGAATTGAGAAGCTAAACTTTTGTGAACCTTGTGACAGGGTAGTCAGTGGAGAGTGAAGTTTAGTATGGTAGTTCACTGGACCTCAGAAATTGTAGGCTGCCTATACTCGAAGTTATGGGGATACTCTCAAGTTCCATCTAAGGAAAGTGCTGGGTATGTGTTGTCTTTTGTTGATGACATGATAACTCTATCAAAATAAAGTTATTTTACTTATTTTAGGTAATAAATAATGTAATATCTACGAGAAAATATTTGAATTTCCTTCTTATTATTCGAATTTTCATTGTTTATACAAAATATGGAGAAGATAAGGAAAAGAATGGCAAAAATCAAGAATTCAAATAAAAAAGCAATGGAAGATAAATATCAAATTAGAGAATCCTTGATTTTGTTCCTTAATTTTATATGCAAGCATTGGGAAATAGATATCAAATCAAAGATCTTCTGATTTACTTCCTAATTTCGTTCGAAAAATAAGCAATTGTTTGGAGATAAGGATCTTGGATGTATCTTAGAAATAGGAGAACATTGAAAGCCTAAGGGGACAACTAGATTTTTAGTTTTTAGATCGTTTTTCATTGTTCTAGAGTTTTTTTTTTAGTATTTTCAAGAGAAGACAACAGTGGTGATAGAATTTTTGTTCTTTGATTCAAGATGCTGGGTTTGATTTATATTTTCGTTTCTTCTTCTATTATGTTCTAATTTTCTTTAGTTAGGGCTACAATGTAACCTAAGCATGGTAATGTGAATTTCATGATTTTTATGTTTTGCAAGTGATTTCATTCATGTGAGTTATATATTATTATGCTTAATGCTTCTAAGTGACTAGCTACTATTTGAATGATTTGATGTGCATGTTTAAGACTAAGAAATGATTTGTGTAACTTTTGATAATAAGATGATCCAAAAGACATTCATAGATTTTAATACACTTATATTTATTTAAATTCACATAGAGATATAGTAGATTAATAAACTAAGTATGTTTGCTATACCTAGAGATAGGATAGTAAATAGATTAGAAAATTCTGCTATCACATGTTTGATATTGTTCTTGTACACATAATAATTTAAAATTCATATCTAGTGGCTATGGTAAAATTAGATGTTCCAAAATATTTATCTAATTGATTTGTTGCATTTAGTCTCCAATTTTGCTTTTAAGATTTTTAGTTTTAACTTATTCTTAATTCTATTTTGATCTATTAGATAAATTTTAGAATTATCTATTTTTAGTATTTAATTAGTTTATTAATCATCAACCTCTGTAGGACGATACTTTATCTAATCATTATATTACTTGTTCGACACGTTTACTTGCGTTTAGAATTTTACGAACATGACATTTCAAGAAAAGTATGGATTTGTCTTCTTAAGCACAAGACCGAGGTGCTTGGTAATTTTTAGTTGTGGAAGGCATGATCGAAAAGCAGGCAGAAAAAAAGATTATGTGCTTGAGCATCGACAAATGGTTGGAATTCTATTATGATGAGTTTGGCCAATTTTGCACAGAAGAAGACATAAAGAAACGTTGCACCATTGTCGATTTACCCTAGTTGAATGGAGTCACAGGATTGATGAATGGATTTTTATTTTTTTTTAGAGAGAGGTTGCTCTTTGCTCTTCAATGTTGAATTAGATGAAGATTTAAGGGCTATAGTAGTGAATACTGCTTGTTGGTCAGTAAATTGATCACATCACGAGCAATTGATTGGAAAACTCCTAAGGAAACATGATCAAATAAAACTGTTGATTATATTGGATTGAGAGTGTTCAGTTGCCTTGCTTATGCTCGTGTGAGTGATGGTAACTTAGAGCTGAGGGCAAGAAGTGCATATTCTTAGGCTATACACATGAGGTGAAGGGATACAGGCTGTGGTTCAGTTAGAATGATTAACCTATTTTTATGCTTAGTAGAGATGTTACCTTTGACGAATCTAGTATGTTTCAAATGAGGAGTGAGAGATCAACTGTGGAAAAAGATTTGAATAGTGTTCAGAAATAGGTGGAGCTTTAGGGAGAGCTTAGAGATGTTCATAATGCAGTAGATATGACAGTGTTTGTAAAGTCACTAGATTCCATAGGAGCTAACGGTTGTTCTAAGGTCACAATTGATTAAGCTTCTAGGTGGTCAGCAGAGTTGAATGAGATAGAGCAACAGTTATATGCACATATTGAAATAGATAATTTGGGTATATAGAAATAGCTTCAATTATGGAGATATAGAGAGAGGCTGCTCGAATGTTATGAGTGACTTCAAAAGTTACGTCTGGAAAGCATCAAGGCCCTTCAACATGTAGTTAGAAATTATATAAGTATCTGCTTGATGCATATTATAAATTGTATAGTTTGTAACTATTTGATGAAGGTGGAGCACTTATTCCATGCTTCACATCTTAGTATTGTTGTACCAGGCTAGATCTATCACATGCAGTTAAGAAAATGTATACAATTAATCCAAGTATACATTGTGATGCTATGAAATGGATCCTCCTAGTTTATTAGGAACGACAAAAGTTGGGGTATATTTTGGAGATTACAGTTCAAGTAGTGTGGCGGTAGCTGGGTTTGTGAATATAGGTCACATAGGAAACCTAAAAAATGGTTGATTTCTGAGCAGTTATACCTTTACTTCCGATAGTTGTGCTATGAGTTGGAAGGCATCATTGGGAGACACTATAGTTTCATGGACGACTGAGACTGGAAATACGGTAAACAAAAGGAGTTGAAGAGGTGGTATGGTCTAATGGCTTCATTCGAGATGTTGACGTGGGATATCGGGTTCATATGATATTCAGTAGAAGTTAGAGATTTCAATGGAGGATCGAGTTTATTGGTGACCGAAATTTCTACATCAAAATTAGCACGTTGGAAGAGGATGTGATTGTAAAGAAGTATTTTGCAGTGAAGGGATCTTACGGACATGTGGACCAAGTTGATTACTCCAGACAACTTCAGATGTTATCTTTGTTCAACTCATCTTGTCCTCAGAAAATGAGTCATGAAATAGTTTTTTACATGCCTTTCCCAAGAACTGATTTTGATATTTTTAGGAGCCATCTTTTTGGTTAAGATTGGTATCGGGGAGAATGTCCATGTTTTCATTGTTTTGTCAAGATCTGAATATCTCGAGACATAGTTAATACTATCTTTTTCTCATGCCTCGGATCGTGTGGTTGTTATGTGGACTTCAATGTTTATTGACTACCCACTAGCAAGAGACTCCACTTTGGTATGATTTTAAGCAACCATCTGTTGGTTAAGGATGGAATTAGGGAGCATGTGCATGTTAACATTGTTATGTATGGATGTGAATTATTTATGTTGGCCTCCCGGCTATAATTTCAGCCGCATCGATGCCATCGGCGTCCCCTAATGGGCATCAAGAATGTGCAAATCTTTAATGTTTGCTATAAGACAAAATGTTAGCGGTTGAATAGAGGAACAAGGACTAGGAGGTGGAGTTCACGTGGCACGTTCTATCATCATTGCAAAGGGTTTTTAAGGATTCTCCAATGACATTAGAGTTATGTTTTTTTTCTTTTTTCTTTTGTGCGATCCAATCTAAGATACCATTCTCTCTTCCGCTGCAACACGAACCCTTTATCATTGACGTAATTTTGGGTCCCAACTCAACCTGGACTGAAAGCAAATGACGGGGGAAAAACGAAAGTCCCCCTAGGTTCATATTCTTGGGACCAAAATAATCTAGCAAATATAGGCATGGATTGATCCATTGTACGTTGCAATTAACGATGATAAATTGCAATATTTGTCAAATCTTCGATGTTTTGTACTGAACTTAGAACTACGTAAATGCATGATTACTAATGCTGAATCATAATTTCACAAACGATTTTTGGGGACGTGAGAGAGTACTAAATTTATGGTCGTTCCAAACAATTGTATATAACCATTTCTTCCAAAGTGTATGTAAACTAAACGGGAAAAGACTTATATGAACTATTAGACCTATGATGTCTATTGCCTATCGTTGCTTATGCATCTCTAAAACATGATCAATGGGTCGCAATCTTGAAATTATGCAAGCTATATTGTCCCTAATTTGATTCTTACATTGTCTGTCTTGTATGATTAGACATTCATTTTGTTGACATATGTCTTGAGCTTGAATTCGTGAAAAAAGCCCAATCAAAATAGAAATTCCAAATCCAGCCAAGGCTTTTGGTTTGATGCCCGAGCAAGCAAAAAATTGTTAAAATACATTCCTAGCTTGAATAGAATTCTTATTGAGTTGGGTAAAAAAGATTGTGTGCGCGTGTGCTTTGCCGTAACAGTTAATACATCTGTAATAGAGAACTTAAGATGGTGTAGTTTGAGGTTGATCCACATAAATTATGGGTATTTTATGGGTTTCACTTAGCCATGTGACCATAGCAGGCGAAGTGGGAAAGAGAGAGATCACATCGGCATAATTCCTTTTAAATATTCCAAGATGTTATCGTGATCTAGTTTCTTTTTTCTTTTTCTTTTCGTTTTTTTTTTTAAAATTTAGGTGCCATCTTAGTTTGTAATTTGATAAGCTTAATACAGTGATGACTAAATTGAGAATTTTTCAGGAAATCAATTCGTGGTGGAGGCAAAGGTCCCGGCCGAACTTGCTTGGTGGTGCAAGGAGATCTCACCCAGCCAGGCGAACATGTGCAATTTAGTTTTTTATTTTAGGGCTTTAGTATGAATATTATTACAGAATGCGTGAGAGATATCCAGAGGTTTTGATAGCTCCATCTTTTCATTGTATTTTGAGACTCCAATCTTTGCTCTTGTGGTAACCCATGAACGTTGGTCTTCAGCCAAATTACATAAATTTCTTATGTTGCCTCTTGGCTT
Source organism: Eucalyptus fibrosa (assembly GCA_017140475.1). Taxonomy (NCBI): domain Eukaryota; kingdom Viridiplantae; phylum Streptophyta; class Magnoliopsida; order Myrtales; family Myrtaceae; genus Eucalyptus; species Eucalyptus fibrosa. The sequence continues at coordinate 53,703,995 of CM029507.1, read as the reverse complement.
ATGCTCTTCAGGCTTTTTGATAGCACAAGGTTTCATTTCAGAGCCAAAATTTGGTGGTGGTTGTATACTAGGGAAAATCGAATTGCTATTCGTCTAGAGTTAACAGGGCACATCGTTCGTACTGTCTTTTTCTCATGCCTTGTGTCGTTAGGGGTGAGCATTGGTCTAGGGTCAACGCTGGACTAACCCTGGACCGGCCCAACCCTGTCGGTCCTGGTTCGGTTCCTAAGGAGACTGGGTCGGTCCTTGGTCCTAGAATTCCTAGACTAGCACTGTACGGGTTGGTCATTGGTCATGAGAGTTCCAGGTTGGTCCAATTTGGACCAACCTTGAATATATATAATATTATTTATAATTTTTTTATATAGAAAAAATCTTAAAATAAACGGTATCAACAACATTAAACAACTCTTTAGTGAGGAGTTCAAATAATTTTATATTATTCTTTAATAACTTAGATTTTTAATGTCTTTTATAGTGTCAATAGTCATAATTTACGAAGAAGGAAAATGTTTTTATAAGGAGTCCTCACGGCATCCAAAAAGATATAAACAACTTCTTATGGTATCATTCTCTAGTATTCGTTCTCTTTTGTCTTATTTATCCTTTAGTCTTCAATTTTCCAAAATCAAAAGAAACAAATTCTCCGCTCACTACTCGACACTCGTCTCGCTCGCTTTGGGTCACTCGTACCGCTTGCCGCTCGATGCTCACTTGGCTTGTTGCTCTTTGCTCGACATTCGCTGCTCATTCTATTTGACGCTCACCCCACTTGACCTTTACCGCTTGCCTTTCTTAGCTGACTTCGCTCATCATCGAACCCATTGGGTCGATACGGTTCTCGGTTGCCCTTTTAAGGAGTACAAGAAATAAAATAAAAAATTATTGGTTAGTTTTAGGTTGACCTTGAAATCAGATCGAATCTACTAGGTCAGTCTGGTCCTTGATCGCTTTTTTAAGGAGTACAAAAAATGAAATAAAAAATTATTAGTTGGTCCTAGGTTGACCCTGGAACTAGACCGAACCCATCAGGTCGGTTTGGTCCTTGGTCCTAAGCTCAATAGGATCAGTCCTCGGTCTCAAAAATTGAGGACCGGTACTGTGCGGGTTGGTCCTAGTGTTAGGGGGTGGATCGACCCAACCCAGACCATGCTCATCCCTATGTGTCGTGTGGCTGTTTTGTTTGACTTCAATATTTATTGACTTCTGTATTGACGTCTTTCTAGCTAATGAGTCCGCCTGTTTTGATCTTAAGGAGCCATCTTTTGTTTAAGGACGGAATCAGGGATCATGTGCTTGTTATGGGGCTGGTATGTTTGACTTCAATATTTATTGACTTAGGTATTGACTTCTCTCTGGCCAGGGACTCCGGTTGTTTTAATTTTAAGCAACCATTTTTTGTTTATGGAATCGGGGAGCATGTGCAGGTTAAGTGACCGTCATATTTGACTTCAATATTTATTGACTTATTTATTGACTTCTCTCTGGCCAGAGACTCCGGTTGTTTTAATTTTAAGCAACCATTTTTTGTTTATGGAATCGGGGAGCATGTGCAGGTTAAGTGACCGTCATATTTGACTTCAATATTTATTGACTTATGTATTGACTTCTCTCTGGCCAGAGACTCCGGTTGTTTTAATTTTAAGCAACCATTTTTTGTTTATGGAATCGGGAGCATGTGCAGGTTAAGTGACCGTCATATTTGACTTCAATATTTATTGACTTATTTATTGACTTCTCTCTGGCCAGAGACTCCGGTTGTTTTAATTTTAAGCAACCATTTTTCGTTTATGGAATCGGGGAGCATGTGCAGGTTAAGTGACTGTCATATTTGACTTCAATATTTATTGACTTATGTATTGACTTCTCTCTGGCCAGAGACTCCGGTTGTTTTAATTCTAAGCAACCATTTTTTGTTTATGGAATCGGGGAGCATGTGCAGGTTAAGTGACTGTCATATTTGACTTCAATATTTATTGACTTATTTATTGACTTCTCTCTGGCCAGAGACTCCGCTTGTTTTAATTTTAAGCAACCCTATTTTTTTTTTTAAGGATGGAATCGGGAGCATGTGCATGTTAACATTGTTATGTCAAGATGTGAATTATTTTATGTTGACCTCAGGGCTCTAACCATGTGCGCTTAAGGATGGAATCAAAGAGCATGGGCATGTTAACATCGTTATGTCAAGAATTGAATTACTTACACGTTCATTTCGGGTCTCTAACCATGTGCATGTTAACATTGTTGCCGGATTTGAAATTTTCCTTCTCTCTTTTATTTTAGTATTATTTTTCTTCGAAGAACAAAAAATATTTTAGAGTTGCTAACCGTGGGCGCCTTGTCTCGTTACTTACACATGATAGAAGATTCTTGCCCGTTAGCTTGGTAATTACAAGCAGCGCTGTTCGACGTCGGTGGTTTAGCTTTTCCAGAAAAGTAAAAGTCGCATTTCCTTTTTTGCAATCCGAAAGCGATCCTTTTGGGGAACTTTATTCTCTGCAATCCGAAAGCGATCAAATCTTTCTCAACATTCAAGTCCAACGGTTGATTGGATGAATAAACCTCAAAGCTTAAGTCCAATGGTCAGCTTGGACAATGAAAAATATTAATGAAAGTTGTAATGCTGAAGGATTCAACAAGAGAACTGAAGTTCTGAATTCCAAAGTTCAACAAAGTCTTATTCTCAATACATTCATCTTTCGTGAGTTACATATTGTAATTTCTTAGAGGTTCTGAGTGTAAGATTAGATAATCTTTCACATGAGTTTGAGTAGTGAATACTCAGTCCTTGTAACCTTTGATTAATTTATCATAGTTAAATCCAGTTTAAAGGTTGTCAGCACGGAATAGTGGATATAGGCTCATCAATGCCAAACCACTATAAACTTGTTGCGTACAATTTTTCTATCCCTCAAACTCTTACTCATATTTTGTGATAGATTGTTGCACATCAGTAAGATTTGAGCATTGCATAGCTAGTCTCTAGACATTGTCCCATCATGATATAATCTTAATTTTATTTGAATTCCTCATCGTCATCTATTAACCCAATTTAGATGATAAATCTAGCCCTAACACAAGGTGCTTAGAAATTTCTACGAGCTTGTGCTGGAGAAAGGAAAATTTTGTGGCTGTCTTTTGATTGTTATATTGTCATGCTGTAGATGACGGTGATACTAGGACAACCCTATATGAAAATAAAAATTAAAAAATCATCTGATTGATGAAGTGTCATAATTAATGTCATAGTGAAAATAAAAATAAAAAAATAAAATCACAAAGACCTCAACTATATAATCAATTCTTAATCACTTACCCCTTGATTATAGGTTGATGTCCCTGTCCCCGTGTGAGCATCTTGAATGTGCAAATCTTTAATGTTTACTGAGAGACAGATTGTTTAACTAATTTCCTGAGTTAGCATGGCATGTGAAAAAAAAAAAAAAAAAAAAAAAAGGAATCAGGGAGCATGTGCATGTTAACAGTCTCGTGTCAAGATGTAAAATAATTTATGTGAACCTCGGGGCTTAAACTTTGACTGCATTGATGCCATCGATCAGGTGCATTCTCCGGCCACACTCCGTTTGTTATGATTTTAAGCAACCACCTTTTGGTTAAAAAAGGAATCGGGGAGCATCTGCATGTTAACAGTCTCATGTCAAGATGTGAATTATTTATGTTGACCTCTGGGCTCAAAACTCCGACCACATCGATGTCATCGATCATGTGCATTCTCCCGCCATTTCTTTTTGTTTTTGTTTTTTTTTTTGGTCGAAAAAGGAAGTATTATTTATATGATAACTGGGACAAAACCAGCAGAGCCCAAAAGGACCTGAGGAGGGGATGAAAGCCAATTGGGCGCTATACATTTTTTCCCTATAATTATGCGCGGCCCATTCGGCTACCGAGTTAGCAGTTCTCGGGTGGTATGCAAGGCCCACACGGGGGAGGCTTGATAATAGAACGTGGCACTTAAGCGATAGTAGCGCGCGCTTCCCAGTTGATCTGCAAATCTTAGAGCACTTGTCAGATCTAGTCGATCTGGCTCAATGAGAAACGCTTCCAGTTTAGTTCGCTCGACAAACTTGAGGCCTTCCAAGATAGCTAGGGTTTCAAGTTGAGCCGCAAAGGATGCTCGGACGGTCTTGGTGAAGCCATCAACTAGACATGTAGAGTGGTCGCGACAGATACAATAGGTGATACCTTCCATCGATCCTTCTCTAAGAGACCCATCCACATTGATTTTCAGAGTACCTTCCGTCGGAGCTGTTGGCGTGAGCTGATTTGTAGGAGTGATATGTATAGGAAGAAAATATTTATATTTGCGCGAGTTGATTTGTAGGGGTAATGCATATAGAAAGCGAATAGTTTACCTAATAGGCGATTGTTACCCTAGTAGTACTTGTATGTGTATATATTTATACTGAGAATGATAGTAATCTATTTTTCAACATGCTATCAGAGCAGGAACCCTAGTTTTCTCCACACTCTTTCGACCAAATCAAATTGTTGCTGCAGCATTGACTTATGCTGCTATTGCACTAATCTGACCTGACCAGAAATTCCTTTGCAAAGGAATTGTGATTGGCAACCATGACAAAGCGAACTGATGAGGTGCCTCATCAAGACCAAGGGGAGAACTCAACAACTGCTTCTCTTCTAGAGAATCTTACGATGAAGCTGACACAGATTTTGACTCAAAGTTCGACACAGGTATCAACACAATCCCAGGAGCCATCCACTACACAAATCTCAGTCAAATTGGATGGATCAAATTATGGATTGTGGTCTCAAGTGGTGGAGATGTTCATCTCCGATAAAGACAAGTTGGGTTATATTAATGGTGATCTCCCTCAGCCCTCACCTACAGATCCTCAATTTCGAAAGTGGAAGACTGAGGATGCGATTGTGAAGGGGTGGCTAATCAACTCGATGGATCCTGCATTAATAGGAAATTTTATTCGCTTCCCAAATGCGAAGATGGTATGGGACTGTTGCAACAACCTTCTTTGATGGAAGTGATGCCTCCCAAGTTTATGACTTGAAGAGGTGGGTGACTCGAATGAGACAAGGTGGAGAGACAATTGAGGCTTATTACAATAATCTTCAGGGTTTGTGGAGGGAGATCGATTTCTGTCATCCAAACCCAATGACATGCCCAGCTGATATTGAGCGGTACAGTCTTGCCATTCAGGAAGATGGAGTGTATGTCTTCCTTGATGGGTTGGATGATCGTCTAGACAAAGTGAGAGTGGATGTTCTCCAAATGCAACCATTCCCAACTGTCGAGCAAGCATATGCATGAGTTCGTAGGGAGGATACGAGACAATTAGTTATGCTCACCCATACTGATTCCACATTTGGGTCTGCTGCCATGGTGGCACAGGGAAGCAAGACAGGTGTTCGAGAATCACCAGTAATACCAACTCTACAAATGAATAAATCAGGAGCTACGCAAGGGGGTGGGCGGACAAATAACGGTTCACGAACTACAATTTCATCTAGAGAATGCTCACACTGTGGGAATGCTAAGCATACTCGAGAGACATGCTTTAAGCTCCATGGCTATCCAGAGTGGTGGAAGGAACTGAAAGTGTGAAAACAAGCTGATGGGGGTACTAACAGTGGAAAAGGAAAAGTCTTTTTTGCTAAGATGGAACCTCAGCTGTCTTTGGTGCCCAAAGTTGAAATTCAAGACCAACCGACTACTTCCAATTGAGGTAATATCCAAGGTAATTGTGGTTGTGCGCTGGTTCTCCCTAATCATAGTAGTTGTGATGGATGGGTTATCGATTCGGGGGCTACGGAGCATATGACCTTTAGCCCAGATGATTTTGTGAGCATTACAGAACCAAGATGATGCAGTATCTCAAATGCAAATGGGAATACATACCCAATGATAGGGGATGGTGTGGTTGCGGTTTCCCCTCAATTGTCATTGCCTAACACCTTACTTGTCCCGTCATTGACCACAAAATTAATTTCTGTTGGACAGCTAACTGAAGATTTGAATTGTATTGTTCTAATGTATCCTCAACTCTGTCTTTTCTAGGATATCCTCATGAAGGAGATCATTGGACGTGGTACTAAACCAGGGGGGTTGTATTACTTGGATGATCTCAAGTTTGGAAGTGTGCATCAAGTCCAGGGTTCACCTAGCAATAAAGAAAAATAGATTTGGCTTTGGCATTGACGATTGGGACATCCTTCATTTGGCTATATGAAAAAGCTATTTCCTGAATTATTTTTGGATCTAAAAGAGTTGGATTTCCATTGTCAGACTTGCATTTTGGCTAAGAGCCATCGTGTTTCCTTTCCCATAAGTTTGAGTAAGAATAACGTGCCTTTTTCGTTAGTTCACTCTGATGTGTGGGGTGCTGCTCCTATTACTGCTATCTCTGATTGTCAGTGGTTTGTCATAATCGTTGATGATTGGACGCATATGACTTGGCTTTACTTGATGAAAACTAAGGATGAAGTGGTTAATGTGTTTAAAGTATTTCACAAGATGGTTCAAACACAGTTTGATGCTAAGCTACAAGTTCTTCAAAGGGATAATGGCGCAGAGTACGTGAATTGACATCTGAAGGAGTACTTTCAGCAACATGGTCTCATTCATGAGACCTCGTGTACACAAACTCCACAACAGAATGGAGTGGCCGAAAGGAAGAATCGCCATATTCTTGAGACCGCTCGAACCCTCTTAATTGATGGACATGTTCCTTCCCTTTTTGGGATAATGCTGTTGCCACGGCAGTGCATATCCTCAATCGAATGCCCTCGAAAGTGCTAGATTTCCGTATGCCTCTACAAGCACTCTCTGCATTTATCCCATTACCATTAGTTTTGACAATTCCTCCTCGTGTGTTTGGATGTGTTGCGTTTGTTCACATTCCGAAGAACCAACGTACCCAACTTGATCCATATGCTTTACGGTGTGTGTTCTTTGGGTATGGTACTCATCAAAAGGGCTATCGATGCTACAACCCATCTACTAAAAAAACTTATGTGACTATGGATGTCACATTTGTCGAAGGAGAGTTCTTTTACCCGAGTACCAATTCTACCTTTCAGGGGGAGAATTGGCTAGAAAGGGAGAACTGGTGGGAGATTATTGTTGGGGTTATACCCGAGGGAAAAGACATGGTTGCTGGGGGTGGTGGTAGTGTCGATGATAGCTCCAACAGTGGTGGTAACGGGGCTAGGCAGGCTCTGACTGATGTTGGAGCAACCGTGGGTGGTGATGGCATGACTGGTGTTAATGGTGGAATTGTTGAGCAAGTGACAGATGGCGCTAGTGCTAGTGAATTTGCGACATGTGTAGCTATAGAAGCCTCGCAGGATCCGACAAAGGGTGAAATACCCACACGTGAACAAGTTGAACAGCCCCCTTCCCCTCCAATATCCGACCAAGTTTGTGAGGATTTTCCTAAGGTAATCTCCTCTACTGCTTCTGGTTTGTTTGATGAATTTAATATGACAGTGGAATATAAATTACCTGTTAGGCATAATCGGGGAAAGCCCCCAAATCGGTACTCACCAGATGCTGGAGAAAGGAGATCGAAATATTCCATCGCAAATTATGTCTCAACGGGAAGGTTATCTAAACCATTAAAGCAGTTTGTGTTGGCTGTATCTTCGATTCGAATTCCGAATGGAGTACAGGAAGCTTTGGAGGATCTGCAGTGGGTTCAGGCTATGGAAGAAGAGATGAAGGCATTGCAAAAAAGTAGAACGTGGGAATTGATGGACTTACTTGAGGGAAAGAAAACAGTGGGATGCAAATGGGTGTTTTCTGTCAAATATAAGGCGGATGGGTCCATCGAAAGATACAAGGCAAGATTGGTAGCAAAGGGGTACATGCAGACATATGGAATTGACTACCAAGAGACTTTCTCTCCTGTTGCAAAACTTAATACTGTTCAAGTTTTGGTGTCTCTTGCAATTAATTTAGATTGGCCACTACATCAGTTTGATGTGAAGAACGCATTCCTCCATGGTGACTTGGAGGAGGAGATTTATATGGATGTACCACCAGGATATAAGTCTTCCTCACATCCAGATGTGGTCTACAAATTGAAAAGATCCTTGTATGGTTTGAAGCAATCACCAAGGGCTTGGTTTGGTCAGTTCAGTGTGGCAATGAAGAAGTGTGGGTACAGACAGAGTGAGTCGGATCACACTTTGTTTCTTCGACGACAAGAAGGGAAGATAATTGCATCGAATATCTATGTTGATGATATAATCATTACAGGGGATGACGTGAAAGAATCGCCTCACTCCAAAGGAGGTTGTCTGAAGAGTTCGAGATGGAAAACCTAGGAGAACTAAGGTATTTTTTGGGAATAGAGGTGTCAAGATCAAAAGGGGGAATATTCTTATCTCAAAGGAAGTATGTACTAGATTTGTTGGCAGAAGTAGGGATGCTAGATTGTAAGCCTGTAAATACCCCAATTGTGGAGAATCATAAACTTGGAGAGTATCCCAATCAAGTACCAACAAACAAGGAGAGATACCAAAGGTTAGTGGGGAAGTTAATCTACTTATCGCATACGCATCCATACATTGCATATACGGTAAGTATCGTAAGTAAATTCATGCATGCTCCTAGTGAAGACCATATGAATGCTGTGGTGAGAATAATTCGGTATTTGAAAGCATCTCCAGGGAGAGGGTTAAAATTTCTGAAGAATGGTCATCTTGGAATTGAAGGTTACACAGACACAGACTGGGTGGGAGTGTGTACAACAGGAGGTCAACTTCAGGGTATTTTACATTTGGGGGGGGGGAATCTGGTCACTTGGAGAAGTAAGAAACAAAAAGCGGTGGCTTTGTCGAGTGCAGAGGCAAAGTTCAAAGGGATGGCCAAAGGGCTATGTGAGCTTTTGTGGCTTAAAAAGCTGATGTTAGAATTGGGATTTTCTCCTAGATCTGAGATGAAGCTCTTTTGTGATAACAAGGCAGCTATTGACATATCACATAATCCTGTGCAGCATGATCGGACCAAACACATTGAGGTCGATCGTCATTTTATTAAGCAGAATTTGGATGTAGAGATAGTTCGATTCCCGTTTGTGAGGTTTGAAGATCAGCTAGCAGATATATTGACAAAGGCAGTCTCAAGCAGAGCATTCTACAGCTCACTTGACAAGTTGGGCATTAGTGACATTTATGCACCAACTTGAGGGGGACTGTTGGCGTGAGTTGATTTGTAGGAGTGATATGTATGGGAAGAAAATATTTATATTTGCGTGAGTTGATTTGTGGGGGTAATGCATATAGAAAGCGAATAGTTTACCTAATAGGCAATTGTTACCCTAGCAGTACTTGTATGTGTGTGTACATATATATAGCCTTGTAAAGAAAAAAGATATACTGAGAATGATAGTGATCTATTTTTCAACAGGAGCAATCCACATCTGAGATGAGTTCGTTTCCTTTTTCTTTCCTGCCATAGTATCTTGAAAGCCCCATCTTTTGAAGCTTTTTTGCAAAATCAAAGCTAAGCCAACTATGTTGCAAGCTTCTGGTTTGTTGCCCCGAAAGATGAAGTTGTTGTGGGCCTTCCAAATTTGCCAGAGTACACATGCCACCGTTTCAAGGGAGGGTAAATTAGTGGCTTTGTCTACAAAATTTGCCTGCCCCGCATCCATTCGAGTGAACTCTTATGTAAAATATTGCATTTTGATTTCAGGATTTTCTCATACCATTGCGGTCCAAGGACAAAGCAGAAATACATGTACGACTATTTCCACTTCCTTTCGGCATAGGTCACAAATAGGATCAAGTAATATATGTGTCTTCCATAAATTCTCCTCGGATGGAACGGCATTTTAACAAATGCTCTATATGCTCCATATGAAGATTTTTACCGTAGGACAATTCTGCATATTCCATATAGCATTCCACAAGGCTCTTGGGGTTTAGAAGGAAAAGGATGGTTGTTCAATGTCAGCCTTATCGAACATTTCTTATCTGAGTATATTGTAAAGATTTTTTTTTGTAAAAATCTCATTCTTGGTCCCCGTCCATACTAATTCATCATTTGTGAGTTGACATTTAATTGGGATAGCAAGGATCTCCTGTGTGGCCTTTCGTCAAAGAAGATATTTAGGAGTTGTTCATTCCACTATCCCTCCACAAAGTTCATCAATTCTGAGATCAATTGTGGGTCATTTTTGTTTGCTAGACCCCCCAATTGGGCTTCTCTTCAACATTTGTCTATTCTAATGTTTAACCTTTTCTCCTTTTTCAATTGGCCACATCACAGAGTTTGATATCACGTCCCTTCCCATAATTGGACTTTGCCATCCCCATGAAGGCCTAGACCCTCTCTCAGCATGCCAAAAATCTTTTCAATTAAAATAGAGCCATTTTAGCAGTTTTGTCACGTCTAGAATCTTGAGTGCATGAATATCTCTTAGCAATCGATTAAATTACAACGTCTTAGGACACGTCACCAACTCATTCTTTTTATCTTTCGATTAAACGCATGTGGAAGCAACTCAAATAAACAACACCCAGTCAATCATCACAATAGGGATAGTAAGACACAATAGATGATTTCTAAAAGTGGCGATTTATTTATCAACTTGTTAACCCTAGGAGTTTAATATGTACATGCCTACAACAAAAGGTATCTCCTACACGACCTATGAGTAAAAATGATCATAAATGTCATAATTAACTTAAACTTTACTAATGGCAAGGCCAGCAAAAAAGTATCGCATCTTGTGCCCACCGCAACCGCACTTAGCAGTTCTCCACACTACGACCTTGAAAAATAATTAACAACAACGGGATGAGATAAAATCTCAGCGAGTCAACTTCCTAAACCTCGATTAGGAAACTAATTCGCCTCAGAGACAGCCTAAACACGCAACGTCATACAATCTTACATCGCCTTGGTATACCCCTACATATTAGTACACCTCACATGGCAATATTAGTGCAACACACATAAATAATAATTAGAACACAATTCATAATTGCCAAGGGCATTGTCAAACATACGCATTCCAATTATTACGACTCCTTAGGCCATGGCTAACACAGGAGTCGGTGGTCATTCGGCATGACCGGGCATTGTCCTGCCCTATTGGGCACGGCATCGTCTAGAACCCCCACCTAGACGGCATTCCATAAAAGAGTATCGGTTCGGTCTCAACTGCAACTCGGCATCTAGATCCCCATCGGGCATCCGATAAAAATCAGGCATCACCCCTAAACTCTCGTTGGGTGACGGGTTTGATTAAATGATTACTCAAACACACCAACAATCAAACCAATTCTTATTACTATTAATTAGCCTAGAACAAGAGAGTTCATTTTCAAATAATTAAATTTGACAAATTTTCACATTTAAAAATACCAATAAAATATCCATATGTGGTCGTATATTTGAAATCAACTTGTCAAACTTTGTCCGCTTCTATTTTAAAACCCCATTGTTTTATTTTTTGGCGTCCAAACTCGACGCCTCAAAATTCTCTATTTTCTTGCCCATAAATCCATTTTCTTATGATAAATAAAATCTATAATTGGGCAATCATTAACATAGCATTACACATGCAAATAGTCGGAATTATGCACAAACTCATCTAGAGAAACAGGCATAAAATTCTATTTAACAGCTAATCAGTCATTAATTACACTAACCGCGATTAATTGCGATTAATTAGGCTAAAAATTAATTAAAAATTAATCAACATTAACTAAAATAATTAAATTTAAATAAATAAATTACAATTAATTATATAAATAACGATTAATTAAACTAAATTCAATTAATTAATCTAACTACAATCTACTAATCTAATCGTAATTACTTAAACTAATTGCACTTAAATTTAATCTAAATTATCTTTAATCGTAATTAAGGTTAAACTAAAATTAACTAATGCTAACCATCATTAACATTAAACTAATCTACCCCTTAAACGTAATTAACACCCTAATCCATGATTAGGAAGTTAACTCACTAATTTCCGGCGATGGCAAGCTCGTGGTCACGATGATGAAAACACGAGGTTTGTGACTTAAATGGGAACTCGACGGCAGCGACTTGGCTCTCGAAGCCCACGACCTCTAAGGATGGTTCGATGGTGGTCCGTCGGTGAAGGTGGGGGGCTCAAACAGCAACATGGACATGACGATAAGCGGCAGTGATCCAGCGACAAAGAATAGCAACCAAAGATGGTCGTTCGGTGAGGTTGAGGAGTAGCCAAGCTTAGTGGTTCGGTGGTGAGGATGGGGAACAGCATGACTTCAAGCGGCAGATGACGGTGGCATGAGTTGGTGATGGCGATGGTGATGGTGGCGTGGTGGTGGAGATGGGGTGATGGGGTGGTGGTGGATGGCGGTGAAGATGATTATGGTGGTGAAAATGGGATGGATGGTGAACGTGGGGGAAAAAAAGGGAAGAAGGAAATAGAGGAGGAGAAGAAGGTGGGGTGAGGAAAAAATGGAGGGGAAAGATGTGGCAGAAGTGAGGGAGAAGAGAAAAGAGAGAAGAGAGACAGAAGAGAAAAGAGAGAAGGGAGAGAGAAGAGAAAGAAATTAAAAAAACGGGAGGGTTGTCTTGTAGAGAAGTGGCATGTTGGAAGATATAAAACTATTTTCAGTATTAAAACCTGACACTCGGGATTTTCTGAATAAGTATTGGAAATTTACACATTTTGGAATAAATGATCAAAATTTCAATTAGCACTCAATTTGCATAGTTTACTACTCAATTGCAGAAATTAACCACATCATTGCAATCGGTATGCAATTCCAATCACTAGCTATCCCGGTCTAATTTCTGAAAAATAGTTAATAATTAATTAAATAACAAAATTAAGTAAATAATACAATTAAATGCTATAAATGGGAACTTAGGCCGGAAAAAGCCTAATTAAATACCGAGACGGGCCCGAAAAATTCCTGAACCAATCTAGATAATTAATTCAACCTATTTAGTCTCTAATTAATCTAATCTAATCACCTAACATGCAAAATTGGATATTGAAATCACTAATCTAATCTAACTAACCACATAATCCATAATTAACTTAAACTAATCACTCGCTAAACGTCATTAGCCTACTAAGTAGAGTTTAGTACATAAACTCAACGGTTTAGTGCGAAAACCGGTTCACCGCGACGGCGGTTGAAACTCGAACTTTTGGCGGCGTCAACGGAGACTCAGACCGAGCCAAAAAAAGCCTCGCAAGCCCACAGCAAATTGCTGGGCTTAGCTCTAGGCTGAACTGCGACTGGGCTTGTGGGCTGCTGAGCTCAAATGATGGGCTGGGAGGTGTGGCCTGCTGGGCTTAACTTCGGGCTTCGCTAGGCTCGGAATGGACTGCTGAGTTCGTGGCTGCAACGGCTGAATTAACGAGTTGAGAAGAGCGGTGATGCGGTTGTTGAGAACGAAGGAGATGCATAGGCTGCTTCGGTGGACGCTGCTGGGGACGTGAGGCAGCGTGAGAGAGAGAGTCAACGAAATAAAGAGAGAGACGCTGGCGGACGCGTGGGGCGTGAGGCAGCTGAGACGGCTTGCTTGCAGAGTTGATTCGGTGGACTGGACGAGTGGCTTCGGTGGGATGGTAGAGGAGCAGCTGGCGAAGTCAGCGTCCTTGCTGGAGTTGACCGAGGGGATGAAGGCTCGGACGTGGCAGCTTGAAGAGAAGACTCGGTGGAGGCGTGGGCATCTTCGAGCGGTGCTGCTGGCGTTGGATTCGTGGCAGTAGCAGCAAGGATGCCGAGCTGCAGGGGAAAGTGAACGTCAGAGGTGATTGCTGAGGAAGGTTGACTCAGATGGGGACAACTTGGTGGAGGATGTGGGCTGATGGTGAGGTCTTGAAGCAGTGAAAAGAAGACACGAAGAATGAGGGAAAAAAAAAAGCAGCAGGCAGTCTTCGAAGGAGGAAATTGGGAGAGAAGCAGAACCGAAGGAGGGTCGGGGAATTGGATGCTCGAAGAAGAAGGGGGAGGCTGAGTCGTGCTTGAGAAGCCAAGGAAAAGGGAAAGAAAGGTCAACAATCTCATCCCTTTCATTAATTGATTGTCCCCCTAACTCTTTCTTGAAAATTAATCCACTAATAATCAAATTTGAAGCCAAAATTCCAGCCCCCATGCCTAGGCTTCAAATTTACTTCAATTCGAGCTTCAAGTTCTACCCAAATTTCCTCAATTCAACGTCCAATTTTGTTGAAGAAAAAGCCTACACAATTTCTACAATTCCCTTTCACCAAGTAGCTTGCTAAGAAGGCCAAAATTCCCTTCAATTTGGCTCATCTGAATTTCTGTTATTTTCCAAATCGTCCGAATTGATTTTCCGTAAAAATTCCAAATTCTCCGAAAATTCTTAGGAGGATGAGTTGACGTTCCTCAAATAAATCGTGACATGACAGAACTTTCAATTTTTGAAATCGGGTTCAAATTCACGGTTAATTTCAATCTGACGTGATTTTAGCATAACCTAACCTACAAAGTAGCTTTTAGAAATTTTTAGCGCATTTGACCCATGGTCGATTATTCTTGAGCCACATTGTACAACTTTGATACATTGGCGATTGTCGGTTGTCGTATAAATCTCGTGGTTTCAAATACGAACACAGGGTACTGAAATGACAGAAAAATCGATCTAGTGCCGTTCAATAGAAATTTTGCAATCAGGTGGAATCACCCATACACTAATCACATATCTCTATCGAGTCGACCTATCTCTGGTCTCTGATTGATTTTTCACGGTGCCGTAATGACCTAGCAGATTAGCACAGTCGAGCAGTCAATTCCTGGTTGAATTCTCAATGCCATTGCGTTAAAATCCCTTAATGGCTTCCCTAGATAGTCTAATTATCTCATGAGTGATCAACTCAGAGAAGAGCACTATTAGTGTGTCGATGAAAGGCCCGATTCATTTAATCGAAACAAAATTGAAAATTCAGGATGTCACACATTCAAGGGGCAATAGCCCCTATTTATAGGAGGCAAAGTCAGTACATTCACAGACTTCCCCCACCAAATATCTCTTCCTCCTATTATTTTGTTGCAACTTGTTGACCCATTTGTCAACAATTGAGGGTACTCGTTGGACAAAGATATAAACTGAAGAGTCAAGTATTGCAGCTGTGAAATCTGGAGAAACATCTGTAAGAGTAGAGAGAGAAATCTAGAAAGCTTAAGGGAGAGAGAGAGGCGGTGCTCCCTAACGTGTTATTGTTCTCTATGCCGAAATGAAAACGAGACCAATAAGAAAGCTTAGCACAATCTTGGTGAAATGTCAATTGAAGATCATCGGACAATTCAAATTCCTTGGTCAGCCGGTGATTAAGGACCGTAACATCCATATTGACAAATCCGCACCACTCTTAATGATAATTCACTGATGATTTAACTAAATTCTTTCTACTTCCACTACTATTATCTATATATATATATATATATATATATATATATATATATATATATATATATATATTATCTATATCTTAATGCCCATCTTAAAGAGATTATTGAGTTCATGGAGGTAATATCACTCTAAGCATTTACAATCGGTGTAAATTTTCTTGAGCGATTTTACCCATTATTGATTTGGTTGTTAATGAAAGGGTGGATAATTATGTATTGGGACCCCGGGTTTGCTCCCCGAATGGTTTTGACCATTGGACAAGTCGATGGGAAAGATTCTGATAGAGCAGCTTGAAGAGTGAAGTTTTCTACATTGTGTTCTCTATTTTTTTTTTTTTTTGGGGGGGCCGGGGGGTGTTAAGTATGAATATGATGTCAAAATGCTACATCGTAAATTGCATAGCCAAGCTGATTTATAGATATTTACTTTGGAATTAATCCCATCATAGTATGAGTATCTACAAATAGCATTTCCCCTTTCTATAGGCCCATCGTGATAATTAAAATTTTCAGAAGTTCAAATCATCGAAATACAACCATTGAGACGCTCAGTATAGTTGGAAGCAAAATCCTCCAAGATTTATGGCCAAGAAGAGAACTTTTTACATGGCAAGTGTTTATAATGTTATTTATTTTTAGTGATCCCATATTTTCTCCTAAAAAGTTAATTAATCGACGTGAAGTTTTTCCACGCGTCGTACCTTTTCGTTGACAATATTTCGTCTTGATGGGAGACAATATATAAGGAACGTACGTTCATTTCGACGGGTGATCAGCGCCTAACACAAAATCCTCACATTTAGAATACACCATCAAGACGTGAAGGAGATTTGGTTAGTAGAGTGCGCTTATTGTTTTTCTTGTTTTTCGGGAGATTCGACGAACGTGAATACAAACAATGGCTGGAGGTTTGTCTACAAACGATCTTGGCTTCCGCATATGAATAAATTTTATGTCTTACATTTGGTATCAGAGCATGTTTATAGCCTCTGCCTTGTTTTGTTAAATTTTGGTGTATTTTCGGTGTGTTTTTGTTGAATTTTCGGCCATTTATATACATGAACAGTAACTCGGATTTTGAGGCCGAGAGAGAAACTCAACGATTCTGGCCAAAATCCGCACTACCCACCCCTTGATTTCGGACCCATTCGGTCGCACCGCCATAAGGAACGTTAGCCATGAGTTTTTACGGCATATCGGAGTTTGCCGGAGGCTAATCGGGCGGCGGAAGTCGTGGTGGTTGAGGATTTGCGTTTGTGGAGTTTTTCGTTTGATTTTGGGGTCATTTTTTGCTCATTTTCGCAGAAACTTGGACCCATGTGGTCGTGCCGGCATGTTCTTCAAAACCCATTGTTTATTTTTGTCTGAAATGGGCTGCCGGAGAAGAAACGGCCGGCGAAACCGCGGCGGAACGGCGAAAAACGGCGAAGAAAGGCTTCTGTTCGCGCGAGGAAGAAGGCGCGTGGAGCCCACGCGCGCGCTGCGGTTGCAGGCGCGTGGATTCCACGCGCCACGCGCTCTCACGCGCGCGGCAACCGTTGCGCGCGTGGGATCCACGCGCGCGGCAGTTGCCAGGCGCGTGCGACGCACGCGCCTGCGCGCTGAACGGCGCGCGTGCGGGGCACGCGCCTCGCGCGGGTTCTGGCGCGTGCCGAGCACGCGCCTGTGCGCTGGACGCGCACGTGCTCGGCACGCGCCTGTCGTCCCCTCTTCCGCGGCTATTTTTTCACTTTTGCCCCAAAATTTTTTAAATTTTTGCAATCTTGCCCTTGGCCAATTTATTTATTTACTGTTCTGCCCTTGATGTATTTATTTATTATGTTATTTCATGCATTGTTATGAATATTTTATGCATGAAATTAAATGTCCAATGGTCCATATATTTAATTAATTAGGGAGTAGCCACAGCATCTTTAATTAATTAAATTATATATTAAAAGCCTCTAGGATCATATTTAGAAATGGACATTGATTGTAATTAATTATATTAATATGATGAATTTTATCCCACAGGAATTTTCATTATATTAATATGATTAATTGGGATGAAATATCATATTATTTTTCTTAATTTACCCACAGGGATTAAGAAAATGCATATAATATGGTAGTTTCTTCATGAAGTAATTATGAATCTATTTAAATTAAAAACTTAGCCCACGGGTAGTTTTTATGTTAAGTGATTCATATTGTGACATGTTTACATTGGTAAAACATGATTTATTTATATTTGCCTCAAATTTTGTGACATAAGCATGATTATTTGATATGCGGTTTCGCAACGCCTTTGTGAATTTCTCTCGAATTTAAGTTTGATGTTCCGTGCTTGAATGGTGAGAACTATAAAATTTGGAAGGAGTCAGTTCTTCTTCAATTGGGGTGGATGGACATTGACTATGCTATAAGGAAAGATGAACCCACCTGCTCCCTCGATTCGAGCACTCAGTTTGAGATAGCTCTTTATAACCAATGGGAGCGGTCCAACCGCGTTTGTGCCATGTTTATAAGAGCTAAGATATCTCCAAGTATTCGTGGTTTAGTTGCTCAGCATAACAATGCTAAGGCTTTATTGGAGGCTATAGATGCGCAGTTTGAAAGTTCTGAGAAGGCGCATGCCATGACCCTGATTATGAAGTTTTCATCATTGAAGCTCACTAGTATTAGAGGTGTGCGTGAGCACATCATGCAAATGAGGAACATTGCAGCTCAGCTTAAGAACCTTGAGGTTGAGATATCTGAATCATTCCTTGTGTATTATATTCTGAACACTCTCCCACATCGGTATGCACCTTTCAAGATCTCTTATAACACACATAAGAATAAATGGTCTATTAATGAACTCATGACCATGTGTGTTCAAGAGCAAGAAAGACTGGTTATGGAATTGGGAGAAAGTGCTCATTTGGCAACACAAGGAAGGAATAAGGGCTATGGCAAGAATAAGGGAAAAGGTAAAATACCTCCCCAAGCCGACATTAAGAAAGAATCCAAGTGTTTCTTACGTAGACGAAGGGGCATATAAGGAAGGATTGTGTCAAATTTAAGGCCTGGCTCGAGAAGAAAGGTAATTCAATCTCTTGTGTTTGTTATGAATCTAATATGACTGATGTAAGTCACAACACTTGGTGGATTGATTCTGGATCTACAATCCATATTTCGAATTCCTTGCAGGGGTTTCAAAACCACCGGAAGCCAGTGGGAAGTGAACAAAGCATCTATTCTGGAAACAAGATGCGTTCGCATGTGGAATCTATTGGGACATATAGACTAGTTCTCAATAGTGGTTTTGTTTTAGATTTGGAAAAGACCTTTTATGTTCCTAGTTTTTCTAGAAACTTAATTTCAGTTTCAAGACTTGTACCTTTGGGATACTCTTTTAACTTTTCAGATTCAAACTTTAGTTTATCATTTAAATCTGAAATTGTTGGGAGTGGTATTTTGTCCGATGGTCTTTTTCGAATTAATTTACAAGACAATGCCTATTATGATGCGATGCATGTTCATGATAAAGCTGGTATGAAACGATGTGTTGTGAAAGAACATTCCTCTATGTTGTGGCACCGGAGATTGGGACATATCTCCATAGAAAGAATTAAGCGATTAGTAAATGATGGAGTACTTAGTACATTAGATTTTACTGATTGTGATACTTGCGTGGACTGCATAAAGGGAAAGGACTAACAAGTCAAAGAAAGGTGCCAAGAGGAGTACAGAAATATTAGAAATCATACATACGAGATATTTGTAGTCCGGATATGGACTCATGTGGTCGAAATACTTCATCTCCTTTATAGATGATTATTCACGTTATATGTATCTCTACTTGATTCATAATAAATATGAAGCATTAGATGCCTTTAAAGTATTTAAGGCGGAAGTAGAGAAACAATGCAATAAGCAAATTAAGATCGTGAGATCGGATAGAGGTGGAGAATTCTATGGTAGATACACGAAGATGGACAAGCACTGGTCCATTTGCAAGATTTCTTCAAGAGCATGGGATAGTTGCCCAATATACCATGCCTGGTTCTCCGGACCAAAATGGCGTAGCGGAAAGAAGAAATCGGACCTTATTAGACATGGTGCGTAGTATGCTTAGTAGCTCCAAACTTCCTAAATTCTTATGGACTGAAGCACTTAAGACGGCGTGTACATATTAAACCGAGTTCCGACCAAGGCTGTCCCAAAGACACCTTTTGAGTTATTTAAGGGTTGGAAACCGAGTTTGCATCATGTGCGCGTTTGGGGATGCCCGTCTCGAAGTAAGAATTTATAATCCACAAGAAAAGAAGTTGGACCCAAGGACCATAAGTGGGTATTTCATTGGATATGCCGAAAGGTCCAAAGGATACAGGTTTTATTGTCCATCTCATACCACTAGGATTGTGGAATCAAGAAATGCTAAATTTCTTGAAAATGACTTGATCAGTGGGAGCGATCGACCAAGGGATCATGTTCCTAAGGAAGATCATTCAGACACTCAACTTTCCACCTCAAGTTTAAGATTGGTTGTTGCTCATAATGCCCCTTGGTTCAGCCGGCTATTGAACAACCAATTGTTGAAGTTCCACAACCGCCGATATTGATCCAAGTAGATCCAGTTGTTCAGCAATTACCGTAAAGCTGTTGAACAACCGGTTGAGCAACATGCTCCTCAAGAGAATGTTGATCCAACATTGAGAAGATCTATTAGAACAAGGAAATCGGCTATTCCTAGTGATTATATTGTGTATTTACAAGAGTCGACTACAATATTGGAGCCGAGAATGATCTGAAACGTTTTCACAAGCCATGGATAGTGATAAATCCAATTTGTGGTACAATGCCATGAAGGAAGAGATGAGTTCTATGGCATCTAACAAAGTCTGGGATTTGGTTGAGTTACCGATAGTGCGAAGGCTATTGGTTGTAAATGGGTCTTCAAAACTAAAAAAGATTCATTGGGTAACATTGAAAGATATAAAGCTAGACTTGTTGCCAAAGGATTCACTCAAAAGGAAGGAATCGATTATCGAGACTTTTTCTCCGTATCTAAGAAAGATTCTCTTCGTATTGTTTTGGCATTGGTTGCCCATTTTGATATGGATTTACATCAGATGGATGTGAAAACGGCGTTCCTCAATGGAGAACTAGAGGAGGAGGTTTATATGAAACAACCTGAAGGATTCTCCTCTAGTAAAGGTGAGCATTTGGTGTGCAAGCTTAAGAAATCTATATATGGCTTGAAACAAGCATCCCGCCAATGGTACTTAAGGTTTCATGATGTTATCTCTTCATTTGGTTTTATAGAGAATGTCATGGATCAATGTATATACCAGAAGGTTAGTGGGAGCAAAATTTGTTTCCTTGTGCTATATGTAGATGATATACTACTTGCAACCAATGATAAGGGGTTGCTACATGAGGTGAAACAATTCCTCTCTAGGAGTTTTGACATGAAGGATATGGGTGAGGCATCTTATGTCATTGGCATTAAGATCCATAGAGATAGATCTCGAGGAATTTTAGGACTATCTCAAGAAACCTATATCAATAAGGTCCTAGAGAGATTTCGGATGAAAGATTGTTCACCAAGTATAGCACCCATTGTGAAGGGTGACAGGTTCAATTTGAACCAATGCCCGAAGAACGATCTAGAAAGGGAACAAATGTGCAACATTCCCTATGCTTCTGCTGTTGGAAGCTTGATGTATGCTCAGTTTGCACTCGACCGACATTGCTTTTGCTGTTGGAATGTTGGGAAGATATCGAGTAATCCAGGTTTAGACCCCGGAGAGCTGCAAAGAAAGTGTTGAGATACCTTCAAGGTACCAAAGACTATATGCTTATGTATAGACGGACCGACAACCTGGAAGTGATCGGTTATTCGGATGCGGACTTCGCGGGTTGCATTGATTCACGAAAATCAACATCCGGATACATTTTCATGTTAGCTGGCGGAGCCGTGTCATGGAGAAGTGCCAAGCAGACTTTGACTGCTACTTCCACTATGGAGGCTGAGTTCGTATCTTGTTTTGAGGCTACCTCGCATGGTGTATGGTTGAAGAGTTTCATTGATGGGCTTAGAATTGTTGATTCTATTTCTAGGCCATTAAGAATATATTGTGACAATTCAGCTGCAGTTTTTATGGCTAAAAATGCCAAAAGTGGCAGTCGAAGTAAGCATATCGACATTAAGTATTTAGCCATAAGGGAGCGTGTTAAGGAGAATAAAGTGGTCATTGAACACGTTAGGACTGAATTGATGATAGCTGATCCTTTAACTAAAGGCATGCCACCGATGAAGTATAAGGATCATGTAACTAGTATGGGAATAGGTCCCATTATGTGTTTTGTCGACATATGAACAATTTTTGTTGTGTGGAACTCTTATTCAGTTGTAATGTTGATTCTCAATTTTTGTGTACACATTTTGTTGTTTATGAGAATAACATTTATCCTTGATTCTGGAATAAACATGAGGTTTATTCATTGAGATATGTTGTCACATATAGGCTGATATTAAAGAAATAAGATGCATTGTGATACATGGAAGGTATTACTCACTCTTAGAGGACATGTCGCCATGATCCATGTGTTTTGTTTCTTTTCTTTAAGCATAAAGTTTTCGTGGAATTAGTTGAATGATTCGTATGATGAAAATGATGGGATCAAGTGGGAGAATGTTATTTATTTTTAGTGATCCCATATTTTCTCCTAAAAGTTACGACTAATCGACATGAAGTTTTCCACGCTTCGTACCTTTTCGTTGACAACCGCTCGTCTTGATGGGAGACAATATATAAGGAACGTACGTTCATTTCTGACGGGTGATCAAGGTCTAACACAAAATCCTCACATTTAGAATACACCATCAGTACGTGAAGGAGATTTGGTTAGTAGAGTGCGCCTATTGTTTTCTTGTTTTTCAGGAGATTCGACGAACGTGAATACAAACAATGGCTGGAGGTTTGTCTACAAACGATCTTGGCTTCCGCATATGAATAAATTTTATGTCTTACATATAATGCATGATAATTAAAAATAAACTGGGAAAATAATCCCAACCTCCTACAACTTTGTATCTATGAGTGCATGCGCAAGGGTGTGAGTGGCAAATGAGGACCGGCGAGGCGACATGATGATGGTGCCATCGCCCAACCATCGGAAAATGGCCCGGCATCCCTCTTCAAGCCAAGGCATCTAACTCGAGACCATCGTGGCCGCCTGCAGGGCGCCTTCCTTTGGCAGTACACATTCCTCACTCTCCGTGCAACCACGCTATTGAATGCGCGATGTTGTGAGCCAGACAAGGGTCCAGCCACCCGCAGCAATGGCACAAGGTGGCAACGTGACATTGGGCGATAATTTGACTATCATTCTTTTGAAATAAAAACCAACATGAACATGAAAAACATCTAATTTAAAAATCCATTCGATAATGAGAGTTTAAGAACAATATCAAGTGATCGGAAATAAAAAAAATCCAGAGGCCGTGGTTGGTGACGATTTGCCCGCGATGGATGGGACCCATAATAGAGAGATCAAGGAAGAAAGAGAGAGGGCGTGTGCTGATTTTGGTTCTCTCTTTTTTTCTTTTTTCCTTTTTTGTTTGTTTGTTGTAGGCCAATTAGGATCGTCGGAAAACATCTCCCACTCAAAATCAATTTGCAAAATATGTGTTCGAAAATTAGTTAAGTTTGGATTTCTAGGAGGTAGAGGTTTATCCAAGTTGAGTTTTAGCTATTTGAGATAATTAGCTGACACACGCAAGGCCTTCTCTAACTTTCCCATAAAAATTCTCCTTGTTCGGGACCATCAATATCTCACTATTTTGGTAGTGCACCATCTCTACTCTATAAAAAGTAAATCCGATACCATTCTGAATTTTTGCCCAAAATTTCCAAAAATGACAATAACTGAACAGTAATGAACAATAACTATGGGCCCGTGTGGTTCGGCTTTGGGGAAATGCCCTTAGGAGAATGTAAATACCTTTGAGGTAAGGGGTTTTCCTTAAGGTTAGATTGTTTGGTAAATTATAACTGAAAAGTGCTTTAGGGAAATGCAAGATAGTTTGGTAAACATATATTTAAAAAGCCATTTAGTGCAACTAAATTAAGTTTTTTAGTTTTAGTATTTTTAAAATTGCAAAAAAGAAACAATGACTATATAACCTTTTTACATTTTCATGTTGAGAGTAATGTAAAAGATATATATTAGTAAATTTATATAAAAATTATATTAAAATAATTTGATTATAGATTAGATGCAAAGCTCAACTTTTGGCCTAGGGTTCTTTTAGGTTTGTTTTCAACTTTGAATATTTTTTTTAATTATTGTAGTATTAATCATCTTCGTTAATTAATGATCAATTAATAAAAAGTTGGGCTATTGATTGTCAAAAGATAAAAATGACAAAAAAAAGGTGAACCTAACATTTGCAAAGGGTTTTTATTATTTTTTTAAATATAAAAATAAAATCCGATGAAACTCCATCGCCGATCAACGGCGGTTGGGGTGTGGGAAAGATGATCGGTTAAAAAAAAAAAAGAAGAAAAAGTCAACGAATGAATAGTAGAGGTGGACTTGCATTTTCGAAATGCTAAAAGCCCAAAGCAGGTCCCCATCTGCTTTGGGCTTTCAGCATTTCAAAGGCCAGCATTTGGCCAAGGACACCTCCAAATGCTGAATTAAACACCTAAATTTTTTTCCAATGAGCTTCAAAATGAAATTTTAATCTTTGAACCAAATGGGGCCCACTTTAAACAATGGCTGACAAAGATCCACATAAAAATTATGTTATCACAAAAATCTCTACCGTAGATTTAAAACTTAAATTCAAGCTTTGCCATCCTCGGACAATTTAAATATTGATTTGTTTAGTAAGCCCTATAGCTCTTCTTCTTCCTTTATTAACCTTTTTCCTTTCTTCTATCTTTATGGTTCCGTTAATGAACACCCTCACAAATTCTATGTGGCTGCTTACGTGGACAACAGGAGGCAACGGATTGTGACGTGGGCTAAAGTGAAAGCGAAATGACGCCGTTTTGGGCAAAAAGATGCCGTTTTGGTTGCCAAATTATCTGACGCGGCCGAAGTTACAAGAACGACGCCATTTGCTTTGTGTGTCTCTCGGTTCCTCCACAGGAATCGATCTGGGCTCTAGGGTTTATGCTGATTGATTCTCTCTCCAGGAAGCTCGATGCGTTGCTGAAGTTCGATTTGTTCAGAGCTCATTTGCAGGATGAAGGCGATTTGGAGCGGTGATCGCTGGTGTTTTGGCCAAGAGGCTCTGTTTTCGGATCCTCCATTTCCACCGTTCAAGAGCTTGCTCTTCTCCTTCAAACCTTTATTAATCCATTCCTGAAGTTCCAGAAGCTCGTCCACGGCTCAGTGACTGCCATGGAAGCGCTGCTTTCGCCTACAACTTCCCTTGCAGAGACGGACTTGACAGCTCCCTGTTTGGCGTTTTTCCTTGATTTGAGTCTTTGGCCGGCGACTCACTTCATGGCTGCACGGTATCGCTCTGCTCTGTTCCACTCTGTTTCTGCGTCCCTGCTGTGGTTCGTCCTGTTGTTGCAAGTATAAAACGCTCAACTTGCCAGCATCGCCTATTGCTCAAAACTAAACATTCGCTGGGATGGAAAGCAAAAGCCAAATCAAATCAGGAGAGAAACAGTAGATACGAGTAAAAGATAACACACAAAGAAAACAGGAAGAGTGGCAGCCATGAAAATTCGTCATCGCTTGCCATTTACGAAACCCCGCAAGAGTCTCCCTATCGTCTGAGCCTGAGATGGGTGGTCTTGGCTGTAGGAGTGCCAATCGAGGTATTCTACCGTGAACATTCTTTGGCCGTTGATAACGTCGCTGTTTGTTTGTTGCCACTGTGGATTACCAGGCCAATAAAGTTGTGCTGTCCAGTCAAGCCAAATCGTGTCTTGTTATTTTGGAGCCTCTAAGATCGCGCACTCGCCTCCATGGCGTGCGGTCTTCATTAACTCGTTTCAATACCATCAGGCCGTTTCTATTCCAATTGAGTTTAAAAGTCTTTCACATGTCCGGATTTCTGGTTAGCCGAAGTTAAAGAGAACGCCAGACATCACAGATGATGTAATGACCGACATTTCACTGCTGCTACCGGCGAAGTCACTGGTTCAGTTTCCGTGCATGTCGAAATCCCAGAACAATAAGTTCACGGACCCTTACTTCTACAGGTCCTATCGAAACCTATAGAATGTGTGATTTCACCTTACTATCACTTCATGAATTGCTGGTAGATTTTATCATAATCTTTTTCAGTTGCACGTAAAGTTGCATCGAAAAAACCAGTGAGTTTTACTCGATAAAATAGTGGGTATAAGTTCCTGTCATGGGATTGAATCATGGGCCGAGAGCACTTGGGGACGATTTGATTCAGCAGTAGAGAACGCAACACACTATCAAGAGACCTTGGCTGAAAGTAGGGCAGAACCGGGAACTGGAGAACCGGACTGGGGTCCGGTTCGGTTCCCAGTTCCTTTTTTCTAGGAACCGGAACCGCCCCTCGAATCCGCTTATGGAACCTGTTATGGAACCGTTAGAACTCAGACCTAGGGCTCCAAACCAAAAGCCCCAAATCTCTCGACGCTTTCAGCCTTTCTCAGTTTCACTCATAGTTTCACTCTTGATTTCACACTCACTGATGCCGCCGCCGGACGCCGCTCGCCCTCGACGCCACGGCTAGACACCGCTCGCCCTCGACACTGCACCAGACGCCGCTCGCCCTCGACGCCGCCGCTGGACACCGCTCGCCCTCGCCAAACGCCGCTGGACGCTAGTCGCCGACGCTACTCGCCCTAACCCTTAGGTCCCTCGCCGCTCAACGCCAGTCAAAATCTCTCCCGTTCTCTACCTTTGCCTGTCGGCGACGCCGCTTGCCCTCGACGCCGCCACTGGACACCGCTCGCCCTCGCCGGACGTCGCTAAACACTAGTTGCCGACACCGCTCGCCCTAACCCTCGCCACTCGACGCCAATCAGACTCTTATTAGTTCTCTGCCTCTGCTCGTTGCTGACGTCACTCGCCCTCAATGCCGCCGCCGCCGGACGCCACTCGCCAGCCCAGTCTCGTTTGAATCTTCTCCGCTAGTCATATCTTCGCTTGTGAACAATTGTAAAAGCTTTCGAGCACCAGCTCGTATGCTCGTTGCAGTCCCAGCGTAGCTTAAAAAATCCAGGTAACCTGTTCTCTTTGTACTGCCCTGTTTCACTCGAAGTCTAAGCTGAAGCTCGATTTCTTCAGATCAGAGGACTATCAGGGAAGAGACGGCAACTGATAACCTGGTTCAGAGGACTATTAGGGAAGAGACGGTAATTGCACCGTCATAACCATTGCTCACCGGATTCCCATTGTCATGAGTATTCATTTTTAGGTCCTTAAAAGTAGCACTACCAATTGTGTTCACAGAAAGCTGAAAATTATGAGTATTCATTTTTCCCCTCTAGTCTCTTATAAGATCTGTTTGAAGGACTCGCAATATGGGAAAAATAGGAATACTCTTTCTTGCATTTGAACAGCGTAATTATGAACAGTTTATTTTGAACAAGCTATGCGTTCAACATCTGCTACTTTTATCCTACAAGTATTCTAATTTCATGGTTAGGTCAGCTTTGAGGTTTCTGTCCAGCAACTTTTAGTAGTGTTGGCTTTTCTTTGTCTTGTTTTCAATGCTAAATCTCATGAATGCTGGGTTTCCCCTTGCACTTCTTTTGACTTGGCTAGTGTTTTCGGTGTAGCCTGGAAAATTTACATGTCAATCAAAACCTGTTTGCTAAAGGCGTTTCTTGCATGGTGCCGGCTAATCAACCATTTTATGGCCCCGGAGAACTTTAACTGTTACCACAAATTGCGATTTCCTAGGTGTCTGTGTGGACTGTTGGCTAGCGAGTCATTGCTGAAAATTGATTTTAAATCGTTTCTTGTGAACTATTGTCTTTCAAACCATTTCATTTTCTATGGACTGTTTGCATTGACAAAGTTCATTCATGATATTCCTTCAAGGAATTGTATCTCGTATACAATGGTATGGCTAGATATAGTTGTGACTGTATCTCTTGCGGGTGTAAAAAGATTCGTATACATCTCTGCGGTGACTTTGGTGTCGTGAATTATTTACTCCAGGGATATTATGAGGGAAAGGTATTGTCTATAAAATTTACATCTTGTCAAGTGTACAGAATTTGGTAGTTAAAGCTTCAATTATTGGGAGGCCTTATTTATTATCCGTAAATTGCTCTAATGCTTTTTGATGAAGCTTTTTTCAAGTGCAAGTTTAGCCAGATATGAGTAAATGCTTTCTGAGTGCAATTCCAAATCTATAAGCTGGATTCAACTACTTAATATATAGATGACATATGCTTCACATCAGCTTGAAGAATAATGAGCACTATGTTAGATTTCGATCTTACTGATTTCTCTTTCATTTAGTTTGGCTACAGAGAGCTGCTGACAAAGTTCCCTTATGGAGATGATATAACTGTTTTTCCTTTACTTGTAAATAGGCCGTGTTAGGAATCTGCACACTAAAAAGGGCTAGTGATTTACTAAAGTGCCTTGCAACCTGTAACTTGATGGATTTGTATAGAATTGGGGTCAATAACTCTTGAGTGATTATCTTATTGTTGGATTAAGATTGATGTGCTTATGCAGGCCCTAAGGATTTTAAGTGCATGAATGGTAGAAGTCTTGTAAGACCGACATGGATGTTGTCGCACTGTTCTAATCCTGTGAGCCTTGCAGGTATCAACCTAGAGTTTTCTAAACAGTGCTTGATGATGCATGTTGTCACGCTGTTCTAATCCTTTGAGCTTAACTATCAATTGTTTGACTTTTCAAATCTGAAAATGAAAAAAAAAAAAAAAAAAGAACCCGTTGGAACCTGGAACCAACCTTGGAACCTGTGACAGGGTAGGTTCCAGGTTCTTGGTTCTAACGGGTAGGTTCCAAGTTTCAAAAAATGAGGAACCTCTACCCGAGGGTAGGTTCCAGGTTCCGGACAGAACCGAAGCGGAACCGAACTGGAACTAGGAACCACTCACCCCTAGCTGAAAGCATATCCGATAGAGAAGAAATGACGGAGGGGATGATCCGTTCACTTCCCCCATCTCTCTTGAGAGGGTCGCGACACTATCTCCAAGGAGGTCGTGTGGCTCCTGGCGCTGAATACTTGCTTCATGTCTACTCTTCCGTACTTATTTCCCTTATCGGCTTCATTGGTAGATTCGATCAGATGTCTTGTATCTATTTGCTGCGCCGATATCCTCACTTAGCTAAAGGAGAGATTGGGATCCAGCGCTAAGGGATCCCTCTTGAGCGCTGGATCCTTATTGAGAGCACTGTCTGTTATGGCGTGTCACTTTCTCAGCGGAGCTAGGCTCAACCTCTGGGAGAGACCGCTATGCAAATTTCAGCACTTCCACCGATTTTCCACTCGAATGCATTCGATATGGACGACTCATAAGATAATGCATGTTCGCTTGCTCTTTTTCTATCTGAAGGATCTTGCCAGAGAGCATTTATATAGTATATAATTTTGATCACCTTAGGTTCACTCTTTTCCCAGTTTAGCACCTAGGTTGCTCATGCTAATAATACCTGCGAATGAGTTGCTATTTAGTCTTTTCACTCTTCTCTTGATAAGTAGTTATTGTTGGAGAAATCTTCTTGAAATGTTTTGAAGCTGACATAACATTTCCATCAGTCTAGTCTGAAGGTTGCTATTTAAAGTCTGAAGACCTCCGGACAACCAGACTCAAGATTCAAAGTCTATCCTCATTGATAGTTACTAATCCGTTGAAGAAAGGCTATCCAGAACTAGATGTTTTATTAAGGATATGACATTATCGACTGGAGAAGATCTCTTGGTTGGATATGACATAACGGAATCCTTTTTAATTGATCGAGATTGATTCTAAGATTAAGGATCCGTTGATTGGCGAAATATTTGTGGAAGGTTCTACTTATGGAAACCAAGATCCTAATTGTATGGGCGTCAGGATTGATGGGCTATCGTCATGTTCCTTTAATAGCTCGAATGATCTTCCTAATTGATTCCGTCCAACGAGTAGATTGGAGGAATTCCTTTGGTAAGTGCCAACGGGTATGATGACATAAAGGAGTATATAAGGAAGTCGTTCTAAGTTGTTCGAGGAGTGCACGATAGAAGAATTCCAAAGTCTGAAGCTCCTTGTTATTTAGTCAATTCATTTGAGCGAAAACTTGTACGCAAAAGAGAGTTTATATTTGTGAGAAACCTTGAGGAAGTGTGGTAGAACATCTACACTGTGGAATCAAGGAAAAGCTGTGCTGTAACATCTCTTTTGTTCATAGTGGAATCCAGCCGATAGGCTGTCAGTGCGGAAGAGTGGACGTAGGCTTGGGATAAGCCGAACCACTATAAACCTTGTGTTTAATCTTCTCTTCCCTACTCTTTACTTTACTTTGATCGTAATTCATTTTGGTTAAGCAAAAGAGTACTTCCTTTCTATCGGTTGCTTAGTATTGCTTATGTATCTCGAAAAATTGTTTTTACACATATTCACCCCCTCTAGGTGTTTATACTAGCTACATTAATTGGTATCAGAGCTCATGTACTCACTTTGTTTGAAGTGTTTTACTTCAGAGTTAAAGATCCATAGCTAGTATGTTGGCTCCAGGGCTGATAGAAGGGCAAAGCAATACCAGACCACCTTACTTTGATGGAAAGGATTACAACATATGGAAAAACAAGATGAAAGCATTCCTAAGATCAAAGGATCCTCTGGAATGGGATGTTGTAGAAAAAGGAATCATTCCTAAAGCTGCACCTGTCTCAGAAAGAGGAAAAGATACTGTGGAGTCTAGTCAAATGACTCAGGAAGAAATAATCAAGAGACAAGCTCTTGATGCAAAAGCAATTTATTCTTTATATTGTGCTCTATCACCTACTAAATATAACAGAATATCTTCTTGTGTTACAGCTAAAGAAGTCTCGGGGATAGATTACATATTACCTATGAAGGAACCGATCGAGTGAAAGAGACCGAATCAACATTCTCCTCGGTCAATACGAAGCCTTTAGAATGAAATCGGGAAAATCTATAAGCGACATGTTTAGTCGTTTTACGAGATATTGTGAAAGGTCTTGAAAATCAAGGTCAACCAATTCTCGATCCCATGAAGGTAAACAAGCTACCGCGTGGACTTTCTAAGGATTTGAATCACATAAAGACCTCAATCAGAGAGACCCAAAGAACCATGCCACTATCTGTTGATGAGTTAGTTGGAACTCTTCGGTCTTATGAAGTGGAACGAATCAATGAAGACGAAAACCCTAAAGGTAAGAAATCCATTGCATTAAAATCCAATGATGATTCCGATGTTGCAGATTCGAAGACAATATGGATGATGAGGAGCTTGCTTTCATGATAAGAAGATTCAGAAAGCTGAACAGAAAAGGAAGAAGATTTAATCCATGGAAACAAAGTTTTCAAAAGCAACAGACTAAGTCTGTTGAAGATGATGAATCAAATAAAGATGTAGTCTGCTTTGAATGTAAGAAAAAGGGACACATCAGACCCAACTGTCCTCTTTTGAGGAAGAAGAAAGGAAAAGCTGAAAAGTATCGAAATGCTCTTAAAGCAGAAACCTGGAGTGATACAGAATGTGAAGAAAGTGATGATGATTATGCCAACATATGTCGATGGCACAATCGGATTCAGATTCAAACTCCGAGATAGACTCGATTCAGATAGTGAATTTGAGGTGGGTAACTTCAAAATCCTTATTAAAGTTTCTAAATACATTGATGAGTTGTGTTTTAGTCTTAAGACTTCTCTTAAAAGGATTTTCGAACTCAAAAAGGAAAATTCTACCTTAAAACAACAAGAAAATGTTTTGAAAGAAAATGTGAAATGTTTAGATATGAATGTTTCTTCTCTTAGAGAAAGTGAAGATAATTTTTCAAAAGAAAATGCATTCTTGAAAAATGATATCTCAAATATTTCCAAAAGATTTTCGATAGGATCTGAGAAACTAGAAAAAATACTTTTTGTTCAAAGACCTTATTTCAATAAATCTGGTTTGGGAATGATCATGGAAACCATTCCTTTAATTGATTTTCCTAAAGTGAAGGAAAGAATCAAACAAAGACCCTCGGAGATGCTTACAAAAATCATTTTAAAAGGACCTTTGTAAAACCAGTAGGTCGCAATGCTGTCAGATGTTCAAAGTGCAATAGTGCAGATCATTTTGAAAAAGAATATCCTATGGTTTGGAAACCTGTCAATAAAGTATGGGCAAAAACTGCATATCATACTAACACGAATGGATCCAAGAAAGGATGGGTACTAAAGAAAGTTTGAGTTTCTTTTTTAAATGTAGGTCACTATCAAGAAAAAGGTAGAATGGTATCTGGATAGTGGATGCTCAAGACACATGACAAGAGACTCAAATTGCTTCATAAAACTTATTCAAGTAAATGGTGGAAAAGTCTCATTTGGAGGAAACAGCAAAGGAAAAATTTGATATAGCTAATATAACCACCTAGAGGGGGGTGAATAGGTGCACAAACAATTTATCGAGATACGGAAGTGATTCTAGGTAACCGATATAAAGGAAGTTCTTTATTGATTAACAAAATTAAGTACGATCAAAGTAAATAGAGTAAGGAAGAGAAAATTGAACACAAAGTTTATAGTGGTTCGGCTTATTTCAAGCCTACGTCCACTCTTCCGCACTGACAGCCCACCAGCTGGATTTCACTATGAACAAAAGAGAAGTTACAGCACAGCTTTTCCTTGATTCCACAGTGTAGATGTTCTACCACACCTCCTTAAGGTTTCTCACAAATATAGACTCTCTTTTGTATATAAGGTTTCACTCAAAGGAATTGTCTAAACAACAGGAAGCTTCAGACTTTGGAATTCTTCTATCGCGCACTTCTCGAACAACTTAGAACGTCTTCCTTATATACTCTTTTACGCCATTATACCCGTTGGCACTTACCAAAGGAATTCCTCCAATCTACCCATTGGATGGAATCAATTAAGAAGATTATTCGAGTTATTAAAGGAACGTGTCAATAGCCCATCAATCATGTTCGCCCATACAATCAGGATCTCGGTTTCCATAAGTAGAACCTTCCAAGAATATTTAGGCAATCATCGGATCATTAATCTTCAAGTCAATCTCGATCAATCAAAGAATCCGTTATGTCTTTTCCAGCCAAGAGATCTTCTCCAGTCGATAAGGTCATATCCTTAATGAAACATCCAGTTCTGGATAACCTTTCTTCAACGGATTAAAGACTGTCAATGAGGATAGACTTTGAGTCTTGAGTCGGCTGTCCCGAGGTCTTCGTACTTTAAATAGCGTAGTCCGCAAACCTTCGACTAGACTGATGGAAACGTTTTGTCAACTTCAAAATACTTCAAGAAGATTTCTCCAACAATCTCCCCCTTTTTGATGGTGACAAAACTTTCCTGCAGATTTGGACAATTTTGACCTGCAAAACATTTCTCAAACACATATGCATATCTTATAGAGATAAATGGCTAAATGAATAACACTAGAATTTGCAACCACAGAAAATAGGTTAGTCTAGTATGCGATAAAACCATCCATAAGATATCAATAGAAGCAGTCAAGTCCAAGTCAAGTTCAGTTCTCATCCAGACACAAAAAATAAAGTCAAACAGAGTTAAACATCAAAACAATCCAACAATCCACACGCTTAAAAGTAAAAGTTCAAATCTTGCATCTCTCCCCCTTTTTGTCAGCATTAAAAAGGTTAAGATGAAAATGGAATAAAGTCAAGATTGCTTGGGAACGCGGACAAGCTGGAAATCTCCCATAGACTGAATGATGCCTTCTAACCTTTTCAAGTCTTCTTTTAGTTGTGCAATCTCCTCACCCTTGGCATTGGCCTAAATCTGAACAGAGAGGGCATGGATCTGATCATTCAATGAACATGAAGAAACTTGACCCGCATTTTGCAAGTTTTGAATCTCGCATCCCAGAGCATAAATTGACCGCGCATCTCCAAGAGAATATGCATAATTCTGCGAAAATCTGCTGAGCTGTCAATCTGCGTACTGGCTTCAACAGTCTGCGTACTGGCTTCAACACGATCTGCAGATGATGGCATATCAGAATAATCACGCAGATTTGGCGATGAAGCGTCATGATCTTCTTTAGGAAAATGAGAGGCATGAATGTCTTCTAGGTCGGCTGGAGAACGGCTAACTCCCTCACTGGTAGTAGCTGACATCCCTCTTGTCTCATTATCTCCCCATGTTTTTATGCCTTCAGGTGGAGAAGAGTGTTTTTCAGGCTCTCTTTCCTCTTGATTCATTCTCTCTTCTTCTTCTTCTGCTTCTTTTCCGCCAAGTGCTATTTCTTCTTCTTCTTTTTCATCCCTTGCCTCCTCAGCATCCTTTTCTTCTGCTTCTCTCTCCTCTGCTTCCTTCTCCTCTCTTTCTTTCTCTTCTCTTTCTCGAGTCCTCTATTCTGGAGCAGAACGGCTCAGATGTTTCAATGCCATTGCAGAGATGGTGATGTCTTCCTCATCATCTTCATCTTCAACGATGAGAGCTCTCCTTTTCTTGGATGGAGCAACCATGGGCTCCTTTCCTTTTCTTTTTGATGCAGAAGAGATTTGATGAGATTTTACAGGAGTCTTCTCCTTAAATTTCTCCAACGCCTTGCTTAGCTCCTTCAGACGCATCTTGGTCACCATTTTTAGTCCTACCACCATATGATCACACGATCGAGCACAAAGGATTTGTGGAGGCTTAATGTTCAGATGTCTGAATAACTTCGTCACAAGACTTGGGTAAGGAAGTTGACCTCTGTCTTTCACCACTGCTCTATACATGTGGAACATAATAGTGTGAGGAAGAGAAAACTTTTTCCCAGTGAGAATGGCATACATCAGCTTTGTCTCTGAACTTGAAACATCATTCTTGGAAGTTGATTTCAGTCTGAGGCAATTGATCACAATCTTGTGAAGCAGAATGTTGAACGCACTCATCCTTAGGTAGGAAATCTTTTCCTCTATTCTCCTGTCCTTAACAAGTTCCAGTGTAGCACGAGCAATAGAAACTTTGATCGGTTGATATCTTCCTCTCTCAACTCCTAACACATCTGCCAGTATATCCATATCCACAACAAAGTCTTGATCTTTGACGTTGAAAGAGAATCTATTCTCATCCAGGAAACTAAGATTCGAATAGAAATAAGCGGTTAATTCAGCGTAAGCTTCTGCATATGGATCTCTTTGGACCAACTAGAACACAGAACATTAGAGGTAAGAAATATTGCCTAGTAATCGTGGATGACTACTCACGATTTACTTGGGTATATTTCCTGGCAAGTAAGTCTGAAATTTTCTCTTACTTTGAAAAATTTGCTAAAAAAGGTTCTAAACGAAAAAGGATATGTTATTTCAAGTATAAGAACAGATCATAGAGGTAAATTTGAAAATCAAGATTTTACAAAGTTTTGTGATGAATCTGGTTTTCAGCATTTGTTCTCCTCTCTATATACTCCAGAACAAAATGGAGTTGTGGAAAGAAAGAATAGATCGCTTCAAGAAATAGCTAGAACTCTTCTAATTGAAAGCAACATCTCCTCACGTTTTTGGGCTGAAGCAGTTTTTACGGCATGTTATATTATCAATAAAGTTTTTCTAAGGCCTATTCTAGAAAAAACCCCTTATGAATTATTCAAAGAAAAGAAACCTATTGTTTCATATTTTCATGTGTTTGGATGCAAATGTTTTATACTGAAAAATGTAAATGATCGAGTTGGCAAGTTTGAAGAAAAGTCAGATGAAGGTATCTTCCTTGGATATTCAACCACAAGCAAAGCGTACGAGTCTACAACAAAAAGACTCAAACTGTGGAAGAATTAATGAATGTCAAATTCCAGGATTCTATACAAAATGAATCTATTCAGACTCATCTTGAAGATCCTGAACCTTCTCCAGACTCTGCAAAGTCTAAATCTCAAGAAGCAGCTCAAACTTTGAAGGACTAGCAGCAAGTGACCGTTGAAGATTCAAGTGAAGGAAGTGATCATCATTCTGACAAATTAACCAGCAACTGGAAGCATAAGTCCAGTCATCCCAAAGATCTTATCATTGGCGACATTAATGAAGGAATTCGCACAAGATCCAAAAGGCGTGAAGAGTCTAGTGCTGTGGCTCTTATTTCTGAAATAGA
Source organism: Eucalyptus fibrosa (assembly GCA_017140475.1). Taxonomy (NCBI): domain Eukaryota; kingdom Viridiplantae; phylum Streptophyta; class Magnoliopsida; order Myrtales; family Myrtaceae; genus Eucalyptus; species Eucalyptus fibrosa. Next base: position 53,668,371 of record CM029507.1, on the reverse strand, counting down.
ACCCAAAAGCATAGATGAAGCTTTATCTGATGAAAGCTGGATTGAAGCCATGCAAGAAGAGCTCAGGCAATTCAGTATCAACGATGTCTGGGAATTGACTCCTAAACCGAAAGGTAAATCAGTTATTGGAGCTAAATGGGTTTTCAGAAATAAGATGGACGAGAAAGGAAAGGTCGTAAGAAACAAAGCAAGACTCGTGGCCAAGGGATACACGCAAGAAGAAGGGATAGATTATGATGAGACTTACGCACCAGTAGCAAGGTTAGAAGCAATTCGTTTATTACTTGCATTTGCTTGTCATAAAAATTTCAGGTTATGCCAAATGGATGTCAAAAGTGTCTTCCTAAATGGATTCATCCATGAGGAAGTCTATGTGGAACAACCATCTGGGTTTGAAGACCCAAGGAAACCAGACTCAGTATCTAGACTCAAAAAGGCCTTATATGGCTTAAAACAAGCACCTCGAGCTTGGTACGACAGGCTGAGTAAGTTTTTAATTCAAAACGGTTTTGTGAAAGGTAAAGTAGATACTACTCTGTTTATCAAAAGAGAAAGCAAAAGTTTTGTGCTAGTTCAAATATATGTCGATGATATTATATTCGGATCTCCTAATGAAAGTCTGTGCAAGAAATTCTCTAAGACTATGCAGGATGAATTTGAAATACGTATGATGGGTGAGTTAACCTTCTTTCTCGGGCTTCAAGTGAAACAACTAAAGGAATGAACTTTTATTCATCAAGAAAAATGTGCTAATGATCTCGTCAAAAAGTTTGGTCTGAACAATTGCAAAAAGGCTGAAATACCAATGTCAAGTTCCTTGAAGATAGACAAAGATGAAGAAGGAAAGAAAGTCGACCAGAAGCTATACAGGAGTATCATTGGCTCACTTCTTTATCTTACTGCTTCTAGACCTGACATTTTGTTTAGTGTTTGCATTTGTGCCAGATTTCAAGCAGACCCTAAAGAATCTCATTTAAATGCTGCAAAGCGTATTATTAAACACATTTCTTCAACTTCAAGCATCGGCCTATCGTATCCTAAAAGAGGAGACTTTACTCTTCTTGGATACTCAAACGCAGATCTAGCTAGGTCTGCGAGTTGATAGAAAGAGCACCTCGGTACGTCAACTACTTGGAGGTGATGTATCTTGGTTTTCAATAAAGCAGAGTACAGTAGCTCTCTCTACAGCAAAAGCAGAGTATGTAGCTCTTGGAAGTTGCTATTCACAAATTCTATGGATAAAACAACAGCTAAGAGACTTTGGAATTGAAAATTCATGCACGAAAATTAACTGCGACAACACCAGTGCAATCAATCTTACCAAAAATCCAATTCTTCACTCAAGAGCAAAGCATATAAAGATTCGACATCACTTCATTAAAGATCATGTTCAAAATGGAGAAGTTTCGATTCGTATGTTGATTCAAAGAACCAACGGCGGATATATTCACAAAGCCTTTGGAGAAAAATCAATTTGAAATTATTCGTTCCGAGACTCAACATTTTGAGGTTTGAAGAAGTTAAAGTCTAGAGACTCTCGACTGTGCAAACAAAACCTTGACTGTAAGTTATTCTCTCTCTCAAATCTCATCGTGAAAAGGTACGATCATCAACCATGTCTTATTATTGCTATCTTTAATTGACGTGATTATTGCAACATTTCCTTTTGAAAAAGAAGTTATTTTTTGAAATGACTATTTTCTCGAAAAAAAAAAAAAAGGCATCTTTTCACCTTCCTTTATGACGTTCCGTATGCCCCCTTTTTAACCGATTATGCACTGTTGCTTCTTCTTCGCTTTACTCTCCAAAAACCCTAAAAAGAACCGATCTTCCATTCCTGTTTTCTTCTCTTGCCTAATCTTCGAAAAATTTGTCATTTTTCTTGGGAAAGTCAAGCAAGGAATCTTTCAAAGAGTGAGAAAGATGTCGTCTTCAAGAAAGTCTTTAAGGATCGCAAGCAGGGGACCACGGCAAATGAGTGAGGGGCCTACTCACTTCGATCTCACCGAGGAAGAAGAGGCTCCAAATCAGCAACAGAGCCCACAACATTCTTAGCAGTGTCATTCTCCACCATCTAGTCCTCAAAATGATGGTCATCAACAAGAGGAAGAAATCATTGAAGACGCAGATCATGTATGAGTTCAAAAGCCCTCTTTTATTTATAAGCTTTATCGTGCTTTAAAAGGGACTCGTACTCCATTGAACTACATCGATGATTTTCTTAAAGACAAAGGATATGGGAATGAATATATCTTTTTGCGGAAAATGGAAAGTTTGGGAATTGCTCGTGAAGGGGTGGCAGAAGAATCCCTTGCAAATATCCCAAGTGATCCTCGTGATTGGGGATTTAATCCGATAGATGGGAATGATGATGACAAATTGTACAACCAATTTCAACCGAGGATGGGTATTGCGGCGGAAAATCGAGGAAAAAGGGGAGAGTTGTTTAGATCGAAGGAACAGAAGGATCTATACTCAAAATTGCTGCAGCGTGGGGTGATAAACCCTAGGAATGTGGATTTTGATTTTCTGGATGCTGTAAATGTGAACTTGAGGGAAAAGTTTAGTTTTCTTCAACTTGAGCAATTCTGTTCTAACATCACAAAAGCTTACGCTGAATTAACTGCTTATTTCTATTCGAATCTTAGTTTCCTGGATGCGAATAGATTCTCTTTCAGTGTCAAAGATCAAGACTTTGTAGTGGATATGGATATGATGGCAGATATGTTAGGGGTTGAGAGAGGAAGATATCAACCGATCAAAGTTTCTATTGCTTGTGCTACATTGGAACTTGTTAAGGACAGGAGAACAGAGGAAAAGATTTCCTACCTAAGGATGAGTGCGTTCAACATTCTGCTTCACAAGATTGTGATCAATTGCCTCAGACTGAAATCAACTTCCAAGACTGATGTTTCAAGCTCAGAGGCAAAGCTGATGTATGCCATTCTCATTGGAAAAAAGTTTTCTCTTCCTCACACTATTATGTTCCACATATATAGAGCAGTAGTGAAAGACAGAGGTCAACTTCCTTATCCAAGTCTTGTGACGAAGTTATTCAGACATCTGAACATTCAGCCTCCACAAATTCTTTGTGCTCGATCGTGTGATGATATGGTGGTAGGACTGAAAATGGTGACCAAGATGCATCTGAAGGAGCTAAGCAAGGCGTTAGAGAAATTAAGGAGAAGACTCCTGTAAAGTCTCATCAAATCTCTTCTGCATCAAAAAGAAAAGGAAAGGAGCCCATGGTTGCTCCATCCAAGAAAAGGAGAGCTCTCATCGTTGAAGATAAAGATGATGAGGAAGACATCACCATCTTTGCAATGGTGTTGAAACATCTGAGCAGTTCTGCTCCAGTGAAAGACTCAGAACAGAGGACTCGAGAAAGAGAAGAGAAAGAAAGAGAAGAGAAAGAAGCAGAGGAGAGAGAAGCAGAAGAAAAGGATGCTGAGGAGGCAAGGGATGAAAAAGAAGAAGAAGAAAGAGCACTTGGCAAAAAAGAAGCAGAAGAAGAAGAAGAGAGAATGAATCAAGAGGAAGGAGAGCCTGAAAGACACTCTTCTCCACCTAAAGGCATAGAAATAGGGGGAGATAATGAGAAAAGAGAGATGTCAGCTGCTACTAGTGAGGGAGTCAGCCGCTCTCCAGCTGACCTAGAAGACATTCATGCCTCTCATTTTCCTGAAGAAGAACATGATGCTTCATTGCCAAATCTGCGTGATTATTCTGATATGCCATCATTTGCAAATCTTGCTAAAGCCAGTACGCAGACCGATAGCTCAGCAGATTTTCACAGAGTTATGGATATTCTCTTGGAGATGCGCGGTCAAATTTATGCTCTGGGATGCGAGGTTCAAAGCTTGCAGAATGTAGGTCAAGTTTCTTCAGTTTCTTTGAAAGATCAGATCCAAGCCCTCTCTGTTCAGATTCAGGCTAATGCTAAGGGTGAGGAGGTTGCACAACTGAAGGAAGACTTGAAAAGGCTGGAAGGAATCGTTCAGTCCATGGGAGATTTCCAGCTTGTCCGCGTTCCCAAGCAATCTTGACTTTATTCCATTTTCTTCTCAACCTTTTCAATGCTGACAAAAAGGGGGAGAAAGATTTGAATCAAACTTTGAATTTTTAATCGTTTGGATTATTTGATTTGGATTGATGTTTGACTTTAATTTTGTATCTGGATGTGAATTTGGATTTGATTGCTATTGACTGCTATTGATATCTTATGGATGGCTTTATCATATTCAAGACTAACCTATTTTCTGTGGTTGCATATTCTAGTGTTATTCATTTAGCCATTTATCTTTATAAGATATGTATATTTGTTTGAGAAATGTTTTGCATGTCAAAGTGATCCAAATCTGCAGGAAAGTTTTGTCACCATCAAAAAGGGGGAGATTGTTGGAGAAATCTTCTTAAAATGTTTTGAAACTGACAAAACGTTTCCATCAGTCTAGTCTGAAGGTTGCTGTTTAAAGTCTGAAGACCTCTGGACAGCCAGACTCAAGATTCAAAGTTTATCATCATTGACAGTTACTAATTCGTTGAAGAAAAGCTATCCAGAAATGGATGTTTTATTAAGGATATGACCTTATCGACTGGAGAAGATCTCTTGGCTGGATATGACATAACGGAATCCTTTTTAATTGATCGAGATTGATTCGAAGATTAAGGATCCGTTGATTAGCGAAATATTCGTGGAAGGTTCTACTTATGGAAACCGAGATCCTGATTGTATGGGCGAACATGATTGATGGGCTATCGTCATGTTCCTTTAATAGCTCGAATGATCTTCCTAATTGATTCCGTCCAACGGGTAGATTGGAGGAATTCCTTTGGTAAATGCCAACGTGTATGATGGCGTAAAGGAGTATATAAGGAAGTTGTTCTAAGTTGTTCGAGGAGTGCGCGATAGAAGAATTCCAAAGTCTGAAGCTCCTTGTTATTTAGTCAATTCATTTGAGCGAAAACTTGTACGCAAAAGAGAGTTTATATTTGTGAGAAACCTTGAGGAAGTGTGGTAGAACATCTACACTGTAGAATCAAGGAAAAGCTGTGCTGTAACATCTCTTTTGTTCATAGTGGAATCCAGCCGATAGGCTGTCAGTGCGGAAGAGTGGACATAGGCTTGGGATAAGCCGAACCACTATAAACCTTGTGTTTAATCTTCTCTTCCCTACTCTTTACTTTACTTTGATCGTAATTCATTTTGATTAAGCAAAAGAGTACTTCCTTTCTATCGGTTGCCTAGTATTGCTTCTGTATCTCGAGAAATTGTTTTTACACCTATTCACCCCCTCTAGGTGTTTATACTAGCTACATCAGTTATATCATGAATATGGAATATCAGCGCATACAGCGTGAGTATAATTTTTTTTTCACAAACGGCCTCATCCACCATTGATTTAAGAGTTTTAACTGCTTATTATCTTCAATAACAATCAAAATCAATAGTGTATAAAGCTGCATGTGGAAAAAATTTCTTTTTATCTGTTGGTGTCTGCTATAATTACTGTATTAATATTTGTATTTATAATTTATTAGATAGAACGGAAATTATTACTACAAGTGAATTACGAATGGCAATAGGATTGGGCAGGTGCACGATTGCCAAGCGGATGGAGGGGATTGCATCCTGGCTCCACTATTATTAGAGATGCCCTATCATTGGCCCATGTCCTGCGCGCCAGGACATCTTTGAGCTCCATCCGCAGCCCCGAGCAAGAATGTAGATTTCCCCGTTACACTTGTCCTACTTGATAATAACTTCAAGATTAAAAATTATTTCTTGGGAAAATTGTCTAAAAAGTCCTAAACCTATGGTAGTTTTGCCAATTTAGTCCTAAACCTTTCAATCTTGTCGATTGAGTCCTAAACCTTGTGTCAATTTGCCAATTGAGTCTATCCGGCCAATTTTGGCCGGAAAATGCTGATGTGGACGCCAGCGGTGCCACATAGGACTGCCGATGCTAATGTGGACAATTTTTAATAATATTTTAACAATCTTAAATTTTTTTTGATTTTTTTTAAATTTTCTGTTTTTTCCCTCTTTTTTTTTTTTTTTTAGCTTTTCCCTTACCCTTTTCCGATGGTCGGCCACCGGCCACTGGCCACAGCCAGCCGGCTGGTCTTGCCCGCCACAAGCGAGGCCCGACCGGGCGATGGCGATTCCGGGCAAGGCCAACCCCCGCAAGGGCCGGCCTCGCCAGATCTGGCAAGGGGAGCCCTCGCCGAGGCTCGCCCTCACCCAAGAGAGCATCAGCCTCGCCCTTGGCTAGGCGGGCGATGGCTGGCCACTGGCCACAGGCCAATGCCCAGCTGGCTAGGGGCGAGGGCCAGCCTCGCCAAATCTGGTCTGGGCGAGACCGACACTCGCCTGGGCAAGGGCTCCCCTCGCCAGATCTGGTGAGGTCGGCCCTCGCCGGGGCCAGGGCTGGCCTCGCCCGCCACAGGCGAGGCCCGGGCTACGGCGACGCTAAGCGAGGCCAACCCTAGCCCCGGCGAGGGCCGGCCTTGCCAGATCTAGCAAAGGGAGCCCTCGCTGGGGCTCACCCTCACCCAGGCGAGCGTCGGCCTCGCCCAGACCAAATCTGGCGAGGCCGGCCCTCGCCAGGGCCAGGGCTAGCCTCGCTCGGCGTCGCCATCGCCACCGCCGATGGCCGGCGATCGGCCACCGGAAAAGGGCAAGGGAAAAGCCAAAAAGAAAAAAAAAGGGAAAAACATAAAATATTTAAAAAATAAAAGAAATTAAATATTATTAAAAATTGTCCACGTCGGCGCCGACAAACGGTCCTACGTGGCATCGCTAGCGTCCACATCAGCATTTTCCGGCCAAAATTGGCCGGATGGACTCAATTGGCAAAGTGACAAAAGGTTTAGGACTCAATCGGCAAGATTGAAAGATTTAAAACTGAATTGGCAAAACTACAATAGGTTTAGGACTTTTTGGACAATTCTCCCATTATTTCTTCAACAAGCCTCTCAAAATTTTTTACAAGTTGAAACAATCATTTATGCAAAAGAAACGAATATGTGATTCTTAGATCCTTTAGCATATAATTAAATTTGAAAATTTGCTGTGATAACCTAATGAAAAAAAGGGAATGGAGTATTGGAAGTATTCATGTTATATTAAAATCTATGTTGAGAATAAGAAACTTTATATTACCAAAGTAATACAACTTATATAAAGGAACAAGGTTAATACTAGAAATCTCCACGATTTAGACATAGGATCGTGGGTCTAGACGGGTTCATGGGGAGTGGCCAATCATATCTTTCCCAACCCCACCCCATATGCAACGCAGGAAAATTCTCCCCATCATATGGTACTTAATCAGTATTTCAAGCTTAATATTCATTTTTTTAATGAAGTGGTTTATATATCTACATGTACGAGTATGTTGTTGTTTTTTTTTTCTTTTGGTAAGTTACGAGTATGTTGTTATTCGTCAGTATTTGCAACAAATTCTTTTATACATTAATAAAATTTTGTGGAGACACTACCAACTATTCTAACCTAAAAACTTAAATTGATAAATGAATGTATTCTTTTAATATTTTAATACTCCTCCTCACACGTAAGTTAGACTTTGGCCTAAAACTAAAGAGTGGAAATATATGCTAGAAGAGGCAAATAAGGGATTTCAAAAAATTTGAATTCAAAACTTTCCCTTTTGATACCGTATTAAATTTCGCAGGAACATTGTAAATTATTCTAAAAACATATGCTGTCACATTAATGCGTCGTTTGTTATTTAAATATTCTAATAATTTTTGTTTCCCAAGCAGTAGAAATCCTTAAAGTTTTCTACCATAAATTTTAGTTTATGGTTTCATATATACCCTCGTATTCTTTATATTTTATAATAAAGATACTACTCTTGAATATTTGGGCATTTTATAGTCTAATTACAACTACTACTTTTTAATATATTACAAAACAGCTTAGCAAAATATTGACGAGGTGTATAATCTATTATACACTCCCTTCAGAGAAAACAGATTGATTCGAGTCTTCCGCCGGGAACTTACTTCACGGAGGTGCTTCATTATCGCACCCGTATTCCCGATGATACCCATACATACAGCGGCACCTCCCATGATCGTCGAATTGGCCTTCAATAGCCACCGTATTACGCTGGTTTACAAGACATTTCTTTATTGGTAGATGAGTGGTCACGAATAAATCATATTATATTTTTCTTTTTCGATCATTTAAGCAAAAAAATTGCTAAACAAGATATTTATTTGGTGAAAACTTTTCAGACAATCATATCGGTTCCTTAAATTAACAATTCACATACAAAATGTAGCTAATAACTTACTTTGTACGAGAATATTTTTTATTCCTTCTCCTATAATTAGTTTGAAATTACATAAATGTCTTGAAAGAGACCAACATTTTTAGGAAATTGATTTTCAAATAATTCAATTTCCAGTATGAGGTGACCACGACACTAGAGGCTCACCAAACTAGAACAGAAAAAAAATGAATTGAGGAAATCTGGAGTCTGGATAGTAAGTGCTTGGCATCAGCGAACAGGACATCGATGACACAATTACCCATACCAGGACATGCGAACAGCAAGCGCCCACAGAATAGACATAATCCATAATACAACACGTCGGTACGAACACAACACAGTGAGCACATCAGCAACTCAACGCGTACGAAGATGAAACAAGTAGTAGCACTGCGTACCCAAAATGAATGCACATACCATGACTAGAGCAGCAGCTCAACGCTCTTCCAGCATGCACTCAGTACTTAAGATATCGGCATTCGTTCAATACGCTTGCGATTTCAACACGTACAGAGAACTAACCAGCGACATTCTCTTAATATGTTTGCAATTTGGCGCACAAACATGAATCGACATATAGTGAAGAACGAGAAGTAAACGTGCACGGGTCAATTCATTTTCGTTCAAGATGCCCTCGGTCTAAGTTCTGGAATACTCATTTATCAGATTCATCTTATGTACGCACTGGATTCATATCTAATCCAAGAATTTCAATAACAAATCCTAAAACGATTAGCTACTAAATTCTGAAATGAAAGGAAACGAAATACAAGTAAAGTTTATACAACGAAACTAATGAATTGATCAGACAAAGGAAAGCTCTCAGTCAGAATCCGAATTTGAAACACACAATAATCAAGTTCAGGAATTTTATCGAGCAGGTGGTAGATTTTTAGGCCAAAGGATCTAGATGCAGAAATAAGAGAGAGGTTCTATTACAAAGAGGCAACGCAACATGGTTAAGGTCATCTGGACAACCTCGAACGTGACCAAATTTCCCGCTGACGGAATTGAGCACTCGGTCCTGCCCTCAGCAGAAACACAATATGCGGATTTATCTTGACGAAGAGTAATTGCTGACCACAGTTGGTAATCAAATCAGAGGAGTGAAGTTTCAGGAGCTGCACCATTCAAAGACTGGAACCGGCTAAAGGAGGGACAAGGATCCAGCTCGTCGATGAAGTTGGCCGGAAATAGGGGCGAACAGAGCACTTCCTGTGGCTGCGAAGCTGGTGGTGTTAGGGAAGTGACCTACGACGACAATCGGTGACAGAGAGAGGGGTAGGGATGCATAGAGGAAATCGACAGAGAATCACAACTGAACATGAGAGTTCCTTCCATGTACTCCGTGCTCTGTTCTTCGAGGTTTGAATGCGAAGAGCCTATGGTGGTCGGCAATCAGAGACGAGTGGCGTCTACCGGTGGACTGGAGGTGGCCGAGTATGAAGAGGGAATGGCGACCTAGAAGCTCCTAATAATTGATGATGCGAGAAAGAATTTGCTGAGCTCCGTGTATCTGCGTTCTCACCGTTCTATTCTACCCCGCCAAATGCATAAATGTATAAGATACGTATATGTGGATGCGAGGCTGTGGCGAGATGGGCCGAAATTTTATCTAATATATATCGTATAATTCTTGTTTCTACAAAAATGCATGTTCTATTTGCCGGCAAACATTCAGGTGTCAATAAAAGGACTTTTATTTGTGTTTTTCTAAAATGGAAAATTTATGAGAAAAATCCACTATTTTTGTATTGACAAGAGGAGAGATTCATTCAATTAGAGTAGAGAAGCATCGTGAATGACAAGTAGTGTTATGTACTCATTGGCTTATTGGTAGTGTGCTACATTAGTAAACTTGCAAAAATAGAACTTATAGACATTCTAGCGTGATGGAACTTGATATAGCTAGTACGAGTACCTAGAGGGGGGTGAATAGGTATATAAAAATTTTCTTGAAGATTGCACAATACTTAGACAGTTGAAGGATTTGCAATAATTAAAAATCAATTGTAAGACTGAGTAAAGGAAAGAGAGAATTGAACACGCGGTTTATAGTGGTTCGGCTTGATTCAAGCCTACGTCCACTCTTCTGCACTGACAGCCAATTGGCTGGATTCCACTATGAACAAAGAGATGTTACAGTGTTGATCTTCCTTGATTTCTAGGTGTAGATGATCTACCACACTCGCTCAAGGTGTCACCAAGTATAAACACTCTCTGTGTATACAATTTCGCTCGAACTGTATCGACTAACAATCAAGGTTCTTCAGACTCTGGAATTTTTCTATCGATCACCTCCTTAAGACAACTAGAACATCTTCCTTTTATACTCCTTTATGCCATTATAGCCGTTGGCACTTACCAAAGGAATTCATCCAATCTACCCGTTGGACGGAATCAATTAAGAAGATCATCCGAGCTATTTAAGGAATCTGATGATAGCCCATCAATCCTGTTCGCCCATACAATCAGGATCTTGGTTTCCAAGAATAGAACATTCTAAGAATATTTCGTCGACCATCGGATCTTCAATCGATCTTAGATAAGAATCAAAGAATCCGAAATATTTATCCAACCAAAGGATCTTTTCCAGAGGATAGGATCAAATCCTCAACCATATACTTGACTTTGGATTTCCTTCGTCACTGGATTAGAAAGACTGTCAGTGAGAATAGTCTTGAGTCTTGAGTCTTGAGTCTTGAGTCTTGAGTCTTCAGACTTTAAACTGTCGGTATCCAGACTAGACTGATAGAAATGTTTTGTCAGCTTCAAAATATTCTGAAAAGATTTCTCCAACAATCTCCCCCTTTTTGATGGTGACAAAACTTTCTTGTAGATTTGAACAACTTTGACTTGCAAAAACATTTCTCAAGCAATATGGCTAACTCATAAAGATTAATAAAACAACCAGACTCGCATCCACAGAAAATTGGTTAGTCTTTCATGAGTAATACCATATAACAACACTTGATATAAATGCAACCAGTCAAGCATCAAAATCCACAGCCAATTCAGTCAAATTTAAATTCACACCCAAGTTCTCAATTCTCAAAAATAAACATAACCACAAAAGTCAAAGTTTTTAAAAGATGTTGAAAGTTGTTGGTTCAAATTGGTTCTCCCCCTTTTTGTCATCATTAAAAAGGGTGAGAAATGAGTCATGTCTGCTTGGGAATGCGCACGATCTGGAAATCTCCCATTGACTGGACTATGCCTTCTAGCCTCTTCAAGTCTTCCCTTAGTTGAGCTACCTCCTCTCCTTTGGCATTGGCTTGAAGTTGCAGAGCGAGGTCTTTCATTTTGTCCTCCAGGGTAACCGAAGACGCTTGTCTAGCATTCTTGATGGTTTGAACCTCACAGTCCAGAGCATATATTTGTCCCCGCATTTCCATAAGAATATCAAGAATACGACAAAAATCTGCTGAGTTGTCCATCTGTGTACTGGCATGAGCTTTCTCAGATGGAGTAAATGCAGACGATGGAGCTTCTGTATAATCCTGCAGATTTGGAGTCGACGTATCATGACCTTCTTCAGGCAATTGAGACACCTGAACTTCTTCTGGATCTGCTGGAGATTGTCTTGGACCTTCACTATCGACAGCATGAGGTGTGGACCTTTCTTGCTCGCCAACTCCCCCTGTCTCTAGGACATCAAAAGGGGAAGAGTGATGATCATGCTCTTGATTTCCCTTCTCTCCAGATTCAGCAGCAGACTTTTCTTTCTCTCCTTCAGCTTCTTTCTCCTTCTCTCTCTGCTCTTCTTCTTCTCTGCTCTTGGTTTGCTCTTCTTCTTCTCTCTGTTTCTTCTGAAGTTCTGTCGGTTGAGGCACAGAACGTCTGGTTCTTGTCAGTGCATGGATAGTAGGATCTTCATCCTCTTCATCTTCATCCTCCAGGATGAGAGTTCTTTTCTTCTTTTTCGATGGGGCACCAATGGCCTCCTTTCCTTTTCTCTTTGAAGCAGACTGAACTGGAGATTTCACTCTGAATTTCTCCATTGCCTTGGAAAGTTCTTGCAGACGCATCTTCGTTAACATCTTCAAACCTACCACCATCTTATCACACGGTCGAACACAAAGTGTTTGTGGCGGTTCAATATTCATGTGTCTGAAGATCTTGGTCACCAGACCAGGATAAGGCAATTGTCCTTTATCTTTCGACATTGCTCTGTACATATGGAAGAGAATAGTGTGCGGGAGAGAGAACTTCCGTCCTGAGTTGATCGCGTACATCAACTTTGCTTCAAAAAGAGACACGGAAGTCTTTGACGTAGACTTCGGTCTGAGACAGTTGATCACAATCTTATGAAGCACAATGTTGATGGCATTCATCCTGGAATAGGTAATTTTCTTCTCTGTGTCCCCAAGTTCCAGAGTAGTACGAGCAGGTGAGACTTTGATTGGTAGATAACGTCCTCGTTCAACTCCAACTATGTCCGCCAACATATTCACATCTACCACGTAGACTTGGTCTCGTACACTAAATAAAATTCTATTCGCATCCAAAAAGCTAAGATTTGAATAGAAATAAGCGGTCAGTTGAGCATACCCGTCCGTAGAGTCAGAGCAAAAATTCTCAAGTTGAAGCAAATTCAACTTTTCTCTTAAGTTCATGTTGATGGCGTCCAGGAAGTCAAAATCGACACTTCTAGGGTTTATCGCCCCTCTTTTCAACAGCCTGAAATACACATTTTCCTGATCTTTGGATTTGAACAAATCCATCCGATTTCCTTTCACCTTTGCTGCCACTCCCATTTTCGGTTGGAATTCAAGGAACATTCTGTCATCATCGTTCCCTTCAATTAAATTTTGTCCTGGCATACAAGGATCACTTGGAATGTTCGCAAGTGCGTCCTCTACTTTTCCTTTCGGAGCAACTCCCAATTCCTCCATTTTCCGCAGAAAAAGATACTCATTCCCATAATTTTTGTCCTTAAGGAAGTCATCTATATATTTCAATGGAGTACCGGTGCTTTTCAACGCACGATAAAGCTTATAGATAAGGGAGGGTTTTTGGACTCTTACTGGGTCGGCATCCTCGATTATCTCTTCTTCCAGATGTTGACTTGCACCTTATGGGGCAGGAGGCGTTGAATGACGTGGATGAGAGCGAATCGGACTTTGTCGCTGACTTGATAAGTCTTCTTCCTCAGTGAGATCGAAGTGAGTCGGTCCCTTCTCCATTCTTTGTGGTCCCCTGCTTGCGATTCTTGATGATTTCCTTGAAGAAGACATCTTTCTTTGTCGTTTGGAAGATTCCTTCACTTGCTTTCCTAAGAAAAATGACCACTTTCTCGACGACGAACAAGTAGAAACAGTATCGGGAGGAGAGTGCCTTTTAGGGTTTTGAAGATAGGGTAAAGAAAAACTGTATATATATATAACTCAGTTTTGAAAAGGGAAGTTCAATCGGTACAAGGAAAGTGTACGAACACTTCTTTTCAAAATCAATAACTGCCAAAATTAATCCTTTTAAAAAGACAAGTCTTCAAATTTCACACGGATTATAGAATAACCGAACGAAAGATCGTACCTTTTCGAGTTTAGATAAAATAACTAAACGAAAATTCGTACTTTTTAGATAAAATAGCAACTTACAGTCTATAGCCACGAATGTCTGAGTCTGAGGATTTAAAGTCTGAAAGATTAGAGTCTTAGAGTTGGTGAGTCTCTAGACTTTAACTTCTTCAAGCTTCAAAATGTTGAGTCTTGAACGGATAAAGTCGAATTGATTTTTCTCCAAAAGCTTTGTGAATATATCCGCTAGTTGACTCTTTGAATCAACAAATTGAATCGAGATTTCTCCATTTTGAATATGATCTCTAATGAAGTGATGTCGAATCTCAATATGCTTTGCTCTTGAATGAAGGATTGGATTTTTGGTGAGATTGATCGCATTGGTGTTGTCACATCTAATTTATGTGCATGAGTCTTCAATCCCAAAGTCTTGTAGCTGTTGTTTTATCCATAGAATTTGCGAACAGCAACTTCCAAGAGCTACATACTCTGCTTCTGTCGTTGAGAGAGCTACAGTGCTTTGCTTCCTCGAAAACCAAGACACTGTCCTGTTTCCAAGCAGTTGACAAGTTTCAGAAGTGCTCTTTCTATCGACTCTGCAACCGGCCAGATCTGCATCTGAGTATCCTATAAGATTAAAGTCTCCCCTCTTTGGATACCAAAGACCGATGCTTGAAGATGAGGCAATGTATTTGATAATACGTTTCACGGCACTGAGATGTGATTCTCTAGGATCTGATCGAAACCTAGCACAGATGCAAACACTTAACAAAATATCAGGTCTAGAAGCAATAAGATAAAGAAGTGAACTGATCATGCTCCTGTACAGCTTTTGATCTACTTTCTTCCCTTCTTCATCCTTGTCTATCTTCTGAGAACATGACATTGGTATGTCAGTCTTTTTGCACTTTTCCAATCCAAATCTTTTGACAAGATCATTTGCATATTTTTCTTGATGAATAAAAGTTCCTTCCTTCATTTGTTTCACTTGGAGTCCAAGAAAGAATGTTAACTCTCCCATCATACTCATTTCAAACTCATCCTGCATAAACTTAGAAAATTTCTTGCATAGACTTTCATTAGGTGATCCAAAAATAATATCGTCCACATATATTTGAACAAGTAAAAAGCTTTTGTTTTCCTTTTTGATAAACAAAGTAGTATCTACTTTACCTTTGACAAAACCATTCGTAATAAAAACTTACTTAGTACGTCGTACCAAGCTCGAGGTGCTTGCTTTAAACCATACAAGGCCTTTTTCAGTCTGAAGACTGAGTCTGGCTTCTTTGGGTCTTCAAACCCAGGTGGTTGTTCCACATAAATTTCCTCATGGATGAATCCATTTAGGAATGCACTTTTGACGTCCATTTGGAATAACCTGAAATTTTTATAACAAGCAAACGCAAGTAATAGACGAATAGCTTCTAACCTTGCTACTGGAGCGTAAGTCTCGTCATAGTCTATTCCTTCTTCTTGCGTATATCCTTTGGCCACGAGTCTTGCTTTGTTTCGTACGACTTTTCCTTCTTCATTCATCTTGTTCCTAAATACCCATTTGGCTCCAATAACAGTTTTACCTTTTGGTTTAGATGTCAATTCCCAGACATCATTGATGTTGAACTGTCTGAGTTCTTCTTGCATAGCTTCTATCCAACTTTCATCAGATAAGGCTTCTTCTATGCTTTTTGGTTCAATTTCAGAAATGAGAGCCACAGCACTAGATTCTTCACGCCTTTTTGATCTGGTGCGGATTCCTTCATTGATTTCGCCAATAATGAGATCTTTAGGATGACTGGATTTATGCTTCCAGTTACTGGTTGTTTTGCCTGGTTGATGATCTCTTTCTTTATTTGAATCTTCATGAGCATCTTGATGTTGGACTTCCAAAGTCTGAGATGCTTCTTGAGTTGTAAACGTTGAAAGGTCTGGAGCAGGTTCGGACTCCTCATATTGAGTCTGATTGGATTCAACTTGCGTTGAGTCTTGGAATTTGACATTCATTGATTCCTCCACCGACTGGCTTTTCTTGTTATAGACTCTGTAGGCTTTGCTTGATATAGAATATCCAAAGAAGATGCCTTCATCTGATCTTTCTTCAAACTTACCAACTCGATCATTTGCATTTTTGAAAATAAAGCATTTGCAACCAAACACTTGAAAGTATGAAACAATAGTCTTCTTACCTTTGAACAATTCATAGGGGGTTTTTTCTAAAATAGGTCTTAGAAAGACTCTATTTATAATATAGCATGCTGTTGAAACAGCTTCAGCCCAAAATCGTGAAGAAATTTTACTTTCAATTAAAAGTGTTCTAGTCATTTCTTGAAGAGATCTATTCTTTCTTTCCACAACTCCATTTTGCTCTGGAGTATATGGAGAGGAAAACATATGATTAAAACCAGATTTATCACAAAATTTCGTAAAATCTTGATTTTCAAATTCACTTCCATGATCTGTTCTTATGCTTGAGATTGCACATCCTTTTTCATTTTGAACCTTTTTGGCAAATTTTTCAAAATACGAAAAGGTTTCTGACTTACTTGCAAGGAAATATACCCAAGTAAAGCGGGAGTAATCATCCACAATTACTAGGCAATATTTCTTACCTCCAATACTCTGGGTTCTGGTTGGTCCGAAGAGATCCATATGCAGCAACTGTAATACATGATTAGTAGAGACATGATTTATTGGCTTAAAAGAATTTCTTACCAGCTTTCCCAGAATACATGGAGTGCATGAATCAGACTTTTGGTATGGCAATTTAGGTAGACCTCGAACAAGCTTCTTTAATGAGATTTTGGCTAATTGCTTCATGTTGACATGGCCAAGTTTTCTGTGCCATAAGACTGCTTCATCTTGAATTGAGATTAGGCATTGTGCTTCATTTGGTTTTACATCAAGGAGGTAGATATTTCCATGCCTTCGACCCATGAAAGACTGAGTTGAGTCTTTACTAATTCCAGAACATATGCCTTCTTGAAAGGAGATCTTGAAACCAGTATCACACAATTGGCTAATGCTGAGAAGATTGTAGTTGAGTCCTTCCACTAGAGAGACATTGCTTATTGTGAGATTTCCAATTTTCACAGTTCCAAATCCCACAATGCTTCCTTTGCTATTTCCTCCAAATGAAACTTTTCCACCATTTACTTGAATAAGCTTTATGAAGCAATTTGAGTCTCCTGTCATGTGTCTTGAACATCCGCTGTCAAGATACCACTTTACTTTCTTTTTGACAGAGACCTGCATTCAAAAGAGAGTCTCAAGCTTTCTTTGGTACCCAAATTTTCTTGGGTCCTTTGGCGTTAGTAGAATGAGCATTATTAGGCCATACTTTCTTAACAGGCTTCCAAACCATAGGACACTCTTTTTCAAAATGATCCTGACTGTTACACTTTGAACACCTTAGAGCATTTCGACCTACAGACTTTACAAAGACTTTCTTGAAATGATTTTTGTAAGCCTCTTTTGACGGTCTTTTCTTAATTCTTTCTTTTACTTTTGGAAAATCAATCAAAGGGATTGTTTTGTTGTCATACCTAAACCAGACTTATTGAAATAAGGTCTTTGACCGAAAGAACTTTTTCAAGTTTTTCAGACCCTATTGAAAATTTCTTTGAAATATTTGATAAGTCAGTTTTTAAGAAAGCATTTTCTTTTGAAAGTTTATCTTCATTCTCTTTAAGAGTATAAACATTCAAGTCTAAACTTTTCACTTTTTCTTCTAAAATATTTTCCTTTTGTTTTAAAACTGAGTTTTCCTTTTTAAGTTCGGAAATCTTTTTTAGAGAAGTCTTAAGACTAAAACATAGTTCATCAATGTATTTAGAGACTTTGACAGGGATTTTATAATCACTTACCTCAAATTCACCGTCCGAGTCGATCTAGAGTCCGAGTCGATTGTGCCATCGACATGGGTTGGCATATTCCTCGTCACTTTCTTCACACTCAGATCGCTCCGGTGTTTTCGGCTTTGAGAGCTTTTCGAAACTTTTCAGCTTTTCCTCTCTTCTTCTTCGGAGAGGACAATTGGGTCTGATGTATCCCTTTTTCTTACATTCGAAGCAAACTACATCTTTGTTTGGTTCCTCATTATCAACGAACTTGGTTTGCTGTTTCTGAAGACTTTGTTTCCTTGAGTTGAACCTTCTTCCTTTTCTATTCAGCTTTCTAAACCTTCTAATCATTAGAGCAAGCTCCTTATCGTCCAGATTTTCTTCAGAGTCTGTATCATCAGAATCATCATTAGATTTTAATGCAATGGATTTCTTACCTCTTGGATCTTCGTCTTCATTAATTCGTTCCACTTCGTAAGACCGAAGAGTTCCAATCGGCTCGTCTACGATAATGGCATAATTCTTTGCGTCTCTCTTATTGAAGTCTTTATATGATTCCAATCCTTGGAGAGTCCACACAGCAGTTTGTTCACCTTCATAGGATCAGAAATTTTCTGTCCTTGATTTTCAAGGCCATTGACAATATCTGTAAAACGGCTAAACATGTCAGTTATAGATTCTCCTGGTTTCATTTTAAAGGCTTCATATTGACCAAGGAGAATGTTAATTTTGGTCTCCTTCACTCGGTCTGTCCCTTCATAAGTGATATGTAATCTGTCCCAGACTTCTTTTGCTGTAACACAAGAAGATATTCTGTTATATTCAGTTGGTGACAAAGCACAGTATAAAGAGTAAATTGCTTTTGCATCGAGTGCTTGTCTCTTGTTTATCTCTTCTTGAGACATTCCGCTGGTATCAACAGTTTCTTTCCCTCTTTCGGATACTGATGCAGCAGTAGGAGTAATTCCTCTTTCCACAACGTCCCATTCCAGAGGATCCTTTGACCGTAGAAAAGCTTTCATTTTGTTTTTCCAGATGTTGTAATCCTTTCCATCAAAGTAGGGTGGTCTGGTATTGCTTTGCCCTTCCACCAGCCATGGTGCTAGCATACTAGCCATGGATCTTTTACTCTGAAGTAAAACACTTCAAATAAAGTAAGAACACGAGCTCTGATACCAATTGATATAGCTAGTACGAGTACCTAGAGGGGGTGAATAGGTATATAAAAATTTTCTTGAAGATTGCATAATACTTAGACAGTTGAAGGATTTGCAATAATTAAAAATCAATCGTAAGACTGAGTAAAGGAAAAAGAGAATTGAACACGCGGTTTATAGTGGTTCGGCTTGATTCAAGCCTACGTCCACTCTTTTGCACTAACAGCCAATTGGTTGGATTCCACTATGAACAAAGAGATGTTACAGTGTTGATCTTCCTTGATTTCTAGGTGTAGATGATCTACCACACTCGCTCAAGGTGTCACCAAGTATAAACACTCTCTGTGTATACAATTTTGCTCGAACTGTATCGACTAACAATCAAGGTTCTTCAGACTCTGGAATTTTTCTATCGATCACCTCCTTAAGACAACTAGAACGTCTTCCTTTTATACTCCTTTATGCCATCATAGCCGTTGGCACTTACCAAAGGAATTCCTCCAATCTACCCGTTGGACGGAATCAATTAAGAAGATCATCCGAGCTATTTAAGGAATCTGATGATAGCCCATCAATCCTGTTCGCCCATACAATTAGGATCTTGGTTTCCAAGAATAGAACATTCTAAGAATATTTCGTCGACCATCGGATCTTCAATCGATCTTAGATAAGAATCAAAGAATCCGAAATATTTATCCAACCAAGGGATCTTTTCCAAAGGATAGGATCGAATCCTCAACCATATACTTCGGCTTTGGATTTCCTTCGTCCTTTGGATTAGAAAGTTGTCGGTGAGAATAGTCTTGAGTCTTGAGTCTTGAGTCTTGAGTCTTCGACTTTAAACCGTCGGTATCCGAGACTAGCGATAGAAATGTTTTGTCGGCTTCAAAATACTCAAGACTTAAAGTCTATTCTCATCTCGTCGTCAATGAGCACCGTCTACTTGAAGAACCTCAACAAAGAGGACATCATGATTTTCTAATCCGTTGAAGTAAGCTTTCCAGCTTCAAACCTTGGACTTTACTCCGTTTGCTTATGAGTGATTCATTGAGGATTTAGCCTTATCAACTTAGTGGAGAAGATCTCCTGGAATATTTTTGGATTTGGCATAACGGATTCTTTTATTCGAATCAAGATTGAGTTAAGGATCCGATGATTGGCTAAGTGATTCAAGTATTCTTGGAAGGTTCTACTTATGGAAACCTAGATCTTGATTGTATGGGCGAGCAAGCGGGATTGATGGGCTATCGACATGTTCCTTTAATAGCTCGAATGATCTTTCTAATTGATTCTATCCAACGGAAGATTGGAAGAATTCCTTTGGTAAGTGCCAATGGGTATGATGGCATAAAGGAGTATAAAAGGAAGACATTCCAGTTGTTCAAAAACTGCACGATAAAAGAATTCCAAAGTCTAAAGCTCCTTGATTCGTAGTCAATTCATTTAGTTAGCGAAAAACCTTGTTTACAAAAAAGAGCCTATATTGTGAGATACCTTGAGGAAGTGTGGTAGAATATGCATACTGTGGAATCAAGGAAGAGCATTGCTGTAACATCTCTTTGATTATAGTGAAATCCAGCCAGTGGGCTATCAGTGCAGAACGGTGGACGTAGGCTTGAAACAAGCCGAAGCACTATAAACCTCGTGTTGAATTTTCTCTTCCCTACTCTTTGTTTTTATTTTGATAACAGTTCATTCTATTAACTAAAGAGGAGTCTCCTTTCTATTCACTTCCTAATATTGCTTTCATATCTCGAGGAATTATTTTAAGAACCTATTCACCGCCCTCTAGGTACTCATACTAGCTATATCAATTGGTATCAGAGCTTGTGTACTCACTTTGTTTGAAGTGTTTTACTTCAGAGTTAAAGATCCATGACTAGTATGCTAGCTCCAAGGCTGGTGGAAGGGCAAAGCAATACCATACCACCCTACTTTGATGGAAAGGATTACAACATCTGGAAAAACAAGATAAAAGCATTCTTACGATCAAAGGATCCTCTGGAATGGGACGTTGTAGAAAAAGGAATCACTCCTAAAGCTGCATCTGTCTGAGAGAGAGGAAAAGAAACTGTTGAGTCAAGAGAAATGACTCAGGAAGAGATAATCAAGAGACAAGCACTCGATGCAAAAGCAATTTATTCTTTATATTGTGCTTTGTCACCTACTGAATATAACAGAATATCTTCTTGTGTTACAGCAAAAGAAGTTTGGGATAGATTACATATCACCTATGAAGGAACATATCGAGTGAAGGAGACCAGAATCAACATTCTCCTCGGTCAATACGAAGCCTTCAAAATGAAATCAGGAGAATCCATAACTGACATGTTTAGCCGTTTTACAGATATCGTGAATGGTCTTGAAAATCAAGGTCAACCAATTTCTGATCCCATGAAGGTAAACAAGCTACTGCGTGGACTCTCCAAGGATTGGAATCATATAAAGACCTCAATAAGAGAGACACAAAGAATCATGCCACTATCTGTCGATGAGTTGGTTGGAACTCTTCAGTCTTATGAAGTGGAGCGAATCAATGAAGATGAAGATCCTAAAGGTAAGAAATCCATTGCATTAAAATCCAATGACAATTCTGATGTTACAAATTCTGAAGACGATATGGACGATGAGGAGCTTGCTCTTATGATAAGAAGGTTCATAAAACTAAACAGAAAAGGAAGAAGATTCAATCTTAAGAAATAGAGCTTTCAAAAGCAACAGTCCAAGTCTGTTGATGACGATGAATCAAATAAAGATGTAGTCTGCTTTGAATGCAAGAAAAATGGACACATCAGACCCAACTGTCCTTTTCTAAGAAAGAAGAAAGGAAAAGCTGAAAGGTATCGAAAGGCTCTTAAAGCAGAAACCTGGAGTGACACAGAGTGTGAAGAAAGCGATGATGATTATGCCAACATATGTCTGATGGCACAATCAGACTTAGATTCAAACTCTGAAACAGACTCAGACTCAGACAGTGAATTAGAGGTAAGTAACTTTAAAATCCCTGTTAAGGTTTCTAAATACATTGATGAGCTGTGTCTTAGTCTTAAGACTTCTCTCAAAAGGATTTCCGAACTAAAAAGGGAAAACTCTACACTAAAACAACAGGAGCTTGTTTTGAAAGAAAAGTTGAAATGTTTAGACATGAATGTTTCTTCTCTTAAAGAAAGTGAAGTCAATCTCTTAAAAGAAAATGCATTTTTAAAAAATGATTTATCAAATGTTTCAAAAAGATTTTCATTAGGATCTGAGAAACTTGAGAAAATTCTTTTTGCACAAAGACCCTATTTCAATAAATCTGGTTTAGGAATGACAGAAGAAACAATTCTTTTAATTGATTTTCCTAAAGTAAAGGAAAGAATTAAGCAAAGGCCTACAAGAGATACTTACAAAAAACATTTCAAAAAGGTTTTTGTAAAACTAGTAGGTCGAAATGCTCTCAGATGTTCAAAGTGCAATAGTGTAGATCATTTTGAAAAAGAGTGTCATATGGTCTGGAAACCTATTGAGAAAGTATGGACGAATACTGCATATCATACTAACACAAATGGACCCAAGAAAAAATGGGTACCAAAGAAAGCTTGAGTCTCTTTTTTTTAAATGCAGGTCACTATCAAGAAAAAGGTAAAATGGTATTTGGATAGTGGATGCTCAAGACATATGACAGGAGATTCAAATTGCTTCATAAAGCTCGTACAAGTAGATGGTGGAAAAGTCTCTTTTGGAGGAAACAACAAAGGAAGAATTGTGGGATTTGGAACTGTAAAGATTGGAAACCTCACAATAAGCAATGTTTCCCTAGTGAAAGGACTTAACTACACGGGGAGATTCAAATTGCTTCATAAAGCTCGTACAAGTAGATGGTGGAAAAGTCTCTTTTGGAGGAAACAACAAAGGAAGAATTGTGGGATTTGGAACTGTAAAGATTGGAAACCTCACAATAAGCAATGTTTCCCTAGTGTGATAGTTTCAAAATCAATTTTCAAGAGGGAATATGTTCAGGAACCAGTAAAGACTCTACTAAGTCATTTATGGGTCGAAGATATGGAAATATCTACCTTTTGGATATGAAACCAGATGAATCACAATGTTTAATCTCAATTCAAGACGAAGCAAGCTTATGGCACAGAAAGCTTGGGCACATAAATATGAAGCAGATAGCCAAAATTTCAGCAAAGAAGCTTGTTCGTGGTCTACCCAATTTATCTTACCAAAAGTCTGATCTATGCACACCATGCGTATTAGGAAAGCAGGTAAGAAATTCTTTTAAACCAATAAATCAAGTTTCCACTAATCGTGTACTGCAGCTGTTGCATATGGATCTCTTTGGACCAACTAGAACTCAAAGCATTGGAGGTAAGAAATATTGCCTTGTAATTGTGGATGACTACTCTCGATTTACTTGGGTATACTTCCTGGCAAGTAAGTCTGAAACCTTCTCTTATTTTGAAAAATTTGCTAAAAGAGTTCAAAATGAAAAAGGATATGCTATCTCTAGTATAAGAACAGACCATGGAGGCGAATTTGAAAATCAAGATTTTACAAAATTCTGTGATGAATCGGGTTTTCAGCATGTGTTTTCCTCTCCATATACTCCAAAGCAAAATGGAGTTGTGGAAAGAAAGAATAGATCTCTTCAAGAAATGGCTAGAACTCTCTTAATTGAAAGTAACGTCTCTTCAAGATTTTGGGCTGAAGCTATTTCAATAGCATGTTATATTATCAATAGAGTTTTTCTAAGGCCTATTCTAGAAAAAACCCCTATGAATTATTCAAAGGAAAGAAGCCTATTGTTTCATATTTTCATATATTTGGATGCAAATGCTTTATATTGAAAAATGCAAATGATCGAGTTGGTAAGTTTGAAGAAAAATCAGACGAAGGCATCTTCCTTGGATATTCTACATCAAGCAAAGCGTACAGAGTCTATAACAAGAAGAGTCAATCTGTGGAGGAATCAATGAATGTCAAATTCCAGGATTCTATGCAAAATGAATCTATCCAGACTCATCTTGAAGAATCTGAACCTGCTCCAGACTCTACAAAGTCTAAATCTCAAGAAGCAACCCAGACTCTGAAAGAGCAGCAACAAACAATTATTGAAGATTCAAATGAAGGAAGTGATCATCAACCTGACAAATCAACCAGTAATTGGAAGCATAAGTCCAATCATCCCAAAGATCTCATTATTGGCGACATTAATGAAGGAATTCGCACAAGATCCAAAAGGCGCGAAGAGTCTAGTGCTGTGGCTCTTATTTTTGAAGTAGAACCCAAAAGCATAGAAGAAGCTTTATCTGATGAAAGCTGGATTGAAGCTATGCAAGAAGAACTCAGACAATTCAGCATTAATGATGTTTGGGAATTGACCTCTAAACCAAAAGGTAAATCTGTTATTGGAGCTAAATGGGTTTTCAGGAACAAGATGAACGAGAAAGGAAAAGTCGTAAGAAACAAAGCAAGACTCGTGGCCAAGGGATATACACAAGAGGAAGGGATAGACTATGATGAGACCTACGCACCAGTAGCCAGGTTAGAAGCAATTCGATTATTACTTGCTTTTGCTTGCTATAAGAATTTCAGGTTATTCCAAATGGACGTCAAAAGCGCTTTTTTAAATGGATTTATCAATGAGAAAGTCTATGTGGAACAACCACTTGGGTTTGAAGATCCAAAGAAGCCAGACTCTGTATTCAGACTGAAAAAAAGCCTTGTATGGTTTAAAGCAAGTACCTCGAGCTTGGTATGATAGGCTAAGTAAGTTCTTAATACAAACTGGTTTTGTCAAAGGTAAAGTTGATACTACTTTGTTTATCAAAAGAGAAAGCAAAAGTTTTTTGCTTGTTCAAATATATGTTGATGATATTATTTTTGGATCCTCTAATGAAAGTCTGTGCAAGAAATTCTCTAAGTCTATGCAGGATGAATTTGAAATGAGCATGATGGGAGAGTTAACCTTCTTTCTTGGACTTCAAGTGAAACAATTGAAGGAAGGGACTTTTATTTATCAAGAAAAATATGCTAATGATCTTGTCAAAAAGTTTGGATTGGAAAATTGCAAAAAGACTGATATTCCAATGTCAAGTTCCTTGAAGATAGACAAAGATGAAGGAGGAAAGAAAGTTGACTAGAAGCTATACAGGAGTATCATTGGTTCACTTCTTTATTTTACTACTTCTAGACCTGACATTTTGTTTAGTGTTTGCATTTGTGCTAGATTTCAAGCAGACCCTAAAGAATCTCATCTAAGTGCCGCAAAGCGTATTATCAAGTACATTGCTTCAACTTCAAGTATTGGTCTGTGGTATCCTAAAAAGGGAGACTTCACTCTTCTTGGATACTCAGACGCAGATCTAGCCGGTTGCAGAGTTGATAGAAAGAGCACCTCGGGTACCTGTCAGTTACTTGGAAATAGAACAGTATCTTGGTTTTCAAGAAAGCAAAGTACAGTAACTCTTTCTACAGCAGAAGCAGAGTATGTAGCTCTCGGAAGTTGTTGTTCACAAATTCTATGGATAAAGCAATAGCTAAGAGACTTTGGAATTGAAGATTCATGCACGGAGATAAATTGTGACAACACCAGTGCAATAAATCTTACCAAAAATCCTATTCTTCACTCAAGAACAAAGCATATAGAGATTCGACATCACTTCATTAGAGATTATGTTCAAAATGGAGAAGTTTCGATTCAGTTTGTTGATTCAAAGAACCAACTGGCGGATATATTTACAAAGCCTTTGGAGAAAAATCAATTTGAAATCATCCGTTCCAGACTCAACATTTTTAAGCTTGAAGAAGTTAAAGTCTAGAGACTCTCAGACTCTTAGACTCTCAGACTCTCGGACTCAGACAATTATGGGTCTTGACTGTAAGTTATTCTCCCTTATATATTAATTCTCGAAAAGGTACGATCATTGATAATTGATTTCCGTGAAAAGTGCAAGTTTACCTTTTCAAAAATTAATTTCTATTTAAAATGGCAGTTAGTTTTTTTTAAAAAAGGCAGTTAATTTTAAAAAAGGCACATTTTCACTTTCCTTTATGACGTTTGGCTTCTCGACTGGGTTATTTACAGTCGATTCCTCTCTGCAAAACTCCAAAACCCTAAAAAGTCTCGATCTTCCATTCCTGTCTTCCTCCATTGTTTAATCTTCGAAAAAGTTGTCATTTTTCTTGGGAAAGTCAAGCAAAGAATCTTTCAAAGATAAAGAAAGATGTCATCTTCAAGAAAGTCTTCGAGGATTGCAAGCAGGGGACCACAGCGATCGAGTGAGGGGCCTACTCACTTTGATCTTACTGGGGAAGAGGATTCACCAAGTCAGCAACAAAGCCCGCAACATTCTCAACCGCATCATTCTCCACCATCTAGTCCACAGGATGTGGGTCATCAAGATGAAGAAATCATTGAAGACGCCGATCCTATAAGAGTTCAAAAGCCCAGCTTTATTTATAAGCTTTATCGTGCTTTAAAGAGTACTGGTACCCCCATTGAAATATATCGATGAGTTTCTTAAAGATAAGGGATATGGGAATGAGTTCGTATTCTTGCGAAAAATGGAAGATTTGGGAATTGCTCGTAAGGGGATGGCAGAAGAAGCCCTTGCGAACATTCCAAGTGACCCGCGTGTTGGGGGATTTAATCCGACAGATGGAAATGATGATGATAAATTGTACAACCAATTTCAACTGAGAATGGGTGTTGCAGTGAATATTCGAGGAAGGAGGACGAATTTGTTTAGATCAAAGGAACAGAAGGATCTATACTCTAGACTGTTGAAACGTGGGGTGATAAACCCTAGGAGTGTAGATTTTGACTTCCTGGATGCTGTGAATGTGAACTTGAGAGAAAAGTTCAATTCTCTTCAATTAGAACAGTTTTGTACTGACACCACAGAGGGTTATGCTCAATTAACTGCATATTTCTATTCAAATCTTAGTTTCTTGGATGCGAATAGAATATCTTTTAGTGTCCGAGATCAGGACTTTGTGGTTGATGTGGATATGCTGGCGGATGTGATTGGGATTGAGAGAGGAAAGTATCAACCCATTAATGTCTCTATTGCTCGCACAACATTGGAACTTGTCAAAGACAGAATGACAGAGGGAAGGATTTCCTACTCAAGGATGCGTGCGAACAACATCATTCTTCACAAGATTATGATCAATTGCCTCAGACCGAAATCAACTTCTAAGAGTGATGTTTCCAACTCAAAGGTAAAGTTGATGTACGCAATCAATGCTGGGAAAAAGTTTTCTCTTCCTCACACCATTCTGTTCCACATGTATAGAGCAATGGTGAAGGACAAGGGACAACTTCCTTATCCAGGTCTCGTGTCAAAGATATTCAGACATTTGAATATTCAGCCTCCACAAATTCTATGTGTTCGACCGTGTGACCAATTGGTGGTAGGACTGAAAATGGTGCTGAAAATGCGTCTGAAAGAACTTGACAAGGCATTGGAGAAGTTTAAGGAGAAAACCCCTGTCAAAATCCATCAAGTCTCTTTTGCATCGAAAAGAAAAGGGAAGGAGCCAATGGTCGCTTCATCCAAAAAGAGAAGAGCCCTCATCATTGAGGATGAAGATGAGGATGATCTCACCATTTCCGCTATAGCATTGAAGAAGCTAAGTCGTTTTGTTTTAGAATCAATGGAACGACAGGAGAAAGAAGCAGAGGAGAGAGAAGAACAGGAGAAAGAAGGTGAAAAAGAGAGAGAAGAAGAAGAGAAAGAAGAAGAAGAAAGAGAAGAGAGAAGAGAGAAGAAGAGAGAAGAGAAGAAGGAAAGAAAGAGAAGAAGAAATAGAGAAGAAGGAGAGAGAGAAGAAGGAGAAAAGAAGCAAAAAGAGGAAAAAGAAGAAGAGGAGAGAAGAGCTGAAAAAAGAACAGAGGATGAGAAGTTTAAAGAGCATGAAAAACACTCTTCTCCACCAGAAGCCATGGAAACAAGGGGAGATAAGGAGCAAAGAGGAACGACCTCTTATCCTGTTGACAGTGAAGGAGTCAGCCGTTCTCCTGCAGATCCAGAGGACATTTATGCCTCTCAATTTCTACAAGAGGGTCATGGTGCTTCATCATCAAATCTGCGCAATTATGCTGATATTCCGTCGTCTGCCTTTACTCCATCAGACCGTGCTGAAGCTAGTACGCAGACTGATAATACAGCAGACTTTCGCAGAATTCTTGATGTTCTCCTGGAAATACGAGGTCAGATATATGCTTTGGAGTGCGAGGTTCAGAACTTGAAGAATGCTGGACAAGGTTCTTCCATTTCCCTGTCCGATCAGATTCAAGCCCTTTCTACTCAAATTCAAGCCAATGCTAAAGGAGAAGAAGTGGCTCATCTAAGGGAAGACTTGAAAAAGCTGGAGGGCATCGTTCAGTCTATGGGAGATTTTCAGCTTATTCGCGTTCCCAAGCAAGTTTGACTTCTTTTTCATCTCAACCTTTTTTTTTTTTTGGTGACAAAAAGGGGGAGAGATGCAAGCTTTGAACTACTTTGAACTTAACTTGTTTAAATTTTTAGTTTGTTTTGTTTGACTTGTGTGTCTGGATAAAGACTGAGTGAGGTGTGGATTTGAATTTGGATTTGAATTTGGCTGCTGCTTTTATATTAAGTATTATTGATATCTTATGAATGACTTTATATGTCAGACTGACCTATTTTCTGTGGTTGCAGATTCTAGTGTTATCATTAAGTCATTAATCTTTATAAGATATCCATATTGCTTGAGTAATGTTTTGCAAGTCAAAGTTTTTCAAATCTGCAGGAAAGTTTTGTCACCATCAAAAAGGGGGAGATTGTTGGAGAAATCTTTCTGGAATATTTTGAAGCTGACAAAACGTTTCTATCAGTCTAGTCTGAAGATTTGCAGACTCATCTATTCAAAGTCTGAAGACTTCCAAACTGCCAGACTCAAGACTTAAAGTCTATTCTCAGTGACAATTTCTAATCCGTTGAAGTAAGGCTTTCTAGATCTGAGTGATTCATTGAGGATTTAGCCTTATCAACTGGAGAAGATCTCTGGCTGGATTTGGCATAACGGATTCTTTTATTCGAATCAAGATTGATTAAGGATCCGATGATTGGCGAAGTATTCTTGGAAGGTTCTACTTATGGAAACCTAGATCCTGATTGTATGGGCGAGCAGGATTGATGGGCTATCGACATGTTCCTTTAATAGCTCGGATGATCTTCCTAATTGATTCTATCCAACGGAAGATTGGAAGAATTCCTTTGGTAAGTGCCAATGGGTATGATGGCATAAAGGAGTATAAAAGGAAGACGTTCTAGTTGTTCGAGGGCTGCACAATAGAAGAATTCCAAAGTCTAAAGCTCTTTAATTCGTAGTCAATTCATTTGCTGAGCGAAAAACCTTGTTTACAAAAGAGAGCTTATATTGTGAGATACCTTGAGGAAGTATGGTAGAATATCCATACTGTGGAATCAAGAAAGAGCATTGCTGTAACTTCTCTTTGATCATAGTGAAATCCAGCGGTGGACGTAGGCTTGAAGCACTATAAACCTCGTGTTGAATTTTCTCTTCCCTACTCTTTGTTTTTATTTTGCAGTTCATTCTATTAACTAAAGAGGAGGACGTAGGCTTGAAACAAGCACAACCACTATAAATCTCGTGTTGAATTTTCTCTTCCATACTCTTTGTTTTTACTTTGATAACAGTTCGTTCTATTAACTAAAGAGGAGTCTCGTTTCTATTCACTGCCTAATATTGCTTTTATATCTCGAGGAATTATTTTTATACCTATTCACCCCCTCTAGGTACTCATACTAGCTATATCACTAGGTGCGAATTCTATTCCAAAGTCCGGCTTTGGACTTATGTTTTTTCCAAGCACGCTAGAATCTTGTCCGCGATCACTTGAACAATGAGCAAGTATTGGATGTAGTCGGATATATGAACCTAGCTAACTTCCACCATTAGATCAGGTGGATTCCATGTGGGTCCACTTCATCTAATGGTACATGCGAGATGGCTCACATTCATCAGGTGCATCAAACATTTTTTCTTCTACGACACTTCATGCGCATTGAAAGTGTTGAGGTATTGCCATTTCATTGGGTGTTTGACTAGAAGTTCATAAAATTTCGAATGCAATTACCTGTTGAACTCATTCTTGGATTTTTGCAACTCTCATGACTTTGGAAAGCTCTGCACTCATACTTGTTAGTCATAAGTTTTGTTCGGTTTTGATTTTACCCGATATTTTCCTCGAAAAGGTGGCTATGTTCGTTGGAGACAAGCAGGGATGTTGGGTCAATGACGTCTCATTGGAAAGCTTACAATAAACCTAGATACTCACGAAATTTTTCAGTGAGACAAGCTAATTCGAAGGAATTATACTAGCATAGGACTTTCAACGAGTTCATTGTGTATGTGTGTGTATATATGCTCGAGTGAGGTTGATTCAAATGGCACACTCATGTGCCAGTTTTATCCATCGACTTGTTTTTGATAGTCAGCTTAGCAAACCTCTTTTGCTAGCTACTATCTAATCTTAGCAAATATCTAATTCCGCAGATCTAATTCTTATGCATACTGATAATAATTTTCTATCGATTTACCCAAAATAAGTGTTTAAAGAAATTATTTATGTGTGTGTGTATATATATTCTATTTAATAATTTATCTATACATATAATTAGATGAATAATCAATGATATATGATAGGTTATAATTCCACGTATTTTATAGGTTATAATTCCATGTGCCTCACAATTTATGTGGACAAAGTCATGCATCTGGTATATTTCCTATTTTATAGTGCCTAAGAATAAAGTCGTACATAAGGTATCATGCCTATCATCGGTATTCTTTATATATAGATTACTTTGATTATCGAACCATTTATCTAAAGAGCATCTATAAAGAAAAATCAAATGCTCAAAAAGTTATTCCACGATGAAAATTATATTACATGATTGCATGTATTTTGTTTAAATGTTTAAAAGTAATTACTTGTGTATACCAAGATTCTATTATGAAAGATCTAAATGTAACTAATGAATGATCAAAGATTTATGGTAGGTTTAATTCCATCTATTTCACAATTAATATAAACAAAATCTTACAGGTGGTAAGATTCCAATTATTTTCTAGTTCATAAGAATGAAGCCTGCATTTGGTATAATTCTTATCAACGAAATTTTGTATATATAGATTTTTTCTATAAATAATTGTTCATCTCTAATTCCATGATGAAAGTTGTATTATATGATTGTGCGTATGTAAGTAATAAATTTTCAGGATAATTGTTTATATAGATTATATTTTGAAATACCCGGAGGCTGAATATTTAAGCTGATGGAGAAAATTTCTGCATCTAAATTATAAAACATAAGGATAAAAAAAAAACTAATTTTCAAAATGTCATATTCCAAGATTGAGCATATTTTGGTAGTGGATGCTTAAAAAAAAAAATTGTTCATGCATGTGAAGATTCAATTTTGAGGTATCTATAGGCTGAAATTTTAAATTGATCAAATCATTCTATAAATAGATATTTGGTAACAAGGTAGGGAAACGTGATACAAAGTAATTGTTCAAATACTTTGAAGAAATACATTCAATATCTCATTGGCCCTGCTACAACCAACCAACTATAATGAAGACATACACCCTCAAATCAAATTCGTCAATCATTGACCTTGTTCAGTATATCTAACTCCATCCCAAATGCCATCGGGACGAAAAATGCTGGGTCCATAAGTTGATTTAACCATTTGGAATAGTAGGGGAAGCTGCAATAGTACGAATAAAACCATGGGGAGAGAGGCCAGCAAAGTAATGGGAATGATAATCCACTCCAATCTGTTATCTAGCACAATTATGAGAGTTGCAGCGAAGGCCACCAGCATGGAAGCCAAGGAGAGGAAGAGAAAACAAAGGCCCATTATGATCTTCTTAGGTAATGATTCAAGAAAATCTTCCACCTCATACCGCGAAGTTAAGATGGCTAAGAATAACAAGATGGCTGTCACAGAGGAGAACAGACCTAATGCATCCGAAATTATGAAAACTAGGAGAGAGTCTTGTCCTAACAACAATGGTATACCACTATCGTTGTCATTGCCTCCGGGCACAGTGGAAGCAGCAGCAAATAATACTGTGGCAATTAAAGTTGAGACAAGCATACATGAATTCGATGTGTCCTTTACCCACTTCTCTCCATTCCGAAGCAACCCTCGGTGCTTCTCCACAAATATGTCCCAATATGTTTTTCTATTAAGTTTGTGGGCTCTTATAGCGGGGAGAACACACATTTCCACGGCCTATGCATAAGAGTCACAAACACAAGTTACAATAAGTGGATCGGTTATTCAAAATTTTCAGAAAAAAACTTACAAAGGAACGCCTCAAGTAAATTAAGACTTATTCAATACTTCACGCCAAAATTGCTTCCGTGTTAAGTTCATCTTTGCCGGAAAAATTCCAAGGGTCTCCTTCTAAGCTTCGATGGTGATTTCGTGCTTCAATATAGTCAGATAATATATTTATGGAAAGCACTATGTTGCTACTTTCAATTGAAATCAAGTTTCATCCAATCTGG
Source organism: Eucalyptus fibrosa (assembly GCA_017140475.1). Taxonomy (NCBI): domain Eukaryota; kingdom Viridiplantae; phylum Streptophyta; class Magnoliopsida; order Myrtales; family Myrtaceae; genus Eucalyptus; species Eucalyptus fibrosa. The sequence continues at coordinate 53,635,989 of CM029507.1, read as the reverse complement.
AGTCTTCTAGGGGAATTTATGCAGAAAATATTAAGAGCTAGTCAAGAAATCCCAGAATGAGTCCTCTTCCAAGTGCTTCTTTGAGTCCTAGGTGTTGTATTTTGTTTCTAGAGTCATTTGAGCGAGGGCGGCGACCATTGAGCGAGGAGCGGCCCCAACGAGTGTCCCAAACCTTGCCTGGAGTCTTGTTATATCCGAACTACACTATAATCTTAAATCCAAAACATGATACAACGGAACAAGCAAAGCTATCGTGAAATTATAAGCAAAACTGATTTAAATGTTTTCTTTTTGGGCTCAGCGTTAATATATATGGATTATACATAAAACGATTTGCATAATAATCCCCTAATTGCATCGTGGCTGACACCTATATAAAGAGCCGGTTGAATTCAACAAAGAGTCACTTGGATTAGATTAAGTGGTGGATCACAGTTATACTAGTCAACTTGAAATGCAATTTAATTATGATAAGTCTCAATCAGTTTTCAATGCCCTAGTTTTTCACCCTTATTTTCTGTAAATTATTTTAAGGATGTAGTGTTGTTTCTCAACTTACCCTATTAATTTATGTTTAGAAAGTGGAATTTAAAAGTTCCATGTAATAACAAAGTATTGGCTTAGATGATAAGAGTCTCTTCTTCTCATTGTGGTTTTGGATTCAAGTCTTATTGAAAGCATTTTGGGTGTGAAGTCCTAAATGCACCAGACCAATGTGGAGCAGCCTGCTAATAAAATCACCCAGAAAGGTAGACCTCGTGGTGCGCAAAAGCTTAGCTGAATATCGCTCAACCATTATAAAAAAAATTAATATATATTCTCCGACTATCTAAATTAAGTTCTAGCTATCATATTTTAAAAAACTTGTCAAGAAGATATAAAATATATCATTAAGCGCAGTTACTAAATATATGAAAAGATAGATACTTACCTTGTACCATTGGAGTTCTCTCTGCATTTTAAAAGCTGCGCTGGCAGCACTATTTGATGGCTTGAGCCAACGGGCACAATGTGCTACTGCAAACATCATCTCATCCGATTCTAGCTTTGTAGGCGCTGTAAGTAGTGACAACTCATTGGTTGATCTTCCTTTCAAAAAGAGTCTGAAAGTCCTTTCTTGGCGGAAATCGATAGCATGCGTTGTTAAACTCTTGCGAAAAGGCGAAATCCGAATAAGCTCCGAGAAAAACTGAATACAGAGCTTTACGATTTCACTGATTCCCTTGCTTGTAGCTTGAAACAATAAGTCCCCATCATGGAAAAATTCAATGATGTCGGCCATATTCTCATCGAAGATCGCATTGCAAATTTTTTTTGCCAACTCGACTGCCACCACGTGTCTCAGCTTCTCCTCATGAACTCTCTTGATTATAGGAACTACAAAATGTCAAAAAAAAAAGGAAAAAGGAAATAAAAAACGAAGGAGCGGCAATTGTATTAAGAAAAAAGATCTCCAGCCCGGGGTTCGATTTTTTTTTTTTTGACACCAAATTGCATCTAACGACAGTTTTACCAATTGTCATTATTTCCCACATTTAGAGCTTGGGAAGGCATAGAACACACACACAAAAAGAGGCTTGGGTAGGCAGGTGATTGGGAAAACGATCTCAATCCTTTTTTTTTAATCCTTTAGGAAAGCTAAATGTGATTATGATAAACCCACGCCATCACATGTTGTGACCTTATTTCACAATTATTGACGCTAGGGGCTTGCCCCCGGTCCAAATAAAATAATATTTAGGCTTTAAGCAGTTGACCTGTAATAGGGGAAACAAATACATATGGGTTCATTGTTCTTGTTTTTTCGCCAATCAAGATTGAAGGGGAAGTCTTGGTTTACTTAACTCTTATTCCAAAGAAAAAATTCTGTAGTTTGAAAGCGCCACATCAGCAGCTGATGTGGATATCGACTTCATGCTGGACATCATCCGCTTTAAAACGGTTCGTGCTCTTAGCCACCAAGATCTTGGTCACAACGTCAAGCTTGGCAGCCATAGAAGGCTGTCACCTCCAGATCTAGAGGCTCAAAGGCAATGAGGCTGAGCGTCCAGATCTAGAATGTCGACATTGTGCCAAATCTGGCCATCGCGAAGGTCGTGACAAGACCTCGAATTGCTGCGATGACCGCCGTTAGAGGTCGACTTGAGAGAGGGCGTTAAAGGTTGCAGACCGCCATGGACAGAGACGAAAAAAAGGTAAAAATTGGTGTATAACAAGAATGGAGACAAAAATAGAAAAAGGAAGAAGCAGAATTGTGTGTAACTTTTTTTATGAGCGACAACCAGATCTGAAGAGCCAGTAGCATCCTAGGGATGAGCGACGCCGACGATCATGGACGGCCAGATCTGGAGAGCCAGTCGCGTCACCAGCCGTGGCAGAGCAAAGGTTCACGAGTGACATCAACGGCCAAGAGGGGCCAAATTTGGAGAGCCATTGGCAGCCAGATCTGGAGAGGCATCTGCGTCGCCGTCACTGGCCATGGCGGCTCGTTTGAGGTGAGTGCTTTGCACGAACGAGGAAGATGGAGCCAGACAGAACAAATCCACATCAATTTAAATTAATTTAATCCAAGACACGTGTAAATTTTTAAGTGGATGCAAAGCAAAAAATGCCTGTCAGATTAGTTGCTGATGCGGCGGTTTGAAACCAATGAATATTTTCTCCTCATTCCATATCTTCTGCTTAGAAAACTTAGCCATAAGTAAGGAATTCCTAGGTTAACATCAAATCTCGCCTGAATTGCAGTTTCAAGTATTCCTTTTCTTTTGTTTTTAAAGTATTCCTTTGTTTACTTTTTTCTACAATTTTGCGACTCTTGCAATTAATTTGGTGAATATCTGAAATCTTTCAAAATATAAATATATTAATATATAAAATTATATATAACTTTGCTTGAGTTTGAATAACTTTTTGAAGGATTTTTACTAGGTTCATTGACGGTGTAAAGAATGAGTTACATATTCACTGTTGGACAGTTAACACATGGAAAAATTTAATTACAAAACTAACTTCAAACACACATATCACTCATCCAGTAATAAATGTGTAATGATTTTTTCACACATGCAGTGGGCCTAACAGAAATTATTTTCCAAATTATGGTAAATAATTAAGTAGGAGCTTTTTTCTATTTATAAAAGAAGTCAAAAACAAACAAGCCATAGATTTTTAGTTGGAGAGGGAGGGATAGAGATAGATAAGATATCTTGATGAAATGGAAGCATACCTACAATTTTGGTGGCATTCCAAAATGACCTTGTAAAATGTTGAAGCGCTACAATCAGGTTGCAGAGAAAACCCAATCACTAAATATGAATTCATTGTAAGACCTCATAAATCATTCATTACATTGTCCAAAATCAATTAAGTTATACGGTACTTATGCACTTGGTTGAATCACATGTGGTTACTAGTTCATAAGGGATAATCGATCCATAAAGTAGTTCCATTGCAGGCCATTATTCAAGTGAAACTAGATCAAGGAATCAGAATATATCCTACAAAGAAACAATCATTTCCCGTTTCTTTTGCTAGTACAGAGTGAATCAATTTAAGAAAATTGACTAAATGTTCAAAATCATGGCAGATCCGAAGATAATGCCCAAACAGCACAAATGCATACCTAGCTGGATCCGAATTTTCATTTGTTGGTTTGTAGCTCAAGTCCACCGGAATACCTTCGGTTCAGAAACAAAAGAGTAGGTGATGAGCCAGGTATGATCATCTTGAAGGGAATCAGTAATGAAGGGATGCGAGTGCAGAAAGTACCGACATTTGTATATCAATGCTTCCGCTGGGAAGGTGAGACTCCCTCCTTGCCAACGTCCCCATTATGGTGTTGCTATCACGGTTTCTAGTTTCCAGGTCCTAAATTTAGGGTACTCTCAACTAGAAAAAGGGTGATATCTATCCGAATTCACCAGCAAAGTGGATCAGGAAAATAAACCAAGTCTAGAATGAAACAAAAAATAGAAGGAATTGAGATACAGAGCGATGATGATCTTACCATGATGACCAGCGTGGGTGAGATCTATAATGGTCTCAATCGCATTGGGACTGCTGAAGGGATGACCTGGCCCATCATCTGTCGTACTTTTCGCCAGGAACCAAGCAATCTCCTTATGCATAGAACCTTCTAGAGCTGATATTCCCAAAGGAACATGTCCTTCCTTATCTGCTACTTGCGTCAACTTAGGATTACTTCTAACTAATGCCTTCACCATGCTTATCCTTCCACACAGAACAGCATTGTGGAGGGCTGTGCGGCCATCACAATCAACCATTTGAAGCGCTTCTGGATTTGGAGACCAGAGCTCAACTAGGTTCTCCAAAAATTGGTCATGTGCACCCAAAGCGGCCATGTGAAGCAATGTTTCTGATCTGCTTGTTATTTTGGCCGTCTTTGAAGCAGCATCTTGTTGGAAAAATCCTGTAGCATATTCCAGTCGCCCTTGAATGCAGCTTGCAGCAGTCGTCGGTAATAGGGTTCATCCACTTCCTCTTCGAAATTTTCTGCAATAGATGCAAATTTTTCAGATCGTTCATTTAATACTTTTATCCTTGCTGACATTGAGAAGTGTCCCACAAGAACAATTTCATGAAGATCCGCCTCAAATATTAATTTCACACTTAAGAAAAAAAAAAACTCTTTTGAGGGATAACGCACCAGAAGCTCCTTCAGATTGGGAAGAAGCTGATCCAGCGCTCGCTAAAACATTTTCAATATCTATAGGAGAAAGAGTGAACACTAAGTCCTTCCCATACTCGTTCCCCCTTTTTTCTAGCCAAGGTCAGCATTATGTTTGGTGATAAAGAAAATAAAATGAACCATGAGGAAAATACAAGTTCCAGCATATTCGGGACTCCATTTATTACACCATATTCTTTCTCGGTTGGAAGTTGAATATGTACCTGCTGCTAGTTCTGCACAATTCAAATTTCCTTGTTCATCACTTGGTTGCGTCGCCATCAGGTTACGGTCTTTCAACAGCAAAGTAAATGGAGAATGCAAAAGCGGCTTTCGACTTTCCTAGGAAGTTGAAGCTCTGATGTCAACCGGCTTTAGTTGCATGGGCTTGTTATATCATGTGGTTCTCGTTGATGAAAAGCATGTCAGCGATGGAAAAATATAACTCTTGTTACACGAAAACTAATTTAGGTTAAATATGGCCCACACTTATCAATTTTTAATTTTTTTATAGTATTAAAACTTAAAAAATATAGAAATTGTTTTGAGTTCTTTTGAGCTCGCCTCTCTCTCCTCCCTCTGTTTCTGCTGCCGACCGAACTCAAACTTTGTCAGCAAGGATTCTCTCACGATGGATGGAATCCACATAAAAATGAATAGTAACCATATATTTTAAACAACGGTTCAAATAGTAATTTAAAAGATCCACATTGAAGTTATGTTATTACAAAAATCTCTACCGTCGATTATAAATTTAAATTGAATCTTTTCCATCCTCTGACAATTTAAATTAATTTCTATACTAAGTTCTATCACTCTTTTTCCTTCGTTAACTTTTTCCTTCTCCAATTTTCGCGCACTTATGCGAATGTGACTTTTTTTTTTTGGTGAGTGTTCTCACAATGCATGTATCACTCGTACTTGTCTACAGACATTTCTAACCAACAATATTGAGTTACATTGTGCAGTTTTGATATTTCAAATTTACCGACACGATTATTCTCTCCTTCTTTGTGGTCACGCTCATTATGGAATGAGCTTACATAGCAAACTTAAAGGGCATGGATGAAGACTTATAAAAAAGTTTTAAGCAATGGAAATTAATTTTTTTCTAAAACAATCTTATAATGGCTACAACTTAAACCGGCTAAACAGTTTTATCTGTTAATTAAAAAAATTCGAACCATTATTTAATACATGGAGAGCTAATTCTTATAATTAGCTACACAGCCCGTGGACATTAGACCATTAAATCATAACTTATTGTAGGGCAGTATTGGGCCTCTCTCAGCCAAAAAGTTAGTTTAAAAATTGAGATTTTCTCTCATACTTACAAATTAACTACCACCCCCTTGTGCAACCATTATGAGATAGATGCCAATGATCCCCCCGCTCAAAGATTAATTCCGCAACTGACTTGATTCAGATTATTTAACGAAATCTATCTGTGGCGGAAGCGAACGGCGAGACCGGACATGCACGGGTTGCGAGGAAATCTCCCTCCGATATACAAACTTGTTTAACTTTAGTATTTTCTCTTAGAGTTATAATATAAAAATTATTTCAAAGAATGTGAGAGATATCGGGAGTATTAGGGTATAGAGATGTTTATAGTTCTTTCTCTTTCATTGTATTTTGAGACGTAAATCTTCGCAATTATTGTTTGCCCATGAATGCAGGTCATCGACTAAATCAAGTAAATTTCTTGTGTTGTCTTTTGGCTCTTAATTCTACTTCTTGGGCTGTTTGATAGCACAAGGTTGAGACTTGGTTTTGCTGATGGTCATGTTGGGAAGTTTGAATCGCTATTTCTCCTGAGTTAACATTCGTTTGCTGAAGAACAATAATTTGATGGAATATAGCATAGCGCGTTGTTGGTACGTTTCTTTTTCTTAGACCTCAAGTCATGAGGTTGTCGTGCCGACTTCAATATTATTTACCTGTATTGACGCCTAAATTTCGTTTTTAATTAGGTTTTTTTCGCCTTTTTGGATAATAAAAAAATAATAAAAATAATAAATAAATAAACAAAAAATAAATAAAAACAGCAAAAAAAAAAGAAGCAAAATAGGCAGCCCCTTTTGTTTCCCTTTTTTCCCTCCACGTGGGCCGTGGGCCCATCCCCCTTTTTCCCAAATCCGGCCCGGCCCCGTTCTCTTCTTCTTCTTCCGTCTTCCATCTTCCCCTATGCCTCTGCAGCTCACGCGCACAGAGGACACCGACACGTGAAGGACGACCTACGGCCAAGGAGAGTAGGCCGACATCGGCCGGAGAGGATAAGATCTGAGGCACCATTAATGCTGAGCAGGCTTCGCTGGAAAGCTTGATGGGACACCAGTTCAGCCAAGGGGAACCGGTGGGCAAGCTGGAAGCCGGCGACCGGATTTCCTTCTCCTATAAATAAGCGGCCGCAAGCACCGTCAAAGGGCGTGACGAGCTCGGAGATCTTTCACTAAGAGACATCGGGAAAGATCAAAGGGCGAGCGCAGGGGAGAACTCGAGTCGCAAGCTCAGCCCACCCTCCACCGAGAGACTTTAGGGAGGCTGGCGGCGAGCGAGTTCAAGAGGGTCAAATCTAGCTAGTGGAGGCTCGGATCTGGCCGGAGTGAGAGAAAATCAAGGCCGAGGAAGGTCTGACCGAGATCTGCGCCTCAGATCTGGGGTGACCGAGCCCCTCCGTGACGCTGACACCGTGCCACCGTCCTGACGTCATCGCCGTTGTTGTTCGCCACTGTCATCGCCGTCGCCAATCGATCCCTGCCGTCACCGTTCATCGTCCCTGTTTGAGGAAAGGTAAAAGGGCTGTCGCCGTCGCCTTCACTGTTCATCACATTCGTCGTATTCTGTTGACCTAGCCACTGTCGCCGTTGTCTTTGCCGTTGCCGTCGTAACTCCTCGTTTTCCCCCCCTCGGCGCCGCGGATTAGAAACCCTAGGGTTCTCGATTTTTCGGGTCACGGTCCTAGGTCGTCGGGTCGTACCCGGGCCAGGAATCGGGTAGGGTTTCGCGCGATTTGGGGCCGCTGGAAGACAGGTCACGAGCCAGAGCTGGGTCAGGTAGGGTTTTGCCGGGAGATCAAGTTGTCGGGGCCAGGTCATCGGGTCGGGCTGGGCGTCCCCAAACTCCCGGCTGCGGCGTCGTTTCAAAAAAAAAAAGTCGGGCCCGCGTAGCAGGCCCGTTTGCCTTTTGAGCTAGCCCGGGTTGGACACAACCCGTGGATCTAACCCGGGTCGGTTTTTATTATTTAAAATAATGTTTTGATAAATAAAAAATAATTAATTAATTTTTAAAAATGATTAAAAAAATGATTTATTTTGGAAAAAATATTAAATAGTAAAATATTTTATTTAAAAAACAAGAAAAGATGAAAAATAATTTATTTTACAAAAAATATTAAAAAATATTTATTTTCCGAAAAAAATAAAAAAATATTTCATATTTTCCAAAAATTGCCAAAAATCCAAAAAAGTCCATTTTATGTCCAAAAAATAGAAAAAGACCCAAAAAAATGTTTTTTTTCATCCCCACAAATGCATGGAAAATCCTCAAAAATCCAAAAAGCCTCGTGGTTTAAATAATATTATGTACCGAAAGGGCATTAGTGATTAACTAGTGTAATCAAGTCTCCAATCCTAATTTCTTTGGTTGCGCAGGAGCGAGTATTTCTCCCAGTACTTCGCATGGGTTTCTAATCAACCTACCCCAAATCGATTAGTGGCGACTCCGTTTTAAAAATTAACTTGCAGGTAAAAAATTTAGACTATTAAAGTCCAGAATTTGTGGACTTGGGAGAGTCCGAGCATAACTAAATTCAGCCAAGCCATTAGCCTCCGCCGGTGCCCGCACTCGATTGTGAGCGCCGAAAAAAAGAGGTCGCGACAATCTATTGAGCCACCATGGCCGGCAGCGTCTTGTCATCATCTGCATGTAATAATTTTTGTTGTTTGTGTCCTGGGTTCACCAATCACCATGCCCATTGTGAAGAGGATTCCTTCCCATCATTTACTAATTCTCTCCGATTTCTTTGGGCGCACTCATATGGGAATCCCATACGAAATTGTGAAAATTGCTAATTAAATGTATCCATCTCATTCTCAACCTAACTCTGATGTATTTCATTTCAATAATTTTGCTATTGAAATGTACAGTCTTATTCTCAACCTACCTCCGATGTGTTTCTTTTCAATATAATTTTGCTCCTTCTCAGCCTACCTTTGATGTGTTTCTTTTCAATATTTTATCTTCTATGGATGGCATTTTATCAGAAAATGAGTCATGAAATAGATTTTTAAACGTGTAGCGGATGCATATTTTTTTTTCCTTGATTTTGATATTTTAAGTAATCATCTTTTGGTTAAGAATGGTACGAGGGAGCTGGTGCATGTTACATCATTTTGTCAAAACGTGAATACTTATATTTCCTTCGTATACGCCAACTCTGGTTGCATTCACCATGTGCATTCACCTGCTAGGTTTGAGAATTTTCGTCTCTCTTTTGTTTTTGTTTTTTTCACGAAGGAAATGCTTAGAGCGGCTAACCATATGCGCTTTGTCAGTTATTTACACATGACGTAAATGGAGGATTCCAGTCCATGAGCTTGATAAATACAAGTAGTGTTTTTCTTTACACATGACGTAAATGGAAGATTCCAGCCCATGAGCTTGATAAATACTAGTAGTGTTGTTCAGTACGCACGCTTTAACTTTTCTGTAAAAGCAAATAATCCTAACTAGAGTGACTACTTATGTTTTAGGCCCCCTAAATTGACGAAAGTATCAGTTTCTGAAAGGATATTATCCATAAATTCTTAAATATGACTTCAAATCAAAAGTGAATTTAATATGCCTTGAAGCCTCAACAACTTTATAAAATTCAAAGAAATAAATAATATGCTAGGAGTGGATTTGAGACGACAAGGACTTTCAAAGAAATTTTATTGAATTAAAACAAATGACCTACATTCTTGGAGGTCATGTTTGCTCAACGACTAAAGTTGAATATAAATTGCTAATGTAGATAAGTAGAGTGCGTACAAAAAGTAAAAAGCATACAAAGCACGCCTGAAAAACTTTTATAGACAAAGATGAGCACTGAAAATGGTAAACCTAATCTAATTCGAAATTAAAATTCAAACTTAGGCAAAATCTAAAATAAATCGATCCATTATGAATGATCTTCTCATCTTCATCTTCAAAGTCAAATCTAAAGTGCTGCTGTGATTCCAATGTCTTGATAGTTGATGGTTCCCCTCTTTTCCTTGACTCTTTCTGTGTCATTCAATGGCCGTCCTCTTATGAGTTTTTGTTATTCTCAGCATGAATCTCACACTGTTTTGACTTGCGCTCTACTCTAACATGATTTGTACCTGCTGCTAATCCCTTATTGATAGTTTATCTTTGATTCAGTCTTCAAAAACTGTGCATATATCGAGTCAATCTATTGTTGCCTGTTTCATGCTGCCCATTGGAAACTTATGATCAATGAGCTGATCATTTATTCCATCAATGGGCCTTGTGGTCCAATTGTATTACCATGGCCTTCATGATTAATGATCTTATCAGACGTTCCATTGATAGGGCTTTGTGCATTAAGTGTATTGTCAAGGCCTGATTTTGGCAACTTTTTTCTTTACGTTCAAGGTCAAATGTTTTCTTCTTCTTTTTTTTTTTTGGGGTCAAAAAACTTCGTAGCTTTCATTTAGCAGTAGCCTGCGAATACAAAGCAGTTATTTCAGAACATAACAACTCCAAAAGGATTGGGGGGGGGGGGGGGGGGGGGGGGGGGGGGGGGGTGTGTGTGTGTGGGAGACCCAATTCAACGGAAGGGTATTATTGCGGTGGGATTCGACGACCCAATCCGCCACCCCATTAGATTCCCTTTTGCAATGGGCTAGCTTTAGGGATTGGAAATTCTTCAAACGGGCCTGGGCCTCGAAGATGAGTGCTCTGACTTCCCAAACTGGTTGACCTGCAAGTGTACTTAGTTCCTTCCACAGTCCGAAGTTATATGTTTTTAACTCAAACTCTGTTGCATCTGTTTCTGAAATCTCCATAGGGTTTCCATGATAGCCATGGCCTCCGCTTGGAGAGCCGAAGCCACGCGCACCAAGGAGGCAAACCCAATGATCAACTTTCCGGTGCTGTCTCGGCATACGCAGGTGATTGTGCCATCTCCCGTCTCTTCAACGAACGATCCATCCACGTTTAACTTGAGCACGCCGCGAGCAAGGGGCTTCCAAGCTGAAGGTATGCCTGTTTAGATCTGCTTGCTTTCCACTTACCCATCTGCTGATGCTTTGATTTTTTGCCAAGGCCGCGTCTATGAGGAGTTGGGGCTTCGGTGGTAGAGTTCGGAACACAAAATCGTTCCGGGCTTTCCAAATTTGCCACAGTAGTAGGGTCAAGAACTCAAAGGATAGTAGATATGGCTAAAGTACGCGAGCCAAGCTTCCATTCTAGTCACGTCGTTTGTGTTGATCTTGATTTTAACTACTGTAAGTTCCCAAACCTGTTTCATCCAAGGGCAAAGAAGAAGAGGTTTTCTATAGTTTCGAGATGTCGTTGACAGAGAGGACAGATATCATCCGGTAATATTCTTCTTCTTTCAAGATTTTCCGTGGTTGCCAGTGCGTTGTTGCAAACCTGCCAAAGGAAATGCTTGAATTTGGGTTGTGTTTGTGCCTACGATTCCACCGCACTTTTAGGGGTTTGGAAGATGATAAGACCACTTTTAAGATAATACAGTACTTCTCGCGAAAATTGCAAGTTTTGAACTTCTTATTGAGTTCTTCCAATTGGAAATGTATTTGGAGTTCATATTCTTTAAAGAGACGAATATTCTTTTACGAAGCCCAAAAATATCTAAAGATATTTTCTCATGGTCCCCTATTTCCAAACTAAAAGAACCTCCTTGTTCTTTTCTGTGAAGAGATTGCCCTCCGACAGGTATCAGGGATCGCAATCTGTCTGCTCCCAATGTACCCCTTTCCTGCATTGCCATGCACGTGAAACCCTGCATGGGGTCTCTTATCCTCTCGGCCAATCACCAATGCCTCAGAACATTCCACAATGTGCCGCTCTATATATACCTCCCCGAGAATTCCTCAAACACACATTCGAAAGGAAATCCTTCTCCCAAGAAATTAAAGAGTCGGCATAAAGATGTCAACACTCCAAACCTTAATTCTGTTCTCCTTCCTCCTCTCAGCCTCCCACGCGGCGGCCCAGGACTTCTGCGTTGCAGACCTCTCGGGCCCCGAGGGCCCCGCGGGCTACTCCTGCAAGAAGGTCTCAGCAGTCACCGTGAATGACTTTGTCTTCGCAGGCCTCGGCATGGCTGGGAACACCTCTAACCTCATCAAGGCTGCGGTGACCACGGCATTTGTAAATCAGTTCCCTGGCCTGAATGGGCTCGGCATCTCCTTGGCCCGCCTGGACATAGCCCCTGGTGGGGTCATTCCATTGCACACGCACCCGGGTGGCTCGGAGGTCCTCTTTGTCCTCCAAGGGTCGATTTCCGCCGGGTTCATCTCATCATCTACTTGAAGACCCTCAACAAAGGGGATAGCATGATTTTCCCTCAGGGGCTATTGCACTTCCAATTGAATGCTGGTAAAGGTCCAGCACTTGCCGTGGTCAGCTTCAGCAGTCCGAGCCCTGGGCTTCAAATCTTGGACTTTGCTCTGTTCGCTAATAATTTTCCTTCTGAGTTGGTGGAGGCCACCACTTTCCTTGATGATGCTCAGGTCAAGAAGCTCAAGGGTGTTCTTGGTGGCACTGGCTAAGTGGCTAATTTCATTTTCATCAAGAATCCATCCATTAAGAATCACCACCTTTTCAAGCCTCTTCAAAAAAATGAAAAGAAATAATAATTCGGTTTATATGCTCGTCGTCAATGGCTTTCCATGGATTTTTCTTGTGAGGTTGTATTTGGTTTGCCAGTGTGTTGAAGTGAGTCGTTGAAGTGGAGATTTGATTTTTTGTGCTTTTTGACTTGTAGTTCTGTTTGGACTGTGAAGCAAAACGCCTCCCTTTCTCTATCGAATTTTGAGTAGATGAATAAAAGTACGTTGCTTCGTCAATTCCTTGAGAGCTAATGTTCATCTAGAAAAATGTGTTTGATAAATCAAGTGATGTAGTAATATCATCCACCCATTATAGATGAGATTACAGTAGAATTTGGATCCTATCTACAAAGGGATAAACTAACATTTGATGTTTATATGACGGCTCACATCATGCCGATCAAAGCATTATTTAGTAATGGCATGCCATGCCAACACTTTCGATATGTTCATTTAGTATTGTTCAAGGCCAAGTGGACCAATTCATTGATGCGGACTTTTCTACACATGACTTGATTATGGATGCAGATTCTGTTTTAGAGCCTAATTTTGGATTTGTTTCATTTTTTTTTCTAAATTCACTGGAATCTTGTCGTGATCATTTGTAGAATAAGCCAGTAATGTATGCGTGCGGATCATGTGAACCTAGCTCACGCTACTGTTAGATTAGTGGGTTCTACATGGGCCCACTTCATCCAACGGTACATGTGAGATGAGCTCACAGGCACCAAGGGCATCTAAGGATTTTTTTTTTCTTCTACAGTACTCTTTCAGCCTTAAAAGTGTTGAGGTGTGGCATTTGATTAGTTGTTTAACCATTACTTCATAAAAATTCGAAATAATTATCGTTTAAATCCATATTTGGATTCCTACAACTCAAATGCCACTGGAAAGCTCGACTCACTATTGTTAGGTGTAAGTATTGTTTGATTTAGATCCTTGGGTATTTATTTGATCATGTGTTTTCCCCAAAAAGGTGGCTATGTGATTTGAGACCAACAAGGGTGTTGGCCAAATGATATCTTGTTGGAAAGCTTACAATGAACTTGGGTGCTCATGAAGTTCCGGGGTGAGACAACGCAATTCAAGGAAATGACGCTAGCATTTCAATCTCTATCTGTCAATGGATATAAAAGTGGGTCAAACTCATGATGACTCACGTAGCACACTCTCGTGCAAGCTCGATGCACTAATTTTCTTTTAACGTCAATTAGCAAACATATAATCTGAACTGATGTCTAATTCTAGCAAATATCTAAATTTTAATTTTTATAATGAATTATTACTGATTTAGAAGAAATATTGAAATAAGTTATTTAGGGGCAATTATCAAGTCAATCCTAAACTTATTATGCCAGTTCAAATCTAAACTTTCCAATTTTATCAATTGAGTTACTTAACATGAATTTTGCTGATAAAAATTAATTCACAAAATTAGGGATTATGACTTAGATATGTTATGCCCAACCCATTTAAGCTTCAAAATCAATAATACCATGAGCTTCATCCAACAGAATAGACTTCGAGCACTCTGCCCCAGAGATACGGAGGTCATCCATCATGCGCACAGAGGCTGGACGAAGCGGACGGAGGAGTCCTATCTTGGGCTTGAGTTTGGCCGGACCGGGCTCTATCAAGAGCCCAATTCGAATTAATTCTTATCAGGCCCAAATTTCACTTGAAAGAAAAGCCAGGCCCATGACCTTGCAAGCCCATGGCCACCCGGACCTAGCTGGCTCGGACAAACGAAACCCTACCCGAATATGACCCGCGCCCGATGCAGTTCGTAGCCTCCTCTGCTGCCCCCCCGCGAACCTCGACGGGGACAGCCGCGACGAGCGACGGCAGTTGGCCCAGACTTCTTGGTCGCGATGGGGCAGCGAGCAGGATCGGTGGCAGTTCGGCGAAGCAGCGGGCAGCGGTGTCGTGGCAACAATGACCGTCGGGCACAGCGACAACGTGACTTGATTTGGGCGCATCAAGCGACGCCGCCGCAGCGACAGGCGGCGTCAGGCGGCAGCGACACGGCAGAGGTCTCGTGCGGCGAGGGTCTTCGCGGCTTGGCCAAGAGAGGGCTCTCTCTCTCTCTCTCTCTTAGATCTCCTCTCGGAACTCCACCATCTCGGTACTCTCCCTCTACCTTCACCCCCTCAATCTCTCGGGCTTCTCGGACGTCTCTACAAAGAAACCCCTCCGCTCTCTCTCCTCCCCCCTTCTATTCTCTCTCTTTGGTTCCCCCTTCTACTGAGCTCGCGCTGAGGAGGCCGGTCGACGGAGGCTTCGGCCGCCGTTCCTTGGCGCGCCAACCGGTCTCCCCCGGCCGAACCGGCGTCCCATTAGTCATTACTTCCGCCTGCTCTGCTCCTTCATTTCCACAGCACGTTGTCCTTGTTGCGTGAGAAAGGGAGAAGAGAAGGAGAGAAGGGAGAGCCGCCCACGAGAGTTGCAGGGCGGGAGAAGGAAGGAAGAAGGAGGGGCTGGGCCGGGCCGGGCCAAGAGGGGAGAGTTGGGCCCGGTCCTAGGCGAAGATAGGCGAAATAAAAGGGGGGCTGGACTTAGGTCCAGCCCCAAAGCCTTTTTGCCCCTTTTTTTTTGGTAACCGAGGGACAGTCGGAGACTCCCTTTCGCTTATGTTAATCGGGATCACACCGCCCTCCGATGCCCGGTAGCACCGTCACACGTCATAGCAAACCACTATTTAGACGTAAAATCTCGGATGAAGTTAACTTAGGACCCCAACACTAGGACCCTCCGATGCCCGGTGGCCTTTTCACCCCTTTTCCTCCTTTAAAAAAAAAAAAAATTAGTTTTATATCTATAGGGCAAAAGAAAGGAGAAATGAAATAAAAATAAATCTTAGTAGATGCAAATAATATTAATGCCTAGGTGATGCGAAAATCATTTTTGTTAAAGCCAAATTGATCCCCAATTTTCTATGCAATAAATATCTATATATTTAATCAAAATTTAGATGTCAATAACTACCTCTCTTTCAAAATGAGCTTGCAAAAGTTGCATTTAAAGACGAATTGATACATAAATTTTGTCCATGTATATGCAATAGATAATATCTTGTTTGTGATGAGGTGTCTTATGTAAAAAGGGCAATATAGCATAATACATACTAAGACAGATATGAAAATAGCCATAGTTACCTATTGGCAAGGAGTGATATGGAGAGAGAACCCCAAGTTTTTGGCAAATACCAAGGTATCATCTTACCTGATGACGTTAAGAAGTTAATTTTTCAAGACTCAAACATGTCTCCAGTTGCCTATTGGAGCAATGATTGTCGCCAAGGAGCCTTCGCCTTGATGGTGAGGATTGCTTTTCCAAGACCAAATTGGTGTCTAATTTTTTATGCAATAAATATTTAAATATTTAATCAAAATTTAGGTGTCAACAGTGGCCAATGAGGCAAAGATTTATGGTAGGTTTTATTCCATCTATTTCACAATTGATACAAACAAAATATCATAACTGGTATGATTCCAATTACTTTATATTTCACAAGAATAAAGTCTACATTTGGTATATTCTTACCACATAAATTTTGTATCTATAGATTTTTCCTATAAATAATTGTTCGTCTCTCATTCCATGATGAAGGATATAATACATGAGTGCATGTATTTTGGTAATAACGTTGAAGATATAGATTTTTTCATATAGATTATATTTTGAAGTACCGGAGGCTGAATGTTTAAGCTAAAGGAAAAAAAAAATTCTGAATCTAAATTATATAAAATAAAAAAAGTTAAAAAAAAATAATTTTTAAAATGTTATATTCCAAGATTTAGCATACTTTGGAACTGAATGTAAAAAGAAATTGCTTATGTATGTGCAGATTGAATTTGAAGTATCTAAAGGCTGAAATTTTAAATTGATTAAATCATTCTATAAATAGATCTTGGGTAACAAAGGTAGGGAAACATAATGGATGGTAATTGGTCATATACTTTGAGGAAATACATTCAATATTGCATTGGCTCTACTACAAACAACCAACTATAATGAAGACATACACCCTCAAATCAAATTCGTCAATCCCTGATCATGTTTTGTATATTTGACTCAATCCCATATGTCCTCAGGATGAAAGATGCTGGGTCCATAAGTGGATCTCATCATTTGGAATGGCAGGGGAAGCTGTAGTACTGTGAACAAAACCACTGGGATAGATGCCATCAAAGCGATGGGAATTAGACCCCAGTCCAGTCTCTTATCAATCACCATTGTAAGAGTTGTAACGAAGGCCACCAGCATGGAAGCCAAGGAAAGGATGAGTAAAGAGAGGCCCATTATGATCTTTGTAGGCAACGAATAAAGAAAATCTTGTGCTTCATAGTGCGAGGTTAAAATGCCTAGGAATATCAAGATGGCCATCATGGAGGACAACAAACCTAACGTATCCGAAATTGCAAAAATATAGAAAGAATCTTGTCCTAACAACAATGGCACTCCAATTTTATCGTCATTTCCTCCGGGCACGGTGAAAGCAAAATTTGCGAACAATATCAAGCGGCAATTAGAGCTAACACAAGCATACATGAATTTGCTGTGTTCTTCACCGACTTCTCTGCTTCCTCAATCAACTCTTTGTGTTTCTCGACGAATTCATTCCAATGTGTTTTCTTGTGATGGTTGGTAGATGCCTGAAAAGGGATAACCCAGCTTTCCACAGCCTATGCATAATGCCCACACATAAGAGTTTCGATAAGTGGATAGTGTAATGAAAATTTTCAAAATAAAAAATAAAAAATGACGAGGGCACATCTCAAGGAGATTAAGACGTATCCAATACTTGATGCGAAATTTGCTTAGAAGTAAAGTCCATCTTTGCTGGCAGAATTTCAAAGGTCACTTTCTTCGGAGCTTCGACGATGATTTTGTGCTTCATTTTAGTCAAATAATATATACATGGAAATCACTATGTTTCTACTTTCTAAAGAATCAAGTTTTAAGGAATTTTGAGTCTTCAAGAAGAATTTATGGAAAAAATATTGGGAAAATTGTCCAAAAAGTCCTAAACAATTTGTACGTTGATCAATTCAGTTTTTTAATTATGCCAATTTAGTCCTAAAACTTTCGACAATTTGCCAATTTAGTCTTTCCAACCAATTTAGTCACTAACATAACGGTTGAGTCAGCGTCCATAGTCCTACGTGGCACCGCCGACGTAGATATGAATAATTTTTACAATTTAAAAAAAAAAATTGAATTTTTTCATTTTAATTTTTTTCTTTTTATTTTAGACTTTAGCTGGCAAGATTGCCAACTGACACATGCCTAGTTTGGTGAGGGCATTGCAGCCCTTGCTAGCAATGGGCAAGGCCTATGACCTGCAAGGATTGGCCAATAACCTCACCGACCTAGGAAAAAAAGAAAGAAAATAAAAAAAATTAGAAATTTTTAAGAAGATAAAAAATTTTAAAAAAAAAAATTGTCAACATCAACACCGACATTTATGTTAGTGATTTTTTTTTTTTTTTATCAAAATTGGCTAGGAGGTTTAAATTGGCAAATTATCAAAAGATTCAAAATTAAATTGATAAAATTAAAAGATTTAGAACTAAAATGGCAAATGATTGAAAGGTTTATGACAAAATTGGCATAATGAAAATGCTTAAGACTAAATTGGTTATCGTATAAGAGGTTTAGGTCTTTTTATCCCAAAAAATATTAAGAGTTGGTCAAGAAATGTGAGATTGAGTCTTTTAGTACTTCTACGTGCTTTATTGAACTCTATGCATTGTATTTTGTTTCTAGAGTCCTTTGAGTCATGAGTCAATGCTAGCATTTATGATAAGTCTAGGGTTGCTGGTCTTTTCTTGGAAATAAAAGGTAAATGTCTTGGGGTTTGCCTATACTTAGAAGGTGGTTTCAAGTTGTAAATGTAGACAAACCCCCCTAAGGCTCTATTAACGGTGAGTGAATGTTTTCTGAATTTTTGAAAGTAAACAATTGGATTAGAGTTTCGTTAACTCTGTATCTCTTTGATAGATTCCATTGAATGGTGAATTACATACTTCATATCTTGAGATGGATTCCTTAGGTACTGAGCATTTACTCTTTATATGCCGTATATTCTCAGTTGGATTCCCTAAGCAGTGAGCATTTATCCCGCCACATGTCTTGTATCTTGAGGGGATTCTTTAGGTGGTAAGCCTTTCTTTTATTGTACTTGTGTTACCTTCTAACCTTCGACCCCTCTAATATGAGTTGGTATCAGAACCTAGGATATGGCTAGTTGTCTTTATTGTGGACTCAATGGCGCCCATCATGATGTCGAACTAGAAGATTTAGTAGAAATGTACAATAACTTCAAAAATAATCGAGAAAATTTCAATTATTGTGATGCGACGATCCCAGTATGACCCTAAAGAAGAAGACAACAAAGAAGAGATCACCTCTTTCGTGATGTTAGTCCCAATGCAACTAGTGAAGAGGCTCCATTGTGCCATCTTTAGAGGATTGGTGATTCTCACGATTCCATGTCAAATTCGACATCTCGAAAGACTTCATCTATTGGCTTGAGACATGTTGAAAGAAAAAAAAAATGCAACGTTTGTCCACTTAGGATGCTTTGTTCAACTATGGTGCTTGCTTCATATTCATATTGGGATAATTACCCAATTTATTCTAAACTTATTGTATAGATGTCAATTCAATTTTGAACTTTTCAATTTTACGAATTGAATCTTAAACTTTTATATGAAATTCCAATATAATCCTTTCAGTCAATTTTCTCTGAAAATAGCTGACAAAAAAAATGTTTTATGTATATTCTTAAAACTATCCAAATGGAGTTCTAGCCATCATATTTTAAGAATTTTGTCAAGAAGATATTATAAGATAATAATTATCATTAGGTGTGGTTATTAAATATATGAAAAGAAAGCTACTTACCTTATACCATTGGACTTCTCTTTGCATTTGAAACGCTACTCCGGCTACGTTAGTTTCCGCATCAAAATTAGGGTAGTACTCTCTTGCCCTGTTCTCTGCTGCTGCCATCAGCATCATTTTCGATTCTTCGTCTGTGGGTCCAAAAACTAATGACAACTTATTGGTTGAGCTTTCCTTCAAAAAGAGTCTGAGAGTCCTTTCTTGGCGATACTTCACAGCTTCTGTCACCAACCTCTTACAATCAGACCGATTCAAAATAAGCTCTGGGAAATATTGAATACACAGCTTCACGATTTCAGTGACTCCCGATATTGTAGCTTGAAGTAGCAAGTCTTTCTTTTCTGAAAGATCGGTTATCTCAGTAAATTCCCAATGAGAGATCACATCACAAACTTGTTTTGCCAACTCAATTGCCGCCACGTGTCTCAGCTTCATCCCGTGAATCCACTTGATTGTAGGAACTAGAAAATATTAAACAGAAAATGAAAGCGAATAACGAAGGGGCGGCTACTGGATTTTTCCCAAAAAAAAACAGTGGTCCAGCTTCACATCCAAATTTTTGTTATCAGACACAACAGTTTACTAATTGTCGTATTTTCTCACAAAAGCCCCTACCACATTAGCTTGGGTTGGCGGGTGATTGGAAAACGTGTTATAATTATGGTTAATGGATCAATAAAAGCCAATAAATTAAGATATGTCATGAATTTCCTAAACTTTTTTATTTATGTATCTATTGAATTCATGAATTTCCTAAATTCATGTATCTTTTAGTTCATATATTTATTGAGTTCACGAATCTCTTGAATTTACGTGTCTCTCGGATTCATAAGTCTCTTGGATTCATGTATCTCTCAATTTATGAAATCCGTGGATACATGCGTCTATTTAATTCAAGTATCTTTTCTGTACATGAACTAAAAAACTCTATAAATAAATAGGAGCATAGAGCTTCATTTACAGTTTTTTGGTTTTTCCGACTTGATTCCATAAAAGCTTAGATATACTTTTCTACTTTTATGATTTTTCTGATTGTGCTGGTTTAATTGAATGATTCAACTGAGTCATGTTTGCATAGTGCTAATCCAAACAAGTTCCAAGTGTTGTATATTGAGAGACATAGTCCGTGAATCTGCGAAGCACCATTGGCAGGAACTAATCGCTTTAAGGAGATTCGGATATTCGTACCTCACCTCCAATTCTATATTCTGATTACAACAAACAGTTTGTTTTCTCTGGATTAATTTCCAAAGAACAATCTCATTCTATTTAATTTCTTTTACTCTTTTAGAAAAAGCTATTTTGATCTTTTTTCCCCATTGGTTTAGTCCTCAAATGCAAAGTGTGACTTTTAGTAATTGCCGATGCAAAGTACTAAAAAGGTATAAAGTCATTTTTTGAATTTTCCAAGAAAAGGTTTATATCATGTCTGGATGAAAAAAAAAAAAAATTGGATGTGAAGAAAGTAGAACTAATTAGAGGGCACCTGAAGAAAGTGATCTTCCTTGAAGTTCAAACGAGGCTTTATAATGTTGATCATAATTAAGAGAATATAATTGTGAGAGTTGATATGATAGAATAGCTCTAAAAATAACCACGCCAATGACATCTGTCCAGCTAGAGCAAATCACAGCAGTCTTTGTATATATAAGATTATTTTTAGATAATAATATTCAAATATGCATAGCAGCTAGTAATAAAGATATCATATTATTCGTACAATCCATTGTATTGTTAGTCATGCTCAGCATAAGAGCAATTTTTTTTCTTTCTCCATTCTATTTTTCTCTAACAAAATCAAAACTTCCACATGGGTCACATACTGTCGTGTGAAGTTTCAGTTTACTTGTTACACCTGAATGACATAGTGGATAGAGCTGACTCCTTTCTAAAAAACTTCTAATTTCATTAAAAAAAAAAAGGCAACAATACTATACTTCTGTTTCCTTATTGTTCTTTTGACAAAAATAGAAGAATTAGGGACAAGGCTAGCATTTCGGGTGCATCCAAAAGTTGGGTCAAGGTGACGAATGCAACTACAGGCAAAAGTTGTGAATAGTTTTGCGAACTGCAGTATTTTTTTTAGTGGTGAGGTGGTGTTTGGGCTCATTTTTGCACACTTTGAATGGTCCACCTTCTCAATCTCGGGTAATTTAAGAGCACATTCTCCCATATCGGCCTAATGTATTCAGGATCTTATTTTTTGGAGTGCTTCCAACAAATCTGAAATACAAGATTATAAGAAGAGGAGAAAATTCCTTTAATATCTACCCAATAGCTTGTTGGTACAGAATATATAACTTGGGGTGAAATTCTCCGATGCACAATTTTGTTGGGACCCACGAAACTCACTCCCATTGAAATATTCTTCCATTCCAAGCCCTCCCGAACAAGTTATTTTGGTTTTCCCCTCCTGCTCCTATTACTATTCTTTCACGCCTTTTTAAAGTTGCCAAATAAAAGTGTAAATTTACTATGTTAATGCGATATAATGATAAACCCATGCCATCATCTATTATAACCTTATTTTGGAGTGGATAATGCTAGGGGCTTACCCTAGGTCTCATGCCCGATACTGGAGAGAGATAATGAAGCGAACATGATTTCACCAATTGAGATTCACGAAGAATTGCTAGGTTTACGTAACTCTATTCCCTATATTCTGCCTAGACCAATTAGCCATAAGCAAGAAATTCCTAGGTTAACATCAAATCTTGCCTCAATTTGCAGTTTTAAGTATTCTTTTTTCACTTCTTGTAATTAGAAGTTGGTGAATACTTAAAATCTTTCAAAATATAAAAATATTAACACAAAAACTTTTTAAATAACTTCGTTTGAATTTGAATAATTTTTTGAAGGATTTTTATTAAATCCATCAACGGTATAAATAATATGGATGGTATGTGGAAAAATTTAATTACAAATTAACTTCAAACATAGATTTTACTCATCCAATGATGAATGTGTAATGGTTTTTTTTTTCACACGGGCAGCGGGCCTAACACGAATTCTTTTCCAAATTGTGGCAAAGAATTAATTAGGAGCTTTTTTCTACCTAATACTTACAAAAGAAGTAAAAAACAAACAGGCCAAAGAATTTTAGTTGGACGGAGAGAACAGAGATAGAGACAGTATCTTGATAAAATGGAAGCATACCTATAATTTTGGTGGCCTTCCAAAGTGACATTGTAAGATATTGAAGTGCCACAATCAGTTTGCAAAGAAAACCTAGTCATTGGATATGAAATCATTGTTAGACCTCGTAATTTGTTTGTCACATTGTCCAATCGAGTTCTACAATACTTATGCACTTGGTTAAATCATATGTGATTCCAAGGGGAAAGCTGATCCATAAAGTAGTTTGGTTTCAGGCCATTATTCAAGTAAAACTAGGTCAAGAAATCAGAATTATGTCCAACAAAGAAACCAACATTTCCAGTTTCTTTTGCTAGTACAGAGGATCTAAGAAAAATGACTTAAAGTTCAAAATCATGAAAGTTCCTAAGATAGTGCCGAACAACAAAAATGCATACCTACCTGGATCGGAATTTTTATTTGTTGGTTCGTTGTTCAAGCCCACTGGAATACCTTCAGTTCAGAAGCAAAAGAGCAGGTGATGAGCCAGGTGTGATCATCTTGAAGGGAATCATTAACGAAGAGATGCGAGTGTAGACAGTACAGACATTTGTATATCAATGCTTCAAAAACACTCAGCCTGGTTCCGCTGCGAAAGTGAGACTCATTCCTCGCCAACGCGTCCAGTATGTCAAGGGGATTAGCATGCTTACTTCTTCTCTTGTCAATTAATTGAGGATACCGCCTCACTAGATAAAGGGCGATATCTGTCCAAATTCACCAGCAAAGTTGATCAGGAAATTAAGATAAGTCAAAAATGAAGGAAAAAACAGATGGAATTTAGATAAAGAGCGATGGTGATCTTACCGTGATGACCAGCCTTGGTGAGATCCATAATGATTTTGATCGCAGAGGGACTGCTAAAGAAATGACCTTGCTCATCGTCTGTTGTATTTTTCGCCAGGAACCAGGCAATCTCCTTATGCATAGAAGCTTCCACAGCAGATATTCCCAAAGGAACAAGTCCTTCATTATCTGTGACTTGCGTCAACTTTGGTTTACTTTTAACTAATGCCTTGACCATCCTTATCCTTCCACACAGGACAGCATTGTGGAGGGCTGTGCGGCCATCGCAATCAACCTCTTCAAGCGCTTCTTGAGGCAAGAGCTTAACCAGCTTCTCCAAAAATTGGTCTTGTGCACTCAAAGCAGCTATGTGAAGCAATGTTTCTGATCTGCTTGTTATTTTGGTGGTCTTTGAAGCATCATCTTGTTTGAAAAATCTTTTAGTAGATTGCCAATCGCCCCTAAATGCAGCTTGCAACAATGGTCGGTAATAGTATTCAGCCACTTCCTTTTTGGAATTTCCTACAATAGACACAGACTTTTCAGATCATTCGGTTAGTACTTTTATCCTTGCTGACATTGAGAAGTGTCCCAGAAGAGAACATTTTCATGAAGATCCGCCCCAGATATTAATTTCACACTGAAAATAAGTCTTTTGAGGGATAACGCACCTGAAGCACCTCCAGATTGGGGAGAAGCTGATCCAACGCTTGCATAAACATTTTCAATATCTGTAGGAGAAAGGGTGAGCACTAAGTCCTTCGCATACATTTTTTTTTTCTCCATTTATTCTAGCCAAGGTCAGCATTATGTTTGTTAGGTGACAAAGAAAATAAAAAGAACCATGAGAAAATACAAGTTCCAAGATATCTGGGACTCCATTGATTGTACCATATTCTTTCTCAGTTGGAACTTGAACATGTACCTGTTACTACTTCTGCACGATTCGAATTTCCTTGTTCTTCACTTGGTTGCGTCGTCATTGGGTTGCTCTCCTGGTTACAGTCTTTCAACAACAAAGTAAACGGAGAATGCAAAAGAGGCTTTCAACTTTCCTAGAAAGTTGAGGTTCTTGTTGATGAAAAGTCTATCAACAATGGAAAAATATAACTCTATATACACCAAAATTAATTTAGGTTAAATATGGCACAAATTTGTAAATTTTAGATTTTGTATAGTATTGAAAATTAAAAAAAATAGAGAAATTATCCGAGTTCTTTCGAGCTTGCCTCTCTCTCTTCCCTTTGTTTCCACTGCTGACTGAAGTCGACGGTGGGCAGCAACGATTCTCTCACGGTGGATGGGACCCACATAAAAATGAATAGCAACTATATACTTTAAACTAACTTTTTAATTAAAATTTATTATTATTATTATTATATGCTGGAAAAGGGTTTGGGCAATAACCCTGTCCGACCCGATAACCTAATCCGCCTACCGGGATATGACCCGCTTCAAATTAAAAACTAATTTTTTAAATATTTTTTAATTCATTATTTAATTCTTTTTTCTTTTATTTTTCTATTTTCTCTTCTTCTCCCTGTTCTCTCCTTCCCGAAGCACGCCTCCCCCTTGCGCTCTTCTTCACCGAAGCTCCTCACACGAACCGACGCCACTTAGACAAGCCCTCGCCGGCGCTCAGGACACCGCGGAGCTACCACCCAGCGTCGTCCACTCCGAACGCTATTCGTCAGCCGACCTCCCCGCCGCCGGCCGAGAGCCACACCACGGCCAAACACCGAACAAACTTCGGCGACGATGGAAACGGGGCGAACGACTACACGGCCGACGCCGAAGGTCGCCCAACACCACTGGAACATTCCCATAGATCACGGCGTGCACGGACGACTCGATTTCGGCCAAAAACGGGAGGATGAAACTAGATCTCGCTTGAGCATTTCGTCGAACGGGTGAATGGCGCTCGCGAATCATGAGGTTCCCGCTCAACTTCAACCGGGATTCTCGACGGGACTCTCGACAAACAAAAAACGACACACAGTAGCTGGAGAAAGGATGGTCGGGGCCGGAGCTCGCATGAACCGGACGACCGCGAGCTCCGGCCCAGCACGCCCGAAAACAGGGCCAAAATAGGGTCGAGGCTTACCGGAGCTTCGGCGCGGGAAAGGAGGCACGGCGGCAGGTAGTCGGGCACGATTCAGGCGCGGTGGCCGGCGGTCTCTCCCTCCGACTCTCTTCCCTCGCTCTCACTCGCGGCTCTCTCTCGCGGCTCTCTCGTCGGATCACTCCCTCTCTCTCTCTCTGGATTTTTCAGCCTAAGAGACCCCCCTTTCGGTCGAACCTCTCCCCCCTTTTAAGCAGCGTTGCCAGCTGCTGCCAGCTGGCCCAGGCCGGTCGTACCATGCGACATTCATCGCACGTCGTTTGCCGTCGAGGCATCGTCCAAAACCAGGCGGAGGAGAGAAGGAGAACGGGAGAACGGGAGGCGCGGGGGGAAAGAGGAGAGAAGAAAACAAAGGGGGGCCGGGCTAAGTCTGGCCCTGGCCCAGCTGCCGCGTTCTTTTTTTTTTTTTTTTTTTTTTTTAAATTTGAATTAATTAAAAAAAATTTCTGACAATTAATACTAGTAATGCAAATGTTCCTAATGTCTATATGTAATGCAATTCAATGAAAATTATTTTCTGTTTAGGGATTAGAAATTAATCCCTAATTTTAAGTCTTAAATAAATAGGCAAAATTTATGTGTCAACATATATGTACATCTCCTTTAGATGATGCCCAATGCGACATAGATATTATCTAAAATTTTGAACGCTCACATTGACATAAAACTATTAACCAAAGAACACCTAGATATAGAAGGAAAAAACTATTTGGTCCAAATTTGATGGACCAAAATGATTGGACTCTTTAGGTAAGTTCATTTCGCGGAAAATGAGTGATTTGAAAAATTACTTAGTCCGAATTTTACTCGTGCAATTATTTTTTCTTTAAATTAACAAAAATGCAAATAATCTTACATATTAGTTGATCAATTTCTTTTTTCCGAGGTAGAAAATCCGACTAACCCGGCCACTTCAGACCTTAATTTTAGGTTGGCTTTGCCTTGAGCCCATTTCAATTCTCTTCAGGCATGTATGTATAAAATTTTTCTTTTCTCTTTTTACTAAATTTATAAATTGTGCCATTTGCCAACTCGTAACATCTGATATTTTGACAATATATAGACGTTGGCACTCAGATCATATGTAAAATTTTTCATGACCTTTTATAAGTTGGATAATATTTAAATTTTGGTGAAAAAGTATATATTCCTTTTTGACTTTTTGGAAAACACGAACGGAACAGCCCTTGAAAGGAATTTGGGTTATAGGGTTCCAAACGTTACATTTGGCAGAAGCTTACAGAAGCGTGATAAAAAAAAATGGTAAGACTTAAATGGAAAATCAAATATATTCATTGCAACAGTGGTAATTTACTAGCTGTGCTCGAAAAATTTCGAAAAAAGAAAAAGCGGAGCCAGGGCCTTTTCTGCAATCCCGTGCTTTTGCGCATGACAACTTTGTCATGTTTCTCCTCAGCCGTTGGATTCAAGTGGTTTAATATCAGCCATTCGATTAACGAGTGTTGTCAGCGTTTCTGGATCACTCCCGTTGGTGGAAAACTTGTGGAATCGGGCACTCAAAAGTGCCAAAATCACAGCATTGCCCTGCTTCAATTTTCCTTCCATCATCCCCTTCTTTCCAAATAACATATTTTAATAAAAAAATTAATCAGTGCTCTAACATTGTCACGATTTCTTTACATAATCTGGTTTTTATAGATTCCACATTCAATTTTTATTTTTAGCATGTAGATATATTTCATGAATAGGTTATGCTCCCATTATAAGATTGCTTATGCAAAAAAGACTTACACTGACCATGTATGTGATATATATCTTCTTCAAAATGCTTTTATTTTGTACATTAGGGAAATACAAATTTATTCACACAAATAGGTTTTACATAATGATACATAATTAACTTTTTTTTTTTGCATGAAACTAAATTTTATAAATAGGTTTGTATGCATCATGAGATCATTTGTATAGTTTTATTTTTTATAACAACAATGTATGTAATATAAAATATATATATATATATTATCCGTAACATTTTTATTCATTGCCTTAGATCAATACTTTCTAAGCAGAAAAGTAAAATCTTTCTCTTCACCTCTCTTTTTCAATTCTCATTGTCAATTCAATACATCTTCTCGACATAATTTGAATCTAAATTGCATTGGTGTGCCCTTCTTGTTAAAAAAGATACATTGAAATTTTTAATTTTACCTAATTAAAATAGAACATCGGCATCCACAATCAACAATTTTTTTTTTTTTTTTTACATTTAGCTTGACTTGGGTAAAAGCTTAACATCAAACATTTTTTCTAAGAAAAGATAAGTGACCGAATATGAAATTTATGTTATCTCTGAAAAGGCTAGGAAAATGGGGAGGATAAAAATGTAGATTGAAAGTTTATGAATGAAATCGGCTCATATTTAAAAAACAAATATGGAACGTACACTCGCGGACATGTCCGAAAATGTGCAACTATGTATGAAATTATTGAGTAAACGACGTCCTTTGTACAACGCTGTTTTGGCCTCACATCAGGCAACTTAAAGATGTCATCTATGAAGCACGGACACGCTCGGGAACCTTCCGAATCGTGTCGGACACGTGTCGGCGTATCCGACACGCTCGGACACGCTCCGACACGCGGTCAACACGTGTCGGATTTTCCGACACGCGGTCAACTCTTCTCGACACGCGAGTCGGAGCGTGTCCGAGCAAGAGGCTGGGTTTCTAGAGCGGATCTGCAAGCGTGAAGGAAGAGTGAATCGTTGGCGATGGAGGGTGAAGACGAGGCGAGGGAGAGGGAGCAAGGCTGCGGAGGTGAGGCAGCAGCAGTGAGGCCGCGATGGTGAGAGAAGGTTGGAGGAAGAGAGAACCAGGCGACCGAGATGGCCGCGACAGAGGACCGGAGACAAGGCTACGACCACAAAAGAGCAACTGCAACGAGGTGACCAAGAGAGAGTAGGGATTGAGAGGAAGAGAATCGTGCAATGGAGGAGGGAGCGGCCATTTTTCGAGAGTTTTCAAGGCTGCTCTCGAAGGGTTTCTAAAACATAAAGAATGGGTGCCGTGCAAGGAAGATGAACACAGAAGGAGGAGGAGGCTACGATTTGGTTTTCCAAGAAGGGGGGTGCCGTAAAGGAGGAGTCAAAAGGAGGATGAGGCAGCTAGGTTTGGGTTTCGAAGGATGGCAGAAAAAAATTAAAAATGAGGTACTGTGCAAGGAGGACACGCCTAGGAGAATTGATAGGTAGCTAGTGTTTGGGTTTTCAAGAAAGAACAGGCAAAAAAAATGATGGTGCCATGAAGAGCTTTAAAAAAATTAAAATGGGATGCTGTCGTGGGTGGAATTTGTCATTTTCTTTCTTTTCTGTTTTGGAGAAAGAGGGTGGAGGGTGATTTCAAAAAAGAAAAAAGATGAATAATGTTAAATAATAATAAATTATGATCATCATGAAAAATTATAAATTTATTTAAATAAATTGATTATACTTTTTATTTTTGAAATAATCATATGTATATATAAAAATATTTATTTAATATTTAACGTGTAAACGTGTTTAATTCTTTACTTTTTGAGAAATGACGTGTCGCGTATCGTATCGTGTCGTGTCTCGTGTCGCGTACAGTGCTACATAAGAATGTCATAGTCAAGGGATGCTGCCAAAGTTCCTCTCCCCCCCCCCCCCAGTGATGTGACATTCCTGCGTATTATGAAAAGTTTGTATGACGTCATTGCTTACATCCTCTGGGTCGCGTCCTGACATGGGTTCTGACGCTCGCTAGTCGTCTCGCATTAAAGGACGGAAGAGATAGGGACAAGGCATCTGCACGGACCAACAGTAGCACCCCAGTAATTGTATTAAAGTTTGGACTAGCCCAACAATGGCCCCCCAGTAATTGTTTGTGGACCTCGAGGGTTGTTTTTCTGTGTGCGAGAGAGACAGTCGGCTCATTTTCGTTCCACGAAATTCGGACATCAAAAGTGAGATATGGTGTATGTGGCATTGGTAACCCCTCGAGAAAATTTTTGTTTTGTCAAAAATTAAACTGGATGTGCATTGAAAATTTTGGTTTACACCCTTTCCTTTGTTTAGACCCTTGCTTCAATTTTTACCTGGTATCAAAGGAAGGCTCAAATGCCTCAAGGTCATGTTAATGGTGATTTTTTTTCGTCCATTCGAAGTGGGAATGCTACTATCACTTAACATTCTAAAGCTTGCAGTGACATGAGGGTAGCACTTCAAAGAAGTTGATAAATTAATAGATTACTAAAATGTTGACATATATACTATAGTGATGATTATCTACTTACGGTGCTTGCAAAATTTTTCTGAAGATTTGATAATCCAACAACTTATTTGGAAGTTAGTGAATTCTTAATAGTGTTGGTAAGTTATTATTGTTGTAAAAAAAAGTTGGAGAATATAAAATGAGATATACCGTTGGAGACGTGGAAGCATAGTCCTTCAGGATTATTCTACATCTCATAGTATAAAACTCAGTACAACCAACTCTAATGACTATCATCTTTGGATAGAACAAACATTGCTCTTTACTCTGCACTGAATAATAGAGGGAACATGAGCAACAAATTTGTATGTTAAACCCAACAAAGATATCAAAAATAAGAAGAAGAGTAAAGATGTTCTTACTTTTGTATGTGTTTTTTGAATTATGTATGGAGTAACAATAAATGAAAGAGAAAGCCAATTTTCTATCATCAATTCTTGCATTAAATTGAAAACTATTACAAATCTAGACAAGTAAAGCCGGAGTGCCATAACTTTCATGTAATGATAACTTGAATGTCAAAACTTTTTTTTGCTTACTTAAGTGCTACATCAGAGTAAAATCAATAATTTAAGTGTAACTTTCGGCAAATTGTCCTATATGGATTTTTTTTTCCCATTTTTGAAAAAAAAAATTGAATTTTTCTAAATTTTTGAATTTGTTAGTTTATATTTTTATTTTCCTTTTTTTCTTTATTTTTTTTTTGTGCACAGGCTGCAAAGGCCTCACCCTTGGCCAGCGGGGGGTGAAGGCCCTAGGTGAGGCCATTGATAGTTACAAGCGAGGGCCCTCGCGGTGAGGCCACCTCTCTTGTGGCCATTAATGAATAAAGATATATGGAAATAACATATATATAGTCTTGAGAGCCAATCTTAATAGTTATTTAATGGACATACCCAAAAATAATTGATGAAGATATATATATATATATATATATATATATATATATATATATATATATATAATCGGCCATTTCTCTTTCTAACTTACAAAAGTCTTCTTTAAATCGTGAGTGAGAGAATAGGGTTTTGTAACCTGCCCACAATTATAACACATACAATGACTTATAAAATAGATATATTTGCATTTTCTAATATTCAATTTTCCACGTCCGAAATTTTATGTTTGATGATGATTCGTTGATGAGATAATTGTTTGGAAGCCAAGAAAAAGGTGGAGCGAGGGCCATTTCTGCAATCACGGGCTTTTTTGCTTTTGACCGCTTTGTCATGTTTCTCCTCAGCCATCGGATTCAAGTGGTTTAGCATCAGCTGTTCGATTATTGCGTGCTGTGATTGCTGTCAACGCTTCTGGATCACTCCTGTTGGTGGAAAACTTGTGGAATTGGCCACTCAAAAGTGCCAAAATCACATCATTACCCTTCTTTTTATCCCCTGCTTCAATTTTTCTTCCACCATCCCATTCTTTCCAAACAACATACGTAAATAAAAATTTTAATCAGCGCACTAACATTGTCACCGTTTCTTTACATAAGCTGGTTTTTTTTATAGAATCACACATGTTCAATTTCTAGTTCTAGCATGTAAATATATTTCATAAAAAGGTTATGTTTTCATCCTAAAATTATTTGTGTAAAAAAGACTTACAATGACCTTGTATCTATTATATAGGGAAAACTCAAATAAGCTCATGAAATGCCCTTATTTTCTCAAATAAAAGTTTAAAGTGCATTCATTTTTTCAAAATCAGGTTCAATTGTTATAAGAGAAAGGCCAGATCAGATGATGTTATCAAATTCATTAGAATCTTTTCTAAAGGATTTGGGTACTCAGGAACCTGACCCTGTTATCCAAAAGCCTGATCCAACAATTCCAGAAAAACAGATTCTGTTTCCAGCTGAACAAACTCCTTCTTATACTAAATCAGATTCAGCATCTCTTTCTTCTTCTTCATCCTTCTCAAATCCTATAGTTGATTCCCTCCCCATTGCACCAATAACTTCATCCATATTCATGGCTGATTCTCCAGATGATGAAATGGAATCAAACTATTCTGATCCAGAATATGGTCAGACAAGCAATCCTGTTAGGAGCAATCCCGCTAGACATGTATCCATGGCATCAAAACAATTCTTCACCGTCGATGATATTCCTTATCCCAAATGGCCAGAAAGACTTGAAGAATTTCATATTTGCTTGAACACTCAATCCATTACCAACCATGATATGAATGATGTCCTTTACAACTTTGTCACAAGATTTACAGGAAGTCTCAAACTTTGGTGGCAATCAATTTCAGAACAAGATCAGGTTTTTATGGGAAAACCTGGAGATCTTATAGAAATAAAAAGGAGAGAATTTTTTGAAACAAGATGCTGCTCTCTCCAGGAAAAACATCTTGACAAGCATTATCGAATAATGCTTCAGCTCTTTTACCAAGTTGGTGCAGATCCAAATCTGAAGCATGTCTTCCTCACATCCATCCCCAAAGAGCTATCCCAGATGATTGAAAGGTCTTTCTTCTCAAAACAAAGAAGAGTACAGGATATTCCCTTGGGGGAAATACAGCAAGAAATCCATCTATGCCTTGAAGAATTATGCTTAAAGCACCAGATGGTCCGTACCTATATTACAGATGACAAGCGCCTTGAATCAGCTTGTTCTCGCCAAAAGTTAAAAATAAAATGCTCCAAACAAGACTGTGATGGTACTTGTGGCAAGTATTCTCGGAAGAAAAAACACTATAAGAAGTATTGGATGAAGAAATCCAAACATGGCTCCAAGCATTTCCGAAAGAAGAAGAAATGGCGATACCTACGCAAAAGAAAGGAGCGTACAGGCCATAAGAAATCAAACCGTTGCTACATTTGCAATAAGACAGGACATTTCGCCAAAAACTGTCCTCAAGCGAGAAAAGGTCAGAATCATCACATTGAGAAAATGATGATATTGAATCTATATTCTTTGCTGACGAAGAACCATCTGAACAAACTCTTTGTGTCATTCCCTTTTACCAAACTTCCAGTGAAACTGAGTCAGATTTAGAATCTGAGGACATTTTTCACATATCTCCCACATCTCCAGAACCAAGCCTTGACATATTTTCAAGTCAAACTCACTGTCCCCATTTCCCAGTAAAAATCCTCACTTCGAAGTTTGCCAAACCAATCACTGTTATTGCTCTCATTGACACAGGAGCAAGTTGTTCCATTCTTGATACTAAAATTTTGCCTGAAGAATATTGGACCCCCTATATCCGATATTTCAACTCCGCCTCTGGAGATACTTTCTCCACAAATGTCAAGACCGCCCCTGTAACGGTCCAGTTCTTTTCGCAGTGTTCCATAACTGCAAAAATCTTTGGATCAAACCTCCCCAATAAAGATTTGATAATTGGGTGGAACATCATGACTCAAATATCTCAACTTCGCATCATTCCTGGAAAAGGTCTTAAATATAAAGACCAATTCTCTGAGTTTGTCAATATTCAAAGACTCTTTTCCATTCAGATGAGTTTTTTAGATCCAATTATGCAAAAGTTGCTAGAATCTTGCTTGGAATCCCATTCGGAATTCGCTCAGAAATGCTCTCATCCTTTATGGGAAAATCTAGAATTCTTTGTCCGCCTCCCTTTCAAAAAAAATGAAGACATCAATCCTACAAAGGCAAGTCACGTGGGAATGAAGCCAGAACATTTGGCTTTAGCACAAAGGGAATGTTCAGAATTACTGCAACAAGACCTTATTGAAATTTCTGATTCCCAATGGGCCTGTGAAGCCTTTTATGTCAATAAGTGTGCTGAGCAAAACAGAGGAAAAATGAGACTGGTGATCAACTATCAACCCCTCAATCTTTTCCTCCAAGATGACAAGTTTCCTTTACCATCTAGAGATTCTCTCTTTAGTGGTCTAACCAAGGCCCATATCTATTCCAAATTCGACCTCAAAGCCGGATTTTCGCAATTGGGCATCCATCTTGAAGACAGATCCAAAACAGGATTCTGTATCCCAAACCAGCACTTTTAGTGGAAAGTTCTTCCATTCGGCCTAAAGGTAGCACCATCCCTTTTCCATAAGGCCATGTGTCTTATATTTCAACCAATCTTGTCAAGTGCAGCCGTATACATCGACGATATTCTGCTCTACAGTCCTGACGAACAGTCACACTGTCAACTCCTTGAGCAGTTTGTAGAAATCGTGAAAAAGCATGGTATTATGCTTTCTCAAAGGAAAATGAATATTGCCCAAACAAAAATCGAATTTCTCGGTATGCACCTCAACAAAGGTACATACTACCCAGGGCCGCATATTGCTCAAGAATTATTGAAGTTTCCTGAAGATAACTTCACCACAAAACAAGTTCAGCAATTTCTTGGGATAATCAATTATCTCAGGGTTTTTGTCCCAAATATTGCAAAGCTTTTGATTCCTTTGCAATCCATGCTAAAGAAGAATTCCCCACCTTGGGGAAAACCCCAAACCAAAGCAATCGGCGAGCTTAAGGAGATTATGCAAAATCTTTCACCATTACAAATATCATCAACGGGAAAAAGAATTCTTCAAACTGACGCCTGATGAATACTGGGCGGCCATCCTGTTCGAAGAAATTGATGGTAAGAAACACCTTTGTGCCCACAAAAGTGGAAAGTTCTCTCAAGCAGAAATGCATTACCATTCCACTTTCAATGAAATCCTAGCAGTAAAAAATGGAATCAAAAAATTTGAGTTTCATCTCATTGGCCATCACTTCCTCGTAGAACTAGACATGGCATCATTCCCTCGAGATGACCAAGTTTAAACAAAAACAGATTCCAAATTCTCAACTGCTTCGATGGGCTGAATGGTTTTCAAAATACTCTTTTGAAACCAAACACATTCCCGGGAAAAAGAATGTACTTGCTGACTTCCTGTCAAAACCCAAAGCACCAGCCGAAATCAACATGTACATTAAAAGGCCTCCTTTCCATATGCTCAACTATGGAGTAAAATACAAGATTGAGAAAATCAGAGATTTACAGAGCTGGAAATACCCTCAGGAGATTGTTCAGCAAATCCAGAACGACAGTCTTACTGAGAACCTGGAGAACCTCATGTGGCAGTGCCACACAGACCTATTCAGATACAATGGAGGTTCTATTATTTATCCTTTCGGGTTAAATTTGAATTATCCTTTCATTCATCCTCTTATCTGAAAGGAAGAAGATTTCCCTGAACAGCTCAAAATGCTATTGTGGTCCTTAACCAATAAGTACTTGACATCCATTGAAATCCCAACCAGAAGATTCATCGCCAATCTCATAAGGATATTCTTGCTCGGAAGAAATGTGGAAAAAGAAAGTGATAAGAATCTCTTAGACTTTCTTAATTGGTTCTATCATCCTACATATTGGAAACAAGACTTGGAAAAAGAACTGAGAACCATGACACCAAATCCTGAGGTCTACACCATCCTGTTTTTTTGACGTCCATGGTATTTTTGCAGAAATAATGGTAGTATTCTCGATGCACCACTAGAAATAGGAACCATATCCTATAAACCTCACTTGGACAGTCGAGAAGCCCGGATTCACAAATCTTATCCCAGATTTGTTAGATTTTGTGAACATGAGTACCGAGAACTCCAGAGAATCTTATGCCAAGAAAACAAAACCATTCCTGAAGATGTTTGGAATAATGTACCCACCACTTGGGATCATTATGACCTAGCACCAGAAGCTAAGGAAGCAATCAGGCAATACAGACAAGCTGCATCATCCCAAGATCATGAAATGACAAGCGAAGATGACATCGTCCAGTCCACTCAAGACCCCTATGCACGCTTTGGAGGTCCTCTTGCCCAGGACCCCTATGATCCAGGACCGTCATCTTTATCTCAAAATATAGACATGTCCTTCTATGCACAGCCATCCAATTGGCCCCAGCCAAGCATTCCTACTGGCACTGCAGCACGTGACAACACTGACTGGACTCAAGAAGAAGCATCCCACTAGGCTCATGAAGAAGCATCATCATCAAGGTTGAATCAAATCCTCTCACCAGAGGACCTTGAAGCCCTTGAACAAAAATACGAGGCATATCTCCTAGAAGATAGCTCAGATGACTCAGTTTGTAGCTACAATGCTCGTGACAGACGAGACCGCTGAAAAACCGATATCCGTACAATTTCACTGTAGCAAATCACTGTTCACTTTTACTGTAGCACTAGGCTAGGGAAGTTACTGTTCATAGTGCGCAAATAATTCCCTCCCAGATGTTTCCGGTGCCTTTGTTTGTTTCTGGACCCGTGAGTTGGTCCCTGTGTGTCCTTGTGACCTCTTGTTGCCTATATAAGGCAAGGAGGGTGTATTGTTATGGGCAGAGTCCCCTGAAGTAAAGTGAGTGTTTATGCAAATTCTCTCTATGGATTTCTAAATCTCCTCTTCTTCTCCAGCCTAATGAAGAGGTGCCTTGTCCCACATCGAAAAGATGTGAGTGCGCACGTGGACGAGATTTGGCACTAACCGACAATCGTTAATTTTATTTATTAAAAATTCTGATTTAATTTTATAAAAATTAACTATAAAGTCTTGTTGAAACATTGCGACGGTTCACGAAAAGTTACAATTATTTTTATTTATTTAATTTCGAATTTCGAATTTTTTATGTCTTTTCAACGTAACTTTTGAGACATACTTGTTCATTTTGTAACCTTTCCCGAAAGGTTGCCTTTGTTCATTTGTAATCTTTTGAAGAGTTGCCTCTATTCAAAAGACATATATAAGTACATTTGTTTTGAGATCAAATGATTATCTTCTTCCATTTTTTCGTCTTCTTTCGAAAGAAACTACAGCCATTGTTTTTAATTGTTTCCTATGAGAGACCCTGGAGAAATACTAGAATTGCTATCTAGTATTCTCATCCGAGACTTTGTTGTATCCTGGAGGATTTTTGCCGGTGACCATTAGCAACGTTGTGGGGCAAATAAATCCTTAAAGATAGTGATATCACGCCTCAAAGTCTGAGTTGTTTTACTCGATCTGATTTCTTTGTTCAACCCAATTCGAAGCATATTTTCCCAACATCTTCAACTCACTATTTGATAAAAGCAATTTTGTCTTTTTTTGTTTTTTCCATAAAAAAATAATTTTTTTTTTAAAAAAAAAAAAAAAAGAACAGAGATAGGAGGGAGGGCTCCCTCCCACCTCTATTTTTTTTTTTAAGTTTAAGTTTTTTTTAATTATTAGGAAAAAAATCCTAATTTGATATAAATTTAAATTGTGTTTTGACGAAAATACCTCTAGTTGGCCGGAATTTTTTGCTGACCAGTGAGTCGGTGAGGTTAGACCTTTATTTGAAACAAATATAATCACTTCAAGTCATTCTTTAAGATTGATGTAGCCACTTTAGAGTTTTATTTGAGAAAATGAGTGCACTTTATGTCCTTATTTGGAATTTTCGTTATTATATATCCTCTTCAAAGTGCTTTTATTTGCACAAACAAATTTTAGATAATGATACACAATCAAATTTTATTTTTTGCATATAACTTTATGTTATAAATAGGTTTATATTTACATTAAGAGATTATTTGTATAAAAAAACTTTTATGATGTCAATGTATGTAATATACATATATATATGTAATATTTTTATTCGCCGTTGTTAGATCCATACTTTCTAAGCGATATGGGACAATTTTTCTCTTCCCCTTTTTTTTTTTTGCTTCTCATCCCCAAGTCAAAATATATTCCCTTCTCGTTAGAAAAGATACATTGACATCTTTAGTTTTACCTCATAAAATTATAGCATCGTGATGTTCAATCAATAACTTTTTTCATACACATTTAGCTTGACGTGGGTATTCTCAAAAGCTTAATATCACAATCTTTTTCTAAGAAAAAATAATTCCCGAGTATGGAATGTATGTTATCTTTGAAAAGAAAAAGGAAAATGGGAAGGATACAAATTTAGACAGAAAGTTAATTAATGAAATTAGCTCATAATTAAAAATAAAAAAGATGGAACGCTTTTCACATGCATCGAGGTACAGAGACATGTCTGTAAAAGTGCAATAATGTATGAAATTATTGAGTACCATTTCTTCTTATGTGCATATGTGACGCAAAAGGACGTCTCTAGGACAACACCTTTTTGACCCAACATTGGGCCACTTAAATTGCTAGGTGGTCTCAGCATGAAAAGATGGAAGGGATAGAGACAAGGCATCTGCACGTGAGAAATAAGAGAGTGACCGAAAACCTTTCCGCTAGCCCAATAACGGCACCCCTGTACTGTTTATGAACTTCGAGGGTTGTTTCTCGGTGAGAGAGTTAGTTCATTTTCGGTCCACCGAATTCGTACATCATTGTGTATGTGGCCTCGGCATTATCTCAAGAAGATTTTTTTGTTTTGTCAAAAATTAAACTGGATATGTATTGAAAAAAATTAGTTTATGCCCTTTCCTTTGTTTATACCCTGCTTCAATTTTTACCTGGTATCAAAGAAAGGCTCACATGACTCATGGTCATGCTAATGATGAATTTTTTAGTCCATTCGAAGTGGGAACGGCAAACATTCTAAAGCTTATAGTGATGTGACAATAGCACTTCAAAGAAATAGATAAATTAATAGATTACTAAAATGTTGACATATTTACTATAGTGATGATTATCTACTTACGATGCTTGCAATTTTTTTCAGAAGATTTGATATTACAGCAATTTATTTGGAAGTTAGTAAATTCTTAATAGTGTTGGTAAGTTATTATTGTTGTAAAAAATAGTTGAAGAATATGAAAATAAGATATACTATTTGCGCTGTGGAAGTATCCTCCTTTAGGATAATTCCGCATCTCACAATACAAAATTCAGTGTAACCGTATCTAGTGACTATCCTCTTGGGCTCAAACAACAAATTTGTATGTTAAACCCAACAAAGAAATGAAAAATAAAGAGTAAAGATGTTCTTGCCTTTGTATGTATTTATTAAACTATGTTTGGAGCAACAATAAATGAAAGCCGTTTTTCCATCATCAATTCTTGCGTTAAAATGAAAACTATTACAAATTAGGACAAGTGTAGTGGGAGTGTTATAACTTTCGTACAACAGTCACTTGAATGTCATAATTTTTTTTTATTTTTGCTTAGTGCCACACCAAAGTCAAATCAATTATTTAAGTGCCACCTCTGGCATGGATTTTTATTAATTAAAAATAAATATTTTAATTTTAATTTTTTTAGTTTTCATTTTGATTTTTTTATTTTTTTATGTGCGCCTACCGCAAAGGCCTTGCCCTTGTCCATCAAAGGCATGAAGAACTTAGGCGAGGTCATCGATAGATGTAGGCGAGGACCTTCGTGACAAGGCCGCCTCTTTTGCAGTTGGTGAGGCCATGATAGCCTCACCCAAGACCATGGCAGCTTCGTTGGCCGTGGGCAAGGGCATGAAGGCCTTTGTCAAATTTGGGCGAGGCCAGTGGCGGATTTTCCAATGAAACAAATTGTCGATAACACTTAATCAATTCATTTTTAATTTGTGGTACTTAAGTGAACGAAAAAAAGAAGTTATGGCACTCAAGTGAGTATTGTATGTAAGTTATGGCACTCTTACCGTACTTTCCTATTACAAATCCCTCACAAATTGATGGCGGCCAAAATTGTGACAAATTGATAGTGGTCATAACTTATATTAAAGCTATTACAAAATAATGGCTTTAAATATTGCAAAACTATTGAATATCCAACAATCCTCCATATTTCAAAAGGTTTTGAAAACAAAGGAAAGATATATGCTGGTTTAACTCAATTGAATGAAATGCATAAGAAGTGGTTGATAGCTAGGGTTGCTAGCCACTGGCTAGAGCAAGACGTGTCGAAGACCATGGCCAACTCTTGCCCCACCATCGCTTGGGCCATCGACAACAAGTAGGCCCTTGATTGATTTTTCCGTCCTTCCCCTCTTTTTATATAAATTTTTATTATTTTTAAATTTAATTTAAATAATATTTAGATTGAAAAATTAGATTTGAACCCAAACAACATCATTTTAGCCTTATCCTTCATTTTTAGTTACGTCAGTATTTTCTATTAGCCAAGTTGGATAGAGTTAATGGAAAGATTTGATTATACTGATTTGATAAGTTTTATAACTTAATTGTACTTATTGATAGATTTAAAATTTAATAGCACTTTTGTGACGAGTTTTAAGACTTCAAGTGTACTTTTCCTATTAAAATATTTGAAAGTGGGGGGGGGGTTGCCTTGGTAAGATTATGCTTCTTGGTACTAAGAAAAGGAAAATAGGCTATAAGACATCTGATTACATGTTTGTTGGTTATGTTGAACATGATAGTGCGTTTTTCCCTACTAAAAAGTGATGTGCTTGATAACAATACAATGTCGAGACAAAGAATACACAACTTTTTAGCATATTTTTCCGTTAAGAACTGATATTATTTCTCATGCACCTCTTCATACAAATGATATTGAAAAATCAAATGACGAATTGAGAAGGAGTAAAAGACCAAGGAAAGAAACTTTTTTTAAGAATGATTTTAATACTTATCTTATTGATAATGATTTTTTAACTTGCTCTGAAGCAATTTTTGCTAAAGAAAGTCATTTTTGAAAAGATGCCATAAAAACAGGTACTCAAAACTCGTACCTTATTTCATCGAGGGGAAGGGTTGTCTTAATTTAAGGTGGAAACCAAAATCTTCAGTAAATATCCAATATCATCTTCTTGAGATGATGCCCAATGCCACATAGGCATTATCTCGAATTTGAAAGGCTCACGTTGACATAAAACTATTAATCATAAAACATCAGACATAGAAGGAAAAAACTACCTCACCCGAATCAGATGGATTGAAAATGATGCAACATTTTGGGTGCGTTCATTTTGTAGAAAATGAGTTATTTAGAAAACATTTTTGGAAAAATGATTATTATGTCATTTAAAAAGAATTAATTGACGGAAAATATTTTCATCATCAATAATAATTTATGTTTAATTATTTTTGTGGACGACAAAAAATTTTTCCATTCAATTTATTTTTATAAATGACATTAGCAATTAATATTACTCATTTTTTGCAAATCCTCCGGTCAGCAAAAACCGAAATAACTAGGGTGCCATAGTGAGGGAGTGGAAATGCTTTCAGGCTCTATTTATCGAACCATGGGGCAAAGCTCAGATATTAATGCCCTCTCTCTATTTCTTCCGTGTTTTTTCGTGGTGACACTCTATCTAGTGTCATAATCCATGTATGTGAGGATTTTCTCTTGAGGATGTAAGCAAATGACGTCATACAAACTTTAGAGAAGAGGCAATAAAGACCTCGTTTGGTAATTATCTCCGAAATAGTTATTTTTATTTTTTTTGTTTCCCGAAGCGAAAAAGAACACAAATCCGTATGGTAAAATTTTTATTTCCGAGAAAAAAATTATTTCTTTGTTCCCGGATATAAATTTGGAACAACATCAATAAATAGAAAAAAGTTACTTCTTATTCTCGGGAACAATTCCCAGAATTAGTTCCAATTTTTTTCTCCTATTCTCTTGTCTCTTCTCTTCTTCCCTTTTCTTCTTCTTCCTTTTGGTCAATCACTGGCCTCGGCTATGGCCGGCAATCTTGCCGAAGTGTCTTGGCTCCCGACGACACCAAGCCACAGCGAGGCCGAGCCTCACTAGTGGCCGGGCAAGCTCAACCTCTCCCAACCAAGGGGAGGTCGAGCCTCGAATAGCCACGGTGAGGATTGGCCTTGCCAAGCCAGGGCGACACCGACTTTGTGCTGCCTGAGTGAGGTCAAGTCTCGTTAGTGGCTTGGCGAGGCTTGCTCGGCCACCGGCAAGGCTTGGCCTCGTTCAAATCTAGTGAGGCTGAGATTCGCCTTGGCCAAGCAAGGCTTTGAGAGGTCCTTGGACCTCACCTAGCCAGTCGCTGGCCACTGCCGTGGCCAACGTTGGCTATAAAGAAGGAGGAAAAAGAAGAGGAAAAGAAAAAGAAAAAAGAAAACGAGAAAAATAGGAAAAATATAGTACTTAAAAATTAAAAGAAATATAAAATTTAAGAATCCTAATAAACATATTTGTGTTGTGAGAATAAATTTTTTGGATAATTATTAAGTATATTTTTTTGTTCAAAAATTATTTTTAAAAATAGAATAAGAAAAAATTATTTTTGATTAAAAATTATTGTTGGAAACAGTCTAAAATGACCACAGAACCCGAACTTTGGTGGCACTCTTGACTGCAATGACA
Source organism: Eucalyptus fibrosa (assembly GCA_017140475.1). Classification (NCBI taxonomy): domain Eukaryota; kingdom Viridiplantae; phylum Streptophyta; class Magnoliopsida; order Myrtales; family Myrtaceae; genus Eucalyptus; species Eucalyptus fibrosa. Next base: position 53,594,058 of record CM029507.1, on the reverse strand, counting down.
TCTTTTGTCGGCCATTTGCTTGGTATTATTCTCCACTTCTACTTTTGTCGGGCATTACTTTTCGGTAGTTTCAGTGTACCTATCCGCAAAGCCCTCTACAGATTCTCACCATCTCCCATATCCACATGGGTTGAAAAGTGACTTGGGGACATCAGATTAACGTGTGAAAAAATGCATAAAGGTTTTTTTTTTTTTTCTCGGTACATAAAGGTGGAAAGATTGACCAAGAGTCAATCAAGAAATGTGATATTTTAGAGGATCAGTAGAATAAGAGTTGACCAAGAGTCAACGGCCGCATCCATACCTCTCCTGAAATATGCTCTCTCTTTCCTCTTTCGTGACATGTGTACAACTGGGGAAGAGCCCTCAATAATTTCATACATTAATGGTTTCACACTTTCATACATGCCCTCCCGCGGTGCGCACGAAAAACGTTCCCTCTTTATCTTTATTTTTTCCCAAATATGAGCTAATTTCAGTGATTGACTTTCCATCTAAATCTTTTTTTTTTGGTCAGATCTAAATCTTTAACCTCCCCATTTTTCTTACTTTCTCAAAGACTAAATAAATTCCCTATTCAGTTAATTATTGTTTTTTTAAGAAAAAAATTTCTGATATTGAGCTTTTGAAAATACTCACATCAAGCTAAATGCATATAAATTTTTTAATAACCGAGGATGACGATGTTCTCAACTTATGAGATAAAGATGTTCATCTATCTCTTTTACGCGAAGGTCACATCAGCATAATCCACACTTAGGGAAGGTTTTTTGAGTTGTCAGTGAAATGAAAAGAAAAAAGAGGTTAAAAAAGAATGATTTTCGCCATGGTGCTCAGAAAGTACTTGCCTAAGGTGGTGAATAAAAATATTACAGATATGTATATATTGAAAATTACCAACATCTTCGTAAACCTAACTCAGAAATGTTTCAGATTTTAGGCCCACTATTTAAATTGTTGGACTTATGAGTTTGGCCATTTCATGATGGTCTGGATCATATTCAGATAAATCCAAGGGGGTTTAATTTTTCTTTTCCCTTTGGTGAAATGAAGACCTTCGTTCAGAAATCAAACCAGTCAAGTTACATCACTCGTAGTTGAAATACTATCAAGTGCATCCTCATACTAAAGTATCTTCGATAACATCTCGAATATTAGTGAAAATAGTAAACTGCACATGCTGCTCCTTTCCCAATCTAGCCAGATCATCCGGTGCATCCGTTTACTTCTCTGTGTATATGCTCAATTCACGGTACGCCTCCATTCTTTCCTCGCAAGTTCCTGCACTCGACAAGGAGAGGTCCCATAAGAAGATTGTTACACTGTTTGTTCTTAAAAGCATAAATAATCGCTAAAGCTTCTAATTCATTATGCAAATGAATAGCACTATTCGAAGCACTGGTCTAATTTTGCCTTTTAACGTCCAAATCTCAGCAATAAAAGCATTCGTCTTCCTGTGTTTCGAGGAAAACTGGCTATCCAGCTCCCCTGATGGTCTCTTAAAAGACCTATTGCTCCTGCTTCTCGGTTCTCCAGGCATTAATTGCTCTGTCCGAGTTAAGCTTAATCCTCCCTTATTCACGTTTCCTCCATTCCATCACCTGCTTTATGAAAAGAAGAGTCATATTCCTCTGCCTAAAAGCATGGGCAAATGCAGAATAAAGAAGCAGACGCATGCAGACAAATCATATAAAGACAAAAATGAAGTTGCGTTCGTGTGTTATGTGAGTATGCAAGAATAGAACAAAAGCGGAGTGCTCATGTGAATGTGTGTGGGTATTTTTTTTTGGTCAAAAAGAAATTTATATTAATTACCAAACTTATACATGAAAGGGAATCTCAAAAGTCACAATAACCAAACAAATGATAGATCTCCAAAATAAAGAAAAAATAAAAAATCAAGGTGTTGGTAGAGATCATCACAAATTCGTCCTTCAAAAACAGATCTGTAATAGTAGAGTTCGTCACAAGCTTATCTTTCTATAACTAGATCTAAGCGAAAGGATCGACAGTTAATCATAGAATCACAAAGCATCATCACTAATAAGCACACGCCAAAATCTCTACTTGTAATTACGGTTTTGCCTTTCGGTGACGTGTGCCTAGGTTTGACGTTTCCAGCACCATCACCATATGGAAACAACATAAACATATTGAAAAATCTTAGATCTACTATTTGTGAGAGCGAGTCCTACAACCAATGCATAGTACCAAACCTTTGAGTGAAAAAATGTTGAACGAACACAAATTTGACACTGAAGCTGCTGTGAACAATATTGAAACTGGAGGTGAAATATTTATTTATCAAAACTCCAAAATTTAGAATTAGATCGGAGAGAAAAACTCCTAAATATAAGATCGGGAGAGCAACGTTCCCATATTCAAAACTAGATTGGGAGAATTAGGAAAGGAACAAAAGAAAATAAAAGGACAAGGAACCGGGAGGGGAGGGAGAGATCTAGGTCAAATCCCTTTGTGTATGTGGGGTTGATCTTCGAAGAACACTGCAAGCATCCTTGGAAGTCTATATAAGTCTTAAGGAATATTGGTTGTGAAAATAAGAATATTAATTTGAGCGTGTGATTAAACTCCTAGCTAGCACAAACAACACAAGCATCACATGGAGAAACTTTTGTTGGGTAAACATTTAGGATGCGCATGACAAATTTCTATTTTAATACCTGGACTCCTAGAGTTCCAAAACTTGACACGAGGGGACACTTAAGTGCCAAAAATTATAAAAGTGACACTTAAGTATTAAAATTAGAGTAAAATGGATTAGTTAAGTACTAACGGCGAGAAAATCTAACCAAAATATTGATATGACAATTTTCTAACGAGACAAGTACAATTTGTTTTGCACGCTTACGTGATTAGACAAGTGCAAAAAAGATATCGTTTTACTCGATGTGGCTAGATAATTAATATAAATATTAATTAAATAAAAATAAATATATATTTTTTAAAGAAAGATGGGGATTGTAGTTGGCGAGGGTGTCGCCTCCCCATCGTCATCGAACCTAGCCAACCCTTCACCCACCATCGCCGACCCTTTCTAGAGACGCGAGGAGGCGCAGTGAGGGAAGATATCGTTTTACGACGTGGCTAGATAATTAATATAAATATTAATTAAATAAAATTGAAAAAATATATTTTTTTAAAGAAAGATGGGGATTGTAGTCGGCAAGGGTGTTGCCTCCCATCGTCATTGAACCTAGCCAATCTTTCACCCACCGTCGCCGACCCTTTCTAGAGACCGTGAGGAGGCAGCAGTGAGGGTTGAGCCCTCGCCCTCATCATCATCATTATTATTATTTCAATTAAGATTAAACATAAATATTTTAATTTAATTAATATTTATATTAAATTTTTAAAAAAGACAAACGATGTCGTTAAAAGTCTTCGTTGCTGACTCAACTCTTGGGCATGCTATGTAGGTGAGTTATATTATTAAAAAATTATCATGTAGGATTTTCAGCCATCTTCGCCGAACTTGGCACTCAAATGTCCCATTTTTTTAAAGAAGTGACACTTATCACTTTTTTAACTTTTTGTACTTGAGTGTCCTCCTATGCCAAGTTTTGACACTCGATATATTCTTTTTTCTTTCTGTTTCTCCGTTTCTTTGTTTTTTTATTCCCCAAAGTAGGTTTGGCATAGAAATCTATTGAGTAACATAATTTTTTTTTTTAAATTTCTGGAATATATTTCTATTCTAAAAATAGATTTGGAGTATAAATCAGAAGTTAAAATTTTTAGCTTTTTTTTTTTTTTTTTTTTTAATTTTTGGAATGAAAGCGAGAAATGAAAACTCTTTTCATTGTTCACTCTCGTCACTACTTGTTGTCCACGCGTAGCCCAATGCGAATGCCTGCCGTTGGTTGCCCGTTGGACACCGACTACGCACCTCCTAGAAATATAAATTTTAATATGTTATTAAACGAATTTCTATTTTAAAAATAGAAATTTTAAGTTGTTATCAAATGCATTCTTTGCTCAGAAACTCGTTTAGGGAATAAAAATTGAGAGATCAATTTTTGGCCATAAATTGATTTATGTTTTAGAAATTTTGTCATGCATACCCTTATTGACCAAGTTCCTACTATCAAAAATATATCTAATTATGATCTGCAATTGTTCTTGTACAAACACATGGTTAGGTAGCCCAATTGAACTTGACAAACAACATTTGGGGTTGTATAGCAAAAGGCTAATACCTTTATCCAGGGAGATCACTAAGAGAAAGCTTTACTTAGGAAGATCTCCAAGGAAGAGTCCAAAGTCTGAGCTAGTCAACATATTTAGTTAAACACACATTTATTCAAAAACTTAAGCCATTGAGGTATGAGCTAAATATGATATATATATATATATATATATATATATATATATATATATATATTTGGTAAAATCTAAATATGATATATTAATTGTTACATACTACACCAATTATCCGAGAGGAAATTATTAAAAAAGTTTTAAACTTATTACATTTGTGCCAATTTAGTTATAAATATTTAAATTATACCAAATAAGTTATAAACCTATAATGATCTGCCAATCGGTCACATGGATGCCACGTGTCCTATTTGACACGACCGGTGTTGACATGGATTTTTTTTTAATGAATTTTCTAAGATTTTCGTGGACAATATTCATTCATTTTCATAAGAGATACAAGCGATTAATTTTACTTAGCAGAAAATGAATGATTTAGAAATAATTTTACTCAAAATGATTGTTTGTATCGCTTACAAAAATGAATTGTTCACAAAAATATTTAGACATAAATTGTTGTCGATATTAAAAATATTTTTCATTAACTAATTATTTTAGGCGATATAAGCAATTATTTTTAGGAAAATATTATCCAAAACATTTATTTTTCACGAAATAAACATAGTCTAAAAGAATTTCAACAATGGTCTCCTCATACTGGCCATTATAACTTTGAATCCTTCAGTCACGAGCACGGCGCTAGAGGCTTTAATAATGTAGTAACGCTCTCAACTAGAATAGGAAAAAATGAAAGAGAAGATCTGGACAGCAAGTACTTAGCATCAACGAATAGCACATCAATGACACAATTACATGATTATACATACCAGAACATTAGAACAGCAAGCACGAACAGTATAGACATAACCCGTAACTCTACACATCGGTACGAACACAACAAAGTAATCACATCGGCAACTCAACGTATCTGAAATGGAAATCCAGCTGATGAACTAATCAGTAACACAGCGCACCCAAATGAATGCACATACGATGACTAGAGCTGCAACTGAATGTTCTTGCAGCATGCAATTAGTATTCGAGATGGTAGCATCCGCTCAATACACTTGCGATTTCAACACGTACAGAGAGCTAACAAGCAACATTTTTTTCATAATATGTTTGCGATTCGGCTCAATAAACACAGAACGTCATATAGTGAAGTATAAGAAGTAAACATGCGCGGATCAATTCGTTTTCCTTCAAGGGGCCCTTGGTCAAGTTCCGGAGTAGTCAGTATCAGATTCATCTTGCGTACACACTGGAGACGCATCTAATCCGAGAATTTCAATAACAAATCTAAAATGAATAGCTACTAAATTCTGAGATGAAAGGAAACGAAACAAAAGTAAAGTTTATACGACAAAAATAATGAATCGATTAAGCAAAGGAAAGCCCCAAGTCAGAATCTGAATTGAAACACGCATTGGTCTAGTTCAGGAATTATATCCAAGCAGGTGGTAGACATTTCAGCCAAAGGATCTAGATGCAGAAATAAGAGAGAGGTCATATCCAGACTTATCACAGAGGCTCAAACGCGACCGGATTTCATGCAGGCGTAATCAAGCACTCGGCCCCGACCTTCAGCAGAAACAGAGCATGCGAATTAGGGGCGAACGGAGCACTTGTGACTGCGAAGCTTGGTGGGCCTGGGAAGTGGGCCGCGAATCCGTGACAGAGAGAGGTGAGGATTCATAGAGGAAATCAAGAGAGAATTACAACTAAACACGAGAATTCCTTCCCTATACTTTCTTCTCTGCGGTGGTCGGTGATTGGAGACGAGCAGCGGCTGCTGGTGTACTGGAGGTGGCCGAGTATGAAGAAGGAATCGCGACCCAGAAGCTCCTGGAAATTGATGATGAGAGACAGAATTTGCTGAGCTCCGTGTTTGTGCGTTCTCTCTGCGTTATTCTACCCCGCCGATTGCGTATATGTTAGAAATACGTATATGTGGACGCGAGGCTGTAGCAAGATGCGCTGAAATTTTATTTTAGTATTTTTTGTTATTTTCATATATTTCTTATTTTTACAAAAATGCACGCTCGATTTGCTAACGAAAATTCCGGTTTCAACGAGAGAGATAAGTTTTATTTGTGTTTTTATCAAAATGGATGAAATTTTTGCGTAAAATTATGAGAAAAAACCCACTACATACATATTCAGTTAGAGATAGAGAAACATCATGAGTGACAAGTAAAGTATCCTACGTTCTTATTGGTTTATTGGTGATGTAGTGCTCAATTATAGTTAAGTAAACTTCTAAAATAAAACTCATAAACATTCTTTGCCACCTTTAAGATAAGCTGTGAATTTTCCTAGTAGCTATATAATCCCTATCATATACAGATTGGCTGTAGCCGTTAATTTCAATAGGGCCTCCGGTAGAGTCACCCTGATCCACATGCACCCGGGCAGCTTGGAGGTCCTCCTCGTCCTCCAAGGGTCGATCTGTGCTGGGTCCATCTCGTCGTCAATGAACACCATCTACTTGAAGAACCTCAACAAAGGGGACAGCATGATTTTCCATCAGGGGCTATTGCACTTCCAATTAAATGCTGGTAAAGGTCCAGCTCTTGCCATGATCTGCTTCAGCAGTCCGAGCCTTGGGCTTCAAATCTTGGACTTTGCTCCGTTCGCTAATGATTTGCCTTCTGAGTTTGTGGAGGCCACCACTTTCCTTCGATGATGCCCAGGTGAAGAAGGTAAAGGGGGTTCTTGGCGGCACTAGCTAAGTGGCTAATTTCATTTTCATCAATAATCCATCCACTAACAATCACCACCATTTGAAGCCTCTTCAAAATGAAAGTAAATTAATTCAGCTTATCTGCTTGTCTTCAATGGCTTTCCATGGATTTTTCTTGTAAGGTTGTATGTGGTTTGCTTGTGTGTTGAAGTGAGTCGTTGGAGCAGAGATTTGATTATTAGTGCTTTCTAACTTGTCCTGTTTAGACTATGGAGCAAAACGCCTCCCTCTTTTCGTCAAATTTTGAGTAGATGAATAAAAGTATGTTGCTTCATCAATTCCTTGAGAGCTAATTTTCATCTAAAAAAAAAAGTGCTCGATAAGTCAAGTGATGTAATAATATCATCCACCCATTATAGATGAGATTACAGTAGAATTTGGATCCTATCTACAAAGCGATAAACTAACATTTGGTAATGCATTCATATAATGATGACTCATGTCGTGCCAGGTGTTTGACCCAACCAAAGCATTATTTAGTAATGGCACGTCACGTCAACACATTCAATACGTTCATTTAGTATTGTACAAGGCCAATTGGACCAATTCATTGACGTGAACTTTTCTACGCATGACTTAATTGACCAGGATTAACATGTGAGCTAGGTAGATTCTATTTAAGAGCCTGGCTTTGGACTTGTTTCTTTTTTTCTAAATACACTAGAATCTTGTTGCGATCACTTGTACAATGAGCTAGTAATGGATGCATCCGGATCACGAACGTAGCTCACATCCATTGTTAGATTAGTGGGTTCCACATGGGTTGAATTTCATCCAACGATACATGTGAGATGGGCTCACATGCACCGGGTGCATCTAAGATTTTTTTCTTCTACAAGACGATGTGCCTTAAAAGTGTTGAGATGCTGCGTATGATTAATTTTTTTGCCATAAGCTCATAAAATTTCAAATTCAAGTACTGTTTAAACCCATTTTTGGGAATCTTGCGACCCTCATGCCACCGGAAAGCTCTACTCACTATTGTCAGGTATAGGTATTGTTTAGTTTAGATCCTTAGGTTTTAATTTCACCATGTGTTTTCACCGAAAAGGTGGCAATATCATTTGAGACAAACAAGGGTGTCGGGTGAATGATGTCTTATTGGAAAGGTTACAATAAAATTAGGCGCTCTCGAAATTTTGGAGTGAGATGAGGTAATTCAAAGAGATGATCCTAACATTTCACGTGGCACACTCTTGTGCAAGCTTTATGCACTGATTTGCTTTTGAGGTCAGTTTAGCAAACCTCTAATTCTAGCAGATGTGTAATATTAGCAAATACCTAAATTTTACATATTTAATTCTTATAGGAATTTTGATAATAAATTACTAAAGGAATAAATGTTTAAAAAAATTACTTAGGGAAATTGTCAAGTCAGTCCCAAACTTATTATATAGAGGCCAATTCAATCCTAAACTTTCGAATTTTGCCAATTGAATCCTAAACTTTTGCATGAAATTTCAATATAGTCATTCTAGCCAATTTTCACCAGAGATTACTAACGTGGCAATGTGCCAGGTAGGACGACCAGCGATGACTAAACTATCACATCAACGATTTTCGGTTTAGTCGTCTTCAAGGCATAATATTGAAAATACTCATTGAATTGGAATAAGTTTGGCAGCAAACCAATGATCTTCTCTATCTAATGAATGGAAAGTCTGCTTTAAAATCGTCCACCCTGCACCCACCCCAAAATCGACATAGGTGGGTAGGTAGAGAATACCTAGGAGCGCGAGACAACTCTCTCTAAGGAACTCAGCAAAATAACCTCATAACTTCGGGAGAAGGGGTGCCTCCTCGCAAAGGGGGTCGCTCCTTCATGCATGCTCCACTTGGCTCGGGGGGATATGGCTCAGTTGATTTGTCAGGACTATTTGGTGTAAGTTCTTTGGCTAAAATTAACTGTAAAGACTACATTGAAATTCCGCACAAAGGTTTAGAAATTAATTAACAAAATTGGAATGCTTAGAATTGAATTGGGATCCATAAAATATGACCAATGGGATAATTTTTCCAAATTTTTTATTTGTATCTAAATTCTATGTAGTTGTTTATGTATATTTGGATTATATTTTGAAAACTCTATATGTTTGATTGAATGAATTACCAAAGATCTATGACAGGTATAATTCCATGTGGTTCACAATTTATGTGGAAAAAATCTTATATCTGATGTAATTCCAATTTTATAGTTATTAAGAGTAAGTCATAAGGTATAAAAGGAAAAATAAATGTTTGAAAAGTGATTCCGTGATTATGCATATTTTGTAATAAATGTAGAAAATAATAGCTTCTACACTGTAGAGATTGTACTTTGAAATACCTGGAGGCTGAATATTTAAGTTGATGGAGAAAGTTCCTGCATCTAAAATACGAAAAGAAAAGAAACTTTTTTTTTTTTTTTTTTTTTTAAAGTTATGTTCCATGATTAAGCATACTTTGGTGGAAGATGTTCACGATAATTTCCATACATTTATAGAATTCACTTTGAAATATCTGTAGCTTGACACTTTAAATTGATCAACTTATTCTATAAATATATATCTTGTAACAAGGTAGGGAAACATAATTTTACATAATAATTTTTCAAATACTTTGAGGAAATACATCAAGTGTGGCATTTCCCCCACTACAATCAGCTGTAACGTGATATCGTCCGATAATTATGCCTCACTTTCAAATGCCCACAGGACAAAGGATGCTAGGCTCGTAAGTGGATTTAACCATTCGGAATAGTAGGGGAAGCTGTAGCCCTAAGAATGAAAACACGGTCAGAGAGGCTAGCAAAGTGATGGGAATAAAAACCCACTGCAGTCTCTTGTCCAGCACAATCGTGAGAGTTGCAGCAAAGGCCACTAGTGTGAAAACCAAGGAGAGGAAGAGAAAAGAAAGCCCCATTATGATCTTCTTAGGCAATGAACGAAGAAAATCTTCCCACTCATACTGCGAACTTAAGATAGCTAGGAATAACATGATGGTCATCACAGAGGAGAACAAACCTAATATATCCGAAATTGAGAAAACCAGAAGAGAGTCCTTTCCCAACAACAATGGGATTCCGGTATTGTTGTCATTGCCTCCAGGCACAGTGAAAGCAACAGTGAACAACACTGTGGCAATTAGAGTTGAGACGAGCATACATGAATTTGCCGTCTCCTTCACCCACTTCTCTCCATTGTCAAGCAACTCTTTGTGATTCTCCATGAATATCTCCCAAAATGTTTTCCCTTTGTCAACGGTGATTCTCAAGTCAGGGCTGATACACATATCCATAGCCTATGCATAATAGTCGAAAATATGAGTTACGGTAAGTGGATAAATTATTGAAAGTTTTCCCAAACCCCGCTGAAGCAACGTCTGAAGGAGATAAGAGAGTTATTTAACGTTTAAGAATGATTCATGTCATATTACTTCAAGAAAATCACTATCCATTTACATATATTTAATTATATTTGAACTACACTATAATCTTAAATACAAAATATGATACACTGGAACTAGCACAACTATCGAGGAAACATAAGCAAACCTGATTAAAATGCTTATTTTTCTCCAAATTAATATATGTGGATAATACATGAATTGATTTGCACAATAATCCCCAAATTGCATCGCGACGGAAACCTATAGAAAGAGTCGGTCGGATTTGAGAAAGAGTTCTTGCAATTAGATTAAGTGGCAGATCACAGTTGCAATCTTATTATGATGACTTTCAATCAGTTTTCAGTGCCCCAATTTCTCTAATCAGTCTCCCTTATTTTCTGTAAATTGTTCTAAAAATTTAGCGACGTTTCTCAACTTACTTAAATGATTCATGTTTGTGTCATTTAAAAGTTCTATGTAGGCTTAAATGGTAAGAGAATTTACTCTTCTGCTTGTGAAATACTCAAGCCTTGTCGAGAATATGTCAGGACTAAAATCCCGAATGCACCCGAACCCCAAACACAGCATCACCCACCCCCACCCAACCCCCCCCCCGCGGGGCCAATGTAAGGTAGCGTGCTTCTAAAATTGATCGGGGAGACGGACCAACTGAGGTGTATGAGAACTTACCAAAATATCGCCTGACTGCTATTAAAGAAAGTAACTACATATGCTCCCAAACTATCCAAATAAAGATCTAGCCATCATAGTTTAAGAAATTTGGCTAGAAGATATGATAATTATCGTTAGAAGCGGTTATTGAGTATATGAAAAGAAAGATACTTACCTTAAACCATTGGAGTTCTCTTTGCATTTTAAAAGCTGCCCCGGAGACTTCATATACACCAGGTAAATTAGGGCTGTACTTTGCTACTGCGAGCATAATTTGCTTCCATTCTTTCGGATTGGGCGGTAGACTGAATGACAAGTCATTGGTTGAGTTTCCCTTCAGAAAGAGTCTGAGGATGCTTTCTTGGCGATGCACCACAGCAAATGTCCTCAACGACGCACGATAATCCGGAAGCCAAATACGCTCCGGGAAAATCTTAATCCAAAGCTTCACGAGTTCAGGGATTCCCCTGGATATAGCTCCGGCAAGCAGCTCCTGTTCTTTGAAAAACTCGGTCTCTTTGAAAAACTCGGTAATCTCAGTAGTTTTCATACGAGAGACCTCAGTGCAAACTTTTTCAGCTAATGCAATGGCCGCCACATGTCTCAGCTTCACCTCGTGAATCCTCTTGATTGTAGGAACTACAAAATGTTAAATGAAAATGAAAAACGAAGAGGCGGAAGTTGAATTGCGCTAAAAAAAAATTCTCCAAGTTTTTTATCAGACACCAAATTGCTTCTGGCAACATTTTGCTAATTGTCGTATTTTCCCACAAAAACCTACCACACCGAGAGCTTGGGTTGGGTACTTGGGTGGTACATTGGGAAAACGATGTCATTTTTTTTTTTTTTAATATCTTTGTGGAATATATTTTGATCTTCTTTTTCTTTCGGGATTCTGTCCTCAGATGCAAAGTGTGGGTTTTAGAAGTTGCTGATGCAAATTACAAAAAAAGGTATACTCATTTTTGAAACTTTTTCCAAAAAAAGGTTATATAATGTCTTAACAGAGACAAATAATAGGATGTGAAAAAGCAGAACAGATGAGAGGGTAAGTGAAGAAAGTGATCTTTCTTGAAGTTGTTCTGCAAGGGTAGAAAGAAGGGATGAAGGAAATGACTGGATCTTCATTTATTAAGAAAGAGAAGGAAATTCAGACGAGGCTTTATAATGCAAATCGTGATTAAGACTCTGAAGTAACCATGCTAATTACACGTTTCTAGCTAGAGTAAATCACAGCAATCTTTGCATATATAATTACTTTAAACAATATTATTCATATGAGCACAGCAGCTCATAAGAAGTCGTACGATCCTTCGTATTGTTAGTTGCGCTCAGTGCAATAGCAAAAATATTTGCTTTTCTCCATTCTATCGAATAAATCAAGACTTCCACATGAGGTTGCACCCTGGTATGTCAAGTTCAAGTTTATGTGTTGTACCTCCATGATATGGCGAGTATAGCTAACTCGGCTTTATTCTAAAGCAATTTTTTATATGATAAAAATACGCAATGGCATTTTTCCTTCTTGTTCTTCGATAAAAATAGAATAATTAAGGACAAGATGACAAGGTGAGTCTAACTTTGGGCAAAAGTTGAGAATAAGTTTTGAAAACTATAGGATTGTTTCATAGTGGTCAGACAATATTTGGGTTAGCTTTCGCACACCTCAAGTGGTTTACCTTCTTAGATAATTTTAAGAGCGTACTCCTCCATGTTGATCTGGTGTACTTAGGATCTATTTCTAGAATCTTCCAACAAAATACAAGATTATAATAGAAGAGCAAAGTTCCTTACCATCTAGCTAACAGCTTATTGGTACAGGATATATAACGAGTGGATTTCTGGGATGCTCGGTTTTGTCCAGGCCCAATAAAATTGCTTGCCCTCCATATTCTTCTATTCGAAGCCCTTCCAAACAAATCATTTTGATTTTTCCTATGCGTTTTCTTCCCCATTTCCTATTCTTCACGCCTATTTAAAGTTGCCAAATTAAAGTGTAAATATACTGTATTAAATGCGTGTAAAGGATACACCCGTGCCTTCATCTATTGCAAGCTAATTTTGTAGTCAATGATGCTATGGGCTTGCCCCTGGTCCCACGCTTGATTCCTGCACCCTCTGAACATATCATATCGTGTTGAATTGAGATGAAGTAGCACTTAAAGAAAATTATATTTAGGATTAAGCACTTCACCCATAAGGAGGAAACAATTACATTTGGATTTACTGTTCTTATTTTTTTCAAAAAGATTTAGACGCTTTGTAGAGATTGATGAAGCGAACATTTATCCAGATTGAAGGGGAAGTCCCAGGTTTATGTAACTCTCATTCAATTAGCCATAAGCAAGATAAATTCCTAAGTTAACATCAAATCTCGACCCATTTTGCAATTTTAAAGATTTTGTTTTTTAATTTTTATTTTAGAAAACGCTACTCTTGCATGGTGGATACCTGAGATCTTTAAAAATATACAAGCATTGACATAGGGAATCATAGAACCACATATATAAAAGATTTTTATTAGAATCCAATGTCGTGTAAAAGAATAAGTTATACATCCATTGCTGGATGGTTGATATATGAAAAAATGTAACTAGAAAACCAAACTTCAAATACACATGTCACTTATTCGACGGGACTGTGTAAAGACTTTTCTACATAGACAATTGACCTAATTAAAATCCCTTTCAAATTAGGGCCATAATATTAATCAGAACGTTTTTCTACTTATAGAAGAAGTTAAAAAACAAACAGGAAATAGACTTTTAGTCAGAGAGAGAGAGATAGAGACAAGAGACAGTATCTTCATAGAATGAAAGCATACCTACAAATTTGGTGGCAATCCAAAGTGACCTTGTAAGACGTTGAAATGCTACAATTAGGTTGTAGAGAGAACCAGGTAAGTGGATATGAAATCACTGAGTGTAGGTGGAATGAAGATACTTTACTACATAGATTATAGTTACTGGTGTCTTGACAATCTCAATGGTTGATAGCCACGGAGATCAAAACAAACAGCATTCACATTCACATGGATTAATCAGTTTAGCTCTGCTTCGTTTTGCAGCTCCTTCTATACTAGTTGCGTCCTAATTCGCTCATTTTGTTGTCTATTAAATAAGTTATACAATACTTATGCACCTGGTTAGATCATATGTGATTCACACCAGATAGCTGATCCATGAAGTAGTTTCTATTCGAGTCAAACTTGGTCAAGGAACCAGAATATATCCTTCAAAGAAACAGTCATTTTTGGTTTCCTTTGCTAATATAAGAAAACTGCTTAAGTAAAAAATCTTAGAATGTCTTAAATTAGATGCCCCCCCAACTACAAAATTTGTGGCTTACCTGGATCTGAATTTTCATCTGTTGGTTTGTAGCTCAAGTCCACCGAAAGACCTTCAGTTCAGAGAAACAAAAGAACAGGTGATGAGGTGGGTATGATCATCTTGAAGGGAATCAGTGATGAAGGGATGCGAGTGCAGAAAGTACGAACATTCGTATATCAATGCTTCCATAATATTGAGCCTGGTTCCGCTGCGAAAGTTAGACTTCACTATCGCCAATTGGTCCAGTATACGCGAGTATTTCAAGGTAATTAGGCGAGGGTACCGCCCTACTAGATAAAGGGTTATATCTATCCAAATTCACCAGAAGAGTCGATCACGAAAAGAAGCCAAGTCTAGAATGAAGGAAAAAAACAGATGGAATTGAGATAAAGGGTGATGGTGATGTTACCATGGTGACCAGCGACGGTGAGACCATAAATGAGGAAAAATGCATAGGGACCGCTGAAGGGCTGACTTTCATGGTCTGTTGTATTTTTCGCCAGGAACCAGGCAATATCCTTATGCATATAAGCTTCCCAAGCCGATATTTCCAAAGGAACACGTCCTTCCTTATCATCAAGTTGCGTCAACCTAGGATTACTTCTAACTAATGCCTTGACCATCCTTATCCTTCCACACAGGACAGCAATGTGGAGGGCTGTGCGGCCGTCACAATCAACCATTTCAAGCTCTTCCGGATGTGGAGAAAAGAGTTCAATCAGGTTCTCCAAAAATTGGTCTCGTGCACTCCAAACGGCTATGTGAAGCACTGTTTCTGATCTGCTTGTTATTTTGGCCGTCCTTGAAACAGTATCTCGTACGAAAAATCTTTTAGCAAATTCCCAATCGCCCCTGAATGCAGCTTCGATCAATGGTTGGTAATAGTGTGCGTCCACTCCGTTTTCCAGTATTTCTGCAATGGATGAGAACTTTTCAGGCCAAGTTAATACTTTTTTTTCTTGCTCACAGTGAGAACTGAAAAGTGTCCCAGAAAGGAACAATTTCATGAAGATCAGCTCCAAATATTAATTTCAAAATGGAATAATCCTTCCGAGGGATAATGCACCTAGAGCGCCTCTTGATTGAGAAGGATTTGATGGAACGCTTACACGAACATCTTCAATAAATGTAGGAGAAAAAGTGAGCACAAAATCCTTCTCAAATTGATTTTCTTAGCCGATGTCAGGGTTATATTTGTTCGATGACAAAGCATAGAAATAGAATTATGAAGAAAATACAAGTTCTGGAATATTTTAAGACCATATCGCCTATACCCTAATTTTTGTCGCTTGGAACTTGAACATATACCTACTGTTGGTTCTGCATGATTCAAATTTCGTTGTTGTTCACTTGGTAGCGTCGCCATTGGGTTGCTTTCCTGGTTAGATTCTTTCAGCAACGAAGTAAACAAAGCATGCAAAAATGGGTAAGATCTTCAGTTATCAAAGAGTTTTATAAAGGAACATCCCTTAAAGTAAAGGTGAGCCCCTACAATTACACCAAGCAAGCACATCTTCTTTTTTCCACTTTATAGAGTTGGATTAGATGAGTGTATTAAAAAAAAAAAAAAAGAGATTATCCATAGGAGTCTAAGGTAGACCTATACTATTGGGCCAGTAGCCTTAGACTCTAGTATTATAGATCATTAGGTTCATTCCTTAATGATGGGACCATTACTTTAAGATGACTTGATTCCTCTTTTTAACTAAAAAGTTCATCCATCCCTTTACAACATGATGAGGTTGAGTCTTTACCAAGTTAAGTTGGTTCTTTGGCTTGGGAAGCTATTCAGGTAGCCTAATTCACAAGCTTTTAGTTGTACGAAGCTATTAGCAAAATGAGCACCTCACTTCTGTCAAAGACCAAAGGCAAAAGCAAAGAACTAGAATTTGATTAAAGGTAGAATCTTTATGAAGAGACAGCTTTCATGCATAATATAGTTATATAATGGAAATTCTCCAATTTCTTGTTTTCATCTCCAAAATTCAGTGAAATAAGTGTGGTAGAAATTTTGGTGGCTGCATTTTCTAAACTTTTAAAATTAAAACCGGAAATAGCCAAAATTGACCTTATTTTGTACAGGGCACGAAATGTTTTTATAATGTCCCTTAAAGTAAAGGTGAGCCCCTACAATTACAACAAGCAAGCGCATCTTTTTTTTTTTCCTTTATAGAGTTGGATTAGCTGAGTGTATAAAAAAAAAAAATTATCCATAGGAGTCTAAGGTAGACCTATACTAGTGGGTAAGTAGCCTTAGACTCCAATGCTACAGATCATTAGGTTCATTTCTTAATGATGGGACCATTACTTTAAGATGACTTGGTTCCTCTTTTTACTAAAGAGTTCATTCCATCCCTTTACAACATGATGTGGTTGAGTCTTTACCAAGTTAAGTTGGTTCTTTGGCTTGGGAAAGCTATTCAGACAGCCTAATTGGCAAGCTTTTAGTCGTACGAAGCTATTAGCAAAATGAGCATCTCACTTTTGTCAAAGACCAAAGGCAAAAGCAAAGAACTTCAATTTGATAAAAGGTAGAATCTTTATGAAGAGACAGCTTTCATGCAAAATATAGTTATATAATGGAGATTCTCCAATTTCTTGTTTTCATCTCCAAAATTCAGTGAAATAAGTGTGGTAGAAATTTTGGTGGCTGGGTTTACTAAACTTTTAACATTAAAACTGAAAACAGCCAAAATTGACCTTATTTTGTACTGGGCACGAAATGTTTTTATAATTTTTCATTCCCGTCGAAAGCATGAAACAGCACGATCAAGGATCACTTCATGTTCTATCCACGATAAGGCAAATAGCATTATCAACGGACTCTTTCATGAAACTACCTGAAAAGCAAGTAGCTTGAATGCTAGCGAAAGTTAAGATCTTGAAAACACATCAGTAATGGGCATTTGAGTTTGGAGAGAAAAAATTTACAAATGAACCAAATTTCCATGTATCAGTCACAATTCAATTCATATCTCCTTGAGGATTAGAACAAGAACGATTACCTTTCGGGGTCATCGGAAATTAGCATAAGGGGAGCGATTAGATAGTACCCAGCGTGGATCCATTTTGTCATCAAAAACTCCTTTGCCGAACCCTCCTAAACTCCAAAGACTGCAGGTTCTTCCTTGTTGGTGGGAGATACATCTCAAGTTTCATAGGTTCCATATCCAATCTCTTCTATTTCTATTTCAGTGGGAAAATTGTCCAAAAAATCCTAGATCTATTACACTTTGGTTAATTCAGTTTTTAACCTTTCAATTTTATCAATTGAAACATAAATATTTTTATGTTCTATCAATTAAGTCAATTTAGCATTGTAGCTTGAAATTGCTTATATAAATGCCGATTGTCCTACGTGGTATAGCTGATGCTAACATGGATAATTTTTTTTTTTCAAAATTTTATTATTTTTATTAATCTTTTGTTTTTTTTTTCTTTTCTTTGTTCTTTTCCTTCCTTCTTTTCCTTTTTATATTTCCCATTATGACAGGTGAGGGTCGCTAGAGCTCAGTGGCCACGGGGTAAGGGTCGTGAAGCCCTTGCATGACTTTGCCCACTACCAGTGAGACCATGGCCACCTTCGCCCGTGACCAACAAGGATGACCTTGCCTAGACCATCGCAAGGCAACCTCGCCCAAACCATCGTGAGACATGGGCACAAGCTAGCTGCCTTGCTGGCCGTAGACGAAGGTGACCATGGCCTCGCTAGCCACAAGTGAGGTGGCATTTGCTTGTGGCTGACAAGGCTAAACTTACCTACATTTGGGCGAGGCGGCCTTGCTTGCAGCTGCAATGGCCTAGCCTAAATTTGGGGGAGGCTAGGTGAGGGTTGCGGCAATCACTGATGGTTGACAAGGTCTTCATGGCCCTTGCCCAAGGGCTCGTGAGCTCCAGTGATCGCTAGCCACAATGGGAAACAAAAAAGAAAAAGAAAAGAAAAAGAAAAAAAATTAGTTAATATTTTCAAAATATATTAAAAATTATTTTAAAAATGTCCACGTCAGCCGCTATATCATGTAGAGCGATCGCATCCGTGTCAACAATTTTTAGCTAAAATTGATCAAATGGACTCAATTGTAAAATTGAAATGTTTATAATTAAATTGGCCAAAATGCAATAGATTTAAAACTTTTTGGACAATTTTCCCATATTCCAGCATGTTAATATGTAAAAGTTAAAAACAAAAGATAGTCGTGGATAAACAACATTGGTATTTATCTCCATTAACCACTCAACCACATGGCAAATATCTTGCTCCTGATTTCATTAACACATCCCCTTGCAGCGAGTGCCTTACACTATGCTTGGAAGCATGAGCGAATGAAAAATGCCAAAAAGGTTCTCACAATTCCAAATTTTCCACTCCAATTATCTTTGCCCCCAAAATCCCAATTTCCAAACAGGGTCATAGTGTTCATAATGCTACGAGAGCCAAGCCTTCACCCTTGGGACATTGATAAATCTGTCAAATGGGCAGGTCAAATCAACTCATACCCGACTCGACTCAATTTAGAAAAACTTGTTTTTTGTAAATAAATATATATAGCTCATATATTGTAGACAATTTTTATAATTTTTAAAAAAATTCTAAAATTTTCAATGTTTTTTTCTTTGGTTTTCTTTTACGTCCATGATCGATAACAACTAACAATTGGCGGCAGCCAGCGGCCACCGGCAATTGGCAGCATTCGGCGATGATTGACAATAGTTGGTGACCAATGATTAATGACTAGCCGGCAATCGGCGACCGGCAATCAACAACAACCGACAACCAGTGACTAGTGATGATCGATGGTGACCGGCGACCCTTAAGGAAAAGAAATAGAATAAAATATAAAAAATCATGAAAATTTATAAAAAGAAAAATTAAAAATGACTTGTCTATCCATAACTCACTCAAACTTAATAAATAACTAACCTATTTATGGCCCATTCAAAACCCATTTAAGACCCATTAATTTGTTAACTAATTTATTTATGATCACTTAAGCTTATTTTTAAAATTTAAGGCAACCATTTATGACAAACACCATTATATATAGGTTAAAATATGGATTCTAGACTCTCTTTTTTTTAGTCAGAAGATACTAGACCCATTTTGCAAGTGCAGAAATTATTGCCATTTGTATATCATTGCTTCCACAACAGTAAGCCTGGTTCCGGTGGGAATGAAGGACTCATCCTCGGCAAAGCGTACGGTATAGAATAGCATCCATCAAAGTTTCTTCTTTTCATGGTAATTAAGTGAGGGGACCACCCGACAAGATAAAGGGGTGATATCTGTCCAAATTCACCAGTAAAATTGATAAGGAAATGCTAAGTGAAGAATGAACGAAAAAACAGATGGAATTACGACTAAGAGTGATAGTGATCTTACTATGATGACCAACGATGATGCGAGCAGTAATGGGGAAATTTGCAGATGGACAAGTGAAGGGATGACTTGGCCTATCGTCTGTTGTACCTTTTACCAGGAACCGGGCGATCTCCTTATGGTTAGAAGCTTCCTGAGCGGATATTTCCAAAGGAGCACGTCCTCTATTATCTATAAGTTGCGTCACCCTAGCATTGCTTGTAACTACTGATGCCTTGACCATCCTTATCCTTCTATACAGGACAACAAAGTGGAGACAAGAGCTCAAACAGGTTCTCAACAAATTGGTCTTGTGAACTCAAAGTGGCTGTCTGAAGCCTATTTCTGATCTGCTTGTTATTTTGGTCGTATTTAAGCAGAAAATTGTTCGAAAAATCTTTTAGCAGATTTCCAATTGCCCTTGAATGCAGCTTGTAAGAATGGCTGGTGATAGCGTCCATTTAATTCCTCTTCCGATATTTCGGCAATATATGCAAACTTTTCAGGCCATTTTGTTAGTAAGTTCTCCTTGCAGACACTGAGAAGTGTCCTAGAAAAGAACAATTTGATGAAGATCCGCTGCAGATAATTAATTTCTCAATGAAATAACTCTTTTGAGGGACAACGCACCTGGAACACCTCTGGATTGAGAAGGAGCTGATACAATGCTTAAACGAACGTCTTCAATATATGTAAGAGAAAGAGTGAGCACAAAATCCTTCCCATACTGACTAATTTTTTTCTTTTTCGTAGCCAAGGTCAGGGTTATGTTTGTTCAATGATAAACCAAAGAAAAGAACCACGAGAAAATACAAGTTTTGGCATATTTTAAGACCGCATCGCCTATATCTAATTTTTTTTCTTAGTCAGAACATGAACATGTGCCTACAGGTTGTTCTGCATAATTCGAAATCCCTTGTTTTTCACTTGGTCGTCATCT
The DNA here is from genome assembly GCA_017140475.1 of Eucalyptus fibrosa. Taxonomy (NCBI): domain Eukaryota; kingdom Viridiplantae; phylum Streptophyta; class Magnoliopsida; order Myrtales; family Myrtaceae; genus Eucalyptus; species Eucalyptus fibrosa. Next base: position 53,573,374 of record CM029507.1, on the reverse strand, counting down.
TGGCTTGCTCTCCTCGGTAGAGTCTTTCAACAACGATGTAAGGGGAGAATGCAAAAATGGGTTAGATATTTAGGGCGCGCATAACAACCATTTTGTTCCAGAAATAGTTTCTGGAATAGAAATAAATTTTTCTATTTCTATTTCTAAAAGAGTTTCTAAGCAAAAATAACCGTTTGATAATGACATAAAATTTCTACTCTAAAAATAGAAATTCATTTGATAACGACACAAAATTTCTTCCTTTCGGACGGCGGCGGTGATGACCGATGACCTTTAATATAAAAAATAAAAATAAAAATGATTTAGTAACAAAATAAAATAAAATAAAATAAAATAAAATAAATCATAAAAAAATAAAAATATCATTTTATTTTAAACTAAAAATATCCTTAAAAATAAATTTATTTTATTTATTCTTTATTTTATTTTACGAGTAAATTTATTTTATAATGAATAAAAATAAAAAATAAAAATAATTTTATTTGGCAAAACACTCAAGGCAAATAAAAATAAATTTATTAAATTTATTTGTATTTATCATAAATAAATTATTTTAAATAAATTTAATAATTTATTTTTAATAAATTAAAAATAAAATGATAAAAAAAAATTTATTTATTTTTAATACTTTTTAAATACTTTTTTTAATTTTTAAATGAATAAAATGAATATTTTTATTTTAAAAAAAATGAGGAGAGGCGAAGGAGGAGGAGGAGACAGAGACATAGAGGAGATGAGGGAGGACTCACCGAAATTAGGGTTTAGTGGGAGAAATTATTTCGATTTCTCTCCAAATTAATTTCGGAATAAAAATCTATTCCAGAAATAGAAAAAATGAGTAGGTTTATCAAATAGGTTCATATTCTAAAAACAGTGCGGAATAGAAAAATTATTTCCGGAATAGAAATTTTGGTTATCATACATCCCCTTAGTTATCAAAGAATTTTACCCTCCACTAGGGGGAGTCCATTCCTTCCTCATATACAAGTACCTCCCTTAAAGTAAAGGTGAAACTCTACAATTACAATGAGCAAGCATATCTTTTTTCCACTTTATAGTGATTGGATTACTTGAGTGTAAAAAAGTTTATCTCTGAGTATATAAACTAGACCTATACTAACGAGCAAGTAGCCTCAGGTTCTAGTGCCACAGACCCTTAGGTTGAGTCCCTAGTAATGAAACTACTCCAGTAAGATGACTTTGTCCCTCTTTCTTTTTATAGCATTCATTACATCCCTTGACAATTGACACCATGATCAAGTTGAGTCTTTACCGAGTTAAGTTGCATCTAGGGCTCGGTATAGCTATTTGGGCAACTTAATTTGCAAGTCTTTCGTTTTATAATTCTATCATCAAAATGAGCACCTCACTTTAAGCCCAAAAGTAAAAGTAAAGAACTTCAATTTGATGACTATGTTCCTCTTTCTTACTATAGAGTTCATTGCATCTCTTGACAATTGACACCATGATCAAGTTGAGTCTTTACCAAATTAATTAGTTTCTTGGGCTTGGAAAAGCTATTCAGGCAACTTAATTTGCAAGCCTTCAATTGTATAATTCATTAGTAAAATGAGAACCTCACTTTTGTCAGGCTCAAAAGAAAAAGTAAAGAGCTTTAATTTGATGACTCTATCCCTCTTTCTTAGCAAAAGTAAAGAACTTCAATTTGATGACTCTGTCCCTCTTTCTTACTATAAAGATCATTCCATCCCTTAATAGTTGACACCATGATCAAGTTGAGTTTTTACCATGTTAATGTCGCGACCTCCCCGAAGCGGGTTTGACCACCTAAGGGTTCGGCTAATGGATTGTTAAGCCTAGACTTAACTCGGGCTCTCCCAAGCCCATACCAATTCGCGACTTAAGTTCAAATTTCTTAGTATGCAAATGATTTTTATCATGGAGTCGCCACTAATCTATTTTTGGTGGGTCGATTAGAAACCCAAGTGAAGTAATGGGAGGATTACTTCACTCCTACGAACCAGAGATTAAATGAGTTCGGGGACTTGATTACGCTAGATTTCTCTAACGCCCTTTCGGTACCTTTTCTTTTTATCTTAAAAAATATTTTGCAGGCAGCTTGAATTGATTTTAATTTATCTTCCTAACATGTGAGGTGATCATGCGGGTGCGCAAACCACCAATTTAACACCCAAGAAAGCTATTAATAAATCACAGGATTTACCTTATAGCAACGAAAGCATCTGCAATGTTAGATTAGAATTCACATCGACAGTCTAAATATGATTTCTAATTAACACGTAATTTCTTTTTTGGTTTTCACTTATTTAATGGAAATCATGCTTTTTGCAATGCATGCTATTAATTTAACATGATATGTCATGATAGTAACATGGCCTAAACTATATGATGCGATATTTTTGTGTTTTCTCAATAAGCATGCAATCTATTATAAATAATTAATTTATTTAAAGACAACAAAATTTTTTGTATTTTTCATGAAATTCGAAATGAAAATTGTTCAATAATTAAACGTGCAATCTAAACTAACAAAATGACCTAATTCTAATGATGGGTAGTTTCCAATTAAATGAACCTAGCAACAATCACTAACTAACGTGCATGAATCTAATTCTATATGACATGCGCATGACTTTTTTCTTCTTTTCTATCTTTTTTTTTTTAAATGCAATTTTATCTTAGAAAATAAAACTAATTTATTCTAAGACATTTTTTTTGGTATTTTCATGAAATTCGGAATTAAAAAAAATGAAAATTATCTATCTAAGTTAAAATATCATCTAATTTGTATTAGGAATGAGGTTAAGCCAAATCCTAATTTAAACTAGAATGTTATCCTAATTTGGAAATTCCTAACTAAAATGCCATCTATCTAAAAATTTCTCTCAACTTAAATTAAAAACTACTATCTAGAATTAAACTATATGAAATTTTACCCTAAAATGCAATGACATGCAAAGAATGCCATAATTCTAATTTTTTATGTTTTTGTATTAATTTCGAAATTAAAGATTGCCAAGCAATTAAACATGAAACCTAGTTAAAACTAGCAACCTAAATTGATTGATTTGATTTTCTTATTTTTTATATTCGAAATAAAATTCCTATTCTTAATATGCAAACCATAAAACAGGAAATAAACCTAATTCACGAAATGTAAGTGCAATTTTTTCTTTTTTGTATTTTTGAGATAAACAAAACAATTAAAAGATACCAAATCCTCCATAGTTGCTTCGCTAATAAGATTAATAAATTGATCTTAGGCCTTAAAGATCAAAATATCAATTTTATTCCCACGTGATTAATTATTCCATCTAAAGTCTCATAGATGAAATAAAAAAATCATTGTGTGGTTGCGAATTAGGTGGTACGTCGGGGATTTTCAAACATGCATCGAGAACTCATTTGAACTTTTTTCAAATTTGCCTTAATGGGTGATGCTTTGTGGACCATGATGGAGGCTTGGCGCGGATAGGGAAGGTGGCTGTGGTGGTGGGTTGCTGCCGGTGGTGGTTCACTGTCAACTGGAGCTCCGGCGAGTGGCAACAAACACGGACCAGCAGCGGCAAAGCAGCAACCACCGCTGGTGCAGGAGAAGCAGAGGGCGTGCGACTCGCTAGCGTCGGGGTCGGGTTGTGGCGGTTGCAACGCAACAGCAGCTTCTGGTCAAGCTCGTTGCGGGCTTTGTGGGGGGAAAGCAAGGCGGGCCACCGCGTGACGAAGCAGTGCAGCAGGGCGGTCGGCGTGGAGGACAGCAGGCGGGGCACGGTGATGTTGTGCGGGGGTCGGTCACAGCGCGAGGGGGAGGCCGACGCCCGAAGGAGGGTTCTCACGGCATCGGACTGAGTTGCAGGTGCGGGCCGCGGGTGCAGGCGTCGGGCAGAGGTGCTGCCGGTGTCACGGACGGGCAGAGGCGCGGGAGCAGGGCGCGGCAACAGCAGGGACGGTGGTGCTGCGACGAAGGAGCTGGGGCGCGGTGACGGGTGCTCGCGGAGTCGGGCGGTGGTGCAGGCGCGGGTTGCGAGCGTTGTCAGACTCCTCGCAGCGTTGTAGGGCGGAGGCGTGTGGCCATCAGAGTTTGAGCGCCGTCGGGTTGGTCGTGACGTTGAGATGGGAACAAGTGCGTCGGTCGATGAAGGAACGGTGGCCGCGGACGATGGGTTGCGGCCACGAGGGGGCTCCCCGTGCAGCAACTCAGGAGGGAGAGCTGGTGGACTCGGTGGAGCAGCAAGCAAGCCGGTGTTGAGTCAGCGAGCTCAGGACAATGGGGGCGTCGTGGCTGGTGGCGGTGGTTTGCAGGAGCGGAAGCCGCGGGTCGTCACGGCCACAGCAGGAGCGACGAACAGCGGCGCGAACTCGTGGGTGGTGCTCGCACAGGGGATGGCCGGTGGAGTGGCGTTGGAGGCGCAGGCTTCAGGCGTAGAGGCGGGTACTCGCGGCGTCAAGTTGCTGGCGTCAACGGGCGGGAAGAGGCGCGCGGCGGAGGTGGAGGCGCGGTGGTGCGAGCGTGGCAGCGTGGGTCGATGCAGGAGCCTCGCAAAGAAGAAGAACAGTAACTGTTCTTTCTTCTCTTTTTTTTTTTTTTTTGCTTTTCTTTTCTTTTCTCTTACGTCCACTCTCCCTCTCTCTCTCTCTCTCTGTGTGTACTTTCAGTACCTTTTTCTTTTTCGGTTCAGCTCCTCTTTCAGACGAGAAAATATTGGGTAGGTTATACACTCCACGTAGGCGAAATGTACCACCATACAAAAGTCGACACGTGGCAAATTCGGGCTCACCTGTTAGCGCCCATTAACTCCGTCACTCTCCCATTTACTCTCTCTCCTCCCCTCCGTTTCTGCCCACAACTCTCTCTGCCCCTCTTCTCTCTCCACTTCTCTTTTCTTTCCTCCATCGGGGGAAACATGGGCTTTGGCGGTGGCGGACGTGGCGGAGGTGGCGGAGGCGCCGGCAGTGCCGCTGGCGGTTTTTTAACCTCATCCTTAGCCGTGTGAGCAATAGTCTCATACCTTCTCTGCGGCTTCCGATCATTTCCAGCTGCCCGCGCTCGCGGTAGGGAAGGCGGGGGCGGCGGGGGCGGCGGAGGCGTGACTGGAACTTCCATTTCCTTGACTGCAGCATTACGATCACCACTATCTTCGGCGACCACACGCTTGGTCTCTTCTTCTCTTCTTCGTCTTCTTCTTCTCCGTTCCTTCTTCTCCATGCTCTATGGAAATGCTATCAGAGAAGCTTCAACTCCACAAGCAAGCAGCTTCATCCTTCGACTATCCTCATCTTTACTCTCGGCAACATTTCCCCCCTCAATTTTTCAGTTCTCAGTTCATGCTTGGCACATTGCAACAATCTTATAAATAGCTCCCAAAACCAAAAGCAAACCAAAGTTTATCAATTAATAAAAGATGGGGTCGATGGCAATATTGAAGCTCCCAGTCATAGACTTCTCGAGCCCGCGGCTCGAACCGGGCACAGCCGAGTGGACCGCCGTGAGGGACGAAGTGAAGCAAGCGCTGGAAACTTACGGCTGCTTCGAAGCTCGGTTCGAGAAGGTGCCTGTTGAACTGCAAAAGCCAATGCTTGGCTCAGTCCAGGAGTTCCTTCTGCTCCGCCGCGAGCTGCCGAAGGGCTGGAGCCAGAAGACGTCGTGGGCAGCTGCTCGGACAAACGAGACAGCGACCTGGTCGTCGTTGGCATCGTCGGTGGCGGAACAATAGCAGTGTCGTCGATGGTGGAACAGAATCAATGATACTGGTGACGGAACGGCAAGAACGTCAAGGGAGGTGGATCTAACTGCAAGAGGGGGGAAGCAGCGGCGTCGGGAGTGGGGGATACTCGGTCGAAGATGACTGAAGAAGAAGACTTCCTCTCTCGCTTTCTTTTCTTCTTTCCCACTCCTCACTCTCTCTCTCTCTCTCTCTGCTTTTCTTGTCTTTTCCCTTGCGTGTGTCAGACTAACACGGGAAATTTTTTCGAAAAAAGAGAAGTAAGAGAGGAGGGAAAGAGAGGTGTGGGCAGAAACGGAGGGGAGGAGAGAGAGTATAGGGGAGAGAGACGGAGTCTTAACGGAGAAATTAAGACTGACAGGTGGGCCTAAATTTGCCACGTGTCGATTTTTGTATGGTGGTACATTTCGCCTACGTGGAGTGTATAACCTACCCAATATTTTCTCCTTTCAGACTTCATTTTTTTTCTTTTTCTCTGACAATCCTCTTTATTTTAATCTCTGACAAACCTCTCAAAATGAGAAAATTTTCGTTTTCCCCTCTCTGACTTCACCCTCTTTTATTCTCTCCAACACTCTCTATTTCCCTTTTTTTTTTTTTTTTTTTATCGAAGAAGAAGCCCCCTCACAAAGACGTTCAGCTTCCCTCTCTTGCACTTTTCTTTCTGACAAACCTCTCGAATCAATTTCTCTTCTTTTAAACCGAAGGAGAAGCCCTCACAATGAAATTTTTCTCTCTCTCTCTCCACCCCCTCTCAAACCTCTCGAATGAATTTTTTCCCCCTCTCCTCCTCTTCTGCATATTTATAGGGTTCTTGAAGTCCAACTGACTTTAATGTGAATAGGAGGTGGTCATAATTTCTCCTTGCTGTTCACGTCCGGTTGCTTTTTTCAAATATGGTGGCTACCGATCGTTAGTCCATCTTCTTGCAGGAGAATTTTCACGTCCCCCATTAATGCGTGCATGTGCTTGCATTAATGAGGGAGAAAAAAATGCACGTTAAGCACTCATCTTTCTTCTATTTTTTGACTTTCATTGTGTGTTTTCATACCAGCAAGAGAGAAACCACCTTTCGCTCGAGGGCCCCTACCACGTCCGCACGTCCGCCGAATTAATGCATGCATTAATGAGAGAGAGACAATGGACGTGTAGGAACTTTCTTCGAACTTTCTTCAATGCGCGTTCAAATCAGTGGAGAGAGAGACCATCCTTTTGTGAATATTATCGACCACGAGCCGTTGCGTTTTGTTGCCCTTTTAGTACCGATGCAAATGCGACTACATGAAATGCAATTTTACTATTTTTATTATTATTTTATTATTTTTTTATGCAACTAATTACTAATTGATTAGGTAAAATTTAGGTGTCAACAGTTAAGATGCTTCTTGGGCTTAGGAAAGCTATTCGGGCAACTTAATTTACAAGCCTTTAGTCGTATAATTCATTAACAAAATGAGCACCTCACTTTTGTCAAGCTCGAAAGCAAAAGTAAAGAACTTCAATATGATGACTATGACCCTCTTCCTTACTATAGAGTACATTTCATCCATTGATAGTTGACACTATAATCAAGTTGAGTCTTTACCAAGTTACGTTGTTTCTTGGGCTAGGGAAAACTATTCAGGCAACTTTATTTGCAAGCATATAGTCATATAATCCATCACCAAAATGAGCACCTCACTTTTGTCATGCCCAAAAGCAAAAGTAGAGAATTTCAATTTGATGACCCTGTCCTTCTTTCTTACCATAGAGTTCATTCCATCCCTTGACAGTTGACACCATGATCAAGTTGAGTCTTTATCAAGTTAAGTTGCTTCTTGGGATTCGGAAAGCTATTCGAAAGCCTCTAGTCGTAAAATTCATCAACAAAATGAGCATCTCACTTTTGTCAAGCCTGAAAGCAAAAGTAAAGAACTTCAATTCGATGACTCTATCCCTTTTTCTTACTATAGAGTTCATTCCATCCCTTGACAGTCAACACCATGATCAAGTTGAGTCTTTACCTAGTTAAGTTGCTTCTTGGGCTTTGAAAAGCTATTCGGGCAACTTAATTTGCAAGCCTGTAGTCATATAATTCATCAGCAAAATGAACATCTCACTTTTGTCAACCCAAAAACTAAAGTAGAGAACTTCAATTTGATGACTTTATCCCTCTTTCTTATATAGAGTTCATTCCATCCCTTGATAGTTGACACCATGATCAAGTCGAGTCCTTACCAAGTTAAGCTGCTTTTTGGGCTTGTAAAAGCTATTTGAGCAACTTAATTTGCAAGTCTTTAGTTGTATAATTCAGCAAAATGAGCACCTCACTTTTGTCAAGCCCAAAAGAAAAAGATAATTTCATAGAGCATCTAAGTGGGAGTCCATTTATTGATACAAACTAAGAGGGGTCTTTTCTCATATTGCAAAGATATGATTGACGGTTAAAAACTAAAAAAGCACCTTATCCCATATCGAAAAGATATGAGTGATGGTTTTCTTTTTCTTTTCTTTTCTTTTTCTTTTTGGCCAACAATTGCTAATTGACTTACAACCTTTGAGAGGTTGCATCTTTTCATAAGTTATAAAATTAGGGAAAAAACTAAAAAAAAAAATCAATTAATTAGATAAAGTTATTTTTTTAAAAAATTTATCTGAATTTACAGTTTGTCTTTTGAAATGGTATATGTTAAAAATGCAACGTTTCAGAGAAAAGGTTGTATCTATTCAAACACTGTGATAGTTTCGACTTGATGTTTTTGTTTCAATACTTTTAATTCTTTCTTGATTTTTCTTCCTTAAAAGATACAGCCTCTATTTTCGATTGTTTTCAATTTGAGAGTTCTTGGAAAAATACCAAATTGCTGGTGGCCATTCTCGTTTCAAACTTTGTTTTATTATATACATCGGCATCATAAAAAGTCTCCCAATGAAAAAAAAAAAAATACAAAAAACAGAGGTGAAGAAAATGATTTTTTCCATGATTTCTGAAAGTAAAAATCAAGCGATGATAATAAAAATATTATATACATCGGCATCATAAAAAAAATTTTGCCCAAAAATGTCTCTGAATGGTAATATAAATCTATTTATTGAAGATTGTTACGTGCAAAAAATTTAAATTGATTATGTGTCATTATCTAAAACCTGCTTGTACGAATTGGCCTTTACATAATAAAAATCAATCGAAATAGGATTCATGTTACATACGCTGTCAGTATGAGTCTTTTTTACACAAGCAGTCTCAAAATGGAAAAACCTATTTGTGGATTAAACCTACTTGCTAAAAATAAAAATCGTATGTGTCATTCTATAAAACCTACTTATATGAAGAAAAATTTACACCGCAAGTGCACTGAATAAAGTTCAATAAAATATGTTGTCTGCAAAGCAAGGATCGAAGGGGAAAAAATTGATTATGTGAAATTGCACTTGTATTTTCTTTTAGTAAATTTTCCAAATTTACACTTTTGTAAACAAAAGGAATTTCCATAAAGTTTCTGGTGTCATAAATTTTGGAAAAGCAGTTGTCAATCACATTCCGTTCATTTCGTGGAAATCAATTTCCAAGAAAATATTTTTCTGATTTTCCAGTGTTCATTTCACGGAAAATGAATTGATGGAGAAAAAAATTCCCATAAAAGGAAAAAAAAATCTTCTAAAATAAGGGAAAATGTTTTTTAATTTCAAATAAGGGAAAATATTTTCTTCACTCACTCTCTCTTATCTCGCACCCCTACTAGCCCCCATTTCTTTCTTTTTATTTTATTATTTTCTTAAAAATTCAAAATTTTTATTCTTTTTGCTTTTCTTCTTTCTTGGCCGATTGCCGGTCATGGCGATGGCCGGCAACCGGCCATAGGCGAGCCTGAAAATCGTCGACCTCTAGTGAGTGTCAAGCTCAAGGCTTGCTCGATTGGCAAGCGTGAGCCTCACCACGTGCTCAAGCTCATTGGCCTCGGGCCTTGCCAAATCAACGAGCCTTGAGCTTGAGGCTTGATTGTGGGTGGTCGCCGGCCATTGCCATGGCCGGCGATCAACCAAAGAAGAAGAAGGAAAATGAAAAATAAAAAAAAAAAGAAAAAAAGTAGAAAGAAAATTAAAATTTTTAAAATCAAATTTTAGAAAAAATAGAAAAAAAAAATAAAACATATTTATTAAAATGAGTGCACAGAGGAAAATGGGATCGAATTTTCTATGCCGAATGATAGAAAATATTTTCTAGTTCATTTTAAAGTTTTAGTTGAATACCAAAAAATATATAATTGCTTTTTAAAAAATAATTTTAAAAAACGCTACAAATTCGCAAAACAGACGAAGCGCCGGGAAAAAGAAAATGGGTACATCACGTGCGGCTGGAACTTTCGATCCGTGCGGAAGTGTATATATAAACAGAGAAAGTCCGTGACAACACAAATTGACTTTAAGTCTTCATCCACGTGAAAGCTATTTTTCTGCTTTCGATTTGAAAAGAGGCAAGAGTGTCGCGTCCTTTTATTGAGGAACTCTGGCAGCAGTCTCCGCTCCAATGACATCTTCTGTCGGCTATTTGGCTTGTGTTATTGTGCTCTTTTACTTTTATGGGGGCCATTACTTTTGGCCAGTTACATCGTGCCTATCTGTAAAGCATTCTATAAATGCTCGCAATTATTGGATCATGTAAAAGTTTTGAATATCCTCAATCTACACTGTACAAGAGTAATTTCTGCCTATTGTAGAATAAGAGTTGACTAAGAGTCAATTGCCATATACCAATGACCTTGTAAATCTCTTTTCACTCCTTCCTCTTGCGTGACATATATACAATTTGAGAAGAGTCCTCAATAATTTCATACACGAATTCATACTTTCGAACGTGCTTGTCGCATGATGCAGATGAAAAACGTTTCCTCTTTGTTTTTACTAATTCCATCAATTAACTTTCCATCTAAATTTTTCCTCTTCATTCCTTATATTTCCAACGATTAACTTTTTTTTTTCCATCATAAAAATTCTTTTTTACATAAACTTGTCACTGGAATAAGAGTAATTTCTGCCTACTGTAGAATAAGAGTTGCCTAAGAGTCAATTGCCATATGCCAATGACCTTATAAATCTCTTTTCTCTCCATCCTCTTGTGTGACATGTATACAATTTGAGAAGAGTCCTCAATAATTTCATACACTAATTCATACTTTCAAACGTGCTTGTCTCATGATGCAGATGAAAAATGTTCCCTTCTTTGTTTTTACTAATTCCATTAATTGACTTTCCATCTAAATTTTTCCTCTTCATTCCTTATTTTTCCAATAATTAAGTTACTTGCAAAATAATTGGTTATGTTTCATTATTCAAAACCTGCTTGTTTGAAGAAAATGAGAATAAAGCCTGTTGAAATAGATTTACATGTCATACACCGTCAGTGTGAAAGCCTTTTTCCCCCTTTTTTTACACAAGCAGTCTTAGAATGGAGGTATAAATCTGTTCATGGAATAAATCTACATGCTGAAACTAAAATTGCATATGTGTCATTTTATAAAACCTGCTTATGCAAATAAATTTTTATACCGTTAGTGCACTTGGAAAAAAAATCCATAGAAATATGTTGTTTGCAAAGCAGGGGATGGTCGAAGAAAAGAAAAAAGAGTAATACTGTGACGCTTATATTTTTTTCAAGTGAATTTTCCAAATTTACACTTTTGTGAATAAAAGGAATTTCCATAAAATTTCTGATGTCATAAAATTCGGAAATGAAGACGTCATTCAGGAAAAGACAATGGTACATCATCTCCCGCGGGAGGTTGGGCTCCATCCACAAGTCCATCTATAAAAGGAGATCTCCATGATAACACAAAATAAGTTCGACTTCAACCACGTAAAAATACACTCTCTCTGCTTCGGCTACAGCGCTCCTGAGAATTCACGGCAAGGAATCCTCCATGGATATCCAAAGCAGCGGGTCGAAGTTGCCACCACCGCCAGGCATGTTCCTTTCTTCCTTTGTTGTTCTGATTTGATCCCACAAGGCAATGGCAAAATCGGAAAAATTACGCTTTTTGAGTGTTAATTTCAAAGTAATATAAGCAACGTCAGGGTCAGTAAATGTATTGAAAATTGTAGTATTTCTTTATTTTATTACTTAATAAGTGTCCGGACATTTTTTTTTAATAAAACGGTACGAGGAAATTTTGCGATTTCTTGTTTTCATTCCCAAAAATTCTCAACGAGAATACGTTTGGCAGAAATTTTGGTTTCCGTGTTTTCAAAATTTAAACCTTAAAAATGAACAAGACCAAAATTGATATTATTTTGTACCAGAATTGCTTTGAAAAGCCACACCAATGGAAAATGATTTCTTAAAAATTTGGAAAGTTCAACTGAATCATTAGAAATTGAAACTATTCTTTTTGGAAAAGACTTGCTTTAGAATTATTTGGGCAAATAACACATTTGTCCTTGTAATTTTGACAAAGTGACTTACTTGAGTACCATGATAACACATTCATTTGAATGCTATAATTTTCAATCAATCACTTATGTGTCATAACTTTTAAAAGGCATCCACCCAAGAACCAAAAATCTAACGTGGTATAACACGTGGTGAACATTTAAAAAGGTATTGGTGCTTAAGTGATCAATTAAAAGTTATATCTACAAAAAAAAAAAATGACACTCAAGCGAGTGCCTACAAAAGTTATGACACTTGTAATATTTTTTTTTTCTCAATTATAACTTATAAATTTATTGTATTAATTGATGAATAGATGTGCTTAAGTTAATTCTTTTACTTATATTTGTATATAAATTATATTATGATTGATAAGTGAAATTGTGGAGATAGATAAAATTTTGTATAGACTTATATGAATAATGTCGCAGATAAAATCAATGACTACGAGAAATAAAAACTCACTAAAAAGCACATTGACCAAGGTACGAAAGTTAGGAGGCCCATAAAACTAATTCGTGATATAATGCCTATATCAAAAAAACTCATAATCTCTATCAAGTATAATGCTAAAAAAATTTCGTTTAAAAGTTTAACACAGAAAATTCCATGCAATGAATGAGCTTGATGCTAGTCACGTATCGACGATCTAAAGCATACAAAGTTTCATCTAAGGTTATTTATGTTCATTTCTTTTTTGGATAACAAAGTGGCTGACGAAGAAGGGCGCATAGGCACGGCAGCTGATAAAGCTTCCCGAGACCGTTGTAGACCAACTTCTTATGGACACTACCCGAAGTCCATCAATCAATTAGAAAATAAAGGTTTGTCCGTTTGAACTTTTAATCTTCGTTTATAATAAATCTTGCCTTTCATGCATTTTGACATTTTTTAGTCCGCAATAATTTAAATTTTAATCATACAAAAGCTGACGTGTAACTTCAAATGTAATCTTTTCATAATTGTTAAAATCTGATCAATATCTTGAATTATAATTGAGAAAGCGCCCCCCCCCACCAAAATAATTAAAAAAAAAAAAAAAACTCCCAAGGTAAACAAATGCCCTCATAGAAAATAATATGTTGGGTATACGACTGCCCCTTGGCTTGCATCTGTGGTTCATCGAAACTTTGAGCTAGTGCAACGGTTACAATTGACCTAACAATCTAGAAGTGCAAAAGCCTGAGGATTTTTAATGTTTGGCAGTCGCGCCAACGGCGGTGGTCGATGAAAATTATCGACCATTGTTTGAAGCTGCACTGCGTGGTCAATGAAAAGATGTCGAGCATATCATGAACAGCGATAGCAGAGCAATGACGGCCGAAATTATGAGAGTAAAAGATGAATCCGTTACTTTGCTCGAAGTTGCGGTTATTGCCGCACAAGATCAACTGGTTGAGAACCTCGTCAAGCTCTTGCCTCGAAATTATGATGATCTTATTTTTAGGAGGGCTCTCTGCAATGCTGCTCGGGGAGGAAGAATAAGGATGGTGTAGTACTTTAGCTGGTACGTCCATGATGGGGTGCGATTGGATCGCACCATTTGGACTTGATATGCTGCGTTGTAAAGACACAATTGAAAGGGTATGAAGGGTGTTGTATATAAGTCTTTTGTAGACACTCGTTAGCACCTGTTGGCAAATTCATTCGCACCAAATTTTCTCTCCCTTTCCAAAGAAGAAGGCATTCCATTTTCACTTTAGCAAGAACAATCGACATTTACGCCATAGAAATCGGGTGTTTCCCTTGTGATTGCATCTAGACTAACATGAGGTAGTGTTGTTCATGTTTCATTGGCAATTCAACGTTTGTTCCGGGGCTATTTGTTGTTTGCGCATCGGAATCAGGTAAGTTGTCTTCCGCCAACTCGAATTCTAACATTGGTATCAGAGCCCGATCGTGATTTCTGCTTTGTTTTTTTATCGAGTTTTCTCATTTACCATTTGATATTGAGATCAAGAGATTGTATTCTACACTGTTTGGATCTTTGATAGTCGGAATTGTCATATGAAAATCTCGAAATTGAACTGGAGCGAAGAACGGGTTCGGGGTCCGTGATCCGTGAGGTTTTGGCCGTTTTTTGAAATGATTTTTTGGTCAAAATTAATTTTTGAATATATAGAGTGAAAGAGCTTGTTGAGACGAGTCTGGCGGTGGGTCGAGCGCCGCTGGGAGACGCCAGACGCGCCCACACGCGTGGCCAAAAGCCTCTGCGCGTGGGCGCCACGTGACTGAAGTGCTGGCACAGCTAGCGAGTCTGCCACACGCGCAGGACGGCGAACCGGCACGTGCACGATGTGCGCCAGTCGGTGAACCAGCACGCGCCGATCGGCGAACTAGCACGTGATGATGTCACCATGATGTCACCCAATGGTCGGTAACCGCTGGGATGACGTCATCGATGACGTTATCGTTGGCGACAGTTGGCCGGCCGGCAACTCGACCCGAGACCCGACCCAACCCAACCGTTGACCGGTCAACTGGTCTGGCGGTCAAAACGGTCAGACCGATCACCGGTCGGACCGGCATCGGTCGAATCGGTTGGATCGGTCGGACCGGCCAGGAGCCATTTGGCTCGCTGGCGCATGCGCCGCATGTACTGCGCACTTAGGCGGCGCGTGGGGGCGCGTGCGAGCTCCGTTTGGAGTGTGGTCGGTGGCGTTTGGTTCGTATGAGTGTCCTCTACACAGTGGTATAATTATTTTATATTTTTGAATTTTATAAATGTATGAAAATGCGTAGGAAACCCAGTACGCGTATTTTTTTGGATTTAATGCAGTTTATTCATTTGTGGCTAGTATTTTCTTGTGATTTAGGAAATACAGTAGCTAGCTTGTGTGCAAATGATATTATATATGCTGTGTAAAGCTTGGTTAAATGATATGATGTATATATTTTAATATACTTGCAATTTTCTAGTTGTTAGAAAATTAGAACAATGATAGGAAATCCATTACATGTTGAATTGTAATTTTAATTATAGTTGAAGCATAATTGTTGTTTATATGTTGATTATTATCATGCAATGTTTTTGGTGTTAAGGAAAAAAAGGTCAAAGTTATATAATGTCATGTAATTATTTTTCTTAGTGGGAGTTCGCAGGTTGATAGAATTGAAAGGAGCTCTCACCTAGAACTTAAAATTTGCGCAAATTAAATTAATTAATGATAATAGAACAATTGTACATAGAAGTTGATTGGGAACATTGTGAACTTTTGCTTTTGTGTCTTTTTGTTAAATTATCATTAATTTAGTTTGTCTTTGCTGCAAATTAAATATGTGTGTTACTCTGTATAGTGTGCTAGTATTGATTCTGCGTTTATTATGTCAATGTGTTATAGTAATTGATTATGGCTTCGGCATCCAAAACCATTGTGGCTGACCTTAATAAGGGTGAGAAGCTGAACGGTGACAATTATGATATTTGGCACCGAAAAGTTCAATACGTCCTTGAGGAGCAAGAGGTTTTGGAAACCCTTAACCATACCATGGATGAACCTGTGCATGGAACTTCAGCTCAACACAGGAGAGATCTGGAAGCTTATCAAGCTTGGAAAAAGAAAAATAGCATTGTTCGCATCACATTGCTGAGCTGTATGCAAGATGATCTCACGTGTGAGTTTGAGAGTTATGACAAAGCTTAAGTTATGTGGGTTGCCTTGAAAGATAAGTTTGGGGGTAGATCTGTCACTAAGCTGAGGAGACTCACCATCAAGTTTGACACATTCCGAAAGTGCCCGAATGTAACGATGAGGCAGCATTTTCGGAAGATGTCAAATATGATCCGTGAGTTGAAGTTGGCAGGTCACTCTCTCACTGATGAATAGTAAGTTCAGGCTGTTATAAGGTCTCTTATTAATAATTGGGAGCATATGAAAATCAATATGACGCATAATAAGAACATCGTCACTTTTGATGATATTGTGCGTCATTTGGAATTAGAGGATGAGCGTCTAGAGGCTACGAGATCCTCTATCCATGCTTATGTTGCTGAATCGAGTTCGTGCAAAGCTTTAGACTCCAAGAGCAAGAGGAATATGCAGTTCAACAACAGAGGGAAGATGACTGATCAGGGACCCAAGATGGCTAAGACCTTCCGACACAAGAAGCGTGATGGGAAGAAGGACAAGGCCAAGATGGAGTGCCACAATTGTGGCAAGATGGGTCACTTTGCTCGTGAATGCACTGAGCCAAAAAAGGTACCCTATTACTTCATTACTTTGAGTAATGCTTTTGTTTCTAATACTGTAATGCTTGCTGAATCTCATCCAATGTGGATTGTAGACTCACGAGCAACAGACCATGTAGCTAGAGACCGAGAAGCATTTGTGGAGTATCGTCGGATACCGCCTGAAAGAAGATGGATATATGTTGGGAATAACTCAAGAGTTGAAGTGAAGGGTATCGGCACATGTAAATTAATCTTACGTGGTGGTCGAAACCTATTCCTGCATGATGTCCTTTATACTCCAGATATTCGACAAAACTTGGTCTCTGTAGTTGTTCTTCTTAGCTTAGGTTATGTATTGAATTTTCATGGTGATTGTGTTGACATTTTGTATGGAACTGTTTATTATGGTTCAGGTCATGTATCGAATGGTTTTATGGTATTAAACATTGACTATGATCAGTACAATGTTAATGTTGATTGTTGTTTTTCTTTAATTGCATCTTCTAATAACGTTGAGAATGATGCAAGCACTTGGCATGCTAGATTAGGTCACATTGGATTGCAAAGAATGCAAAGATTAGCTAGAGAAGGCATTTTAGGGTCACTCGCTAATGTTACTCTATCCGTATGTGAACACTATCTAGCGGGAAAACCAACTAGAAAACTATTTGGTAAAGGGACTAGAGCTGAATTTTCATTGTATCTCAGACATTCTGACATTTGTGGTCCTTTGAATGTGAAGGCAAGGTATAGAGCCTCATATTTCATCACTTTCATAGATGACTTCACACGTTTCGGTTATGTCTTTCTGATCTCCCATAGGTCAGAAGTATTGGACTGCTTTAGACAATATATAGCGATGGTAGAGAATCAGTTGAACAAAAAAATAAAGGCATTGAGAACCGATCATGGACGTGAGTATCTATTAGAGTAATTCAAGGCTCTTTGTGATGAAAAGGGAATTGTACGACAATTGACTATTCCTGGTACTCCACAACAAAATTGGGTAGATGAGAGAAGGAGTAGAATCCTATTGGAAATGATTAGGTCTATGATGACGCAAGCAAATTTACCTATCTCATATTGGGGAGATACGTTATTGACTGCTGCCTATATACTTAATCGAGTGCTCTCAAAATTGATCACTTTCACCCCTTATGAATTATGGACTGGTATGAAATTAGACTTGAGTAGTCTACGTCCATGGGAATGTGCAGCTTATGTTCATAATTCTTCCTATAAACATGGCAAATTAGGTCATAGAAGGAAGAAATATATTTTTATAAGATATTTTGAACACTCCAAAGGGTACGTGTTCATAGGTGAACAAGCTGATGGAAGTGTGATCAAAATGGAGTCACGAGATGTCACGTTCTTGGAGAACAATTTTTCTAATAGAGGTGAGATTGATAAGGACTCCCAATTATATGAGATGAAAGATCCTGATAACACACCTACTGATATTGTAGAGGTAAATGAAGATTTACCTCAACACACAAGACCTAGTGGGAGTGTTGCATCGTTTAATGAATTGAATTCAAGAGAAATTCAATTACGTAAAAGTAATCGTAAAAGTATTCTTCGTCGTCGTTTTGAGATTGAAGGGGAAGCATTTATGATTGCTCAAAAAGACGATGCCGAGCCTAAGACTGTACAAGAGGCTCTCTCATCCTCTGATAAGGAAGAATTGAGAAAAGCTTTGGAAGATGAGATGGAGTCAATGAGGGCAAACCATGTCTAGGACTTGGTTAATCTACCACCTAATTGTAAGGCCATTGGAAATAAATGGGTCTTCAAAATTAAGCGTAGGGCGGATGAATCCATTGAAAAGTATAAGGCTTACATTGTGGCAAAATGTTATACTTAACAAGAGGGTATAGACTATGAGGAAACTTTTTCACCAGTTGTAAGGTTTGTCTCAATACGCCTTATTTTAGCCATCGTTGCACATTTGGACCTTGAATTACATCAAATGGATGTAAAGACGGCATTTCTCAATGAAGAATTAAATGAGGAAATCTATATGAAACAACCAATAGGTTTCATAGCTAAAAAGGTCAAGAGTATAAAGTTTGCAAGCTTTATCGCTCAATATATGGCCTTAAGCAATCATTTAGATAGTGGTATCTTCGTTTTCATCGAGCAATAACAACTTTTGGTTTCACGATGATCGAAGAAGATCACTGTGTATATGTCAAGCGGTCCAAAGATAAATTTGTGATTTTGTCACTTGATGTGGACGATATTCTGTTGGCTGGAAATGACAAGGTTTTGGTTATCACCATAAAAGAATGATTGTCCTCCTATTTTGAGATGAAGGACATGGGAGAAGCTGCTTATATATTAGGAGTTAAGATCGAAAGAGATCGATCGAGAAAATTCATTACTTTATCACAAGAGTTTTATATTATGAAGATTCTTGAGCGTTTCAATATGCAGCACTGTAATCTCATTGATACTCTTGTCATGCAAGGTGAAGGCCTAAGTACTGAGATGTGTCCTAAAACTCTTGAAGAAATTAAAGTGATGGAAATTGTTCTTTATGCTAGTGCGGTCGGAAGTTTGATGTATACTATGATGTATACTTGACCCGACATATGTTATGCCGTAGGATTGGTGAGCCGATATCAATCAAATCCCGGTCAAGCACACTGGATAGCAGTGAAGAGGATCCTGAGATACTTGAAGGGCATCATGGACTATCGACTTTGTTACCAAGGGAATGATTTACGCCTATTGAGTTATTCAGATGCCGATTGGGGTGGAGACCTGGATGAGCGTAAATCGACTTCTGGATATGCGTTCTTGCTCAATGGAGGTACGATTTCTTGGAATAGCAAGAAACAGACATGCACGGCCTTGTTTACGATGGAGGCAGAATTTATTGCATGTTCTGCCACAGTGCAAGAAGCAGTATGGTTAAAACGTTTCTTGGAAAATTTAGCCAATGTCACTAAAGTTCCAAGACCGGTGACAGTTTATTGCGATAGGCAAGCTGCCATTGCCTATGTGAAAGATCCCAAGTATCATGGAAGGACAAAGCACATTGACATAAAGAATAACTTCATCAGATATATTACAGCATAGAAAGAAGTGATCCTGCAATACATTTCAACCAATAGAATGGTTGCTGATCCATTTACGAAGGCTATTCCTAGAGACATATTCTTGACCCATAGGATGTCACTAGGATTGCGTAGAATGTGATATTTGTTATTGTAGAGAATCATTAGTTTATGTATTTGTGGACAGATATATTGTACTTATTTATTTATTAGTGATTTGATGTTTTATCAATAAGTACAAATCCACTATGAGACTAGCACAAACACACATATATTATTGAAAAGTATGTCAACAGGCAATGATTGACTCACTCATACGAGCAATCGCCTCAAGTGCTGTAGTTAGCATGTTGAGATGATACGTTATGTACAAATAAATGCTGAAGAGCAAGCTTGGTACATAAAATATGTCACGTTGATTGGAGTCAAGATGAGGTCTGTGATTGGTTTATAACAAGACCAAACATGATATTCCCCCAATCATGTATGCTTGAAAGATGCCGGATGCGAGTGCTTAATTGGGCACTATAGAAAGCGAGTTGATATAGCACTCGGGCTAAACATTAGTACGTGAGAAGCACGTGACCATGTTTAGGCTAAGATCTGTATGGTGGATATATTTGATAAATGACATACGCTATTATAGAAAGAGTAATTCACTATAGCATGTAATTCATACTACATGTGCATTGTACAACCAATAAGGGAAGATGAGTAAAATTATCTCTATTTACTCATCATGTGAGCCCTTGAGGTAATTTGTATTTTACCTCAATTTTTGTGCCCTATGTTACTTCTGACTATGTTCTCGAAGTGAAAGATTAATGTTGCTACTTTAGCATGTTACGGGTGATCATGAATGGATATGGCCTATGGGACGTGTCTAGGAAAGCGGTTGTTCTGAAATTAAGAGAGACATGAATGTAAAGGAAAACTATTGTTGTTTTACATCTATCATATGTATTTACTGGTCGACCAATTATATTGCCCTATGTGGTTGCGGATGTAATTGTAAATACATGGCATTTTGAGAATAATCAAGTATAGCCTTTAAGGGATAGGTATACTTGGACTGATGTAACAAAATATGTCTGGGGCACTATGAGACATCGATTGTTTATATCTTTTCAGGGTTGTAGCCATTATATCATCCCTAACAGGTGCATAATTTGAGCTCCCAAGTGCAGGTGTACTCACTGGTCGCACGGCTTATTTGCCAGTATGAATTGTTTTATAAAAGTGATGAATGTTGAATGCCTTACATTCTTGATAGAACGCTATCAAGCCCATTATGTCCGAGTGGGAGATGTAGTAATTTAGCTGGTACGTCCATGATGGGGTGCGATTGGATCACACCATTTGAACTTGATATGCTACGTTGGATAGACACAATTGAAAGGGTATAAAGGGTGTTGTATATAAG
The DNA here is from genome assembly GCA_017140475.1 of Eucalyptus fibrosa. NCBI lineage: Eukaryota > Viridiplantae > Streptophyta > Magnoliopsida > Myrtales > Myrtaceae > Eucalyptus > Eucalyptus fibrosa. The sequence continues at coordinate 53,552,607 of CM029507.1, read as the reverse complement.
TCTTTTGTAGACACTCATTGGCACTTGTTGGCAAATTCATTCACACCAAATTTTCTCTCCCTTTCCAAAGAAGAAGAAGGCATTCCATTTTCACTTTTGCAAGAACAATCGGCATTTACGCTGTGGAAATCGGGTGTTTTCCTTGTGATTACATCCAGACTAACGTGAGGTAGTGTTGTTCGTGTTTCATCGGCAATTCAACGTTCATTCTGGGGCTATTTGCTATTTGCGCATCGGAATCAGGTAAGTCGTCTTCCGCCGACTCGAATTCCAACATATGGTAAAGGTATTAGTTAAAAAAATTGATGCTGATTCTGAAAGCATAGCCCTTGTCCTATCGACAGCTATTTCATGGGCTCCTATGCAAAAGGAGGTTATATGGTACCTAGTCAAGCATACATCCTGCCCAGATGATGATACCATGAGCAGCCTTATAATGGCCAGCCATTTGGGTAGGATTTCACACTCACTCATCTTATCTCATTTCCTTCACTCTTTACTTGACTTAACTTTTTTGTTTCGTGTCCCAAAAGACATAGTCTTCCATTTAACTTTGCGATACGGTGATTAGAGACAACCAAAGATACCGAACTCGATAGATCGTTGAGATATTTGGCGCCTATGATGTCTTACTTCCTTAGTAGAGTTAGACTCAGCTTTTGGGAAAAATCTATCTACAAATGTAGGTACTTCTTGCATTTCTTTTGTTAGCTATGTACAATTCGAGCAACTCTATCCCCATGGAATTCACTTTATCTGTTACCATTTTTAGGTATCCCAAAATGCTTGGTCTATATGTCATTTGGCAACTCCAAAGCCATGAAGATGGCTCGAGGTATTTCTGGCAACCTGCTTAATTGTTGGACTAACACGACAAAAAGAGAGATTCTATTGTCAAAAAATTTAAGGCTTAAAGACTACATCTATGTATACAATTTAATATATAACCCATGAGGTAAATCACAAATTAATAAAAAAATAATATTTATAAAGTAGGTCGAGAAGACTTATTCAAATGTCAAATTGCCATGTAAAATTATTGAGAACTGTAGATTTGGATTTCAAATTATAAACGTTGATTGATCCAAGTTGTTTTCTAACACGTTCAAGCATTATCAAATTTCATTATATGTGCAATTTTCATTTCATGGGTCTGATATGTATCTTCTTCCTAATTGTTGGTATGATTCTTCTCTCCTTTTCGTGGTGGTAGCAATGCAGTTCGTAATAACACTCTTGAATTTTGCCACTAAAATAGGTATAGGAAACTGCCATGTTATCAATAAAAAAAGACTTATTTCATCCATGGGTAGAGATCTCTTAATTTAAAGTGTAACTTGATAATTTTAGGAATCCCTTGACATCACAGGTATTAATATTGACCGACTCTCCATTCATGTATTGTGATATGATTCGTTAGTATCAATTTAGTTCAAAGTCTAAATGATATATATCCTTTAGGTGAATATGTAAAAATACTCAATCGAAAATATATCTATCGATCAATCACTAAATCTTCTCATTTCATTAAAAACAAAAAAAAGATCTATTTTTTTTGGGTAAATTGCTTATTTGACATTACGTGAGCACCTTTCATCCAAAGGATTGTAGAATCAAAGATGAGGCATGAATGGTTGATTGTGTATGTAAATCTAGCACTTATCAAGAAGATGACTACCACGGAAACTCCCAAAATACTAGAGTTTTTATTGACTTCAGGCATTGTTCTTGACGCTGCGTCTCACGGAATTTCTGAATTTGTCAAGTTATGTCTTCAATATTTTCCGGAGTTGATGTGGGAACAGAATTTCACAAAAGAACTAATAACAGAAGCTGCGAAGGGACGTCATATTTGAATGCACACAACACAACTCCATATTTGAATGATGATAAGCTGATGAGATGCGACCTGATAGAAGTAGTAGTAGAACGGTCACCAAGATGTCTATCAGCACTTGCTTCTGGAGCAGCTTTTTTGACACAAAGGGAACTTCAGTGGTTCAAGGTTTGTTGACCTCTTTGCCTGCCACCCTTTCGTGTTTTTAAATTTACAACTACATTAACCGGCGTCCTTTCTGTTGGAGAAATCTTATTGAAGTGTTTTGAAGCTGACAAAATCTTTTCTATCAGTCTGGTCTGAAGACTTGCAGACTTTGCTATTTAAAGTCTGAAGACCTCCGGTCAGCTAGACTCAAGATTCAAAGTCTATCCTCATTGACAGTTTCGAATCCGTTGAAGAAAGGGTATCCACAATTGGATGTTTTATTAAGGATATGACCTTATCGACTGGAGAAGATCTCTTGGCTGGATATGACTTATCGGAATCCCTTTTAGATTGATCGAGATTGATTCGATGATCAAGGATCCGTTGATTGGCGAAATATTCGTGGAAGGTTCTACTTATGGAAACCGAGATCCTGATTGTATGGGCGAACATGATTGATGGGCTATCGACATATTTCCTTAATAGTTCGAATAATCTTCTTAATTGATTCCATCCAACGGGTAGATTGGAGGAATTCCTTTGGAAAGTGCCAACGGGTATGATGGCATAAAGGAGTATAAAAAGAAGATGTTCTAAAGCTGTTCAAGCAGTGCGCGATAGAAGAATTCCAAAGTCTGAAGCCTCTTGTTGTTTAGTCAATTCATTTGAGCGAAAAACTTGTACTCAAAAGAGAGTTTATACTTGCGAGAAACCTTGAGGAAGTGTGATAGAATATCTACACTGTGGAATCAAGGAAGGACTGTGCTATAACATCTCTTTTGTTCATAGTGGAATCCAGCCGATTGGCTGTCAGTGCGGAAGAGTGGACATAGGCTTAGGATAAGCCGAACCACTATAAACCTTGTGTTTAATCTTCTCTTCCCTTCTCTTTATTTTACTTTAATCGTAACTCATTTTTATTAAGCAAAAGCATATTTCCATTCTATCATCTGCTTAGTATTTCTGTGGTATCCCGAGAAATTGTTTACACACCTATTCACCCCCCTCTAGGTGCTTGTACTAGTCACATCAATTTGTATCAGAGCTTGTGTACTCACTTTGTTTGAAGTGTTTTACTTCAGAGTTAAAGATCCATGGCTAGTATGTTGGCTCCAGGGTTGGTAGAAGGGCAAAGCAACACTAGACCGCCTTACTTTGATGGAAAGGACTACAACATATGGAAAAACAAGATGAAGGCGTTCTTAAGATCAAAGGATCCTCTGGAATGGGACGTTGTAGAAAAAGGAATCATTCCTAAAGCTGCATTTATCTCAAAAAGAGGAAAGGACACTGTTGAGTCCAGCGAAATGAGTCAGGAAGAGATAATCAAGAGACAAGCTCTTGATGCAAAAGCAATTTATTCTTTATATTGTGCTTTATCACCTACTGAATATAATAGAATATCTTCTTGTGATACAGCCAAAGAAGTCTGGGATAGATTACACATTACTTATGAAGGAACCGATCGAGTGAAAGAGACCAGAGTCAATATACTCCTCGGTCAATACGAAGCCTTCAGGATGAAATTGGGAGAATCTATAACTGACATGTTTAGTCATTTTACAGATATCGTGAATGGTCTTGAAAATCAAGGTCAACCAATTTCTGATCCCATGAAAGTAAATAAGCTACTGCGAGGACTCTCCAAGGATTGGAATCACATAAAGACCTCAATCAGAGAGACTCAAAGAATCATGCCATTATCTATTGATGAGTTAGTTGGAACTCTTCAGTCTTATGAAGTAGAATGAATCAATGAAGAAGAAGACCCTAAAGGTAAGAAATCCATTGCATTGAAATCCAATGATGATTCTGATGTTGCAGATTCTGAAGACGATATGGACGATGAGGAGCTTGCTCTCATGATAAGAAGATTTAGAAAGCTGAACAGAAAAGGAAGAAGATTCAATCCAAGGAAACAAGGTTTTCAAAAGCAACAGGCTAAGTCTGTTGAGGATGATGAATCAAACAAAGATGTAGTTTGCTTTGAATGCAAGAAAAAAGGACACATCAGACCCAACTGTCCTCTTCTGAGGAAGAAGAAAGGAAAAGCTGAAAAGTATCGAAAGGCTCTTAAAGCAGAAACCTGGAGTGATACAGAATGTGAAGAAAGTGATGATGATTATGCCAACATATGTCTAATGGCACAATTGGATTCAGATTCAAACTCCGAGACAGACTCAGACAGTGAATTTGAGGTGAGTAACTTTAAAATCCTATTAAAGTTTCTAAATATATTAATGAGTTGTGCTTTAGTCTTAAGACTTCTCTTAAAAGGATTTCCGAACTCAAAAAGGAAAATTCTGCCTTAAAACAGCAAGAAAATGTTTTGAAAGAAAAGGTAAAATGTTTAGATGTGAATGTTTCTTCTCTTAGAGAAAGTGAAAATAATCTCTCAAAAGAAAATGCATTCTTGAAAAATGATATCACAAATATTTCCAAAAGATTTTCTATAGGATCTGAGAAGCTAGAAAAAATACCTTTTGTTCAAAGACCTCATTTCAACAAATCTGGTTTGGGAATGACTGCTGAAACCATTCCTTTAATTGATTTTCCTAAAGTAAAGGAAAGAATTAAACAAAGACCCTCAAGAGATGCTTACAAAAATCATTTTAAAATGACTTTTGTAAAATCAGTTGGTCGCAATGCTCTTAGATATTCAAAATGCAATATTATAGATCATTTTGAAAAAGAGTGTCCAATGGTTTGGAAACCTGTTAAGAAAGTATGGGCAAATACAACATATTATACTAACTCCAATGGACCCAAGAAAAGATGGGTACCAAAGAAAGTTTGAGTTTCTTTTTTAAATGCAGGTCACTATCAAGAAAAAGGTAAAATGGTATTTGGATAGTGGATGCTCAAGGCATATGACAGGAGATTCAAATTGTTTCATAAAGCTTGTACAAACGAATGGTGGAAAAGTTTCTTTTGGAGGAAATAGCAAAGGAAGAATAGTTGGACTTGGAACTGTGAAGATTGGAAACCTCACAATAAACAATGTTTCTTTAGTTGAAGGACTCAACTACAATCTGCTCAGTGTCAGCCAGCTTTGTGATACCGGTTTCAAAATTTACTTTCAAGAGGGAATATGTTCTGGAACCAGTAAAGACTCTACTCAGTCGTTTATGGGTCGAAGACATGGAAATATCTACCTCTTGGATGTAAAACCAGATGAATCACAATGTTTATTCTCAATACAAGATGAAGCAAGTTTATGGCACAGAAAGCTTGGACACATCAATATGAAGCAGATAGCCAAAATTTCAGCCAAGAAGCTTGTTCATGGTCTACCCAATTTATCATACCAAAAGTCTGATCTAAGTACACCATGCATATTGGGAAAACAAGTAAGAAATTCCTCCAAACCAATAAATCAAGTTTCCACTAGCCCTGTACTGCAGCTTCTGCATGTGGATCTCTTTGGACCAACCAGAAATCAAAGCATTGGAGGTAAGAAATATTGCCTAGTAATTGTGGATGACTACTCTCGATTTACTTGGGTATATTTCCTGGCAAGTAAATCTGAAACTTTCTCTTACTTTGAAAAATTTGCTAAAAAGGTTCAAAACGAAAAGGGATATGCTATTTCAAGTATTAGAACAGATCGTGGAGGTGAATTTGAAAATCAAGATTTTGCAAAGTTTTGTGATAAATCTGGTTTTCAGCATATGTTCTCTTCTCCATATACTCCAGAGCAAAATGGAGTTGTGGAAAGAAAGAATAGATCGCTTCAAGAAATGGCAAGAACTCTCTTAATTGAAAGCAACATCTCTTCACGTTTTTGGGCTGAAGCAGTTTTTACAGCATGTTACATTATTAATAGAGTTTTTCTAAGGCCTATTCTAGAAAAAACCCCTATGAATTATTCAAAGAAAAGAAGCCCATCGTTTCATATTTTCATGTATTCGGTTGCAAATGTTTTATACTGAAAAATGCAAATGATCGAGTTGGTAAGTTTGAAGAAAAGTCAGATGAATGCATCTTCCTTGGATATTCAACCTCTAGCAAAGCATACAGAGTCTACAACAAAAAGACTCAAATAGTGGAAGAATCAATGAATGTCAAATTCCAAGATTCCATTCAAAATGAATCTATTCAGACTCATCTTGAAGAATCTGAACCTGCTCAAGACTCTACAAAGTCTAAATCTCAAGAAGCAGCTCAGACTTTGAAGGAACAGCAGCAAGTGACTATTGAAGAATCAAGCGAAGGAAGTGATCATCAATCTGACAAATTAACCAGCAACTGGAAGCATAAGTCCAGTCATCCCAAAGATCTTATCATTGGCGACATCAATGAAGGAATTCGCACAAGATCCAAAAGGCGCGAAGAATCTAGTGCTGTGGCTCTTATTTCTGAAATAGAACCCAAGAGCATAGAAGAAGCTTTATCTGATGAAAGCTGGATTGAAGCTATGCAAGAAGAACTCAGGCAATTCAGTATCAATGATGTCTGGGAATTGTCTCCTAAACCTAAAGGTAAATCTATTATTGGAGCTAAATGGGTTTTCAGAAACAAGATGGATGAGAAAGGCAAAGTCGTAAGAAACAAAGCAAGACTCGTGGCCAAGGGTTACACGCAAGAAGAAGGGATCGACTATGATGACACCTACGCACTAGTAGCAAGGTTAGAAGCAATTCGTTTATTACTTGCATTTGCTTGTCACAAAAATTTCAGGCTATTCCAAATGGACGTCAAAAGCGCTTTTCTAAATGGATTCATCCATGAGGAAGTCTATGTGGAACAACCACCTGGGTTTGAAGACCCAAAGAAACCAGACTCAGTATTCAGACTCAAAAAGGCCTTATATGGCTTGAAACAAGCACCTCGAGCTTGGTATGACAGATGAGTAAGTTTTTAATTCAAAACGGTTTCGTAAAAGGTAAAGTAGACACTACTCTATTTATTAAAAAGGAAAGCAAAAGTTTTGTACTAGTTCAAATATATGTCGATGATATCATATTCGGATCTCCTAATGAAAGTCTGTGCAAGAAATTCTCTAAGACTATGCAGGATGAATTTGAAATGAGCATGATGGGTGAGTTAACCTTCTTTCTTGGACTTCAAGTGAAACAACTAAAGGAAGGAACTTTTATTCGTCAAGAAAAATATGCTAATGATCTTGTCAAAAAGTTTGGACTGGTCAATTGCAAAAAGACTGACATTCCAATGTCAAGTGCCTTGAAGATAGACAAAGATGAAGAAGGAAAGAAAGTCGATCAGAAGCTATACAGGAGTATCATTGGCTCACTTCTTTATCTTACTGCTTTTAGACCTGACATTTTGTTTAATGTTTGCATTTGTGCTAGATTTCAAGCAGACCCTAAAGAATCTTATTTAAGTGCTGCAAAGCGTATTATCAAATACATTGCTTCAACTTCAAGCATCGGCCTATGGTATCCTAAAAGGGGAGATTTTACTCTTCTTGGATACTCAGACGCAAATCTAGCCAGTTGCAGAGTTAATAGAAAGAGCACATCGGGTACCTGTCAACTACTTGGAGGCAGGACGGTATCTTGGTTTTCAAGAAAACAGAGTATAGTAGCTCTCTCTACAGCAGAAGCAGAGTATGTAGCTCTTGGAAGTCGCTGTTCACAAATTCTATGGATAAAGCAGCAGCTAAGAGACTTTGGAATTGAAGACTCATGCACAGAGATTAATTGCGATAACACCAGCGCTATCAATCTCACCAAAAATCCGATTCTTCACTCAAGAGCAAAGCATATAGAGATTTGACATCACTTCATCAGAGATCATGTTCAGAATGGAGAAATTTCGATTCAATATGTTGATTCAAAGAACCAACTAGCGGATATATTCACAAAGCCGTTGGAGAAAAATCAATTTGAAATTATTCGCTCCAGACTCAACATATTAATGTTTGAAGAAGTTAAAGTCTAGAGACTCTCAGACTCAGACAAACAAGACCTTGACTGTAAGTTAGTCTCTCTCTCTCGAATGTTATCTTGAAAAGGTACGATCGTCGATCTATGTCTTTTTATTGCTATCTTTAATCGGCGTAATTATTGCATCGTTTCCTTTTTCGAAAAAGAAGTTATTTTTGAAATGACTATTTTCGCGGAAAAAGGACAGTTATTTTGAAAAGGCATCTTTTTATTGTGACGATCCGTATACCTCTCTTTTAACCGATCGTATACTATTGCTTCCTCCTCTCTTCATTCTCAAAAACCCTAAAAAGCACTGATCCTCCATTCCTATTTTTATCTCCTGCCTAATCTTCGAAAAAGTTGTCGTTTTTCTTGGGGGAAGTCAAGCAAGGAATCTCTCAAAGTACGAGAAAAATGTCTTCTTCAAGAAAGTCGTCAAGGATCGCAAGCAGGGGACCACAACGGATGAATGAGGGGCCTACGCACTTCGATCTCACCGAAGAAGAAGTGTCTCCAGATCAGCAACAGAGCCCACAACATTCTCAACCGCGTCATTCTCCTCCACATAGTCCTCAAGGCATTGTTCATCAAGAGGAAGAAATCGTTGAGGATGCAGATCCTGTAAGAGTTCAAAAACCTGCCTTTATTTATAAGCTGTATCATGCTTTAAAAGGAACTCGTACTCCTCTGAACTATGTCGATGATTTTCTAAAAGATAAAGGATATGGGAATGAGCATATATTTTTGCGGAAAATGGAAAGTTTGGGAATTGCTCAAAAAGAAGTGGCTGAAGAATCCCTTGAAAATATCCCGAGTGATCCTCGTGATTGGGGATTTAATCCGAGAGAGGGGAATGACGATGACAAACTGTTCATGCAATTTCAACCAAGGATGGGTATTTCAGCGGAAATCAGAGGAAAAAGAGGAGAATTGTTCAGATCGAAAGACCAGAAGGGTCTATACTCAAATCTGCTGAAGCGTGGGGTGATAAACCCTAGGAGTGTAGATTTTGACTTTCTGGATGCTATGAATGTGAACTTGAGAGGAAAGTTTGGTCATCTTCAACTTGAAAGGTTCTGCTCCGACACTATAGAGGCCTATGTTGAACTGACCGCATATTTCTATTCAAATCTTAGCTTTTTGGATGGGAATAGATTCTCCTTCAGTGTCAAAGATCAAGATTTTATTATGGACATGAATATGCTAGAGGATGTGTTAGGAGTTGAAAGAGGAAGATATCAACCGATCAAAGTTTCTACTGCTCGGGCTACAATGGAACTGGTGAAAGACAGGAGAACAGATGAAAAGATCACCTACTTAAGGATGAGTGCGTTCAACATCTTGCTTCACAAGATTGTGATCAATTGCCTTCGACCGAAATCAACTTCCAAGACTGATGTCTCAAGTTCAGAGGCTTTGTTGATGTACGCCATCCTTACTGGGAAAAGGTTTTCTCTTCCTCATACTATCATGTTTCACATGTATAGAGCAGTGATGAAGGACAGAGGTCAACTTCCTTACCCAAGCCTTGTAACGAAGTTATTCAGGCATCTGAATATTCAGCCTCCACAATTCTTTTGTGTTCGATCGTGAGATCATATGGTGATAGGACTGAAAATGGTGACCAAGATGTGTCTGAAGGAACTACGCAAGGAGTTGGAGAAATTTAAGGAAAAGACTCCGGTAAAGTCTCATTAATTCTCTTATGCTTCAAAAAGGAAAGGGAAGGAGCCCATAGTTGCTCCAACCAAGAAAAGAAGAGCTCTCATCGTGGAAGATGAAGAGGATGACAACCTTACCATTTCAGCCATAGCTTTGAAGAAGCTAAGTCGCTCTGTTCTAGAATCCATGGAACATCATGAGACAGAAGAAGAGGAAAGACAAGGACAAGAAAAAGAAAAAGAGGTGAGAGAAGAAGAAGAAAAAGAAGAAGAAGAAAGAGCAGGTGGCGAAAAAGAAGCAGAGCAAGAAAGAAAGAGATGAAGAAGAAAGAAGAGAAGAAGGAGAACCTCAAAGACACTCTTCTCCACCTGTAGGCACAAAAACAGGGGGAGAAAAAGAGAAAGGAGGGAAGTCCTCATATCCCGATGCAAGTGAAGGAGTCGGTCGCTCCCCTGCAGACCCAGAGGATGTTTATGCATCTCAATTTCCAGAAGAAGGTCATGAAGTTTCATCGCCAAACCTGCAAGATTATTCTGATATGCCATCATCTGCAGAACGTGCTGAAGCAAGTACTCAGACCGACAGCTCAGCCGATTTTCGCAGAATCATGGATATTCTCATGGAGATGCGTGGACAAATTTATGCCTTGGGATGCAAGGTTCAAAACTTGCAAAATGCGGGTCAAGCTTCCTCATGTTCATTGAATGATAAAATCCAAGCCCTCTCTGTTCAGATTCAGGCTAATGCCAAGGGTGAGGAAATTGCTCAACTGAAGGAAGACTTGAAAAGGCTAGAAGGGATCGTACAGTCCATGGGAGATTTCCAGCTTGTCCGCGTTCCCAAGCAATCTTGACTTCACTCCATTTTCATCTTAACTTTTTTAATGCTGACAAAAAGGGGGAGAAGTGCAAGATTTGAATCAAAACTTTGAATTTTTAATCGTTTGGATTGTTGTTTAATTTGGATTAATGTTTGACTTTAATTTTGTTTCTGGATTTGGATTTGGATTAGACTGCTAAACTGCTATTGATATTGCTATCTTATTGTTGGCTTTATGGCCTTATCTTATTCAAGACTAACCTATTTTTCGTGGTTGCAGATTTTAGTGTTATTCATTTAGCCATTTATCTCTATAAGATATGCATATGTGTTTGAGAAATGTTTTGCAGGTCAAAGTTGTCCAAATCTGCAGGAAAGTTTTGTCACCATAAAAAAGGGGGAGATTGTTGGAGAAATCTTATTGAAGTGTTTTGAAGCTGACAAAATCGATTCTATCAGTCTGGTCTGAAGACTTGCAGACTCTGCTATTTAAAGTCTGAAGACCTCCGGACAGCCAGACTCAAGATTCAAAGTCTATCCTCATTGACAGTTTCGAATCCGTTGAAGAAAGGGTATCCAGAACTGGATGTTTTATTGAGGATATAACCTTATCGACTGGAGAAGATCTCTTGGCTGGACATGACTTATCGGAATCTCTTTTAGATTGATCGAGATTGATTCGATGATCAAGGATCTGTTGATTGGCGAAATATTCGTGGAAGGTTCTACTTATGGAAACCGAGATCCTGATTGTATGGGCGAACATGATTGATGGGCTATCGACATATTCCCTTAATAGTTCAAATAATCTTCTTAATTGATTCCGTCCAACGGGTAGATTGGAGGAATTCCTTTGGAAAGTGCCAACGGGTATGATGGCATAAAGGAGTATAAAAAGAAGACGTTCTAAAGCTGTTCAAGGAGTGCGCGATAGAAGAATTCCAAAGTCTGAAGCCTCTTGTTGTTTAGTCAATTCATTTGAGCGAAAAACTTGTACTCAAAAGAGAGTTTATACTTGCGAGAAACCTTGAGGAAGTGTGATAGAATATCTACACTGGAATTGTGGAATCAAGGAAGGACGTAGGCTTAGGTGCGAACCACTATAAACCTTGTGTTTAACATCTCATTTTTTTGTTCATAGTGGAATCCAGCCTAGGTGATTACATCACTTTCTTTTTTGAAGGTAGTCGAAGTGATCCTTCTTTAAAAAGTCTGAAGAGTGGACGTAGGCTTAGGATATAAGACAGATGTCGTTTATTTTTCGAACTGAAAGTTGAAGAAGATATGAGCGATCCTTCTTTTAAGGGTATAAAATAAACCTTGTGTTTAATCTTCTCTTCCCTTCATCTTTATTTACTTTAATCGTAACTCATTTTTATTAAGCAAAATGTTCGCTATCCTATTTCCATTCTATCATCTGCTTAGTATTTCTGTGGTATCTTGAGAAATTGTTTACACACCTATTCACCCCCCTCTAGGTGCTTATACTAGATAAGGACACATTCAATTACCTCATTGATCATTGTCCTATTGAGGTGAACCCAATTTTCAAAGGATTGACAGCATGGCCATCAATTTTCGATAGGGTCTATCTATTCAAATAAAAGCTATGATCCATAAAAATTCTCCATAGTACACAATATGGCCACCCAACTAGTGGGCTAACACAAGGAACTTCCGATTGGCTTTGACCTCCACGATCCTAGCCGCGTTGGCCATTGATTCCTCCTGCACTTTTGCGATCCTCATGCTCCGCTTCTTCTCCACTTTGTCCCTTTTTGCGCCCAACCCCTCGCACTCCCTCACCCAGCAATTGTGCACGATGCACGTCAGCACCTACACCACTAACTCCAGCAGCACATAGCCATCAAAACCCAGCACTCCAGCCTCACCAGGACTTTAGCCTCTTTCAAGTCTCTGTGATCTCAGCAGCGAAAGTCTTGATGTTTCTCTGGTGAACAGCACCCGGATGCTGAGCACCTGGCCAGACAGCAAAGCGAGGAGGATCAAGAAGTGGGTCATGAAGCAAAAGCGTGTGAGCTGGGAATAGAAGCCCACGAAAGAGATGAATAAAATGGACGATTTTACGGGGAAAGCGAGGCCGAGCAAAGTTGGGGGTATTTTGAGGAGGATTGTGGGAGCTAAAGACGCTGCAGAGAGCATGAAAAGAATGAATTGTAAGCAAGAGAACAGGAGATTTGGCAATGAATAAGAACTTCTAAACTTTACGCAGACATTTTCTTTTTGATTTTGGGGGTTCTATTTGGGTGTTTGTATTTATATGCATCAAGAGGGGAGAATTTGAACGTGAAAGATGGCAAAGTTTCAAGTTCAACGTCTAGGACACAGGTTGGAGAGGGCACCGCCTCTACATCTATTACTGTCTTGGGTGGTGCAATGGGTGGGCATCACCCATTTCGCTCTATCCCAAGTGTTTCAAAAGCCAAAAGGCACAGAATTGTTAGTGAGGGTTCCTTATCAACTTATGAGAGAAAGTTCTGTCTTTCCACAAAATGACATGTGATTGTAGAGAGAGAGAGAGGGGGGGGGGAGAGAAATTTTTTTTTTTTTGGTCGAAAGAGAACTTATATTATATTAGAGATTAATACAAGCGGAAGCATCCGAAGAAAGAACATTAAGAAAGGAAGGCGGAGGAAAGAAAAGCCGGTTTGTTGATGGGCCTTGATCCCGATGGGCTTTTGCAGCCCAATCAGTTTGCTAGGTTTGCCGTTCGTGGAATATGTCGAAGCGAAAGATGAGGGCATTGCTGAAGAAGATCTTCCATAATCGCGAACAGATGACTCTCCTTCCATGGCGGCTGCTGTTTCGTCCGAACGATCTCCACCAGCTGCAAGCAATCAGATTCAATCACAAGTGGCTGAAGATGGAGACCCTTCTGGATGATCCGTTGAAGAGCAGACATAAGAGCATAGATCTCGGCTTGGAATGGCGACTGAGCAGGTACAGATCGGGTAAGCACGTCCGTCAAAATTCCTCTACTGTCTCTGTAAACGCAAGCTATGGATCCTTGCTCAGATGCTGGGCGAAAAGCCCCATCAATATTGCATTTGATAAAGCCTTCCGCTGGGGGGGTCCATCCGTGCCCTAGACTGATCTGACCCTTTTGAATCTTCTTTGGCGAGGGTTGGATGACCTTGAAGATAATGCGTTGGGAGAGGGCTTCATTGACGACAAGAAGAGAATCCAACGGAGAGTGGCGAAAGACGGCGTTGTTTCGATGTTTCCAAATTTCCCACAGGAGATGAGCAATCACTTCGAAATCCAGAGACTCTCGAGGGTTAGAAATATAGTCTACAAGCCAAGCATCAAGTCTGCGTACTGAGGTAGGACATATGCGACTACGATATCTTCATGGTTCCATATGTCGTGAGTCCAAGGGCAAAAGAAAAACAGATGCTCTATTGTTTCTGGTATAGAGTTATGGCAGAGGGTACAAAAGGGGTGCTGAATGATATGTCGCTGGTAAAGGTTCTGTTTTGTGGCTAATGCGTTTTTACAAGCTAACCATAGAAAAGCTTTAAGCTTAGGCAGTGTCTGCATATTCCAAATTTTTTTCCATAACATAGGCGGGTTGGTATAAGAGGATGATGGGGTTTTAATTATGTCGAGATTGTGCGGAGAGATAATGATGACAACTCTTCACCGAGTAGGTACCGAGAAGATGTCTCTGTCCAAACCGGTGATCGTGGTGAAGAGACGGATTGATAGGAGTGTTGAGAATGGCTTTACTAACCTGGTGATCGAAGAATGAAGTAAGCGAGGAAGACTTCCATTCGAACGGTGAGAATCAATGAGATCGGCAACAAGTGCTGGTTCGCCCTCGCAGTAAGCCTCCTATTTGACCTTGAGGTAACCAATGATCTGTTCTAATATGAATCTGCGACCCATCTCCGACTAACCATCGTAATTTAGGAGTAATAACATCTCTGCCTTTCACTAAACTCGCCACCCCAAGAAGGCCGATGTCCTAAAGTAGCAATTTGGAAAGAGGAGTATCGAAAATATAAACCTTTAAAGAGCCGACTCCAAATAGCTTGAGGTTGTTGAAAAAGTCTCCAGGCTTGCTTTCCAAGCATAGCTTTGTTAAAGTTAATTAAATCACGAAAACCCATCCCCCCTGAAGCTTTGGAAAGCTTTAATTCGGACCAGTTTTTCCAGTGAATGCCCGTATTACTGTTATGCTTATTCCACCAAAAAGCTGAGATCTTCTTTTCTATTAATCTGCAGAGAGACAACGGAAGCTTGAAGATGGACATGGCATATTGCGGTAAGGCCTGTATCACTGATTTGAGTAAGATTTCCTTGCCACTTTTCGATAAAAAATGTTCTCGCCAACCTGCTAATCTAGCATTTACTCTTGCCAGGATCCAGGAGAACATTTCCTTCTTGGATCGGCCCCAATCCGAAGGAATGCCCAGGTATTTTCCATACTTAGTGAGAATAGGTACCCTGAGTTCTTGTGCTATGTTCTGTTGTAGAGAGTTAGGACAATATTTACTAAAGAACACACCAGATTTATTCCGATTTATGAGCTGGCCTGTGGCGAAGCAATATTGGTTTAGGAGGTTAGCAAGATTTTGACTTTCAGAAATGGTGGCTCGGAGGAAAAATACGGAATCATCAGCGAAAAATAGGTGCGATAAGATAGAACAGTCTTTATTGAATTGAACCCCCTTAAGATGACCTATAGACACAGCTTGAGAGATAGATGCAGATAGGGCATTGGCTATTAAAATGAAGAGGTATGGAGAGAGGGGATCACCTTGGCGCAGTCCTCTAGTGGGCTTAAAATAAGGAAGATGTTCACCGTTAAATCTAATGCTTTGAAGGAAAGCGTAGTGACACAAGCCATGACACGAGAAACCCACTTAGAGTGAAAGCCCAAATGATTTAAATAGGCTGCCAAAAGTCCCATTCAACCCGATCATAGGCCCTTCGCATATCTGTTTTTAGCATAAAATTGAAACGTTTCTTGCATGCTCTTACTCGAAATTGATGCATGACTTCTTGCACCACCATAATGTTGTCCGAATACGACGGTTGCTAATAAATGCTGCTTGCTCATTTGATATCAAAGAGGATAACCATGGTTTAAGTCGATTGGCCATTATCTTGGAAATGATCTTGTAAGCAAAGTTACAAAGACTAATAGGACGGTATTGTTCAATGCTTTCTGGATGCTGAACTTTAGGGATTAGGGCTATAATCGTTCTGTTAAGTCTGGTAGGCATACTTCCTGTATCAAAAAAGTCTTGGACCGTTTGAATAACCGATGATTTTATAACATTCCAGTGATGCCGATAGAAGAGTCCAGGAAGGCCATCAGGACCAGGAGACTTTGAAGCTCCCAATTGACAGGTTGCTTGGTAAATTTCCTCTTCTGTGATCTTTCTCATCAAATGATTATTTATTTCAGGAGTTACCACCGACGGACATTGCTGTAGAAAAGGTTGAAAATCCCGATTGCCCACGAGATCGATATAGCGAGAGAAGAAACCCTGAGTAAGTTCTTTAAGCTGATCTGGTTCTCGAATCCACTGATGATTGGTATCTAGAAGCATTGTAATTCGATTTCGCTGTCGTCGTTGCATAGTAGAAGCATGAAAAAACTTTGAATTATGGTCTCCCCATTTCAACCAATTAATACGGGAACGCATAGCCCAGAATTGTTCCTCTCGAGTCCATAATTGATGAATTTCACATCGAATTGCATGAGCTTGCTCTTTATCCCCTCTTTGATAAAACGGTCGATTAATGATTGATTGCAGTTGAGAATGCAAATGAGAGATACGCTGGTGACTGTTGCTGAACCTTTTTCTGCTCCAGCTAGATAATCGGAGAGCAACTGCCTGTAACTTCGAAAGCAATGAGGTACTACCATTGTCCCATGTCTTTGAAACTATGTCGTGACACTCATGATCTAGATTCCAGAAAGCTTCGTAGTGAAACATTTTTGTACGTCGGCGAGATGGGGACGCGCTTGCAACAAAGAAAGGGCGGTGATCCGAGCCCACGGGAGGTAAAGCATAAACTTCTGCGAAGGGAAAGACGTCAGCCAATCCAGAGAACAAAACGCCCGATCTAACTTCTCCTTTACAAGATCATCCCCTTCACGGTGATTGGACCGGGTAAATTCACAGCCTTTGCGTGTAGTTCTAGAAGGGCACAATCATTAATTAGGTTCCGAAAAGAGGTCATTCTCGAAGTGGATGCAGGTCTCTTACCCATCTTCTCCCAGGGAGAAAGGAAATCATTAAAGTCACCAAGACAGATCCAAGGTAAATGATTGGCAGCATGTATAATTCTGATAGTATCCCAGAACTCTTGACGGAGTTGATATGATGGGGGAGCATGCAAGCAAGTGATATGCGTAGAGACAGAAGTTCGAGGATCACAGGCAATGAAGTCAACAAACTGATCATCCAAATGAACAAGAGAAACTTCAAAAGTGTCATTCCAAAACAGAGCGAGGCCTCCCTTGAAGCCGACAGGGTCCTTCACATAAGAGTGAGTGAAATGTAACTTCCGCTGTATCCTATTCACAAAATTCTGATTATGCTTCGTTTCCATTAAGAACAAAATATCGGGCTTATCACAGGCTATCATCGCCTTTAAGGCTTGAAATTGAAACAATGAGATAGAGCAAAATACTGCCAACTACTTACAAATATATGTCAAAAATACTATTCATAAAGATGCATATAGTCAAGAAAATGTTTTGAGCTCCATTTTCTGGTTCACTTGGATATGTAGTTGTAACTTCTGAGAACGCATTGTAAAGTAGATTAATTAATCAGGGCCAAAGCAACAGGCACTCTAGATTCACCTCTGGTAGTACATCCCTAGCAATTTTTGCTAGCATGTCGAGGGCATCTCCCTACTCTAGCAAATGCCAGAAACATAAACAAAAACCAAAAGGGGAAAAGTTCCATAGAGAGCATTTGCCATTGGGCAGCAATTTTGAAAACAGAGTAGCGATTGCTCAATTACATGATCAAAGTCGTGTATGAAATGCACATGGACAATTCTTGATAGGATATCACGAGAAATGTGTTATCATCATTCCAAATCATCCGCCTTGACACGAACTTAATCCCATTGATGATGATGGGACCTTCGTTTCTACAAATATCTTGTAGATGACTGAATATTCTGTAAATTTAAAGAAGGGGAATGGAAGTGAAAAATGAAGATTAAAAACAACTGATGAAACAGATTGCACGTATTTTACCACTCCACTACTTCCCTCACATACAACAACATTGTCCGACAAAATTGATGATATTCGAAGGCTTCAATACTCATTCTTCACTGCACCACTGAGCCTAGTCATCCCTTCCCATATTCCCACTTCTCCAGCTGAATACGAAATTCAGGCAAACAATTGATGCTGCAATTAAATATGACATATGCTAAGAAACAATGATAAATAAGCAACTTGAGGCCAACATGAACACTCAAAAGCAAAACAATCTTTTGCTCAGCCATGTTCAAAATTGTCACGTCAAACCATCATCCGGTGCAATATTAGATGCTACTAGTTGTCATCTCCATGCAGTTCAAAGGAGCCAACCAATTAACATACCATCTCTTCACCAATATCCTCTAAACAGTAGCTGGATAGCTTAAAATGGCTTCCACTCTATCTAGCAATGCTTGCAACTGCCCAGAGTTCATGTTGAATAGTGGCTCATCAGTACCAAGACCCCTGTTACATGAAACAAACAACTTGAAACCCAGAAAAAATTAATAAAACAGAGTGACATAAATCACAGAAGCACATGACCCACACCCGTAAGTTCACTGTATGTTATAATCATCATGCTTTGTAAGAGCAAAATTTTAATTCGCGACACCAAATAGTCGATACAATTAGAAGTTGTTTTGGAGTTATAGCTCATCTAGTTTCTTCCAGGAGCGAAATATAGTGTAGCTGAGAAGGAAGAAACTTACCCTGTGATTTCTGGAAGAACGTAATCAGCCCTCCAACCAAATCGAAAATCTACACCTGGACAAAGTCCAAGAGTGGTCTTATTTCTAATTCGAGATACACCGTCCCCACCCAAACATGTGGTGAGCTTCCATTTCCAACTAATTGCACTTAACTGAAAATTGTGGCCTATGCCAACCTATAATTTTCAAAACACACCAAGCTGACTTCCCAAAAGCTTTAGCGAGTACCGCTCAATACCCACAGAAGTTAACAGACTTATTGATGATTGAGAATATTCAGCCATGCAGGACAAAACAGAGGTGAAATCAAAGAAGCCTCAAACCTGGAGATTTAAGAATTTTGTGACAGGAATCTTTTTTGAGAGAATGCGCACGTCTTGATGTATGGGTTCATAGACAAACTTCCACAGACAATCTGGGGAAAGAGGCTTGAACACAAGCTTCGCTTGAAAATCATTCCTAGGAGCATTGTAAAACTGAATCAAAATATCAAATCCAGATGTCATAATGAGGCTATATTCCATAACTGCATTAACTGAACAAGCAGAGTTACAGCAGGCCTTAAAGGCTCCAACAAAAATTTTGCTCGATGGCCAATCGTTGGAGCACTATAAGACAGACTCAAAGTTTTGAGGACCGTGAATATACAAACATTAAACACAAATATATTCTTAATTGTTCCACTTAAGCTGAAGTATGGTGAATGAGGGCACAAAAATCAAAATATCTGATGAATTATAGTCGCAGTCAGAGCTTATAGAAGAACAGAAGAGACAACAAGAAAAAGAAAGTCCACGTTCATCTACATTATGCGATTATAACTGACAGAAACTGTATTAGGTCAATAAAGATGCAACAGTGAACACAAAGCCAAGCCAAGCAATGAATTTATGGAAATTATAGCGATTAGCATATGTTGATGGAATCTATGTGAACAACTGTAAGGCTGTAACATCCTGCATGCCAGATCTTGTACAAGTCTGATCAACATGCTCAGCCAAATGAGGTTCAACCTCATGGAGATCACTGGAAAAATAAAAGTGCTCCCGTTAATCTACTCAACTTCCAACATCTTCACTAATCAGACATCAGTGAAAACTGTAACAAACCTCTTTTTATCTCCCATGAGAGCAAGGATTGATATCTGAATAGTTCAACACTCTCCGGATTCTCCCTTACATGTGGACTGACATATTGACTTAACACGGAGCCCTAAAATGGACTTAAATGCATGGAAGCAAACGAGAGGGCCTCAAGTGTGTATAAGTCATGAAGTTGCCATATCAATTTTTCAGGTCAATCTATCTGCAAACTTAAACTAGACAGAAGCATCACTAAAAATCCTTTGACATTTTAAATTCTCTCCCACATGCATGTTAGAAGAGTAGTCAGTAATTTAGGAACCAGTGCCACAATCTCTGACGCTAATTAAAACACGAAGTTGCACCATCCACACACTGAAATATCCAGCACTTGTCTTCAAGACCAAGGAACGAGCATGCGTATCAAATTAGAGCGGAACCACATCCAATATGCATACCCAATCCAAGTCAGCAACATAAGAATTAAATTAAGAACGAACAAGTTATTCACATTAAAATTGACCCAAGCTTCAGATACCATATGCAGATGACCTCAAAACGAAACATTTCATTCACTCCTTCCAGGCCTTAACGGTTTGGTTCATCTTTCCACACCTCTCTCAACAAAATTAAGCCACTAGATCACCCCTTTTCATTCATCCAGGCCAATCATACTTGCTAGAGACCAAACTCCAAATACGTGGCAACACAAAGGCAAGCAAAATTTAGGCACATCAGAAGAAACACCTCCAGATTAACACCGACTCGGATTCCCTGAATTTCTTTCCGAAACTTGAGGAACAACTCGGAGGGCATCAAATTGATGCTGTACCGTTCGTCCCACGAGGTGGGTTCTTCGCCGGCTGGACTCGTCTCCATGTTCAAGCTCCCAACACTGCAAAACTCAATAAAGAACAGTTCTTTTCCACCATACAAAAATCGCCAACGCGTTTCACTCAAGACCCAACTCTCAAAATCGAGAACTCGACACTCATCACTAATCCGACACATCTTCGGAGATAACACAGTCCATGTGGAGTCGGTTTCTGGGTGCCTTGACATGAACTGAGCTGCTCTGCATCTGTCAAATTAACATCACAATTCGCATCAAAACAAGCGATGAGAGTGTAAAGCATACCTTCGAAACTAGAAGAACAGGACTCTGTTGGCGCCTATAGAAGTGTGGTTGAATGGCGAAGTAAAAAATGGGGATGAAGTTCGCAGCTATGACAGTAAAAAATGATGGCGGTACCCGGACAATTTGGGGTTCGCATCGTTTGTATTATATACTACGAGACTACGAGTACGAACGAGTTTTGCCGAAAGAGGGAAAATTGTTTACTCGGCCAAAAAAATGTTGATTTTACTGTCTATGCACGGAGTAATTATAGTTTCTCAGGTGGGCCAAATTAATAATGAATATGTCAATGGAAGCTATTAGCATGTCAAGAAAGGATTTATATAACTGAAAATTACAAATTGATAATTTATGACATATTTACTTCAAATTAGATTTCTATCCAAACTAATATTTATCTTATGAAAAATCTCAAACTAGTACTTTTGATATAATTTTACTCTCCATATTATATTCCAAACTGCTAACAGAGATTGATTTGGGGTAAATGTGTTATGGGTTATCAACTTTTGTCAAATGAAAATTAGTTGTAATAAATGGGTCATAAGAGACCAATTTGACTAAATTTTTGGGGGCAAATATATGAGACGAATATCGCGCCACACCTCTAGAGTTCTTTTTAACAATTCTTATAATTGAGTTTGCTGCAATGAGTGAACGGACATTACAATGTAGCCTAACGCATGTACAAATATGGCTGAATAATGTCTTCGGAATGAACTACGAGTTTGTTTTTGTGCATTGCTTGATCAAATTGTACGTAACTGTGGACGTCAATTGCTTTGGAATAGAAAGTAATGCAGTGTTTTTACGTGCTTTTTGGAAGCATGACAAGTAAAAAGCCTCTCTGGAGTTGTTCCATTCTTTATACTGGAACCATCGTAGATCAAACGCTCCCTTAGTATCAGACCATTCTTGTTGGACCACCAGATGGTGACAGTAATCAACAGACCAGCCGTTGATGAGGGAAGATAATCTCTTAAATCGCACGAACATGAGGATTCCTTTGTGTAATTATAAAGATTATGCGGGTCGGCTTCAACTTCATTCAGGTCTTTCTTTATTATTATCTCTTTACCAGATTTGACCATCTTAAATAAAGCAAGACTCGACTTTATGAGAGGACGAAAGAAAGCACCCAAAAAGAGGCAAAGGGTGGGTCTTTCTTTAGTATTATCTATAGTCCAGATTCATGCATCCTTTGTGGGATACCCTCTCTTTGAAGTTCTTCTGAGGATAGAGTTCTTTTCACAAGAAATTCTTCCGGTCAGTTTACGCAGGTGATGCTTACGTTGAAAATAGGTACGAGAAAAGAAGCAAATGATGGTTTGGCATAAGATTATCTGGTTTACTCCAAACCTCCGGAAATTTGAATTCATTATGTGGCTTGTTATATTAAATATGCTGCAAACATTTGATAGAATGAGAAAGTGGACTTCAATTGATGATAAGTGCATCCTGTGTTCCTCTTTTCCCAAGTCTTAGGAACCATCTGGTCTTCTAATGTGCTTTCTCTAAGGCTGTATGAACAATGGAGTCATCTTCTGGAGCTGCTGGGATTTCATAGGAGTTTTGGTGCATTGGATATTGAGTTTGAATGGATTCTTCGAACGTCTAAAGGGAAATCTCTGCTTATAAATGCAGTTGGGTTTAGTCCACCCAGTTTACCTCACAAGTTGAGCAATGAAAGGATTAACTTACCTACCAAAAATAAAACAGAGAGAGAGAATTTGAGTTCTTTCAAATTTCTATATTACATGCCATTTTTTTCTTCAATTCATGAGCTTGTTCTTCGCCTGTTTACTGTGCATTCAATTATAATCTGTTTCATGATGCCATATTTAAGCTTATGTTTCAAACATCCTATTTTCATAAGAGACCGAAGAAGTATATCAGTAGAAGGTACGTTGTTTATACATCTGATACACTCAACATTTTCATCTTGCACATAAAAATATTATCTATCATATGCAGTTAAAAGCTGGAGCTGAAATAATGCTCGTTTTCGTTTATGCAATCCCTAATATTTGGTGACTCAAGAAAAAATTGGCTGAACTATTTTCATCGTAATTATCATCAGATTTGGCATCAAGATTTACAACAAATGGAGCATTTTGCAAGCACTTCGTTTCGAGTCATCGATATACAATATGAAATGACGCTCCAAGAAAGCTTGAAAAAGCAGTGAGGCAACGGTTTTCCTTGAAAGCAAGACAGCCCGGGATGACTCCCCAAACTAATTTCTAGGCGCATGACTAATCTGATGGAGGTAGTGCTCTTATTTGTTTTATTTCATCTCCATCGCCGTTGAGTCTCAGTCATATCCATTTATACCCATTTTTACTCTGTCTTTGTTTCTTACTACTAATTTTAATCCATTCATAAAATTGAATTGACTCACTTTAAACTCAACCCAGCAGATATGAGTGGAAAAAAGGTAACCAAACAAGGTGCAAATCCAGCAAATTCCCCTGGTCAGCTGATACGGCCCCTCAGCCTGTATACGCAGACCAAACTGGTTCGTTTATAGGTCTCCATTCGAAAACTCTAGATTCTTGAGTGACTAATTACTTATTTTTGGCCTCCTTAATTGAACAAATACGATCATTCTTGTTGGCCCCTTGTGGTTTTACGGATCATCTCATCTCTTTCAAGCCAAACATAGTAAACTTACCTTATTCACTGTAACTATGAATATTATTGTAATTTTTTCACAGCAATTCAATTATCACTATAACAATGGCTATTATTATTTTTTTCTTAGAGCAATATAATCTTAGAAGTCAGAAGTACGCTTGCATATATATAGACCTCAGAGAAGAGTGAATCTAGATAGCTCTTATCACCATTTTGCTCATCATTAGGATTCCACTCGTTTATAATCTTTCAGCACAGCCCATGCGTTTGCATTATCATAAGTAAATTGTGAACAAAAACTATTAAACCTAAGTGACTTGATAATTCTAGTTCCAATTTAATTAAGGCTTGAAGGGTACATATATATCTATGTTTATATGGATGTAGATGTATATAATACTGTATCATGTCTATATGAAAGACCAATTGTTCATCGTCGGTTTATAAACGAATGATAAAAGAGTCACTTTTTTCTTGAGCCACCATAAAAGGTTAGAATGGCTAAAAAAACTAGAAGAAGAAGAAGAAAGAGAAGCCTCAAATTGATCGGCTGTTATGATTTTAAGTAGCCATCTTTTGCTTTTAGCAAAAGAAAAGTAGCTGGGTAGCATGCACATGTTTTATTATTTTTTAATGAAAATTATTTGATGTTTCCAACTGTCTCGGACTTGGGCTGCATTGATCAAGTGCATTCATAGGTTAGATTTGAAAATTTTCTTCTCTCTTTTTGTTGACTATTATTTGGTCATTTAAATGCGCATTTAGTAACGATTCTATTTCCGGGAACAATTTTTGATTAGAAATGATTTTTTTTTAATTCTATTCCCAGAAACAATTTCTAAGCATTTTAAACCGTTTGGTAACTGTAAAAAATTTCTGATTTTGGAATAGAATTGCGTTTGGTACCGTGCTCAAAATTTCTACTCCAAATCATTTTTTTAATTTTTAACTAATTTTTTTTTTACTTTTTTCCTTTTTTAAAATTTTTTTTTTCCTTTCTCTCTCCTATTCTTCTTCTTCAAGTGGCCGGTCATATGATAGCTGGCAACCTCCAAAGAGTGTTGCCAGCCCTTGGCAAGGCCGGCCCTCATCGGCCAAGCCTTGCTGGTGGCTAGGCAGCCCTCGTTGAGGCTGGGCGAGGCCCGCCTGGCCACTGGCGAGGCTAGGTGAGCCTCGCTAGGGTGGGGCGAGGGGTGAGGCTCGCCCAGCCTCGCCGATGGCCAAGCAGGCCATCGGCGGGGCTAGGCAAGGCCCGCCTTGCCGATGGCTAGTCTTACCTCGGTGAGCTCGCTGAATTGGTTACCGACAATCGGCGGCGATAGGCAGTAGACGGCGGCAGACACGGCGGTGGCAACAGATGAAGAAGAAGAAAAAGGAAGAAGAAGAGAATATGGGCTTGATTCTTAGATTTGTTCACAAGACAAGAATTAAGTTTTTTTTTTTAATTATTCTTGATTCTGTTCCAAATCTACTTTCGGGAACAAAAAGAAAAAATAGAAATTTGTTTTACGGGAATAAAAATTTTACCAAACACAATTTTATTCTCAAACTGTTCTTGAAAACAAAAAAATCAAAATCAGGCATTGTTTGGATAGTTACCAAACATGCCCTAAAAATCTGCATTATTACGAACCAACTTTCTCCCACATCCACATGTGTTGAAAAGTGACTTGGGTTGAAGAGTGGGGCTTTGGTGATATCAAATTGAAGTGTGAAAAAATGCATGAAGGTTTTTTTTTTTTTTTTTTTTTTGGTCAGTGCATAAAAGGTTTTTTTTTTTTTTTTTTTGTCAAAGTTGAATGGTCGGTGCATAAAGGTTGAAATGATTGATTTGTGCAGGAATCTAGAAATGTGAAATTTTGGAGGACCAGTGGATAAGAGATGACCAAGAGTCAACGGCCATATCCACACTCTCCATAAATCTCTTTCCTTTCTTTCCTCTCTTTCGTGACGTGCACAACTTGAGAAGAGCCCTTGTCCGACGGGGCACACAAAAATCGTTCCATCTTTATTTTATGTTTTTTTGCAAATATGAGCTAATTTCAGTGATTGACTTTCCATCTAAATCTATATCCTCCCCATTTTCCTTACTTTCTCAACGACTAAATAATTTCCCTATTTAGTTAATTATTTTTTTAAGAAAAAAATTCTGATATTGAGCTTTTAAAAATACTCACATTAAGCTAAATACATATAAAAAATTTAATAACTAAGGATGATGATGTTCTCAATTTATGAGATAAATTTAAAGATGTTCATGTATCTCTTTTACGCAAAGGTTACATTAGCTCAAGCCACACTTTTGGATGGTTTTTTTAGTTGTCGATGAAAAGACAAGAAAAAAGAGGTAAAAACAAAGATTTTTGCCATGGTGCTTAGAAAGTACTTGTCAAAGGTGGTGAATAAAAATATTACGGATATGTACATATTGGAAATTACAAACATCTTCATAGACCTAACTCAGAAATGTTTCAGATTTAAGGCCCACTATCCAAATTGTTGGACTTATGAGTTCGGCCATTTCATGATGGTTTGGACCATATTCAGTTAAACCCAAGGGGGGTTAAGTTTTCTTTTTCTTTTGGTGAAACGAAGGCCATCGTTCAAAAATTAAACCAGTCAAGTTACATCACTCGTAGTCGAAATACTGTCAAGTGCATCCTTACACAAAGTATCTTCGATAACGTTTGGAATACTTGTGAAAATAGTAAACTGCATATGCTACTACTTACCCAAACTAGCCAGAGCATGCGGTGCATCCGTTTGCTTCTCTGTATATATAACGCTAAATTGACGGTATGCCTGCATTCTTTCCTTGCAAATTCCTGCACTCACAAGGAGAGGTTCTATGAGAAGATAGTGAGACTGTTTGTTCTCAAGAGCATGAATAACCGCTAAAGCATCTAATTCGTTATGCAAATGAATAGCACTATTCGAAACACTAGGTCTAATTTTGCCTCCTAACGTCCAAATCTCAGCAATAAAAGCATTCGTTCTTCCTGTGTTTCGTGGAAAACAGGCTATCCAGCTCCCCTGATGGTTTCTCGAAAGAACTCTCGTTCCTGCTTCTCTGTTCTCCACAGACATGAATTGCTCTGTCGGAGTTAAGCTTAATTTCCCATTATTCAGGTTTCCTCCATTCCATTCCCTGCCTTGATGAAAAGAAGAGTTATTTTCCTCTTCCTAAAGGCTTGCAGAATGAAGAAGCATACGCATGCAGACAAATCATATAAAGACGAAAAGGAAGTTGCCTTCGTGTTATGTGAGTATGCTAGAATAGAACAAAAACAGAGTGCTCGTGTGAATGTGTCTGGGGTTGACGGAGAGGAATGCAGAGGAAGTTAGCTTCGAAGAACACTGCAAGCATTCGTTTGAGCGCGATTAAACTCCTGGCTAGCACAAACAACACAAGCATCGCATGGAGAAACTGTTGTTGGCCCAACACTTATTGACGAGGTTCCTACTGTCTGGAACATATTTGATTTTGATCTGCAATTGTTCTTGTACAAACATGGTCAGTTAGCCCAATTGAACTTGATAAGCAACTGTTGGGATTGCTCAACAGAATGCTAATACCTTCATCCGAGGAGAAGCCAACTAGTATATATTAATTGCTCCACACTACACTAATTATCCAAGGGAAAAGTGCCAAAAAAGTCTTAAACCTATTACATTTATGACAATTAAGTTCTCAATCTTTTAACTATATCAATTGAGTCGTAAATCTTTTAACGATTTGCTAATGTAGTCAAAAAATCGCTCACATGGATGCTATGCAAACCAGTGTTAACATAGAAATTTTTTTTTGAATTTTCTAATATTTTCGTGGATGATTAGAATATTTTCATTCATTCATTTTTGTAAGAGAAATAAATTATTATTTTTGCTTTGCGGAATGAATGATCAACTCAAACAGTTAGCCGCTCAAGCTGAAATGCGTGATCGCATGTCCTCCGTGGAAGATCAACTCAAACAGTTAGCCGCTTCCATGCAGCTTGTAATAGCTCAACTTCAATCCCTCCAAGTGAACCCGATTCCTCCACCCACTCTTCCCGAGATAGTAGTCCCGAGGCAGGCAAATAGAGCTCAAATGGGTGAGGACGAAATGCCCGAGCTGGAAGATGACATGGCCCTTGTTGGAAATGCCAAGCTGGACAGTGTTCCAAAGATAGATCAGGATGAGCGCGTTGCAAAGTTGGAGGAGAAAGTGAGACAACTGCAGGAGCCACAAAGCTCACTCCCATTCGACCTCTCGGTTTATGAGATGGTCAAAATGCCAGAGTTTGAGAAATATAACGGTACATCTTGCCCAAAATCTCATCTGCAGATGTATCACGTGCGCATGGCCCAGCACGTAAAAAATGAGTCCCTCATGATCCAATCGTTCCATGCGAGTTTGACTGGACCCGCACTAAGTTGGTACGTGATGAAGAATGTGAACCTCCTCGACACCTGGAACGAAGTGGCTGACGCGTTCCTCAAACAGTACAAGTTCAACATGGACATCGCACCTTCCCGAGAAGACCTGGAGCGGATGGAAAAGAAAAGGAGCGAGTCATTTAAAGAATATGCTGTAAGATGGAGAAACCTGGCGGCTCAAATCACTCCTGAGCCTACTAACAAGGAGTTGAAAAAGTTGTTCGTCAAGACTCTCCCGTCTGAGTTCCGTACCCGAATAGCTAGCACGTACGTCGAGAGCTTCAACCAACTTATTCCGGTGGGTGAGCAAATCGAGATTGGGCTAAGAGATGGATGGTTCAATGAACCGACCCATCAAGGCAAAGGTTCACCATGAAAAAAGACCAAGAACCTAGTGCAGAAGTCAATGTTACGTATGCACAATCTAGCAAGCCTCCAACTGCTCATGTCCCTAAGAATCAACAAGGCGGCGTCCGTCCAACCGTGCCTCGGCAGTTTTCTAGAAGGCAGTTCACTCCTCTTCTTGGCTCCCTGTCCCAAGTCTGGAAGGTCCTACAAAAGAAGGGGTTGCTGTCCTATGAGCCAAAGTGACCCAATGCTGAAAAATTTTCTAACTACGACCCCTACAAGAAATGCGAGTATCATATGGGGGAAGTAGAACATTCGACTGATGAGTGCATAACCTTGAAGCACAAGGTCCAAAACTTATTAGACACCAAGGTGTTTGCCTTCAATACCGGTCAGCCGAATCATCTACTTGAGCATGAGGATAGAGTGAATGCTATTTTAGAACATGACGCCGGTCGAATCAAGAACTCGAAGGTGCACGTGATGGACACTCTGGGGCAACCAAATGATGAATGGGATGGCATGGGCGAGCCGACACCCCCAGAGACGGAAAACCTTGATGATGTGCTGGAATGGGTTACAAACTTGTTTGACGACCTCATCATAGGAGCCATTGATGAAGGACCTCCTGAAGGGATGGGCCTTGGCCCACAAGAGTAACCTTTTTACTGCTTTTGCACATTCCCCTGCGTGGGAATTTTTATTATTTTTTGAGAGATGTTTTCAGTTTCTTTTTTCTTTTAGTGATTAAGTGTTGCATTTTTTCCATCCAATAAATGTAATCGATTGATGAATTTCAATGAAATTACAAGTTTTATTTTGAGGGCATGATGAGGTACACTAAACCAGCCTAGTGATGATATTCAGCTGATAAAAGAAAAAAAAATCCAAGGAGAATTCTGAGGCCTGGGCTTCATCATACTTTGTTATGTCAAAATATTTCAAAAAATGCTTTTCCAAATGCTTTTCAAAGAAAAAAAATTCAAAAAAAAAATGAAACTTGATTTACTGTGTTTGTCTTTTTGACCCATCTACTTCATGTTTCAGGGACGGTCTTATAGCATGCAAAGGTGTGAAAATGGTTCAATCCAATTCCAGATTCTGGGGGCAAGTTTTCTCCAAATTGCAGCGGCCCATATGTGGTGAAGAAGGTATTCCCTTGAGGTGCCTTGATCCAGGCGGAAATGGATGGTCGTGAGCTCTTCACTCATGTTAGTTCTGATACTGTCGAGAAGTATTATTCATGATAGAATTTGCCATGTCATGTTTTGAACTGCGACCATTTCTATGATGAGCAAATTGCCTCAATGAGTTGAATTGTTCAAGTTTGTTGCAAATCTTGCATGTTTTTCATTATGAATTGTGTGAGATAAATTGAACGTGTCAAATGAGATACTTCAAGATGATGAAAGGCGAACCTTATTTCATACACTGTTTCACACACTAACCCCTAGTGAGTCGTGTGAAAAATTCCATGCTTGCAAGGAAGAGGGCTATCTCGCAAAGGGTACGTCAACCAAGGTGATGAGAGGCATTCTTTTCTCTATCCCAAACACTACAGGTGATCCATTATTCAACCCCTTTTAGCCCCATACACTTATGGAGATTTTTTTAAAATTATCTCTATCAAGAATCATCCCACACTAGGGCAAATTTAAAATGAATGGTAGGAATCTTTTTGCTCACACTTGCATCAATCTTCGAGCATCGCTTTTGCAGTGTAACTTACGCGGTAATTCAAGTGCCTTAGGATGACGAAGAGCGATTCTTTCTTCATCCTACACACTCTTGACTATTGCATAGCCCACTTGAGCCTATAAATTCATTTCATGTCAAACCCAGTTGGTGATCATCCCTACATTGGGGCAAGATGAAAGACAATCATTCATGTAGCATGGTCTAAAATGCTCATAAAAGAAGACTGTTTAAGTCCAAAGAGAAGAAGTGCAAAATAGGGGCATGAAAAAGCAGTGTGCCTAGTAAAAGCAAGGCCAATGCCCAGAAAAAAGAAAAAAAATCAAACTCTTGATATAGTGAGTCGTATCCCTAATAAGGCGATACTAAAAAATGCTGTCATAATCAATGGAGTTGTGATATGAAAAAAAGAAAAAAAAATCTTCGACAGTGGAGAAGGAAAGTGGTGGAAATGTCAGGATGATCACCAACTTTAACCCCCCTAAACACTTTTTTGAGCCTAATAATCCTTTCATTTCTCAACCCACGAGCCAAGCCTATGTTACGTCCCTTGCAAAGTCTCTTCAGATTAGGGCATTTGAATTAACCTAGGGGTTCACATGTTTTAAGTATCGCTCGAAGAAGTGCGAGCAAGATTATTCCTTTCTTATTTTGCAGGATTCTTGACTTGTAAACCTAGAGATGATTACAGAATATCACTTATTTTTTCAAAAGCCTCGACTCAAAAAGTCCCATTTGTTAAGCCGTTGACCAGGTCCACATTACAGTCCCTGTTAAAACCTTGTTTGACATGACGATAGTGAGGTAGAGTGATTCTTATATGCCCACATTAATTGTTGGGGTGAAACAGCATTTTCAATGAGAGTGAGTGAAAGTCCTTTCAAATTGAAAGTTTCTCATTTGACATTTTCAAGATGTCTTCATTACAAGAGTGAATTTTCTTGGTTATAACTCTCCACATGGAATTCTGGTAATAATAGAAATGAGTGATGAATGCATCTACTTGTTATTACTGACCATGTTTGACTGGCAAATTTCTCATGAAAGTCAAGTAGCAATTAGCCCTGAGGCATTGGGATTCGTCCAAACTGTTTGGTAACCCAATTGATCAAGCCTCCATGAATGGAGCCCCGGGTAAGTATCAAATCTTTCAAAGTACTCAAGGTAAGACTCAGGTAACTCGTCTTCCAATTTGGATCTACATGCTTAAAAAAAAAAAAAAATTGAGCATCTCCTCCAATCTTCAGAAATTGAGAGTCTATGAATCTCACCAAAATCTTTCAACCCGATCTTGACATCTCAGTTTGAATCTGAATGTCTTAATTCTTTTCGTTGAACATTCCACTCTGGACGTGAATGTTTTTCGATTTTTCTTGTTATACCTTAGTTTGGATCTAGGTATTTCAAGTCCTAAAATCTTGACATCTCAGTTTGGACCTGGATGTCCTATTCATTGAACATTCCACTCTGGACGTGAATGTTTTTTGATTTCTCTTGTTATACCTTAGTTTGTATCTAGGTATTTCAAGTCCTAAAATCTTGATATCTCAGTTTGTACCTAGATGTTCTATTCGTTGAACATTTCACTATGGATATGAATGTTTTTCGATTTCTCTTGTTATACCTTAGTTTGGATCTAGGTGTTTCAAGTCCTAAAATCTTGACATCTTAGTTTGGACCTGGATGTCCTATTCGTTGAACATTTCACTCTGGATGTGAATGTTTTTCAATTTCTCTTGTTATACCTTAGTTTGGATCTAGGTATTTCAAGTCCTAAAATCTTGACATCTCAGTTTGGACCTAAATGTCATATTCGTTGAACATTTCACTTTGGATGTGAATGTTTTTCGATCTTTCTTGTTATACCTGAGTTGGGATCTAGGTATTTCAAGTTCTAAAATCTTGACATTTCAGTATGGATCTGAATGTCTTAATTCTTTTCGTTGAATATTTCACTCTGGATGTGAATGTGTTTCGATCTTGCTCATTATATCTTAGTTTGGACCTAGATATTTTGAGTTCCAACATTTATTTCCCGTTTAGGCGACCGTAGAATGGTACGAGTCCTAGATAACCATAGTTCAGGCGACCGTAGAATGGTACGGGTCC
This sequence comes from Eucalyptus fibrosa, assembly GCA_017140475.1. NCBI lineage: Eukaryota > Viridiplantae > Streptophyta > Magnoliopsida > Myrtales > Myrtaceae > Eucalyptus > Eucalyptus fibrosa. The sequence continues at coordinate 53,520,849 of CM029507.1, read as the reverse complement.
TAGACAACATTCAGGCGACCGCAGAATGGTACGAGTCCTGGGAAAGCAGTCACTTTGCAAAGTCATGTTACTATTCTGGGTGACCGTAGAATGGTACAGGTCCTGGACATGTAACACTAATCTGTCTTGAGTTACTCTACCATCCCCGAAGGTAAGTCATTCCAAGTAAGTTCCTTTATCATTTGCATTAGCATTTCCATGCATCATATAAATTTCATTTCAAAATGGGATTCATTTTTCAAAAAAAAAAAACAAAAACAAAAACAAAAAGTCATTTAGTACATGTGCATAATTAAAATTAGGTCTCAATTTGTCTTTGAAGGCAACCTCTACGAGCTCACCTTCAAAGAGGGGCAGCTGCTGACACCTAATTTTGGAAAAATAAAATTGCCTTTTGAAAAGAAAAAAAAAAGGGGAAAATTGATTTGATTGATTATGCATGGAAGTTTGAAATTCTGATGAGCATTCAGATTTTAATAAATGTAGAAACAATTGAAAAAATCAAGCGAACAAAGAGTAAGGATTTTGATAAAATGGAAGGAATCAATACAAAATCGAGCTGATTGCGAAATCATATTCCGATTTGCATCCATGATTTAATGCAACAGAAGATGGAAGTTTAAAATTTTCCATAGAAAGCGGCCGATCGGAACCACTATAAAAAGGAGTTGACCGCACACGGGGTTTAGCGGGGGGATTCAAAATTTTGGAGAGCAAAATACGTGTGGAAGTTTTGTTTTTTCCTTAGATTGATAGGAGTTGAAAATTCAAGAGGAAAAAGAAAGAATTCGTTTGTTTGTGAAAGAAAAAATAGTGCTCCAAGGAGTGGACGCGAGGGGACGTGAGAGAGAAGAGGGAAAAATAAAAACTTGACAAGACTCCTATTGTTCATCTTCTCCGAGGGGTTCTTTTTACTGCACTACTGTTCTCCGAACTGCACCCCCGGTTGCCTCCGCACCGCCACCTCGCTGGTCCGCTCGCCGACACCAGCACCGCCCCCACTGGTCGTCGCGTCCCCACGCCACCTTGCCGTCGCTGACCCGCCTCCGCCTGCAAGCCAGAACCCAATCCATTGCAACGCTAGTTTTCCCCTTCGCCGGAGCCTAACGACCTGTGACCCGCACCAGCATCTCCGCCTCCGTCGCCTCGCTGCAGCCATCAGCAGCCCTGTCGCCGCTCGCCACCGCTCCAGAGCTCCTCCCTTAGCCGACGCCGCGACCGCACCATCAATGCTGCAGCAAGCCCTCTTTCCTTAGGTAGTTTAGCTTTTTCTTTTTATTTATTTTGTTTAGGTATTTAATTTATAATGGTGGATGTTAATATTTGTGAATTTAGTATGCATTATAGGTAGAGATTTTGTCCGAAATTAATATAATTATTAATTTGATCCGAGAGACATCGGATCATTTTTCTAATTATTTTTAATTTTTGTGCTTTTTGGTAGAATCTCAATTGTTAAATCATAATAATTATTTAATTTGGTCCGTAAGACTTCGGACTAGATTTTTTAATTATTTTGAGTTGTTGTGATGATTAGGGTTAGAATAATTGTTAATTTAACTGTGAGACGACAGGTTATTTTTTCAATTATTTTGATCCTTTATTTAGTGATTATATTAATTGTTTAGATTTAACCCTAATTTAACAATTATTCAGCTTAAAAAAACTAAAAAAAAACTAAAAAACCAAAAAAAAATCAAAATATTCAAAAAAATTGCATGAGCATATAGGACATTAGGGTTTAATATAATAGACACGTAGGTTTAATTAATCAAATTTTTAGGATTATATTTCTAGGATTGCATTTTTAGATAATATTTTTAGGACTGCATTTTTAGATATATATATTTTTTTAAAAGTTAGGATTAGACTTAAATAGCCTTTTTAGAGTCTTAATTAGCACATTTTCATATTCTCATCCTCTTTTTTTAAAATAAAAAATAGTTTTCTAAGATAGGATAGGGTTTAAGTCAAATTAATTCCTAGAATAAATTAGAAAATTATCCCTTTTAGATAGATTAATTAGGGTTTTTCATAAATTCTGAATTCCAATAAAAAAATTGCAAAAATACTAGGCGCATGTTAACTAGTTCGCATAATAAAGGCATTTAATCAGAATTTGTTCATTAGTAAAATTAGGTCATGAGATGCATGTTAATTAATTTGTATAATAGACCCATTTAATTAGAATTTGCATATTAATAGGATTAAGTCATTTAGTTTTAAAATGCATTTTTATAAAAGAACTCCAATTTTTAAGAAAACCAAAAAAATGATTGCTTACTTTGTGTGATGCAATTTATTTATTTGAAAGTTTTAAATAATGGATGAGCACCCGTGTGGTCACCACATTTGCATGATAGTTATTTAGGTTAAAATAAATTAGCTGCTTGCAAAAACATTTTGAAAAATTAAAAAGAAATGGTACCGAAAGGGCATTAGAAAATTCTAGGGTAACAAAGTCCCCGTACCCTTAGTCTTTGGTTCGTAGGAGTAAAATAAACCCCCATTTATTTTACTTGGTGTCTAATCGACCTACCATAAATCGATTAGTGGCGACTCCTAATTAATAACCTTTTGCATGTTAGATGTTTGAATCTTAAGTCGCGAATTGGTACGAGCTTGGGAGAGCCCGAGCTAAGTGTAAAAACTTAGCAGTCCATTAACCTAGTTTTAGGTGATGCACCCAAAAAATAGGTCGCGACACAGAATATATAAGTTTTATGTACAACAAAGTGTTAGCCTAGATGTTGAAAGAGTTTCTTCTTCTCATTGTGATCTTGGATACCAGTCATATTAGAATCATTTCAAGGGTAAAGTCCCGACTGATGTGAGGCTTTGCCCTTCACCTAGGAAGGTGAACCTTGTGGTGCATAAGAGCTGGGCCCGATATCGCGCAACTCTTGTAAAGAAAATGTCCTATGTATATTCTCAAGACTGTACAAATAAAGCTCCAGTAATCGTATTTTAAAAATTTAACAAGATATGATAATGAGAATTATCATTAAGCGGCTATTAGATATATGAAAGGAAAGATTTCTACCTTATACCATTGGATTTGTCTTTGCATTTGAAATACTACTCCAGCCACGTTAGTTACCGCATCGAAGCTGGGGTGGTACTCTGCCGCTTCATAATTTGCTGCTGCGCCCATCATCTCCGTCGATTCTCCCACTGTGGGCCCTGGAACTAACGACAACTCATTGGTTGAGCTTACCTTCAAAAAGAGACTGAGAGTCCTTTCTTGGCGAAACGCCACAACCCGTGATGTCAACCTTGTTGACACCTAAATTTTGGCGACCAATTTAATCATTTATCATATTAAAAAAATTAGGGATTAATTTTAACCCCTAAAAAAATATTAGTTAATTAATTAATTGCATAGCATATAGTTTTAGGTGCATTTATTTTAATTTGCATTTACATTGGGCAGGTGACAAATGGGTTCAAATTAATGGTTCAGAATATTAATTTGATGAATTGGACTAAGCCCACAAAGGGAGTAAATTGGCCCAAGCCCGTATCCTCGGAAAGATTTTACAGATTGATTTATGCGAGATTTCACATTTTAAAAGAATCCTCTTGCAATCCTAACTCGTATCAAAAGCAAATATTACGTTTGGAAAAAGGAATTTTCGTGGATATGGATTTGGAAAAATTAAAACCCTAACTCGTGGTCTATAAATAGATTAAATGCGTAGGGTTTAGAGGAGGAGGCCACACATTGAATATATGGCCACAATATAGAAAACATACGTGAAGGAGAGGGAACGTGAGGGGAAAGAGGCTGGCTTTCTCTCTGCAATGGCTCGTTGAAGCTTCCTCACAGCATCTCGGCACAATCTTTAGCAAATCTCTACCACATTAAACAAGCCTTCGAGCCAGCATTGGAGTTCCAGCAGTCGTATGAGTTTCCCAAAGATAGTCCAGCAACCTCCAGGTGAACATCCAGCAAGCCAGCTCCAAGGTGTCCTTGGCAGGTTTTCAGCAAGATTCCTGCCACGACTAGCCTTAGTCGTGCCTCATCAAGCAGCTGCAGGGTTTCTCGAGGGACGTCAATAATCTCAGTCGAGAATTCCATCCTCTGGTCACGTGTTCAAGTTCCAATCGACGCCGACCTTGGAGCCTTACCAAGCGAAATTTCTTAGATGATTACCTGGTCTTCTCGAAATACCCAACAGAGACGTCCACGAGATAAACCCGGAGAGAGGCTCGTGCTTTCACTTCTCTACTGCACCCATTCACAAAGTCCACGCATGAAGAGATAGGAGAAAAATCGGGGCATAGATATTCTCAGTAAAAAAGGGGTGGTCAACTTTGAGAGGGATTTGATTGTGTTTCATAAAAATTGAGGACTAATTTGGAGTAGTCCCTGCACGAACATCTTCTTTGGCCCACCGCTTCGGGAGGTTTCTAAAGCGGTCCCAAGTTGATCACCAAGATGTGAGCAGCCGCGTCTCCACCCCATCAACGACCAGCCGCAGAGCCATCGAACATCGCAAATCACCTGTGAACCACCACAGCCACTGACCTTGAGTCGTGCCGCCCCGAATCTCCTTTGCAGCCCAATCCATCACCGAGGACGTTCCTTTCACGGCCACCCAAGATTCCTAAGCCTTTGTTCTGGCCATCATTGGTGAATCACTCCAATAGACTTAAATCTCAACGATGAAGCAGACACGCCTTGCACAAAGCACACTAGTCTTTCCTTGGAGGTTGAAAATTTAAGTTTGGATTTTAGAAGGTCAAAGTTTGACAATCAGTGGGATTGTCAGAAGGCTAGTGGATTTCCTTGCGTCACCAAATTCCACAAAACCAGCATTGGGAGACCAAGATTCGCCGTCCATCGAGGAGTCCCTTGCCGAGCTTACAAATTTTTGTTTCGCGGGTCTCGTGGAGCCCATCGGGTGATTTTCGAGCAACGGAGCACCACCACGTTGCATCGCGAGTAGCCATTCGAGGATCGGAATTTGGAAACCAATATTCGAGTTAGGTGAAAATCTTATATATTTTGATTTTTGAAAATTCCATTACCTTATTTGGGATATTTGTTGATGCATATAATTGAAATTCCCGATATGCCATGATATTCGCAACTCGAGTAGCCTCCTGAATTAGGAAATTTTCCTAATTTCGCAACGTGCGTATGATTGACAGTCCGATTTCACGCTCGAAATACGACTCGCAATCGCACGGAAAAATCGCCGATCCGATCTCACGCTCGAGATACGATTCACGATTTTATTTGAAAATTGGCCAATCCGATCTCATGCGCGAGATACGATTCGTCAATTTATTTCCAAAATGGACATAGATGATATCTTGCCTGATTTGTTGCCGTGTTGTTCTTGATGTCTTATTTCGATATCTCCCGTAAAAGAAAGGAAAAATCCGAAAAAATCTGAGTTAGATTAGATTTGTTTTAGAATATTCATGGTTTTAGGGTTATCCTACATGTTTAGAATAGGAAATTTATTTATTTCGAATTTTTGAAAAAAACGAAAATATCCAAAACAAAATGCATTTGTTTAGGATGTTAGTTTTTTTTTTTTTTTTAAGTTGCATGTGGCAATTTTTTTAATTTCGAAATTAAGAAAAAAACAACAAAAAATCATCATGCATATGTCATGTAGAACTAAGGCGTTTAAATCAATCTTTTCAGATAGATTGCATCTTAGGTTAGAGATTGCTAGGTAAAGATAATATCCTGGTTTAAATTAGGGTTTAGTCTGACCTAATCCTTAATATAAGTTGGATAAAATCTTAATTTAGCTAGATAATTTTCATATTTTTCTAATTTCGAATGTAGATTTTAATTTAACATTGCAGATGTTTTCGTTGCTTTGAGGTAAGTCCTGCAATTTATTTTCTGCTTACTTGGGTGTTAAATTAGTGGTTTGCGCATCCGCATGATCACCTTACATGTTAGGAAAATAAACTTAAAATCAATCCAAACTGCCTGCCAAACATTTTTCGAAGTAAAAGAGAAAGGCACCGAAAGGGCGTTAAAGAAATCTAGCGTAACCAAGCCCCCGAACTCATAAATCTCTGGTTCGTAGGAGTAAAGTAAATCTCCCGTTACTTTACTTGGGTTCCTAATCGACCCACCAAAAATAGATTAGTGGCGACTCCTAATTGAAAATCATTTGTATGTTAAGAACTTGAACATAAGTCGCGAATTGGTATGGACTTGGGAGAGCGCGAGTTAAGTCTAGGCTTAATAATCCATTAGCCAAATCCTAGGTGGTTCACACCCGAAAAATTGGTCGCGACAGCTTGGCGACTTCGCTGGGGACTTGAGTTAAAACTCTTAGTGGACTTAGGCCAATTCTTCTTTTTTTTTGAAAAATGTTTTATTTGACAACGAGGATTCTAGGTACGCCCCTAACATTTAAGGTGTTAAATGTTTTTGTAGGATGGGAGGTATAAGGGGAAGTGTTTGTTAACCTTTGTTTTGCAGGGAGGTGTAGGAATGTATGGTTTATTTTCATGAATGAAGTGTTGCTTGATATAAACTGTCGTGCATGCCTTGCATCTAGCACCACACTATTGCACACACAACCTGCCGCCGGACCTGGGCCGCATTAGGATCATCTAGGATGGTATTGAGGTGTTTGCCACTTTGACCGCATGCTCGCGGTATGGGTTGCCCATCTCAATCCCGAAGTTTCTTTCATGGTGTCAAGAGTACCCACCTCGGTCCGCATGCTCGCGACCCGGGTCGGCTCTTTGACTAAGCCGGAGTCATGAGGACCCGACATAGTCCACAAGCTCGTGGCTAGTCTGATCATCCTTGTGGCTCCACCTTGATAAGCCTTATAGATTAGAAATCGAGCCACTTACCATGCGCATGTCTATGTGGTTGCCATTGATTTTCCTTGGTGAAGTAAGTCTTCTATTCCTATACTATGCAATTTACTTTTGGTTCATCCATGACAATCTAGGTTAGTCATTTAATCTAATTCATTTGTCAATTAGAAATGAAATGAGGAAATTGCCATGCAATGAATCATTTACAAAAAACTTTGGAGAATTTGTTTTTACATCATGTCTAGAAAATTTGGTTTTACTAGGATATCCATTTTTAGGAAATTCCCTTCTTGCATAGACTTTTCATGAATAAATAAATAAAAATAGAAAAATCGATTAGATCATTGTCATGGATTGACTCTCCATTTACACCTCATGCTTACATGTTCTCGTTTATTTCCTTTAGGTGATTATGGAGCGATCTCGCTCACCCATCCGTACACGGCCGAGGGCTAAAATAGCGGATCAAAATGAGGTGCTGGACCGTATCATTGTCAATATAAACAAACGAATTGCATACCTCCAAAGTCAAGTCGATGAATTGTCTGCTACTGTGGCTTGTTTCGTCAAGCAAAAGGGCCGTGATGATGTAGGTGCTCTATCTTCAGTAGGAAACTATGACTCAAAGAAGAGAGCCAAGAGGACTTTCGAACCGTCCTATTTTCCTGAGGTAGCTGAATTTGATGCCACTATGAAGAGACTAGTGATATATCTAGAAGGAATAATCTCTGACCTAGAGGATTTGGATCACAAGATCAAGGAGGGTGAAGAACTCAAGCACACATGATTCATGGTCCTCCATTTCCTCATTTAATTAGGGGCATGCACTTTCCCCTACGTGGGAATTCTTATCGCTTTTTAGGGATCGATTTAAATTTCTTTTGTGCTTGAGCATCACATTCCAATAAATGTGATTTGATTGATGAATATCAATAGAATTACAAGTTTTGTTTTGAGGACATGATGAGGTACACCAAACTAGCCCGGTGACCATATCCAACAATGAAAAGAAAATATCATCCAAGGAGAATTCTGAGGATTGGGCTTCTTCATGCTTCCTCATCCAAAAAAAAAGTCCAAAAAAAAAAAAAAAAAATTTCAAGCCATTTCCAAAAAGCATGCGTTAGATTAGCCTTGTTTAATTTTTTGACTCATTTACTTCATGTTTCAGAGCATTACTTTCTTGACCCAATAAGAAAGCATCTGAAAAAGGCACATCAGGTCGCAATTAGTTCAATTGTTACTCAACAAATTTCTAAAGAGTTAATGTCGGTCACATCTCGATACTACTTGAAATATCCATCTTGAAAGGCCAAACAAAATGTGTTCTATTTCCATGCTTGACAGAATTTTCATTCTCGCCCATTAAATGAGGGGCAAGTTAAAAGAGGATCATCCATCTTTGGTGAAAGAGGTACATCTCATCTTTGAACATAAATAATTTTGGGAGATGTCGCTTTGTTCTTTTCCTTTCAGATGACGAATTGGGGGCACTACAAATTCTAGTAGTGACATGACTGAGACAAAATCTCGATCTGAGCGAAAATGGATGTGCAATTTGAATATACTTTGAGTTGCATAGTATCCTATTCATGCACATTCTCTTATGCAGGGGCAAAAGCAAGAATGGAGTATTCATCAAATCAAAAAGCGAATTTTCACTTTTGATTGATAAAGACAATCCAAGGACATCCATTGCTGAGACAATCCCCTTGCAAGACAATTCCTTGAATGAATGCTTGAAATCATGTTTGAGTGTAGTAAATTGTTTGTTTTAAAGTCACAAACGCTTTTTATGCTTAAAGTTGCTAGACTCTTTTGAAAAGAGAATTTTCATATTTATTTAGCTCACCAATTTCATGTGGAGATTTGTCAAGATAGACAACTCAATGGAGTGACTTCAATGCTTAAGAATGCTGAATGAGACGTATTAGGATGATGAAAGCCAAGCCTTATCCTATACACAGTCCCCTACTTATACACTTGTGAGATGAGTGTAGGAAGTTCCATATCCGCAAGGTAAAAAGTTCTCTCGTGAAAGGTACGATAATCGAAATGATGAGGGGCAATTCATTTCTCTATCCTAAACACTACAGGTGATCCATTGCTTAACCTCTTTGAGCCCCCATACACTTGTGGAAATTCTTTCAAATTACCCCTGTTAAGAACCACCCCACATCGGGGCAAACTGGAGGGTAAGACAGCACCATAAGGTGAATGAAATGGATTGAAATTTTATTGCTCTCACTTACATCAATCTTCAAGTCATGCTATTACATTGAATTCATGTGGCAATTTAAGTGCCTTAGGATGACAAAGAGCAGTTCTTTCTCTATCCTACATACTTATATCCTTTGCATAGCCCATTTGAGCCTACAATTTTTCATTTCTTCAAACCCAGTTGGTGATCATCCTCCCACACTGGGGCAGGTCAAAAGGCAGATGAAGACTCTTGAAAAGTTCGAGTGTCATTGTTTTTCACATTCATAGAATTCAAAATAGAACTAAGGGGCATGAAAAAGTAGTGTGCCTGGTAAAAGCAAGGCCAATGCCCATGAAAAAAAAAAGTGAAAAAAAAATGAATATGAACTAGGGGCATGAAAAGCGGTGTGCCTGGTAAGAGTAAGGCCAATGCCCATAGGTGAAAAAAGAAAGTCAAGATAAAGTGACTCTCAATTGCAAGAATTGAATCCTGATGGAGCAATACTCAAAGAACTCAAAAGTTGAACTTTTATAATCAATGGGGCATTTCATGAAAACAATCCCCAATGATGAAAAAAAACCGGTGGCAATGCCAAGATGATCACCAACTCTCACCATTTACACACATTTTGAGCCTAATGATCATTTCATTTCTCAACCCATGAACCAGCCTACGTTACCTCCTTTACAAAGTCTCTTCAGATTATCGCACTTGAATTAAGATAGGAGTTCATATGTTTATAAGCATGGCTCGAAGAAGTACGAGCAAGATTATTTTTTTCTCATTTTGCAGGGTTCTTGACTTGTAAACCCGAAGATGATTAAAGAGTTGTTCTTTCAATAGCCTTGACTCAAAGAGTCCCTTTGTTAAACCGTTGACCAAGCCCACATTACGGTCCTCGTTAAAGACCTCTCAGATTGGTAAGGTTGTACCGCTTGGGAGAATACTTGGACCCTTGTTGGTATGATGATAGTGAGACGGAGTGATTCTCATAAATAGCCTCTAAATGAGAGTGAGTGAAAGTCCTTTCTAACTGAAGGTCCCTCATTTGGTATTCTTAGGAAATCCATGTCATGAGTGAAGATTGTCTTGAATGATAATTCTCTCCAGTGGAAATTTGGGGCAATGTAAAGGTCATGAGCCCGATTGAATTGATAAAAACTTCAATGAATTTTGAAGTGTGCATTCCAGAATAGCCTTAATTGCTTATTTCTTTGGTAAATGCATTTTTGCTCTAAATCATGTTTGACGGGTAATGTTTTCTCAAAGACACAAGAGCTCCTAACATTCAGGTTCCTTCCAGAAACCTTCATGAACATTCAAGGTGCATCCTTGATGTTCTTTGAATTTATTTCTACCAGGAGATGAAAGACCTCCACAGGATATCTAAATTTCAAAAGACATATCCCTAAGAATCAGATATATCACCAGGTAAGTATATCTCTACCATACTCTAAAATACTTGTCATTGTGCAGGTATTCTCTCTCAAGTGCATCGACACTTGACTTGGTCAAGCTGTCCAATTATATCGACCTGGCGTGCTTTCATAGCCCGGAGTTCTTGACCTGGTGTGCTTTTGTAGCCCAAAGTCCCTTTAGTAGACCCGACGTGCTTTTGTAGCCCGGTGTCCTTCATATTGACCTGGCGTGCTTTGTAGCCCAGAGTCCCTCTTAATAGACACGGCGTGCTTTTGTAGCCCGATGTCCTTTATATTGACCTAGCATTCTTTTGTAGCCCAGATTCCCCTTCATTGACCTGGCGTGCTTTCGTAGCCCGGAGTTCTTGACTTGGCGTGCTTTCGTAGCCCAAAGTCCATTTTATCGAAACAGCGTGCTTCCGTAGCCCGGATTTCTCTTATCGACTTGGCATGCTTTCGTAGCCTAGAGTCCATTTTATTGAAACGGCGTGCTTTCATAGCCCGGATTTCTCTTATCGACCTGGCGTGCTTTCGTAGCCCAGAGTTCATTTTATTGAACCGGCGTGCTTCCGTAGCCCGGATTTCTCTTATCGACCTGGCGTGTTTTCGTAGCCCAGAGTCCATTTTATTGAACCGGCGTGCTTCCATAGCCCGGATTTCTTTTATCGACCTGGCGTGCTTTCGTAGCCCAGAGTCATTTATATCGACACTCAATGGAGTTGTCCCCCAAAGATTTTTCCTCCAGATTCAATCTGATTAAGGAGACCGAAGAATGGTTCGAGTCCTGGTCGGATGATTTCTGTCGCAAGGCTGGGCGATCGAAGAATGGTTCGGGTCCTAGCCAAGCAAAACCTTAGTCTAGGCGACCGTAGAATGGTACGGGTCCTAGACAACATTTATTGCTCTAACAGGCGACCGTAGAATGGTACGGGTCCTGGAAAAGCAATTTCCCTATTCAGGCGACTGTAGAATGGTACGGGTCCTTGAAAACACCTATTCCTTATTCAGGCGACTGTAGAATGGTACAGGTCCTGGAAAATGAATCCCCGTTTAGGCGACCGTAGAATGGTACGGGTCCTAGACGAAACCTTTCTGCCATATTGGGCGACCGTAGAATGGTACAGGTCCTGGGAAAGCAGTTCCTTACAAAACATTTCTGCCGTACTGGGCGACCGTAGAATGGTACGGGTCCTGAGAAAGCAGCTCCTTTATGCCATACTGGGCGACCGTAGAATGGTACGGGTCCTGAGAAAGCAGTTCCTTCACAAAGTCATGTTACTATTCTAGGCGACCGTAGAATGGTACGGATCCTGGACAGGTAACACCCACTACCTCGAATTACTCTATCATCCTCGAAGGTAAGTTATTCCAGGTAGGTTCATCTATCATTTGCATTAGCATTTCCATGCATCATACAAATTGCATTAAAAAATGGAATTCATGTTCCAACAAAAAATCATTCATTGCATGAACATGACCAAAATTTAGGTCTCAATTTGTTTTTGAAGGCAATCTCTGCGAGCTCACCTTCAAAGAGGGGCAATCTTTGCGAGCTCACCTTCAAAGAGGGGCAGCTGTTGACACCTAAATTTTGGCGACCCATTTAATCATTTATCATATTAAAAAATTAGGGATTAATTTTAACCCCTAAAAAAATATTAGTTAATTAATTAATTGCATAGCATATAGTTTTAGGTGCATTTATTTTAATTTGCATTTACATTGGGCCGGTGACAAATGGGTTCAAATTAATGGTTCAGAATATTAATTTGATGAATTGGACTAAGCCCACAAAGGGAGTAAATTGGCCTAAGCCCGTATCCTCGGAAAGATTTTACAGATTGATTTATGCGAGATTTCAAATTTTAAAATAATCCTCTTGCAATCCTAACTCGTATCAAAAGCAAATATTACATTTGGAAAAAGGAATTTTCGTGGATATGGATTTGGAAAAATTAAAACCCTAACTCGTGGTCTATAAATAAATTAAATGCGTAGGGTTTAGAGGAGGAGGCCACACATTGAATATACAGCCACAATATAGAAAACATACGTGAAGGAGAGGGAACGTGAGGGGAAAGAGGCTGGCTTTCTCTCTGCAATAGCTCGTTGAAGCTTCCTCGCAGCATCTCGGCGCAATCTTTAGCAAATCTCTACCACATTAAACAAGCTTTCGAGCCAGCATTGGAGTTCCAGCAGTCGTATGAGTTTCCCAAAGATAGTCCAGCAACCTCCAGGTGAACATCCAGCGAGCCAGCTCCAAGGTGTCCTTGGCAGGTTTTCAGCAAGATTCCCGCCACGACTAGCCTTAGTCGTGCCTCATTAAGCAGCTGCAGGGTTTCTCGAGGGACGTCAATAATCTCAGTCGAGAATTCCATCCTCTGGTCACATGTTCAAGTTCCAATCGACGCCGACCTCGGAGCCTTACCAAGCGAAATTTCTTAGACGATTACCTGGTCTTCTTGAAATACCAAACAGAGACGTCCACGAGATAAACCCGGAGAGAGGCTCGTGCTTTCACTTCTCTACTGCACCCATTCACAAAGTCCACGCATGAAGAGATAGGAGAAAAATCGGGGCATAGATATTCTCAATAAAAAAGGGGTGGTCAACTTTGAGAGGGATTTGATTGTGTTTCATAAAAATTGAGGACTAAGCTGGAGTAGTCCCTGCACGAACATCTTCTTTGGCCCACCGCTTTGGGAGGTTTCTAAAGCGGTCCCAAGTTGATCACCAAGATGTGAGCAGCCGCGTCTCCACCCCATCAACGACCATCCGCAGAGCCATCGAACATCGCAAATCACCTGTGAACCACCACAGCCACTGACCTTGAGTCGTGCCGCCCCGAACCTCCGTTGCAGCCCAATCCATCACCGAGGACGTTCCTTTCACGGCCACCCAAGATTCCTAAGTCGCTGTTCTGGCCATCATTGGTGAATCACTCCAATAGACTTAAATCTCAACGATGAAGCAGACACGCCTTGCACAAAGCACACTAGTCTTTCCTTGGAGGTTGAAAATTTAAGTTTGGATTTTAGAAGGTCAAAGTTTGACAATCAGTGGGATTGTCAGAAGGCTAGTGGATTTCCTTGCGTCACCAAATTCCACAAAACCAGCATTGGGAGACCAAGATTCGCCGTCCATCGAGGAGTCCCTTGTCGAGCTTACAAATTTTTGTTTCGCAAGTCTCGTGGAGCCCATCGGGTGATTTTCGAGCAACGGAGCACCACCACGTTGCATCGCGAGTAGCCATTCGAGGATCGGAATTTGGAAACCAATATTCGAGTTAGGTGAAAATCTTATCTATTTTGATTTTTGAAAATTCCATTACCTTATTTGGGATATTTGTCGATGCATATAATTGAAATCCCCGATATGCCATGATATTCGCAACTCGAGTAGCCTCCTGAATTAGGAAATTTTCCTAATTTCGCAACGTGCGTATGATTGACAGTCCGATTTCACGCTCGAAATACGACTCGCAATCGCACGGAAAAATCGCCGATCTGATCTCACGCTCGAGATACGATTCGCGATTTTATTTGAAAATTGGCCAATTCGACCTCATGCGCGAGATACGATTCGTCAATTTATTTCCAAAATGGACATAGATGATATCTTGCCTGATTTGTTACCGTGTTGTTCTTGATGTCTTATTTCGATATCTCCCGTAAAAGAAAGGAAAAATCCGAAAAAATCTGAGTTAGATTAGATTTGTTTTAGAATATTCATGGTTTTAGGGTCATCCCGCATGTTTAGAATAGGAAATTTATTTATTTCGAATTTTTGAAAAAACGAAAATATCCAATACAAAATGCATTTGTTTAGGATGTTTGTTTTTTTTTTTTTAAAGTTGTATGTGGCGATTTTTTTAATTTCGAAATTAAGAAAAAAACAACAAAAAATCATCATGCATATGTCATGTAGAACTAAGGCGTTTAAATCAATCTTTTCGATAGATTGCATCTTAGGTTAGAGATTGCTAGGTTAAGATAATATCCTGGTTTAAATTAGGGTTTAGTCTGACCTAATCCTATTTATAAGTTGGATAAAATCTTAATTTAGCTAGATAATTTTCATATTTTTCTAATTTCGAATTTCACATTAAAAATACAAAAAATGACATAGGATAAGTTAGTTTCAATTCCTAGGACAGATTGCATTCTTTTTTAAATAAAATAAAATAAAAAAATGTCATTGCATGTCATATAGAATTAGAGTTGGTAATTATTGCTAGGTCTATTTAATTGGAAATTGCTCGTCATTAGAATTAAGTCATTAGATTAATTTAGATTGCACATTTAATTATTGCATTTCTTTTATCCATGTCATATAGTTTAGGCTATATTGCCATGCCATATCACTACATGTTAGATTAGTAACATTGCATTGCATGTAGATTAGATTCTCATTAAGAAAAGTGAAAACAAAAATTGGGAAATTGCGTGTTAATTAGAAACCATATCTAGGGTTGTTGATGTAGATTTTAATTTAATATTGCAGATGCTTTCGTTGCTTTGAGGTAAGTCCTGCAATTTATTTTCTACTTTACTTGGGTGTTAAATTAGTAGTTTGCACATCCGCATGATCACCTTACATGTTAGGAAAATAAACTTAAAATCAATCCAAACTACCTGCCAAACATTTTTCGAAATAAAAGAGAAAGTACCGAAAGGGCGTTAGAGAAATCTAGCGTAACCAAGTCCCCGAACTCATAAATCTCTGGTTCGTAGGAGTAAAGTAAATCTCCCGTTACTTTACTTGGGTTCCTAATCGACTCACCAAAAATAGATTAGTGGCGAATCCCAATTGAAAATCATTTGTATGTTAAGAACTTGAACATAAGTCGCGAATTAGTATGGGCTTGGGAGAGCCCGAGTTAAGTCTAGGCTTAATAATCCATTAACCAAATCCTAGGTGGTTCACACCCGAAAAATTGGTCGCGACAAACCTGTTACCGGATTTATCGAGAGGAGAAATCCAAATAAGCTCAGGAAAAAATTGAATACATAGCTTCACGATTTCAGTGATTCCCCTTACTGTTGCTTCACCCAACACGTCCTTCTCTTGTAAAAAATTGGTGATCTCGGTAGATGTCTCATGAGAGATCGCAATGCAAACACTTTTTGCCAACTTGACAGCCGCCACGTGTCTTAACTTCATCTCATGAATCCTCTTGATTATAGGAACTACAAAATATTAAAGAAAAAATGAAAACGGAAAACGAGGAGTCGGTGATTGGATTTTACTTGAAAAGAAAAAGTAGTCCAGCTTTGCATCCCAATTTTTGTTATCAGACGCAACAGTTTACCAATTGTCATATTTTCCCACAAAAGCCCCTACCACATTAGCTTGGGTTGGCGGGAGATTAGGAAAATGATCTCATTCTATTTATAATTTTTTTTATTCTTTTAGAAAAGCTAGTTTAATCTTTTTTCTTCATTGGGATTCAATGCAAAGTGTGAGTTAGTAATTGCTGGTGCAAAGTACTAAAAAGGTATAAAGTCATTTTTGGAATTTTTCAAGAAAAGGTTTATATCATGTCTGGATGAAAAAAAAAAAAAATTGGATGTGAAGAAAGTAAAAGTGATTAGAGGGCTGAAGAAAGTGATCTTCCTTGAAGTTTTTTTTTTTTTTTTTGGTCAGTCCTACTCTAGTCATACTCTACACTCACTCTCAGACTTTTGCCCTACTTCTTGCAGGGCGTGGGAGTCGAAACCCACTCCTGAAACTGACGCGTCCCCACCCCATCCCCCCTGAAAAAGTGGGGATTTGAACCCCTCACCTCCCCCTTCCATATTGGAATAGCTCTGAAAATAGCCATGCCAACGACATATGTCAAGCTAGAGCAAATCACAGTAATCTTTGCATATATAAGATTATTTTAGATAATAATATGCAATTATGCATAGTAGCTAGTGATAAAAAAAAAATCATATTATACGCACAATCCATTGTATTGTTAGTCGTGCTCAGCACAAGAGCAATTTTTTTTTTCTTTCTCCATTCTATCTGTCTCTAATAAAAACAAAAATTCCACATGAGGTCACACAATGGTATGTGATGTTCGTCACACCTAAATGACATAGTGAGTAGAGTTAACTTGGGTCTATTCTAAAAAAAAACTTCTGATTTAATAAAAATACGTAACAACACTATAATTCTGTTTCCTTTTTGTTCTTTGACATAGATAGAAGAACTAGGGACAAGGCTCAAGAGTATTTCGGGTGCATCCAAAGGTGATGACAAATGCAACTACGGGCAAAAGTTGTGAATAAGTTTTGCAAACCACAGTAGTTTTTTTTTTTTTTTTTGGCGGTGAGGTGGTGTTAGGGCTCAGATTTGCACACATTGAATGGTCCACCTTCTTAGTCTCCAGTAATCTTAAGATCGATTCTCCCATATCGGCCTAATGTATTCGGGATCTTATTTTTTGGAGTGCTTCTAACAAATCTGAAACACAAGATTATAGGAAGAGGAGAAAACTCCTTTAATCATTAGCTTGTTGGTACAGGATATATAAATTAGGAGTGGAATTTTGTGATGCATGATTTCGTTGAGACTCACAAAATTAGCTGCTGCTGAAATATTCTTCTATTCCAAGCCCTCCTAAGCAAATTATTTTGATTTTCCCTACATACTCCTATCCCTATACTTCACGCCTTTTTAAAGTTGCCAAATAAAAATGTAAATTTACTCTGTTAAATGCGATTAAATGACAAACTCATGCCTTCATCTATTGCAACCTTATTTCATAGGCAATGACGTGAGGGGCTTGGCCCCGTTCTCACACCCACTTCCTGCACCCTCTCAACGTGTTCTTTCGTGTTGTACTTCTCCCGTTATGGAGGAAACAAATACATAATGGATTCATTGTTCTTATTTTTCCAGAAAGATTTGCATGCTCGATAGAGATAATTTTCTTATCAAGAAAGAAGGAGAAGTGCTAGGTTTAGGTAACTCTTATCCATATTTTCGGCTTAGATCATTTAGCCATAAACAAGAAATTCCTAGGTTGACGTCCAATCTTGCTCGATATTCAGTTTCAAGTATTTTTTTTTTGACATTTTTTTTATAAATTTTGCGACTATCGCAATTAGAATTTGATGAATATCTAAAAGGTTTCAAAATATTAAATATTAACACAGAAAATCATATATAACTTTGTTTGAGTTTGACTAATTTTTTGAAGGATTTTTATTAGGTCCATCGATGTTGTAAATAATAAGTTACACATTTACTGTTGGACAATTGACCCGTGGAAAAATTTAATTTCAAAACAAACTTCAAACACATGGCACTCATCCAATGGTGAATGTGTACTCACACAAGTAGTGGGCCTAACACAGCTTCTTTTCCAAATTATGGCAAAGAATTAAGTGGGAATTTCTTTCTATTTGCAAAAGAAGTCAAAAACAAACAAGCCATAGACTTTTAGTTGGAGAGAGTTGGATAGAGATAGAGATTGTATCTTGATAAAATGGAATCGTACCTGCAATTTTGGTGGCATTCCAAAGTGACCTTGTAAGACATTGAAGCGCTACAAACAAATTGTAGAGAGAGCTCAATCACTAGATATGAAATCAGTGTAAGACCTTGTAATTCATTTGTTACATTGTCCAATCAATTAAGTTATACGATACTTATGCATTTGGTTGAATCATATTTGGTTTCTAGAGGATAGCTGATCCATAAAGTAGTTCGATTTCAGGTCATTATTCAAGTAACACTGGGTCAAGGAACCAGAATTGTCGCGACCATTAGGTGTCAACAAGAATATATCTTGCAAAGAAATGATCATTTCTAGTTTCTTTTCCTAGTATGGAGGGAATCAATCTAAGAAAATTGATTGAAAGTTCTAAATCATGAAATGTCCTAAGATAATGCCCAACAGCAAAAATGCATACCCACCCAGATCTGAATTTTTATCTTTTGGTTTGGAGTTCAAGTCCACCGGGATACCTTCAGTTCAGAGACAAAAGAGCAGGTGACCAGGTTGATCTTCTTGAAGGGGAGTCAGTAATGAAGGGGGATGCGAGTGCAGAAAGTACGGACATTTGTATATCAATGCTTCCACAACACTCAGCCTGGTTCCGCTGGGAAAGTGAGACTCCTTCCTCACCATCACCTCCAGTATTGTTGCCTTGGATCGTGTGCTTCTCATGGTAAGTAAGTTCTTGTATCGCCCAACTAGATAGAGGGTGATATCTATCCAAATTCACCAGCAATGTTGATCGGGGATATAAGCTAAGTCTATATCTCCGCTCATTTCACATTAAATAACTTCTAAAAAAATGTTTTCGGATTTTCCAACGTTCTTTTTCACAACAAAATGAACTGGCAGAGGAAAATATTTTCATTAACGCAAAAAAGGTTTTCTTAAATAGAGGAAAATGTTTTTCGTTTTTCAAGTAGGGTAAAACATTTTTCTCACTCAGTCTCTCTTATCTCTAGCCTCCAACTCTCTCTCTCTCTCTCTACTTTAAAAAATCCAAAATTTTAATTATTTTTCTTTTATTATTTTTTTTTTTTTTTTTCTCTTTTTCATTTCTTTCTTTCTTCTTTCTTGGCCTATTGCCAACCATAGCAACTAACCATAGGCAAGCCTCAAGCTTACTGGCCTCAGGCGAGCCTAGAGCTTGCCGCTTGCCAAATCAACGAGCTCAAGCTAACCACTCGCCAAATCAACGATCATAAGCCTCTAGTTCACCGATTCGATGAGGCTTGAGGCCAATGAGCTCGAGTTCACCTTTGGCCGGTTGCCAGCCATCGCTATAGCCAACAACCTACCAAAAAAGGAGGAAAATAAAAAAGAAAAAAGAAAAAAATTAATTTTTTAAAAATTTTTAAAAAATTATCAAAAGGAGTGCATAGAGGAAATACAAATCGACTATACCGATGGAGAAAATGTTTTCAAGTTCATTTTCAAGTCTCAGTTGAACATTAGAAAATATTATCATTTTCCTGAAAGATGATTTTTTGAAAAATATTTTACAAAAGTATTATCCTTTCGCGAAACAAACGAAGCCTAATAAGTGAAAGAAGAAACAGATGGAATTGAGATAAAGAGCGATGGTGATCTTACCATGATGACCAGCGAAGCTGAGATCTACAATGATATCAATCGCGAAGGGAATGCTGAAGGGTTGACTTGGCCCACCGTCTGTTGTGTTTTTCGCCAGGAACCAAGCAATCTCCTTATGCATAGAAGCTTCCTTAGCAGATATTTCCAAAGGAATCCATTTTTCATTATCTGTGAGTTGCGTCAACCTAGGATTACGTCTAACTAATGCCTTGACCATCCTTATCCTTCCACACAGGACAGCAATGTGGAGGGCTGTGCAGCCGTCACAATCCACCATTTCAAGCTCTTCCGAATGTGGAGAAAAGAGCTCAACCAGGTTCTCCAAAAATTGGTCTTGTGCACTCCAAGCGGCTATGTGAAGCATTGTTTCTGATCTGCTTGTTATTTTGGCCGTCCTTGAAGCAGCATCTCGTTCGAAAAATCTTTTAGCAAATTCCCAATCGCTTCTGAATATAGCTTGGATCAATGGTCGGTAAGAGTGTGCAACCACTCCGTTTTCCAGTATTTCTGCAATGGATGAGAACTTTTCAGGCCAAGTTAATACTTTTTTTTCTTGCTTACAGTGAGAAGTGTCCCAGAAAGGAACAATTTCATGAAGATCCGCTCCAAATATTAATTTCAAAATGGAATAACCCTTCCAAGGGATAACGCACCTGGAGCAACTCTTGATTGAGAAGGATCTGATGGAACGCTTACACGAACATCTTCAATAAATGTAGGAGAAAAAGTGAGCACAAAGTCCTCCTCAAATTGATTTTCTTAGCCAAGGTCAGGGTTATATTTGTTCGATGACAGAGCAAAGAAATAGAATTATGAAGAAAATACAAGTTGCGGAACATTTTAAGACCATATCGCCTATGTCCTAATTTTTCTCGCTTGGAACTTGGATAGATACCTGCTGTTGGTTTTGCAAGATTTGACCCTGCTGTTGGTTCTGCATGATTCGACTTTTCTTGTTCTTCACTTAATTGCGCCTCCATTGGATTGCTCTCCTGGTTGGAGTCTTTGAACAATGAAGTAAATGGAGAATGCGAAAAATGGGTAAGATATTCAGTTATCAAAGAGTTCTAGTTTCCCTAGCGGGAGTTTAGCCCTCCTTTATATACAATTACCTTCCTTAAATTAAAGGTGAGCCTCTACAATTACAACAAGCAAGCATATCTTCTTCTTTTTTCCACTTTATGGCAGTAGGATTACTTGAGTGTAAAATAGTTTATCATAGTCCTCTGCTGGTTACCTACACCTTCGTCACGCCTGGATCCCTCTATACACGCCCACAGGACCGAAGGTTCCCTCTCTGGTTTCAGGGAGCTCTCACGATTCTTCTCCCTCACCTCGCCATCCTAACGAGCTCCCTCACTGTAACACTATCTGACCCTCTAAAACAACGTCCCACGGTTGCCGACACCTACTCGACCTCAGGTGACAGCCGGTGTCGGCTCCGACGAGTTTGGCCGAGAAGCTCTGTTTTCGGACCCTAAATTTTCGCCCTTCAAGAGCTTGCTTTTCTCGTTCAAACCTTTATTCATCCATTCCTGAAGTTCCAGACGTTCATCCCACGCCTCAGTGGCTGCCATGGAAGCACTGGTTTAGCCTAAAACTGCCCTTGCAGAGACGGACTTGACAGCTCCCCTGTCTTGGCGTTTTTCCTTGATTAGAGTCTTCCGCCGGGGCCTCACCTCACGGCGGTGCTCCGTTGTCGTGCCTTTATCACGATGATACTCCCACATACAGTGGCACCTCTTGTAATCGTCGCATTGGCCTTGAATAGCCACGGTATTACTCTGCTCTGTTCTGCTCTGTTTCTGTGTCGCTGCTCCGTTTCGCCCTGCTGTTGCGAGTATAGAACGCCCAGCTTGCCAGCTTCGTTGATTGCTCAAAACTGGAACATTCGCTGGATGGAAAGCAACAGCTAAACCAAACCTGGAGAGAAACGGAAGAAAATAAAAAAAGGATAACGCACCCAGACAACAGGGAGAGTGGGAGCACTTGGTATATCAGTTCATTTCTTATAATTTCTGCGGAATCTTCACCACTTCTTGTGCACGCACACTTGGTATTGGAGAACTGGGGATGAAGAGAAGAAAACTCGAACTGAAATTTGCGATTCTGTTCGTGAATAAATACTGTTCCTACACCGTAAATGCCGTAGTAAGGAATACGTAAAGCCACCCGGCAAGGTTCTTAAACTTCTTCGCATGGTCTCTCAAAAAAAAAAAAAAAACGAGGCGGAAGGGAAAGAAATTTTTTTCGACCGACAAGAAAAGAGATTCAGAAAATCACCTGAAAACGTAAACAGCAATTATGAAAGAGGAGATGCGAACAATCATGCCTGTTTTTCGAATCAACGGTCATAACCCACAGTCACAAAGTGATTTTCTAGGATTAATGTAAATACTAATAAACATGAAAATATAAAAATCATTTTTTTTTTCGGGATCTTTTATTTCCAAAAATTACCATCTTCAGTTTGCCAGGTGCAAAGCGCCAAAGTGCCGATCTTTGTCTATAAACAACATGCACTTTTTCCTTTTTCTTTCATTCTCTTTTCCACCAAATTCAGGACTAATCAGAATTATTATCTATCAAGCTACATACGCGTTAATTTTATAGCTGAGACGGAAAAAGATACTGACCTCCTACAACTCTGTATCTATGAGTGCGCGCGCGAGTGAGAGTGGCGAACTAGGGCCGGGCGTGGCTACATGATGGTGTCGCCGTTGCCCAACCTTCAGCAATGGCTTGACATCCGTCATCGGGCTCAAGCGGAGACACTGCAGAGAGAGGCTGGCAAGGGTCTCGCGTAACTTCAAAACGGTATACTTAAGTGTCATTTTTTTTTTCGAGTAGAATACTTAAGTGCCACCTCCAGCGATCCTTGTCGGAAATCCTACGTGACAATATTTTATTATTATTTTTTACCTCACGTGGCTCGCCGAAGCTCCAAATCGGCATAAAAAATTTAAAAAATTTTAAAAAAAAGAAATTTTAAAAATTTTAAAAATTTTAAAAAAAGAAAATTTTAAAAATTTTAATTTTAAAAAATTAAAAAAAAAATTAAAAAATTTTAATTTTAATTTTAAAAAAAATTTTAAAAAAAGGGGGGTGGGGGGGAGGTCGAACGGGCGGGTGGCCGAGGCCGAGCCCTCGCCGCCGCCGCCTCCCCGCCATCGCCGGAAGGGCGGCGACGGAGGGGGAGGGTCGGCCGGGGTTGCCGGCCCCCCGGCCGACCGACGGCGAGGGCTCGCGGGCCCTCGCCGCCGGTCGGTCGGCCTCGCGGCCTCGACCGGGCCCGCGAGCCCTCGCCGCCTCCCGACGCCGCCGGGAAGGGCCGGCGACGGAGTGGGGAGGGTCGGCCGGGTCGCCGAGCCCCGCCGGGCCGGCGGAGGCCGGACCGACGGCGGGCCCGCCAGCCCTCGCCCGGATCTGGGGCGAGGGTGGCGACCCTCGCCGCGATCCGGCGAGGGCTCACAACCCTCGCCGTCGGTCGGCGGGGCCGGCCGACCCGGCAGGCCGACCTCCTCCTCCGTCGCCGGCCCTTCCGGCGACAACGGGAGGCGACGGCGGCAAGGGCTCAGCCCTCGGCCGCCCGTTCGACCTCCCCAACCCCTTTTTTTTCTTAATTTTTTAAAACTTTTAAATTTTTCTTAATTTTTTTAATTTTTTTAATTTTTCTTAATTTTTCTTAATTTTTTAATTTTTCTTATTTTTTTAATTTTTTGAATACTTTATAATTTAATTAATTTTTATATTATTATTTACACGTAGACACGAAACGGCGTCGTTTTTGCGTTTTCTCCGCCACGTCGCGTGCAAAATGACGCCGTTTTGGACTAAACTCGCTGGAAAATTGCCACGTCAGCCATTTGGCCGGATTTTCGCCGGAGTGGCACTTAAGTGTCCCATTTTACTCCGATGATGGCACTTAAGTGTACCATTTTAAAATTATGGCACTTAAGTGTCCCGGCGTGCCAAGTTATGGCACTCCAGGTGTCCTCACCTCAGCATTTCTATTTATTCTTTGAATACAAAAGCTAACTTGAACAAGAAAGACATATAGTTAAAAATCCATTTGATTAAAATGAATTTACAGACGATATCAAGTAATTGGTACATAAATTAAAGCGTCCGGTTTACGTCGTCTAATTGAAATAAATTTAGGAACCCAATTGATTGAAAAAAGAAAGATAATGGACGATACGTAATCGGTAAATGGTCAGCACTTTTGGTCTAATAATCCCGAATGCAATATCTTAAATGTGCATTTTAATGATGATTCTTAATATATGAGTTAATCTATAGTTCCTTTAAAAGGAAGAAAGAGGGGCCTGCGCTAATTTCGGTTCTTTTTTTCTTTTGTTGTATTCCGATCCATCGCTCCACTCAAAATCAATTTGCCAGTTATGGGTACGAAAATTAAAAAAGTTGGATTTCTAGGCGGCAAAGGTGGATCCAATTTGACTTTTAGCTATTCAAGCATGATTAGCAAAGACGGGCAAGGCCGATTCAAATTGCTAACCATGTACCTTAAACAGTGGTTGAAATGATATGCGCACACTTTAATATATATACGTATATATATAATATTATGTTATTACAAAGCTCTACCATAGATCGAAATTTATATTGAAGGATTTCCACCCACAGACAATATAAATTGATTTTTACGTGAAGCTCACTCCTTCTACATCTTCCTTCATTATTTTTGTTCTATTTCCTATAGTTTATGATCCATTAATCAACACCATTAAAAATTTTACATGGCGACTTACATGGACAACGAAAGGCAAACGGCGGTGACGTGCTACCAATTTTGTCGTGAAATTATCTGACGTGGCCGAAGTTACAAGAATGACCCTGTTTGCATGTGTCTCTCTTGGTTCCTCCACAGGAATTAATTTAGGATTTTAGGGTTTATGCTGATTGATCCTCTCTGTTGTGGAAGCTTGATGCATAGCTAAAGCTCGATTTGTTTGAAGCTCATTTACTTACCGAAGAAGATTTGGATTGGATCTTTCTTGGGGTTTTCTTGCTCGATTCGGTCTTCAAAAAGAAGCTCGATTCTAATTCGGTGATCCTCTGAATCTGCAACGTAGCATATTTTCTAGAACGTGACATGTTGAACCAAATGAACAGGGATTAGGTCGATGCAAAGATGTAACAGGACAAAAGGTATGAGTGGCATTTCTTCAAGAATAGTTCACGATTGTTGGAGAAGAATCAGAGACGAGAGGCGAATCGGTTGCGGAAGCTCGATTTATTCAGAGTCATCAATATTACAGTTTCGTCTTGGAGTTCTCGCGTGTCCTTTGGCAAGCTTCGCAACGAAACAACTACCATTTTCCATGTCCATGATCATGCGTATGTTTTTCTCTTACCTTTGATCAGGAGCATTCCTTAGTTGAAGTAGATCAATTCCTACAAGCTACCTGATGATCACAACAATGCTACATATTCTCTCTTTCCAAACATTTAGAATAGCCTAAGTTCTGCTCAGAACTTGGACAATTGGTACAAGCATCAAGTTCAGCTGTTCCAGAAAGCAGGATACTCATCTAATCTATTCTCTTTGCCTGGTAAGGACGTAAGCAGGATACTGACTCTGCTCCTCAACTTTATCTTATTGATAGAGTTCCTTGCGCTTCCTGGTGCCTGGGTTTGTGTAGTTTATCTTGTAACAGGATTACTCCTCTGCTTATTTGTTTTTCACTGACTAAAATCTTATTTATCGAAAGAAAAAAAAGAAAAGATATCATTTGATTACGAGTTGTAATGATGAGGGACTCACTTATCCGACTCTGATGTTGTCCAGCTTGATTCTTTCTTTGATTATGTCTTGCTTTTCTCCAAACCTAATCTTTCTTCATCTTCTGGTCTCGGGGTGTTTACGCACGCCGTTGTTCCTTTTAACAATAACATTGTATCATCAAATCTTTTTTGCTTTGTAGTGATCTTTCGAAATTGCTTACAGATATTACCAGGGCGTCCGTGAGGCTGTTTTGGACTAAGAGCAAAGAGGCGGATGTGCATGCTGATCCAAAATGATTTAACAAGAATAATATGAACTCTCTATGGTTGCAAAATTCGTTCATTTTTTTTTTCTTGGGAATAGGATTCTTGGTAGGAAAAATATGACAAACGATCGGGAAGAACAATAAAGTCAGACTTTGAAGCTTGATATCACTTTTTAAGGAATTATTTGGCGCATAACATTGATAATGGTCACCGGCAAATTTCTTCTATAATACAACAAAGTCTCGATTGAAAATACTAAATAGTAATTATAGTACTTCTTCAGGGTCTCTTAAGAGAAACAATTGAAAATGATGACTATAATTTTGGAAAGAAAATTCAAAAAGACTTCATCAAGATTAATCCCAAAAACTAACGTACTTATGTCTGTTTTTTGAACAAAGGCAACCCTTCAGAATAAGGTTGTAACATGAATAGATACATTCTCAAAGGTTATATTGAAAAGACATAAAAAAAATCGGAATTAAATAAATAAATAATCAATAATAACCATAACTTTTTTGTAAGCAGTCACATGGTCAATTTTTTTTCATAATTATAGATCTGAATTTTTCAATAAATAAAAAAAATAATGATCGTTGATTAGTATCAACTCTTGTCTACGTGTGAACTCACATCTTTTTTATGTGAGGCAAGACACCTCTTAGTATGTTTTACAAACAAAGTAGCAATAATCTCCTACTTTGTTTGTAAAACAAAAATACAAAATAAAACGTTAAAATACACAGCCAAAATTTCCATGAAATTAATATATATATATATATATATATATATATATATATATATATAAAGGTTTTTTTCGAGTTAAATCTTTATTTAGTGTAAGTACCTCAAAACTCTATAAATGTGACAAGTAGCTTGACTTTAAATTTGTTCTTTAAATAATAGAATCGCACATACGGCACATATGCTAACTTCTTGTTTCAGTGAAAAGTTCTAATTTACCAAATACTATTATGACCTTGTGCTTGCACCTATTTCATGAGTTTTTTAAAAAGTAACCCTAACTTCCATAAGAAGTGGCATTACTTTTAAGTTCATATAGTTGAAGTATCTACCATGTGTTTCTATTACTAATAACACAAAACTAATTTGTACTATATTTCATTAAGAATTTAATTTAGCCTACAAAATGTAATAGATGATAATGACTTCTTATGTAAGGGCTAATATCAGTATCAAATAATCACTTTCAATAACTCGTTTTTACCCATTAAACCTTATAACTAGTAATATTATAGAAAATAGTCGGGTTATCATTACTGATAATTTTAAATAAAGGGTTTCAACCCAATTTTTTTGTAAGGTCATATTTACCATGTTTCTTGGTAAAACCTTTGTCAAGGGATCAGCTAAATTCTTGTTTGACTTTACGTAGACAATTGTTATGGTACCATCTTAAATCAATTGTCTCACGTACTCATGCCTTAGATCAATATGTCTAGACTTACAATTATAAGTGCTACTATAAGCTCTTGCCAAGGTTGTCACACCCCGAACCTCGAGCGCGCGCACAACCCTCGATGGTCGATAGAATTTCGCGACACTCCCAGGACTCATCGCCAACCCTTTTTCATTTTATTGCAAATGCGGAAACGAATTAATTAATCCCCTAACAACGACATACATGGGATAGAAAAGCAGGACAACTAATTTCAAATCAAATACACTTTTATAAACACTTCAAGCTTATACAAAAGGTCTATGTCATAAAGAACTACCGAGCCACCTATGCTCCTGACCCTTCCGCTTCAAGCTCTTGGCTCTTCACACTAGGGACTTGAAAATGGTTATTCAATAACCAGTGAGATATAAATCTCATCGAGTTCCACCCTTAAGCCCCGGTTAGTACACCAACTTACCTCGGGGTATCTCTCTAGAACCACCCCATTTACAAGCAACAACTAACAGTCGATTCGCATACAACTTTACTTGGTATGCCATACCATGCACGTTATAACTCAACACAATATACGCAATGCACATGGCCATTAGATGATGCAGTTCATCAATCACATACGAATCGCGTCACAAGCAATCTCACCTAATCATTGCCACACCCTACACGTTACCAATTCATGCGTGTGTCTCATGAACAAGGTGATCAATTCATGCATGACTGGAACCAATGATGCCATGATTCTCATGTGTTCTTGCACATTAGTGCGTCACCTATCACACATCAATTTATCCCACACGTCCCGATTATAAGGTAAAATCATTATGACATGTCCCATAACATGCCATACAATTTTACCCCATAATAAGGCGCAACTATCTCGCTCAATACTCCATACTAGGCTCAAGGTTCTAGAGGTGTCATCTCCTCATGAAGTCCCGATATCGTGTGGCACTTAGTACCTAACCTCAATTAGTCATAGTTCAAGTTACTAGAGGTGGCTCTCACGCAATCATACTGTTGTGTAGCACTTAGTTCTCGACCATATTAAGCAATAACTCAAGGTACTAGAGGTGGCTCTCACAAATTTCTATTATCATGTAGCACTTAGTTCGTGACCACGAAAGGTACTAGTATAAAGTTCTAGAGGTAACTCACACGAAATCTTACTATCGTGTAGCACTTAGCCCCTGTACTATGCATTGCAAGGCTTCTAGAAGTGGTTCTCATGTAACTCAAGTCTCCATGTAGCATTTAGACCTTGACTACTATAAGCAATGGTATAAGGTACTAGAGGTGGCTTACACGAGGTTTCATTATCATGTAGCACTTAGTTCTTTACCAGCTCACGACCAATCGATTCTCTTAACACAACCAACTTTTTCATAAAAGCGATCCATCTCTCATGTCCCTCGAACAATCCATTTTCCCCTCTTCGTGGAAAACATACAATTCATGCGGATGTTTATGTTATAACACATCCAATCACTTCATAGGATTAAACACACATAAAATTAGACCAATTTTCGCTTATGGATGAACAGTGCACGTGAACAGTACTCGTGTGAACATTACTCGTGAACAGTAATTTGTGAATAGTGTCGCGTGAACAGTAATTTTTAGAATTCACTAAATAATAAATTATATTCAGAAATCATTAAAACAATGATTAAATTAAGGAAACCAATCAATTAAGATAAACATGCTTAATTAATCACATAAGCATCATTAAGCTAATAAAGTAAAATTAAGCTAAACCAATTTAATCCATCCATCTAACCACCTATCTTAGGGCTAATACAACTTAATTAAATCATCTAAACTAGAATTAAATCTAACTAAACCAACCCTAAGCAAGTTTAGGTACTAATTGAATGATTATGAGCTAAACTCACCCATTAAGCGGGCCGGAGACACCGACGTGGCGGCGACGAAGGTGACTATGCACCAGGACCTCTACCATGATGATCCAAGGTGGTCCAAAGCTCAACACAGCAACCACAGCTCGGACTCCCACTGAAAACACTGAAAAACAGCCCTGCCGGAGGAGAAAACAAGTTGAACGGTTTGGCTGGAGCTCTGGCAAAGGGGTTGGCCGGCAACCAGCAGCTCTCAGGGTCTTGGGGATCTTGTGGGTGGATGGAACGGGCAAAGGAATGGTTAGAATGGGAGAAAAATGAAGAAAAACGTGAAGCAGTGTAGGCTGCAGGCGAACCGACGAATCGGCGACCAGCGGCTTGCGACGGATGTAAAGGAGGGCCGAAGGCTCCGTTCAGGACGAAATCAGTCTCGTTGGAATGGTATGTCTCTCCCAGTCACGGTGATGGGTGGTGCGTTGGCTGATTAATCCAGGAAGACCACTTTTGACTCGATTCTTCACCGAAGGGTCAGCTGGAGCAAAAACTGAAAGGGAGAACGAGGGAGAGAGGAGATCGTCTGTTTGGAGGCCGAATGGGGGAGAGAGAGAGTGAAGTGAGGGCTGAAAGCACACCTCATTAAGGCCATTAAATGGATACTTCAATTCCCCATGCATGATGACATCATCTTCTCTCTCTTCTCTAGCCTTTTTCTCCCTACAACTAGGGGCAATTTGGTCATTTCACATTGCACAATTACCATTCTGTTCTTGGGCTAAAATTGGTGGATGGGCCTAAGAAATGGCCTTGGCCATGAATAGGAATGGGCTCGGGAATTGGTTGGGCTTGATTTGGCTCAATTGGGCTTAAGGTTTATTAATGGGCTTAGAAGAAGGAATAGTTGGTTTGGCCCAGTGGGCTCATTTGCTTGGCTTAGGCCCACTATGGTGGCTGTCCCACCTTGGGCCTAAGGCCCACACTGGCTTGGCTCGACCCACTTCCTCACGGGCTTGCTTCCTCAGTCCTAAAATCCCTTTTCCAATTGCTCGGTTCAATTGGCTCGGTCGACTGTTTGATGTAGCTTCATTCAAAGTTTGTCCCGGACATTCCCGACAATTCGAAGTCCAATCCTAAGTTCTCTTGCCATGTCAATTTCACCCAATGCTATTTTGGGTGCAACTCAAATTGACGGGCGACTCCGAGGATTCACGCATAACCGACTCGTGCCAAATCACGTTCAAGACATCTCAACGCATGGACATCCTTGACTGCATGAAATTACGGAGGAAAGATTCTTATTTCAAAGTACACGATCACCAAGGATCGACATAGGGTCGTTCGCGGGTTTGATAATGGTAAACGGAATCACTCGTCGTTCCATTATGTTCTGTCTGCGAATCGACTTCTAGTCGTCCTTAGAATCGGTCTGACTATCTACAGGATCATCCTCATGCAAGTCTATGCAAGTCTCATGGTCAAGTCGTTTTCCCAGGTCGAGTCCTTTAGTCGTGCAAATTATTTCCTCATTAGCCTTTCCCCTTAAGGTCAGTATCTCAGGAGTGATCAATTCCGAGTGAGATCAACCAACAATGCATTGACGAAATTCACATCCATTCATTCCTCAGAGGACTCGAATTTCAGGATGTCACAAAGGTAGCCCGGCTATGACAATGGATATAATTATGAGGCATAGGACTAGGCCATGATTTGATATCCAATAATAAATTCCTAATCCATTTAGCATCTTTTCTAGTGGCTGCTAAATCAATGAATTTGGATTCCATCATTAAGTGAATTATACATGTCTATTTCTTGCTCACTCAAGATACAACACCTAATACATCCAGAAGTGCAATGTTTATCACACACTTGTAATTGTACTAGCATCGATGTATCCTTCTAATACAATTGGATAATTATTATAGAACAATCATAAATTTTTTAGTTCTCTTAAGGTAACCAAAAATTTTAGTAATAGCTTTCCCATGTTCTGTACTTGGATCACTAGTATATCTACTCAACTTACACATAAAATAAGCAATATCATATCTGATACATTGCATCAATTGGGATAAAATTCAGGATAAAATAAACTTTATTATATCTTGTGTTTTGTGCCTACCCAAGATAGGCTAAAGTCACATATAAAGGGGATATAGACAAAAAAAAAAAATTATTTCATGGGGGAGATGAAATAAAGATGGATATGATTTCTAGTATTTATAATAGGAAAGTTATTTTTTTTGAATGACAAACCTCTTAAATTAACAATTAAAATTATTTTTCAAAAAAAATAATAGTCAAGTTCTAATATAAGAAATTCAAAATAACAAAAATAAAAATTTAATTATTTAAATTTAATCTTATTTTTACTTATATATTCTAATTTAATTATATTTTATAATTAAATTCAATATGTAAACATAAATATATATTTATTACATATTTTAGTTATTTTAGTATTTTAGGTATATTAGTATAGTTTATTAGTCAATAAAATTTTATTAGAGAATGATAGAAGGGGAAGAAAGAAATAAAAAAGAAATTAATTAAAAATGAGAGGAAAATAAAATAAGAAAGCAAATAAAAATAAAGTAGACAAGAGTGTGGCAAGAGATTTTTACCCTCTTTATTTGTAAAATTTTTTGTTCATTTATATTAATATGTCATTTATACCAAATAATGTACATGATATGAAGTAAATATATCCAAATTTATTATTACAATCACTAAATAGTTGATAAGATATAGCGAATCCCTGAATTTCATATCATATCCTATCTAGTCTTAATTTAGGTAGAAATTCGGACAACCAAATATAGCCTATAACATTTGTATTCTCAAGTTGTGCTACCGTTCTACCAATATTATGATTTAATTTAATACTGTAGTCAAATGAAGTACTCATTTCCTTGAAATCAAGATGTTAAAATTTATTGAATAGTTTTTCAACGTAATCACATTGGCTCAAAGAGTAACCCCTACTATGTTTTTTAACTTTAATACTCAAGATGGTATCTATTTCATCCAAATCTTTCATTTTGAATATGAAAGTTAGATACTTTTTAGTCTCAATAATTACAGTTATGGTCAATCCAAAAATGGGAAAGGCAGAGTCAATTTGGAATTTTTGAGCCCTTGGATGAGGGATTAGGCCATTCGTCTTACGTTGGGATCTTGGATAGAGGGTGATTTTATGATTGGGCCGATTGAGAGAGGGGTAATGTTTGGTCCTTTGGATGCTACAGAAATATCCAACTTCTTGGCACCTCTAGGACGATGGTGTCGAAGACGTGGTCTCCAAAATCTCATGAGGAGTGTTAGTGGGTCCATGAAAAATACTATCATTCAAACCTCTTCTAGACATTCCATGGGTCTTATTGGATGCCAAAGTTTTTCTTGCATTCATGAAATAGTCTTGAAGTGGGGGTATCTAAAGGGACTATGGAACCAATATGGTTGGAGTCAATAACAATTCTTAATTGCCATATGTTTTGATTCCAAAATGGTAGAATCTTTGCCGCTTGTTCTTTGATTCCAAAATGGTAGAATCTCTGCTGCTTGTTCTTTTTGGCTGTAATCCAAAAAGGAGTGTTTCTACTTGGTGCACAATTTCAACCCTTTTGGCAATTAAGATGCCTTTTGATTCGATGTTGTGGCTATGATTATTGGTCATGCGCACTCGTTATATCTCACATAAGTTGTAGAGAAGATTAGTGGTCAATTTTTAAGTGTGAGGGAAAATCTCACAATTTGAATTAGCATTTGGAGTGAAATAGGCTCAAGACCATCACTGGTATTAGAGGGTAGGTTATCAACAAGTATAGACCCAAGAATCACACGTGAGAGTTATGGGTTATTGTAGCTCCATCATGTGTGAAAGGGAGATTGTTGAGGTTGTCCCACATTAGTTATGCAATAGATTAGTGGTCGGTTTATAAGTGTGAGAGAAAATCTCAACCTAACTTTTGAGCTAACTTTTGAGGTGAGAAATACTTAAGACCACCCAATAACTTCTTGCTGTAAATCTTGCGAGACTTACCATTTTATTTTTACTTAATCTGAAAGGCCTACTGATATTGACAAAAAAAACCATATTAGTTTAAGTTGCATTTGTAATTTTCAAAATTTCGGTTACTAGGAAGTCTCCACCAGTTTTTCGTATTTCCGGTAATCACCGGTACAAGTGATTCATATTAGTACTAGACAAAAGCTACAAAAGTCCAGTCACAGCAAAAAGATCTCCTTGAAATTTTGTTAGATAAGCCATCCCTAACTCGATCTGCACCCTGTTGAGCGCTTGCTTGCCAGCATCAACATAAATCAAAGAATAATATCAGACAAGCAACAGAAGTCAACATCAGCTCCAAAGAGGATTCTATTTTCTCTCATTTTGACCGTGATTACAGATGAGAACATTTGCTAGGAGATAGATCATGTCGCAGGCAATAAAAGCACAATCAGGGCACATCCTTGACCACTGTAGCATCGATGCCTCTTCTCTTCTTTTCCCTATGCCCATGTTGTGTTAAGACCCGCCCAGAATGAAACACGTCGATGCTGAGGATAGCTAGAGGGTAAACGAATCATCAGCAATCATCATGACTAGAGCACTCATTTTCAAATTTAAGTGGATGTGTTTTGCGAAAACACTCAATGACGAAGGAAAATACTCTTCTTAAAAATGCTTTCCATGAGTAGAGTTAATTCTCCAGTTTCGTGATATACAATTAAAAACGTTTTCTGATGTTTGGACCTTATTAATAAATTATTCAATTACATGATTTTATCTCAAACAAAAAAATATATAAATCAATTTTTTTTTTTTTTGCTTTTCTTTTTCAAAAGTTCGAATTTTTAATTTTCTTTTCTTTTCTTTCCTTTTCTTTTTTCCACTTCCTCCACTGCGACCTGATGGCGATTGCCACAAGTGAGCTTGGGCTCACCGGCCTCAGGCGAGCTTAGCCTCGTTGTGATTAGGTGACCGGTGAGCATGCCGGCCTTAGCCAAGCCCGAGTTCACCTATATTTGGGTTTGCTGGCCTTGGCCAAGTTTCTAGCTCACTTGAATCTATTAGCTCGAGCTCAGCAAGCTCAGCTAGCTTGAGCTCTCTGCCCACGTCATGATTGGTCACTAGGCTACCGGTCATCACTGAGGTAGGCGATTGGCAAAGGAGAAGGAGAAAGGAAAAGAAAGAAAACTAAAAAGAAATAAAGAAAAAGAAAGAAGAAAAAAAGAAAAGAAAGGAAAAAAGAAAATAAATAATAAAAAATAATACCCTCCCGTGGGCAGCCGCGTTAGTATTCGTTATCTCCTGCTTCGATGCGGTCGAGAGTTCGAATCCCTGCGTTGCTATTGCGATTTAAGTGGGGGGCCCTGGTGGTGGGTTATTGGGCCAACTTCCCCCAAGGTACTGACGTCTAAATAGTGTTCGTACGACATCCGATGGTGCCACCGAGCACCGGTGGGTGGTGTGGCCGACGAGCGTAAGTGAAAGGGGTTCGGCGGATCCTCGGTTATAAAAAAAAAAAAAATCTATTTTTTAAAATTATTTTTATAAGAATAAATATTTTATTAACCAACAACACTAGGACTAAGGAAAGTATTTGGGAAAATGTTTACCGGTTCTTTCAAATGGGAAATTATTTTTCTAAATTTGAGCTTTAGTAATAAAACAATTTCTGATAACTCATTTTCCTAAACGAATCAAACGCTGGAAAATGAGTTTCACGAAATAAATGGACATTGCAATGAATCTTCTAGTTATCTTGGCCTTCTAATCCAATATTGTTGCCAATGGTCCAAGCGGTGTATAGGCTAACACATCCTCCATGGTTAGACGACAATGGACAAACGTCATTGCTGGAGCTGTAAGGTGATGAGCCAGCCACGGTGCTATTCCCAATTGAATCCATTGATAGCCCCAGCAAAAAAATAGGCAAATGGAATGACTTCTGAGATCCTTCCTTCAATTTGGGTAATTGAATTATACATCTATGACTAACAACCAAAAACCCTTGCTAGGTTAGGTTTACTAACTTCAAAAGGCACAATGCAAACTCGAGATCAACAGAACACAATGCGCATGACTTAAGAATTGCATTTTCAGCATATTTGAAGGATAGATTCTCCAGGACAAAGAACCAACTAGAAAGCAGCATGATCTGCTGTTCAATATTGACCAAACCCCTGTCCATTTTGGTTCGACATGTCATGTTTTAAAGGAATTCAGAATCGAGCTTCTGTATGGAGAACGAATCCAGCAAGAAAACCCTTGAAAGCCCTGTTAGGGAAATCCCTTATGATGTTTTGAGGATGACAAAATAAATCAAAGGCTACTAACATGTTTGATGGTTAAGTAATAGACCATGCAGATGATAGAACATGTAAATGATATTATCAAAGTCAGAAGACGACCAGAAGACTGAACGTCCAAAGTATATTCTGAAGATTTCCAGACTTCTGTGTCAAAGTCTGAAGACTGCCAGACTCAAGACTCAAAGTCTGTTCTACATCAGAAGTCTGCTCACTCTGACAAATTCCAGACTGAACGTGAATGATGAACCAGAAGACAGACTCCATGCTGAAGCTGAACTGGGTACAGACCTTAAAGCTAAATCTGTTCAGAAGCAGATATGTTCAGACCCAGATTGTAAAGTCTACAGACTCAGATTGTAAAGTCTACAGACCCAGATTGTAAAGTCTCAAGACTCATATCGTAAAGTCTACAGACTCAGACTTTACATCCAGATTCGATGAATCGTAACTCAAGCCCAATCATACAACGGCTAGTGATCTGGTTTGGATTCCACATCAAGATTGATTTGATTGATTCAATTTAATTGATTGACGATTGGATCTTGAAGACAAGAATTTTCTATACGAAGAAGCTTTACTTATGGAAACCAAGATTTCGTTTGTATGGGCGATCGGAATCAATTTGGGATTCTACCTTTGTCACTCAACGGCTACCAAATCTTCTAGATACAGAGCTATCCAATGGGTATATTGGAAGACGATTCTCCGGGATGCTGTCCAACGGCTAGTTTGGAAGTGGAGGAGTATTTAAGGAGGTGAAGGACCGATGAGCAAGTAAGAGACGGAGCGTAGAATTTATAATTCCAAAGTCTGAGCGACTTTCGATCATATACTTGTCTCTTGAGAGCTTAAACGTTTGTAATCGTGAGAGAAATACCAAAAGAGTGACTTAGTGAGATAGTGTGATCTACTACTAAATGTCTGCACTCGAAATTGTAATCTCTTGTTGATTGCATAGTGGAATCCAGCCAAGAAGGCTGTTATCGTGGGAGAGTGGTCGTAGGCTTGGATTAAGCAGAACCACTATAATTTCTGTGTTCTTATTCTCTTCCCTAACTCTTTTGTTTTATTTGAAGTTTATTTTATTCCGCATACTAGCTATATAAATTGGTATCAGAGCCAAGTGCTCGGTTTATAAAAGTGTTTTTACTTTTGAGCTAAAGATTCTTTATGGCTAGTATGTTGGCACCAGGACTTATGGAAGGGCAAAGCAACACAAGGCCACCATATTTTGATGGAAAGGAATACGACGTATGGAAGAACAAAATGAAAGCATTCCTAAGATCCAGAGATCTCTTGCAATGGGATGTTGTGGAAAGAGGAATCAACCCCATTGCTGCGTCTACATCAAATAAGAATGGCAAAGACAAAGAAACCAAACCCCCGCTCTTATGTCTCAGACGGAGTTGTCCAAAAGAGAAGCGCTTGATGCAAAAGCCATTTATTCTTTATATTGCGCTTTATCTCTTGCTGAATATAACAGAATCTCTTCATGTGAAACAGCAAAAGAAGTTTGGGATAAACTTCATGTTACATATGAAGGGACCGATCGTGTAAAAGAGACAAAAGTAAACTTCTTGCTTGGCCAATATGAATCATTCAAGATGAAGCAAGGAGAGTCAATTGGAGATATGTTCAGCCGTTTTACAGAAATTGTAAATGGTTTAGCATATCAAGGTCAGCAAATTTCTACCCCGATGAAGGTCAACAAACTCTTGCGAGGTCTCTCAAAAGATTGGAATCATGTCAAGACCTCAATCCGGGAGACTCAGAGGATTATGCCACTCTCCGTTGATGAATTGATTGGCACTCTTCAATCCTATGAAGTGGAACAACTTAATGACGAAGATCCCGAAGGTAAAAAGTCCATTGCTTTAATATCTAATGCTGTTTTTGATGAAACAGACTCAGAAAATGACATGGACGATGAAGAACTTGCCTTTATGGTCAAGAAATTTAAAAAGCTTAGTAGAAAAGGAAGGAAATTCGATGGAAGAAATCAATACAAGCAGAATGGCCATAAAAGAATCATGAAAGAAGATGATGATCAAGAAAATATATGCTTGATGGCACATTCAAAATCTGAGTCTGACTCAAACACAGACTCAGAATCAGAGTCTGATTCAGAACCAGACTCAGAATATGATGAGGAAATCAAGGTAAGTCATTCAGCAATTCCTTTCAAAGTTTCAAAATATATAAATGAGCTTTGTTCAAATCTCAAATCTTCTCTTAAAAGGATTTTCAAACTTAAAAAGGAGAATTCTCGACTTAGGCAACAAGATCTTTCTCAAGTCTCGGAGACCTATTAAGAAAAATTGGATAAAAGCAACATATTCTGCTAACTCTCATGGACCCAAGAAAAAATGGGTACCAAATAAAAGATAAGTTATTTTTGCAGGATATAAAGAAGAAAGAAGAAAAAGGATTTGGTAAGGAATTTTTTTATTCTCAATTTGATTTGGGCAATAATTCTCATTATGTTTGATATTCGATATATCCTTGGTTGATTGAGATTTTATAATGATCATATTTTGTTTTATTGAAGAAAGAAACGTGTGATTTATTATTCGTGAAATGAGATTTGATATAATACGTGTGATTATTTTTTTGAGACAAATGAATTTATTTGGTTTTATGCTCTCAAATTGTCATATTTTACAAAGTAAAAATCCGATTCTACGTTATACTAATTTTGCAAGATAATTTTTTTCTGAGATATTCAAGGATTTTATTCTCTCTGATTTTATTGTATTATGACTAAGTGAGAATTTATTTTTCAAAATATCATTGTGCATAATATTCTTTCTTTGAATACTTTGTTAGGATGAATTAAGAAAGAATATTTGATTATGGAGATTTTCTATTTTACTCTAACGTCAAGGAAGGATCCAAATTGATGGATACCAAAAAGGGAAATGAGTTGATTGCAGGAAATTCTTTAAGGGAAGGATGATTGCGAATCTACACAAATTTTGGTGCAATCAGAAAATATCTCCTGCGACAATTGCAACAATTGTTTATATTCGCAAATATTGTCATGATCACAAGGGGAGAAATCGAATCCAAGACAAAAAGGAAAAGAATCGTGATCATCTCAAAAAGGCAACAAATTGAGGGGGAGCTTTGATCAATTTTAGAAAAATCTTTTTGATTGATCGTGATCTTGTTATGAAAAGAAGGAAGGTAAATGTGTCAGAATTGTTAAGATCTACAAAATCCGGTTAGTGCATCTATTATTACATTTTGTCATTAACAAATCTCTTATTGATATTATCATTTTATTATGACAAAAATGGTATGTGAATTTTATGATGCGTCCGTGATTTTCATTGGATATTTCCTGAAATATATATGATCGAAATGAGCTATATTGCATATCTTTAATATTCGACTTACTTTATAAAAGTTGATTTTTGAAAATTGTGATTCATGCAAAATATTTGTTGAAAGCCACATATCACCTTCAGAGCAAACAAGCTCAGAACAAATCGAGCTTCGGCCGAATGGAGCATCCTCGATAGAGAGAGAGAGAGAGAGAGAGAGAGATACCAAACGCCCCAAATTGCCTTCATTCAGCAAACAAGCTTCGAGCAAATTGCGCTTCGGCAACAAATCGAGCTTGCTTGAGAGAGAATTGAGCAACATAAACCCTAAAGCCCCAGATCGATTATGAGAAACTCAAGCGAACGGCATTTTTCTCGTAACTTCAGCCAAGTTAGATAATTTCCTGATCAAACTGCATTTTACTTTTACTTAAGTCACATGAGCACTACATCACCTTGTGCATGTAAGGATAAATATGTCACATGATATAAATTTGGAGCTTAAGTTTGAGTAAATGTATCAAAAGAGGTATAATTTAAGATTTTTGGTGACTTTTTTTTTCTCTTTTTTTCTATTACCAATTTGTTCATCTCAAGAGCACCATATAGAAAAATTAAATATTTAAAAATTTATTTCTATGATGAAAGTTATATATCACGATTGCGAGTATTTGACAGTTAATCGTTTAAAATGAATGTTTATTTATATCTAGAGTTTATTTTGAAGTATTTATTAAAAAAAAAAAAAAAAAAAGAAGACTGATTTTGACGTTACACTATTAAGTTGATGGAGCAATTCATGCATCTAAGCAATAAAAAGAAAAATTAAATGTTCAAAAAGCTATTTCCCACTATAGCGCATATTTTGCTCATACATGTTTAAAATAATTGTTTACATGACATTTAATTCTATTTGGAAATATCTAGAGGCTGGATATTTAAGTTGATGGAAGAAATTCCGGCATCTAAATTATAAGAAAAAATAAAAGATTTAATTTTTTGAAAGTTATAGCTAGGAATTGAGCATGTATGAAATGTTTAAACATAATTTCCTATGAATATGTAGAATCTATTTTAAAATATTCATAGGATTAAATCTTAAATTGAACAAATCATTCTATAAATAGATGTTTAGGTAACAAGGGAGGGAAACATAATTTTGCATGGAAACTGTCCATATGCTTTTAGGAAATACATCATCATTTTGGCTCCACCACAATCAATCATAACAAAGACCTATCGCCTCAAATCAAATTCGTCAATCACGTGATCATGTCCAATAATTATGCCTTACTCCCAAATGCTCTCGGGACAAAAGATGCTTGGTCCATAAGTGGACCACCAATGCCAAGTTTTGACATTTGAAAAGTGTCCGGCACTCATCAACCCATTATAATGAAGACATACACCCTCAAATCAAATTCATCAATCACTAATCTTGTTTAGTATAATCGACTCCATCCCAAATGCCCTCGGGACGAAAGATGCTGGGTCCAAAAGTCGATTTAACCATTTGGTATAGCAAGGGAAGCTGTAGTATTGCGAACAAAGCAACAGGGATAGAGGCCAGCAAAGTAATGGGAATGAGAACCCACTCTAGTCTCGTATCTAGCACCATCGTGAGAGTTGCAGCAAAGGCCACCAGCATGAAAGCCAGGGAGAGGAAGAGTAAAGAGAGGCCCATTATGATCTTCTTAGGTAAGGAGTGAAGAAAATCTTGCGCCTCATACCGCGAAGTCAAGATGGCTAGGAATAGTAAGATGGCCGTCACGGAGGAAAACAAACCTAACGCATCTGAAATTGCAAAAATTAGGAGAGAGTCCTCTCCTAACAATAAGGGGACTCCACTATTGTTGTCATTCCCTCCAGGCATAGTGAATGCAGCAGCGAATAATACGGTGGCAATTAAAGTTGAAACAAGCATACATGAATTCGCTGTGTCCTTCATCCACTTCTCTCCACTCACAAGCAACCCTTTGTGATTCTCCCTGAATCTATCCAATTTGTTTTGTTATCTTTTTTGCCGGCTCTTGCAATAGGGACAACCCACTTTTCCACTGCCTATGCACAAGAGTCACAAACATGAGTTACAATCAGTGGATTAATTATTGAAAATTTTCAGAAAAAACTGACAAAGGAAACATCTCAAGAAAACTAAGACTTATTCTACACTTAATTCCAAAATTGCTTACGGGTTAAGTCCATCTTTGCTGGAAAAATTCCAAGGTTCTTCTTCTAAGCTTCGATGGTGATTTCGTTCTTCAATATAATCAGATAATATATGTATGAAAAGCACTATGTTTCTGCTTTTAATTGTAATAAAGTTTCATCCAATTTGGAGTCTTCTAGAGGAATTTATCGAAAAAATATTAAGAACCAGTCAAGAAATCCGAGAATCAGTACTTCTATTTGCTTAGTTGAGTCCTATGCGTTGTATTTTGTATCTAGAGTCATTTAAGCGAGGGCGGCCAACCCTTGTCGGCTGTCCAGGAGGGTCGTTGGACTCCCAGCGACCCCGACGGCGCCCCCTAACCTTGCCAGTGACAAAAGGGTGTGGCCCCTACTTGTTACTCTTTGACGATCTCCCTCTCTCTATTCTTTGACCTATTTTTGAACTCTAGTCCTTTTTATTTTTAGTTTATGAGATTTGGCGCCTATTTTACGCCTTATCAGTGCTACTTGTGCAAAACATAAAAGAAAATTAATAAAAAATGCCACATAGATGTTCCATCCAAAAAAAAATTGACAGAGCTAACGAAAGGACTAATGTGAAGGATAGTCAAGCTTTAGGACTTGTTAAGCATGAATTCAAAGCTTTAGGACTTTACTTAATCGTCCAAAGTCCTTTTTTTATGACACAGAAATAGAGAGTTTAAATGAAATAAGGATAATATATAGTAAAGGCTTCATGATATCATTTTTTCTTTTTAGACAATGGTTTGCAAGAGTAAATTTTAGTTAATAGCTAAATTGACTGATGAGAAGTGTTCTTGAATTAATAGCTATTCAAATGAAAATAGTGGCCATAAATAAACTTAGCTACCTTTTGATTGAAAAAGAGAAGATTCAATTCATAATAGTTTGCGTAAATCATTATCCATCTGCATACATTTAATTATATCTAAGCTACCGTGGAATTATAAGCAAAACTGATTTAAATGTTTTTTTGGGCTCCTTGTAATATATATGGGATATCCATGAAATGATTTGCATAATAATCCCCTAATTGCATCGTGGCGGACACCTATGTAAAGGGCTGGTCGAATTCAAAAAAGAGTCACTTGGATTAGATTAAGTGGTGGATCACAGTTATATTAGTGAAATTGAAATGCAACTCATTTATGATAAGTCTCAATTAGTTTTCAATGCCCCAATTTCTCTAATCAGTCTCCCTTAGTTTGTAGTAAATTGTTCTAAGGATGCAGTGTTGTTTCTCAATTTACCTTATTAGTTTATGTTTAGCATAGGGAATTTAAAAGTTCTATTTATCAACAAAGTGTTGGCTTTAAATGACACAAAAGTCTGTTCTTCTTATGGTGGTTTTGGATTCAAGTCTTATAAAAAGCATTTTAGGAGTAGAGTCATGCATGCACCGGACCGATATGAAGCAATCCACCCTTATAATCACCCGGAAAGGTAGACCTCATGGTGCACAAAAGCTTGGCCAGATATCACCCAACCACCATTAAAAAAAAAATGTTCTATGTATATTCCCAACACTATCTAAATAAAGTTCTAGCCATCATATTTTGAAAAACCTATCAAGAAGATACAGTATTTATAATCAAGTGTAGTTATTAGATATAGGAAAAGAAAGTTACTTACCTTGTACCACTGGAGTTCTCTTTGCAATTTAAAAGCTGCTCCGGCAACATTAGTTTCCGAATCTAACCTAGGGTCGTACCTTGCTACAACAGACATCATATTGAACGATTCTTGCGTTGTCGGAGCTGGAACTAATGACATCTCATTGGTTGAGCTTACTTTCAGAAAGAGTCTAAGAGTCCTTTCTTGGCGGAAAATCATAGCATGCCGTGTTAAACTCTTGCCATAAGGTGAAATCCGAATAAGCTCCGGGAAAAACTGAATACAGAGCTTTACGAGTTCACTGATTCCCATGGTTGTAGCTTGGAACAATAAGTCCCCATCTTTGAAAAAATTGATAATCTTGGGAGTATTCATATAGGAAATTGCAATGCAAATTTGTTTTGCCAACTTGACTGCCGCCATGTGTCCAGCTTCACCTCATGAACTCTCTTGATTTTAGGAACTACAAAATGTCATAAAAAAGGAAAAAGAAAATAAAAAAACAAGGGGCGGCAATTATATTGAGAAAAAAGGTCTACAGCGGGTCTCAATTTTTTTTTTTTATACACCAAATTGCATCTAACCACAGTTTTACTAATTGTCAT
Source organism: Eucalyptus fibrosa (assembly GCA_017140475.1). Lineage (NCBI taxonomy): Eukaryota > Viridiplantae > Streptophyta > Magnoliopsida > Myrtales > Myrtaceae > Eucalyptus > Eucalyptus fibrosa. The sequence continues at coordinate 53,477,989 of CM029507.1, read as the reverse complement.
TATTTCCCACATTTAGAGCTTGGGAAGGCATAGAAAAAAGAAAAAAAAAGAACTTGGGTAGGCAGGTGATTGGGAAAACGATCTCAATCCTTTCTTTTCTTTTAATCCTTTAGGAAAGCTATTTTGATTTTTTTCCCCTCCTTGGGGACTCCTCAAATGCAAACAGTGAGTCCCAGCAATTGCTGATCCAAAGTACAAAAAAAGTTATAAAATCACTTTTGACGTTTTACAAGAAAGTAGAAGCAATTAGGGGGTAACCGAAGAAAGTGATCATCCTTGAAGTTCAAACAAAACTTTATAATGTTAATCATAATTAAGAGACATAATTAGAAGACTTGTTTTCGTCAGAAAAACATAATTATAAGACTTAACCCAATGGAACAACTCTGAAAATAACAACACTAATAACTTCTATCTAGTTAGAATAAATCTTAGTAGTCTTAGCATATATAAGATTATTTTAGACAATATTATTCAAATATCCATAGCAGCCAGTAACAAAAAATTCATATTAATCGTACAAACCATTGTACTGTTATTTATGCTCAGCACAAGAGCAAAACTTTTTTCTTTCTCCATTCTCCATTCTCCATTCTCTCTGTCTCTAACAAAATCAAAACTTCCACATGAGGTCACTTAATGGTATGTGACCTTTTAGTTTACTCGTCGCACATATTCTGTCGCCTTTTTGGTTCTTTGACAGAGAAAAGTATTAGGGACAAAGCCAAAGGGCATTTCGGCTGCATACAAAAGTTGGATGAAGATGACAAATGCAATTGCGTGGGGTTGAATTCTGGGATGCATGATTTTGTCGGGACCCCTGAAATTCGCCCCTACTGAAATATTCTTCTATTCCAGGCCTTCCCAAACAGATTATTGTGATTTTTCCTGCTTGCTCATACTCCTACTCTTCACGCCTTTATAAAGTTGCCAAATAAAAATGTAGATTTACTATGTTAAATGTGACTATGATAAACCATGCGATCATATATTGCAAACTTATTTCACAATCAACGATATCCCAAAAAAGGAATATATATATTTAGGCTTTAAGCAGTTGACCCGTGATGGGAAAACAAACACATATGGGTTCATTGTTCTTATTTTTTCGCCAATCAAGATTGAAGGAGAAGTCTAGTTTTACTTAACTCTTATTCCATATCTTCTGCTTAGAACACTCAGCCATAAGTAAGGAATTCCTAGGTTAACATCAAATCTCGCCTCAATTGCAGTTTCAAGTATTCCTTTTCTTTTGTTTTTAAAGTATTCCTTTGTTTACTTTTTCTACAATTCCCCGACTCTTGCAATTAATTTGGTGAATACCTGAAATCTTTCAAAATATAAATATATTAACATATAAAATTATATATAACTTTGCTTGAGTTTGAATAATTTTTTGAAGGATTTTTATTAGGTCCATTGACAATGTAAAGAATAAGTTACATATTCACTGTTGGACAGTTGACACATGGAAAAATTTAATTACAAAACTATATTCAAACACATATATCACTCATCCAATAATAAATGTGTAACGGTTTTTTCACACATGCAGTGGGCCTAACAGAAATTCTTTTCCAAATTATGGTAAAGAATTATGTAGGAGCTTTTTTTTCTATTTATAAAAGAAGTAAAAAAAATAAAAAAAAAAAAAAAAAAATAAAAAACAAACAAACAAGCCATGGACTTTTAGTTGGAGAGGGAAGGACAAAGATAGATAAGTTATCTTGATAAAATGAAAGCGTACCTACAATTTTGGTGGCATTCCAAAATGACCTTGTAAGATATTGAAGCATTACAATCACGTTGCAGAGAAAACCTGGTCATTATATGTAAATTCATTGTAAGACCTCGTAAATCATTCGTTACATTGTCCAAAATCAATTAAGTTTTATGGTACTTATGCACATGGTTGAATCATATGGAGTTCTCAAGGGATAGCCGATCCATAAAGTAGTTCAATTTCAGGCCATTATTCAAGTAAAATTAGGTCAAGGAACCAGAATATATCCTACAGAGAAACAATCATTTCCCGTTTCTTTTGCTAATACGGAGGGAATCAATTGAAGAAAAATTGACTAAAACTTCAAAATCATGGCAGATCCGAAGATAATGCCCAAACAGCAAAAATGCATACCCACCCGGATCCGAATTTTTATTTGTTGGTTTGTCGCTCAAGTTCACCGGTATACCTTCAGTTCAGAAACAAAAGAGTAGGCGATGAGCGAGGTATGATCATCTTGAAGGGAATCAGTAAAATTGAAGAGATGCGAGTGCAGAAAGTTATGGACATTTGTATATCAATGCTTCCACAAAGTTGAGCTTGGTTCCGCTGGGAAAGTGAGATATTCTCCCCGTCAACACGTACAGTAAAGATCGTCCGGGATATTTTGTGCTTTTCATGGTCATGAAGTGTGGGTACCGCCCAACTAGATAAAGGGTGATATCTATCCGTATTGACAAGCAATGTTGATCAGGAAAATAAGCTCTGCCAAGAATTAAGGAAAAATAGATGGAATTGAGACACAGAGCGATGATGATCTTACCATGATGACCAGCGCGGGTGAGATCTATAAAGGTCTCAATCGCAGAGTCACTGCTGAAGGGATGACCTGGCCCATCATCTGTCGTTTTTTCGGCTAGGAACCAGGCAATCTTCTTATGCATGGAAGCTTCCAGAGCAGATATTCCCAAAGGAACACGTCCTTTATTATCTGCAAGTTGCGTCAACTTTGGATTATTTTCAACTAATGCCTTGACCATCCTTATCCTTCCACACAGAACAGCATTGTGGAGGGCTGTGCGGCCATCACAATCAACCATTTCAAGCGCTTCCAGATTCGGAGACAAGAGCTTAACCAGGTTCTCCAAAAATTGGTCTTGTGCACTCAAAGCAGCTATGTGAAGCAATGTTTCTGATCTGCTTGTTATTTTGGCGGTCTTTGAAGCAGCATCTTGTTCGAAAAATCTTGTAGCAGATTTCCAATCGCCCCTGAATGCAGCTTGCAACAATGGTTGGTAATCAGGTACTTTTAGTTCCTCTTCGGGATTTTCTGCAACAGAAGCAAACTTTTCAGATCATTCGGTTAATACTTTTATCCTTGCTGACATTGAGAAGTGTCCCAGAAAAGAACATTTTCATGAAGATCCGCCCCAGATATTAATTTCACACTGAAAATAACTCTTTTGAGGGATAACGCACCTGAAGCACCTCTAGATTTGGAAGAAGCTGATCCAACGCTTGTTAAAACATTTTCAATATCATTAGGAGAAAGAGTGAGCACTAAGTCCTTCGCATACTTTTTTATTACCCTTTTTTCTAGCCAAGGTCAGCATTATGTTTGTTTGGTGATAAAGAAAATAAAATGAACCATGACAAATTACAAGTTCCAGCATATTTGGGACTCCATCGATTACATCATATTCTTTCTTGGTTGAAACTTGAACATGTACCTGCTGCTGGTTCTGCATAATTCGAATTTCCTTGTTCTTCACTTGGTTGCGTCGCCATTGGGTTGCTCCCCTAGTTACAGCCTTTCAACAACAAAGTAAGCGGAGAATGCAAAAGAGACTTTCGACTTTCCAGGAAAGTTGAAGTTAAGATGTCAATCGGCTTAAGTTGCAGGGGCCTATTATATCATGAGGTTCTTGTTGATGAAAAGTATGTTAGCGATGGAAATATATAACTAATTTGTTATACGACAAATTTTAATTTAGGTTAAAAATAAAAAATGGCACAAATTTGTAAATTTTAGATTTTGTATAGTATTGAAAATTCAAAAGGACCCACATAAAAATGAATAGAAACAATATATTTTAAACTAATTTTTAATTAAAATTTTGATTATTTTTATTATATTCGGGAGTTCCAACCCGATAACCCGATCCGCCTACTGGGATTTGACCCACTTCGATTCTTTTATTTTTCTATTTTCTCTTCTTCTCCCTGTTCTCTACTTTCCGAAGCACGCCTGCCCCTTGCGCTCTCCTTCACCGAAGCTCCTCACCCAAACCGACGCCACTTAGACAAGCCCTCGCCGGTGCTCAGGACACCGCCGAGCTACCACCCAGCGTCGTCCACTCCGAACGCCACTCGTCGGCCGACCTCCCGGCCGCCGGCCGAGAGCCACACCACGGCCAGACAACGCACAAACTACGGCGACGATGGAAACGTGGCGAACGACTACACGGCCGACGCCCAAGGTCGTCCAACACCACTGGAACATTCCCATAGATCACGGCGTGCACGGAGGACTCGATTTCGGCCAAAAACGGGAGGATGCAAACTAGAGCTCGCCTAAGCATTTCGTCGAACGGGTGAAGGGCGCTCGCGAATCATGAGGTTTCCGGTTCAACTTCAACCGGGATTCTCGACAGGAATCTCGACAAACAAACAACGACACACACAGTAGCTGGAGAAAGGATGGTCGGGGCCGGAGCTCGCGTGAGCCGGACGACCGCGAGCTCCGGCCCGGCACGCCCGAAAACAGGGCCAAAATAGGGTCGAGGCTTACCGGAGCTTAGGCGCGGGAAAGGAGGCGCGGCGGCGGGTAGTCGGCCACGATTCAGGCCCAGTAGCCGGCGGTCTCTGCTCCGACTCTCTTCCCTCGCTCTCACACGCGGCTGTCTCGTCGAAACTCTCCCCCTTATATACTCACACACACACGCACACACGCACACACAGATTTTAAGCAGCGTCGCCAGCTTCTGCCAGCTTGCCCAGGCCGGTCGAAGGAGTTGTGAAGGTAATCGAGGTTTTCTGTTTTCGACATCTCGTCATCAATTATCTCTGAGTAATGAATACTCAGTGTTAAAATGCTGCTTGTCCTTTTAGGTCGGACGGGTGAATTGTGAGAGCGAGCCTTCTTTTTGCAAGGACCTTGGCACTTATGGAGAGAATAAAAGAAAAAGGGGCCGGGCTAAGTCTGGCCGCATTATTATTGTTTTTAATTTGCATTAACTAAAATTTTTTAATTTTTTTTTCAAAATATTTCTAATAGTTAATATCAGTAATGCAAATATTCCTAATGTCCATATATGATACAATTTAATAAAAAAAATTGTTTATGGGTTAGACATTAATTCCTAATTTTCTTTGCGATTAAATCCTAAATAAATAGATAAAATTTAGTTATCACATACACATATATATATATATATATATATATATATATATATAATTTTAATAACATTTTCTTGAGACGATTGGGATAGACATTATCTCAAATTTTGAAGGCTCACATTGACATAAAACTATTAACCATAGAACACGTAGATATAGAAGGAAAAAACTACATGGTGCGAATTCAACGTACTGAAAACGATCCAACTCTTTAGGTAAGTTCATTTCGTGGAAAATAAGTGATTTGAAAAATCACTTTATCCGAATTTTACTTGTGCAATTATTTTTTTCTTTAAATTTAACAAAAATGTGAATAATCTTACATATTGGCTAACCAATTTCTTTTTTCCGAGGCAGAAAATCCGACTAACCTAGCCACTTCGGACCTTAATTTTAGGTTGGGATTGCCTTGGGTCCATCTCAATTCTCTTCGGGCATGTCTACATAGATTTTTACTTTTCTCTTTTTACTTAATTTATATATTGTGATAATGCGTTTTAGGCATTTCTGACTCGTAACACCTGATATTTTGACAATATATAGACGTTGGCACTTAAATCGTATGTAAAATTTTGCATGACCTTTTTATAATTTGGATTATATTTAGCTTTTGGTGGAAGAAATATGTATTCTTTTTTACTTTTTGAACAACACAAACAACTTTTGAAAAATTTGGGTCAATATGAATAAAAGAGCTTCAAATGTTACATTCGGCGAGATTTACAAAAGCGTGATAAAAAAATAAATTGCTAAGACTTAAATGGAAAATCGAATATATTCATTATAATATTGGTAATCTTTTAAGTACTTATAGAATTTCGAAGAAGTTGGTGATTTGTGAATTTGATTTGATAAGTGGAAGCCAAGAAAAAAGGGTGGAACGAGGGCCAATTCTGCAATCCCGTGCTTTTGCGCACAACAAGTTTGTCATGTTTCTCCTTAGCCGTTGGATTCAAGTGGTTTAATATCAGGCGTTCAATTAATATGTGTTGTCAGCGTTTCTGGATCACTCCCGTCGGTGGAAAACTCGTGGAGTTGCCCTCTCAAAGGTACCAAAATCACGGCATTGCCCTTCCTTTGTTTATCGCCTACTTCAATTTTTCTTCCACCGTCCCCTTCTTTCCAAACAACATACGTTAATAAAAATTTTAATCAGTGCATTGACATTGTCGCAGTTTCTTTATATAAGCTGGTTTTTATAGAATGAGACATATTCAATTTTTATTTTTAGCATGTAGATATATTTCATAAACAGTTTATGCTCCCATTTTGAGATTATTTGTATTAAAAAAAAAAAGGCGTACATTGACCGTGTATATAATTAAGATTTATTTTCTCTCTTGTTTTATTTTGTACAATGGCGATATATATATATATATTTTGGTGATGTTTATCACCTAGCGACGGCCATGACTTCAATATTTATTGACTTGTGTATTGACTTCTCACTGGCCGGTGACCCCACTTGTCATGATTTTAAGCAGTCATCCCACCTTTTATTTAAGAATGGTATCGCGAGCACGTGCCTTTAGCAAAAGAAAAGTAATCATCTTTTGTTTAAGAATGGTATTAGGGAGCATGCACATTTTTATTATTTTTTAATAAAAAAATATTTGTTTTTTTTCCAACGGTCTCTCGACTTGAGTTGCATCGATCAAGTGTATTCACATGTTAGATTTGTAAATTTTCTCCTCTCTTTTTGCTTTATTTTTTTAAAATGAAAAAGGGATATACCTAAAGTGGCTGACCATCTGTACGTTCTTCAATTTTTCAGCACCATCCATGTGTTTGCTTTTATCATAAGTTAATTGTGAACAAAAAACTATTAAACTTAAGTGACTTGATAATTCTAGTTCCAATTTAATACTGTATCATGTCCATATGGAGAACCAAGTGTTCGTCGTCGATTCATAAACAGATGATAAAAGAGTCGCATTTCTCTTGAGCCACCAAAAAAGGCCAGCATGGCTTGAATGACATTAGAAAAAAGAAGGAAAGAGACCCCTTCAATTAACTGGTTGTTATGATTATAAGTAGCCCATCTTTTGCCCTTAGAGCAAAAAGAAAAAAAAAAGTAGCCCATCTTTTATTTAAGAATGATATTTGGGAGCATGCGCATGTTTCCGTTGTTTTGTCAAAGATGTGAATAAGAGTTCATTGACAGTGAATGGTATTTGTTTTTTTATCCCGTTTCTAACTTTATTAAGTGAGTTTACACGCCAGATTTAAGAATTTTCTTCTCTCTTTTTGTTTTATTTTTTTAAAACAAAAAAAAAGGATATATCTAAAGCAGTTGATCATCTGCGCGTTATTTATGATTATTGCGGGATATACATGGAATATCCCAGCCCATAAGGTTGCTAATATAAGTAGTATTATATTACAGTGACAAAAAGCATAACAACACTTCGTATATGATTGATTCTCTATTGGCTAATATTTTAGTAATCCTAAATTACATCCAAAGTTTATAAATGAAAAAGCATGAACAATTTTTCATCCAAGAAAAAATGCAATCCCTATTATTTGGTGGATAATTCATAACAAGCTTTTAAATTATCAGCGGGCCATTACCTGTTAAACAAAGGCCACATTCTCCCATCACAATGAGCGAACACAATGAAGATGGAGTCGACAGAGAAAGAGAATCCCAATTTGAGGGTAGTCAAAGGCTTAATAACTTCAACTAAAGATAATTAATAGAAATTTGACGTTTTGCAAGGAAATAACGATTAGGAATCAATTCTAAAAGCTGTAGGAATCATAGGCAATCAGGAAACAGATGCCAATGAGAGATAGTATGGAAATTCTACATTTTTGTCTCTCATTTTCAATCAAAAAGAGAGGTTTGACTAAAAAATATTCTTGCCGAAAGGAAATTAACTTTTGGGTGATTTGAATAGAGGACATTTTCCCTTCTAATTGCGGACAAAAGACATTACTTATCAAAGTAAGGGTGAAGGACGATTTCATTCTTTTTTTTTTTTTTTTTTTTTTTTTTTTTTTTTTATGGTTTGATGTGAACGTGACTTTAGTGTCGATTGAAAAAAAAGTATCCAGAAGCATTGTCCAGTCTAATTAAGACCATTTCATGGCAAGGTTTTCTCTTGAACTTTTACGCTCTAATTTTAGCGGATAAAAGTCACAAAAAAGATAAAGGAAATGTACTACTCAATTCTGTCCTAGCGTCTTTTTCTGATCATTTGGAAAGCCATTTCCTGCTGCTTTACTTAACTTTCTTTACTTTTGACAAAGCTAGAATCCAATCCCATTTACGCAGGAAGGCCATTTGGAAGGCCATTGCCTGCTTTCCTAAACTTTCTTTACCTTTGACAATTTTTTTTTGTTTTGTTTTACTTTTGACAGTGTACCCTTCACAAACTAATTTTCAGTCGGATGGCTAATTTGATGGAGGCAGTGCTCTTATTTGTTTCGTCAAGATGTGAATTATTTATATTTTCCTCGAGACTCTAATTTTGGCTGCATCCATCGTGTGCATTTTCCGCCAGATTTGAAAATCCTCTTCCCTTTCAATTTATTTTATCTGGAAAAAAGAGATATTTAAAGCGGTTATCCATGCGCACTTTGTCCGTCACTTGCACATATTCCTAACCATGAGTTTGGTACATAGTAGTAGGAGCAGTTTGATCAACATCAATGCTTTAGCTTTTTCTAAGAAGTAGAAATCAGATAAGTCCGGACGCGCATGACAACCATTTTGATTAGAAATTGATTTCTGGAAGAAAAATATGTTTTTCTATTTTTATTCCAAGATAAGTTTCTAAGTAGAAATACACATTTGATAATGACACAAAATTTCTATTCCTAGAATAGAAATTCGTTTGAAAACGACACAAAATTTCTCTCTTCCAAGCAATGGCCGATGACTAGCAGCAGCAGTAGCCAAGTATTGGTGGCCGGCAACCGGCGTGATGGAGAGGGGACTGGCTAGTAGCAAGGACGAATGATGACATGAGTTTTTATTTCTCATTTTTGTTCCAGAAATAGAAAAGTAAAAAATTTTACTTTTGATTTCTGTTCCAAACTTACTATTAGAGTAAAATTTATTTTAGAAATAAAAAAAATAAAATAGTTTTATCAAACAAATTTTTGTTCCAAAAACAAGTCTAGAGTAGAAAAATAATTCTGAAACAAAAATAGAATAATTATCATGCGCCCTCAATGGGTGAACGATCCCAAATCACCGATGGCAACCACACAAGGTGCAAATCCAGCAAATCTTGTGATGCGCTGAACCACCTGTTGGTACGGTCTTTTAGCCTGTATTCGTGCATCAAGCAGTTCGTTGGTGGGTCTCCATTCGAACATTATGGATTCTAGAATGACTATGTTTTCGGCCCCCAAAGTTGGACGAACATATAAGTTTCAGAAAGGCTCTTAGCGTTAATTATGGTTTTACTTGTATGAACTATGATTTCTTCCCTATATTATCTAAAACAGATTCCTCACAAAATAATCCATCAATCCTACAAAGAGATTACACAAATCTTAGCATAAGATTTTCATGGCTTCAAGCACTTCGGAGGTAATTCATCAGCACATCTCACAATTGATTGTCACAGCCAAAAGATCCTTTTAGATGCTCTTCATGAAGAATATCCACTTCTTATATGTATAAAAGAATTGAACCAAAATAGAAAACCTCCTCAAATTGGAATCTAACTACACCTAGGATCTATTACCTACTTGAATTGGGCTTTCTCATATTTTCAATACTTCCAACTGACATATTTGTCCAAAAAATTAACATCTATCAAAAAGGAATTCCAAAATTGCTTAGTCACAACTTTTCAAGAGCTTAAGAGCACAGTCGATTAAATCTTACCGGGTCTATCCCATGCAAATTGTCACTTGAACGGTCGTGCCTTCAGGCTACACTTGTGTGGATGCTCTCATATCTAAACCAAAAAGTCTCCATCTATTTTGCCTGGATAGGGCTCTTTTATCCACAATCACATTACAGTCTCTCTAAAAACCCCACTTGGGTGGCAGCTTATTTGTCGGCCCAAAAAAAAGTATAAACAGCGGTTTTATTTTAAACGGCTCTATTATTTTAAGACTACTTTGAATAATTCTATCAAAATATACGAACGCACACAACACGAGAGAAAGGATTATTTTTTTCGAAGAATATAAAAATATAACTTTCCGTTGGACTCTACGTAACAGAGTTGGATGAACAAAATAATGAGACCTATTTTCCCGGACATAAAGTATATACAATGATCAAGTTGTCTTATTTCTTCAATACTCGATGTTAGGGAAATTTTATTGCTGATGAAGATAGAGAAGTAATAATAGATCCTTGAAATATTAACGCATAATGTGATCAATATATATTTAAGGTATTATTTGTCTCTATTATTGTTGCCGCCGGATTTGGAACAAATATACCTCTAAAATACACCAAAAGTATAGAGAAATGGGTCCAGTAATTACTCAATTTCTTTCTTGAAATTTTTGTTTATGAAAAGAATAGAAGAGAGAGTTCCAAAGAAAAAGTTGTTAATTGTTATGATAAATAGCATGTGATTTGGTCCATTAATAGACAACCAATCAACACATCTCTAGGAAATAGGTACATTATCTTCAACCATCACAACTCTTCATATTAAGAATAACTTTCTTTCATAATCACTGATAACCTCTTTTTAGGATCAAAAGTCACCTTTTTTTTTTTTTTTTTTTTGGTAAAGATCAAAAGTCACCTCTTTTCATAATCAAGAGTTACATCTTCTCTTAATCAAGAGTTACCTCTTTTATGATAACAAAATATTTCAACACTCAATAATGCTAAACTTGCAAAATATAATCAAACAAAAGAAAAATTCACACAAAAGTTCTCAGAGTACAGACAAACCAATACCATTGTCACTTACTGGTGTGCCACTTCCCCATTTTCTAAGCGGCTCTTATGCGATAACCCTGTGGAAAAGCGCGAAAATTGCCAATTAGATGTATTTCTCTCATTCTCTGCCTAATTTTAATGTGTTTTTCATTCCACTATTTTATTATTCTGATGTTAACCTCAACTTCTGAGGAATCTTCACAGAAGCTAAGAATTGTTCTGATTTTATGCTTATGCAACTCCTCTTGTCCTCAGAAAACGAGTCATGAAATAGATTTTGAAATGAATACCGAATATAATTTTGTTTTATACCTATTCACTAATTTTGATATTTTAAGTAGCCATCTTTTGGTCAAGAAAGGAATCACGGAATACGTACATGATGTAAATTATTTATGCTGTCCTTGGGGCTTTAACTTTGGCTGTATCGATGCCATCAATCACGGGCATTCTCCCACCAAATTTTAAAATTTTTTCCTCTCCTTTATTTTATTATTATTTTTCTTTGAAGAAGGGAAATATTCAGAGTGGCTAACCATGTGTTTAGTCTCGTTACTTACACGCGATATATATGTGTGGAAGATTCTCGCTTATGAGCTTAGTAATTACAAGTAGTGTTGTTTACACCTACACATTAATTTTTCCAAAGAAGTAAATGATGTAGAAAATTTATTCACATAAATAATTAATCAATCATGAAAAATGGGTCTATATATGATTGTAAAACACCGAGATCAATAAATACAGCGGAATTAAAGCGTACATGTTTGAGCCATTGCTTCACTTGAAAAAAAGTAGATCACTCTGATAATCAGGAATCTATTGGAATGTCAGATCTTTCTCTTTATGACCTATTTCGATAGAGCAGCTTTCAGTGAAATTAAAGCAACTGATAGATATAACCTACCCTTTTATAGGTTAGAGAGGGGACTTAGCAAATCCTAATCAACAGAGTGTCGATTGGACCCTTCTCATTATTGGTTCAGTCAAACACAATTGCCTACACTTTGCTGCTCAACCAGGCTTGTTATCAATAAATGACAATACACAATTCAATCATATCACTTTAAGGTTCAACAGATATTGGAATATACATTAACCCGATTATTTAAAAAAGAAAATCAATTAATTAATGTAAGCCCATATTATAGGAAATTTCCAACAAATGACTCTATGGTAGAGTGACTAACTATGTTTTTGGACCCCTAAATAGAACAACCATACAAGTTTGAGAAAGGCTATATGGGTTAACTCTAGTTTATCACTCTTACTATAATAGAGATCACAAGTTCAAATATACTTTAATAAAACTATCACAATACTTACAGAGACAAGAAAAGAGTTAAAAAGGTAAGGAAAAGATAGCATTTTTATTTAGGAAATATGTTCAGATGAAAATATTACTTAAAATCTAGGCAACAAAATAATTGTCTCAACTTGTAAATAGTACTAATGACTCATTTTTTTTATTTTTTTATTATGGAAGTTCATGACTAGATTGAACAAATTAAAATATTTAAAATTAGATTGAATAAGTAATAATAATTTAAAGACCACATTGAATAAATTAAAAATTCAAAGATATTATTGCGCATTACATTAAATTTCGAGATTATATTAAAGCGTCATTATCCAAAAAAACAGAAAAAAGAATTCCATATCAGGAAATGTTGAATGCATTAATACTCCCCCAGCGACTTCCGTCATCGGGATGATCCAAGGAGTACTTGTGGCACTATTTTATGAGTGGAGGGACGCTTTTGAATTAAAAATCTGATGATTTTTGTGCCAATGACGACATTACCTCAATAATTAATTATCCCAAACCGACAAAATCAGAGATACTTTATTTCAGGCTTCTAGGTTTTCTTCGATAGAGGTATTATCATCACCACAATAGATCAATAATAACGCAAGTTTTAAAGTCAATATTGACTCTGTTTGGACCAGACACTCTGCTTGTTATAATTTTAAGTAGACATCTTTTGTTTAACAAAGATATCAGGAGCATGTGCATGCTAACATTATTTTGTCAAGATGTGAATTATTTATATTGATCTCGGGACTGTAACTTTGGTTGTATTGATGCCATCTTTTATGTGCATTCTCCCGCCAAATTTGAAAATTTCCTCCTCTCTTTTATTTTAGTATTATTTTTCTTTGAAGAAAGGAAATATGTAAAGAACCAACCACAACATTATATCAATAATTAATTATCCAAAACTGAAAAAATCACAGATACTTTATTTTAGCTTCTAGGTTTTATTCGATATAAGTATTATCATCACCACGATAGCTGTATAAAGCGTCTTAATTAATGTCATCGTGAAAATAAAAATAAATTATAAAGAGCTCAACTAAATAATCAATCCTTAATCACTACCCCTTGATTTTACGTTCATGTCCATGTCGCGGCATGAGCATCTTGAATATTCTAATCTTTAATGTTTGCTGAGAGACAAAAGGCTAGCAGTTGAAAGGAGGAACAAGGACTCCGAGGTGGAGTTCCCGTGGCACGTGCTATCATTATCGCAAAGAGTTTTTAAGGATTCTCCAATGACATTGGAGTTATGTTTTTTTTTTTCCTTTTATGCGATACAATCTAGAGACCAATCTCTCTCTACCGATGCAACACGCACCCTCTATTATTGATGTAATTTTGGGTTCCCAACTCATCTTGGACTAATCGTACATGACGGGGGGAAAACGAAAAGTCCCCTAGGCTCTTGGGACCAAAATAATCTAGCAAATAAAGACATGGATTGATCCATCGTAAATTGCAATTAACGATCATAATTTGCAATATTTGTCAAATCTTTGATGTTTTGTACTGAACTTAAAACTCCCTAAATGAGTGATACCTAATGCTGAATCACAGTTGCACAAATTATTTCCGCTTTCCGATGCCCGATGTCACGTGGTTGTTATGAGCAGGTGATAAAATCTAGCCCAACTTTTTAAAGTCTGTATTGACTGCTATCTGGACCAGAGACTCCCCATGTTATGACATTAAGTAGACATCTTTGGTTAAGAGAGATATCGGGGCGCGTGTGTATGTTAACATTGTTTTTGTCAACGTTTGACTTATTTATGTTGACCTCGGGGCTCTAACAGCAGCTGCCCCAAGCAAGTGGATTCCCCCGCGTCCCCCGGTGCTCATTAAAAGAAGTTCAATCTTTTCTCTTTTAAATGACACCTACGGCTGGAACTTTGGCTCCGTCCAAAAGTCGATACATAAAAAGAGAAGATCCGTGAGGCCAGAGAATAACTTCAGTTTCGTCAACGACGTGAAAAATACTTCGCTGCTTCAAATTTTCCCATACGGCACGGCAATGAATCTTCCATGGATACCCAACGCCCTTGAATATTCCCTGGCATGACCATTCCTTTTAAGTAAACAGTAAACACGCAGACTGTATTATTCTAAGTCGAATCTCCCAACTTGGTATGACTTGGCTTCACAAGTTCCCCTACAGTTGTTAATGACGATCCCACTGCTCTTTGCCAATCTAGTTTCATTACTTACAAGCATTCAATCACCACTTCATTAAACTCAATTACTTGAATATTTATGACTGCATTCCTTTAGCAGAAAATAAGTGATTTGTGAAAAATTTTCCAAAAAATAATCATTTATATCGTCTAGAAAAATAAATGAATGAACAAATTTTTCATCGCCTATGAGAATAGGCAGGTATAGATTATTATCGATGATGAAAATATTTTACATTAACCAGATTTTTCTAAACAATATAAACAATCATTTTTTTTTGGAATATGTTTTCCAAATTAGGGGCAAGCATCGGTAAAGGATCAACCCTAGACCAACCCTAAACCAACCCAACCCTGTTAGTCCTAGTCCGATTTCCAGGGAGACTAAATCGGTCCTCAGTCTTGGGACCTGTGGAACTTGTATTGTGCTGGTTAGTTCTCGATCTTGAGAGTTTAGGGTTGATTCAACTTGGACTAACTCTATACATGACATAATATATTATATATCTAACATATCATGTATTATATGCTTTTATATATTCTAGATTTCAGCGCCTCCTCCTCTATTCTTTTCAAGTTTGTCATGTAAATTAGAAAGTAAAAAAAAAAAAAAATCAGCCCTGATTGGACCCAAAAAGAAAAAAAAAAAAAAACCACTTCACTTGCCTCGGTCTCGCTCGCATCTATTCACTTGCCTCGCTGCTCACCTTTGTTCTCTAATCTTGCATGTTCGTTTATTATGGTTTGTTGCTTTTAGCAACTGTAAATTTCTGTTGTTACTTTATCTTATATTTATACTTGATATGCATTGGTGTTCATAGTTTGGTTGCTCAACATCGCATTATTGATGAATGTGCAATTTGAAATAATATGTTTGATCTTTTAAAGAATACAAAGAATGAAAAAAAAAATTGGTTGGTCTCAGATTAATTTTTGAACCAGACTAAACCCATAGGGTCAATCCAATCCTTGGACCCAGGCTCAATAGAGTCGGTCCTCGATCAAAAAAATTGGGGACCAACACTATGTGGGTTGGGCTGGTCCCTAGGTTAGGTGTTGGATCGGCCCAACCCATATCATGCTCACCTCTATTCCAAATCACTAATTTTTCCCAAAATGGACGCACCTTGAAAGACTACAGGAGACTAATCATTTGAGCACATGATTCCCAAACTATTCATATCCAAAAAAGAATTCATTTAATGTTGTTCTAAGCCACAAATAACTCATGAATAGAAGTGGTTGTCAATATTATGACAAAGATTAAAGATAGTATTAAAGAAGAAAATTTACCAACAAACACATTGCCCAAGATATATGGATGGTTTTTTTTTTTCTTTTCAGTTCCAAGATATATGAATGGTGAATGTTCTTGCCACACATACAAGAAAAAATAATTTGCATTTTTAAAGAAAAAAAAGATCAACTCTTTTCTCCCAACTGTTAAGTCTATCAATAACATTTAGTCGATATACTTTATTTAGGAAGGGATGAATGCAATATGCTTAAGTTAATCATGTCGGTTATGCTGTTGAGACACTAATCCATAATTGCAACACTTAGGACATGGCGAAGAGACGTGAAATAATGTTGAGCCATTAATAACCTATAATTACAACAAGATGTAGCAATTATCTAGAGGTGTCAATGTTATGTTCAGTTCAGTTTTTCAAGAAAACTAAACCAACCAAACCGATAGGGTGAGTAGCTGAACCGAATGGAATTGCGACCCGAACCTAGTTCCGTTCTATTCGCTTTTTTGGTTTTCCTTTTTTTGATTTGGGGGTTTAGTATTTTATGAGAATCTTCGTTCCGATTGGTTAACCGAACCGAACCAATATAACCCGAACCCGAAAAAAGAATAGTTATTTTCCCATTATCTGAACCAAAAATCAAACCGAACTAAAAATATACGAAATTTCGATTCGATTTGATTCGATTTGATTCGATTTCAATCTCGATTCAGTTTCAATTTCAATTCAATTTTTCATTTCAATTCTGATATCCTTAATACTTAATCAACGCAAAAGTAACACAAGGGATAACTAAGTAAGTGAAATGGTCCATCGTTAAAAAGGAGGTAGAGAAAGAACAATTATGTACTTATTTCGTAGA
This sequence comes from Eucalyptus fibrosa, assembly GCA_017140475.1. Classification (NCBI taxonomy): domain Eukaryota; kingdom Viridiplantae; phylum Streptophyta; class Magnoliopsida; order Myrtales; family Myrtaceae; genus Eucalyptus; species Eucalyptus fibrosa. The sequence continues at coordinate 53,461,391 of CM029507.1, read as the reverse complement.
TAGAACTTCTTTTAACTTGTTTTATATCAATATTTTGTATCCGCCACACTCACAATGTCCACGTTAACCCCTCAAGAACATAATATAATCTCTGAACCTGTTTTGTACGGTTCTTTCTTTATTAAGGACATTTATTTCATGAAAAATAAATAATTTAAAAATTATTTTTCTAAAAATGATGGATTGTATTATTTACGAAAATGAATGAATGAAAAATATTTTCATTGTTCAATAAAATATTTAAACATAAATTAGTGAAAATATTTTTTATCGAGTAATTATTTCAAGCGAGACAAACAATTATTTTTAGAAAAATATTTTTTAAATCATTTATTTTTCGTAAAACAAGCTCACCTAAAAGCATTTGAACAATGGTCTACTCTTACTGGCCGTCACAAGTCTGAATTCTTCAGTCACGACACTCGAGGCTCCAATAATGTAGTCAACTTCAGTAATTAAAGAGACGCACTAAAATATAACAGAACAAAAGGAAAGAGGAAATCTGGACAGCTAGTACTTGGCAATAACGAACAGCACATCAATGATGCAATCACACAATTCCACATACCAGGACATATGAACAGCGAGCACGCACGGAATAGACATAATCCGTAACTCGACACATCGGTATGAACACAACATAGGGAGCACATCAGCAACTCAACACATTTGAAATGGACATACAACCAACGAACCAATCAGCAACACGCCGCGCTTAAAATGAATGTGCATATGATGATAAGAGCAGCAACTCAATGCTCTTGCAGCATGCACTTGGTATTCAAGATAGTAGCATTCGTTCAATGTACTTGCAATTTCAACACGTACAGAGAACTAACCAGCAACATTCTCATTAGAAAGTGTGCGATTTGGCAAAACAAACATGGATCGACATATTGTGAAGCATAAGAAGTAAACGTGCACGGATAAATTCATCTTCGTTCATGTGGTCCTCGGTCAATCAGATTCATCTCATGTGCACACTGAATGCACATCTAATCCGAGAATTTTGAGAACAAATCTTGAAATGAATAGCTACTAAATTTTGAAATGAAAGGAAACGAAACACAGGTAAAGTCTATATGATGAAAATAATGAATCAATCGATCAAAGGAAAGCTCTCAGTCAGAATATGAATCGAAAGACACACTGATTTAGTTCAGGAATTTTATCAAACAGGTGGTAGACATTTCGGCCAAAGGATATAGATGCAGAAATAAGAGAGAGGTTGTATCCCGACTTATAGAATAGTCTCGAACGCAACTGGATTTCATACTGGTGAAATCGAGTACTCGGTCCCTACCTTCAGCTGAAACAGAGTATGCGGATTTACCTTGAGGAAGAGTAATAGCTGACCGCAATTGGTGATCCAATCAGAGGAGTGAAGCTTCAGGAGTTGTAGCACGAAAGACTGGAACTGACCAAAAGAGGGAGAAGGAGAATCCAGCCCTTTGATGACGTTGGCCAGAAAATAGGGAAGCTGGTGACGTTGGGGAAGTGGCCTGCGACGACAATCGGTGACAGACGGGGGTAAGGATGCATAGAGGAAATCGAGAGAGAATCACAACTAAACATGAGAATTCCTTCCCTCTACTCTCTGCCTTTATTCTCTGCGGTTCAAATGCGAAGAGACTACGGTGGTCGGCGATCGGAGACGAGTGCCGGCTACCGGTGGAGTGGAGGTGGCCGGGTATGAAGAGAGAATGGCGACCTAGAAGCTCCTGGAAATTGATGATGCGAGAAAGAATTTGCTGAGTTCCGCCTACGTGCGTTCTCTCTGTTCTTTTCTACCCCGCCGATTGCATATATGTATAAGATATGTACACGTGGACGCGACGCTGCAGTGAGATGGGCCGAAATTTTATTTAGTATTTTTATTTTATTATTTTCATATAATTCTTATTTTTCCAAAAATCATGTTTGATTTGCCGAATAAAATTCAGATGTCAACAAAAGAATGACTTTTGTTTGTGCTTTTCTCAAATGAAAAATTTATGAGAAAACTATTTTCGTATTAGCAGGAGGAGAGATTCATTCAATTGGAGATAATGAAGCATCATGGGTGACAAGCAATGTCATGTGCTCATTGGTTTATTACTGGTGTAGTGCTCTATTGTAGTTGAGTAAACTAGCAAAATAGAACTTATAAACATTCTAGTGTAGATTGAACCTTCTTTGACACTTTTAAGATTAAGGTGTAAATATGCTCAGCAGCCATATAGCCTCTATCATCTACAGATACAGATTGGTTGTAACCACTAATTTCAATACGGCCCCCCAGGGTCATCCCGATGCACACGCACCTAGGCGGCCCAAAGGTCCTCATCATTCTCCGAGGTTAGATATGTGCCGGGTTCATCTCATCATCGGTAAACATCATCTGCTTGAAGAACCTCAACAGAGGGGATAGCATGATTTTCCTTCAGGGGCTATTGCACCTCCAATTGAATGCTGGCACATGTCCAGCTCTTACCACGGTCAGCTTCAGCAGTCCGAGGCCTGGGCTTCAAATCGGACTTTGCTCTGTTCACTAATGATCTGCCTTCTGGCTAAGTGGCTAATTTCATTTTAGAAGTGATATCATCCACTGAAAAAACACCACATTTTCAAGTCTCTTCAGAAAAAGAAAAAAAAGAGCATAATAATTCGGCTAATATGCTCGTCATTAATGTCTTTCTATGGATTATCCTTGTGAGGTTGTATCTAGTTTGTTTTGCATGTTGAAGTGAGTCGTTGAAGTGGAGATTGGATTATCATTGCTTTACATGGATTGAAGCTTAACTATGGGGACTAGAGCTCCAAAGTTGGGGCTCAAGCCTAATCTTTACGGATGTGGGTACCAGGGCATAAGGCATAAGCACCATGGGCTTGGGCCCGGCCTCAATGGACTTGGGCATAGGCGCTAGGGGCTTGGGCCCAGGAACCGAAGTCCTAAGGCTGGCCTTAATGAACCCATATTCGATCTCGATAGACTTGTGCCCGAGCGTTAGAGACCTCGTCCCGGCCTCAATGGACCTAAGCTTGGACCTCGATGGACCCATCCCTAGCATTGGAGATTGGGAACCAGCATTAGAATTCTCATGTTCAAATATAGAATTTCAAGTTCAAGCACCCTTACCTAATCATATTTGAAAAAAAAAATCGATTTTTTCAAAAAGGAAATCATTTTCCCAAATTTAAGCATAGTTTTCCATTAACTAAGAAAACATTTTTCATTGATTCATTTTCCTAAGCGATTCAAATGTCAGAAAATAGAAAAAATTTTCTTGAAAAATATTTTCCATGTAACAAATAGAGCGTTAGGTTAAAGAGATTCTTTAAAATGCAAGTAGCGTTTAGTATATTGTAATTTAAAATTGTATTGAGAAGCAAACGTTGATGTTTGGGAAAATCACACTTTGTGAGGACTTTTGTTATTTTTTTTAGAAAAAACCTCAAAATTAGCAAAGGGCTCAACGACCAGCAGCTTGAGACCTTTGCTAACAACATTGCACGAGGTTAGGATATTTCTGGATTTATGAAAGTTTAGCGATGGTAAAGTTGGAAGAAAAAATAGTTTAGCATTCTAGAAATGCTCAAAGGTCAAAGCACTTCCAGACTTATCTTGATTTAAAGGCCCTCAGAGGCTTTTGGAAATGCAATTGCATCTCTCTAAAAACTCTTCAAAAAATTCATTACACAGTACTTGAATATGTGCAAGGGGCTTTAGAGTACAAAAACCTTTGGGAAAATATATCATGAAAGGGTCTATGTTCAGAGCAAGAATTTAAGGCATTCAATCCCCTTGCGGTGCCTCTCTCAGGCCTTACCCTATTGGGACCGACTTTTAGTATCCAACTAAACCCTTATTCCAAACATAAGGCTTTCCGGCCTTTGTTTTGGTGCACAAGATCCATATGAGAGCGAGTGCAAAGCATACTACCAGGACAAGGTGCTATCTTACCGTTCTAAGATCTCTAATACCGGATAGAAATTTGAAGTGAAGAAGGGAGCATTAACTCTGCATGGTTTAAGCACACAAACACACGATTTTATTGATGAATGCTACTCTTTTGATGCTAGAAGATAAAGACCTATGACATGGTTCTAAACCCTATACACCATTTAATAGTGCAAGGTAGCAACAACAGAATCTACTACTTAGGGAGGTCCACTAATTTGTAGTTGAGCTTTAGGGTAGTGAAAAGTAAGTGCCATATTGAAATTTGGAAAGAGAGCGACATTGTTCCAGCATTCAAGATAGTCTCAACTGTCTCAATAACTTTTAATTTGATAAATATACACAACGACACTATTTTGTTTCCCTTTTTGTTCATTGACTAAAATAGAAGAAGAATAAGGTACAAGGCTAAAGGGCATTTTGGGGGCATTCAAAAGTTGGGTGAAGATGACAAGTGCAACTACAAGTAAAAGTTGTGAATAAGTTTTGGGAACTACAGGGTCTTTTTCAGTGGCAGGTGGTGTTTGGGCTAGTTTTCGCGCCGTGTAAGTGGTCCACCTTTTGGGTAATCTTAAGAGCCCATTATCACAAATCAGCTTAATGTATTCAGGGATTTTTTTTTTTTTTGAGTGCTTCCAACAAATCTGAATTATAGGATTATAAGGAGAAAACTCCCTTATTATCTCACTAGCAGCTTGGTAGTATAGGATATATAACTTGGACTGGAATTATGGGATGCATAGTTTTGTTGAGACCCACGAAATTCACTCCCATTGAAATATTCTTCTATTTCAAGCCCTCCCAAACAAATTATTTTGATTATTCCTATTTGCTCCTCTTCCTATTCTTCGCACCTTTCTAAAGTTGCTAAAAAATATGTAAATTTACTATGTTAATTTGATTAAATGATAAACTCATGCTAAGGGAAAATATCGAAAAAATCATAAACCTATTGCACCAATACTTATTTGATTATAAACATTTCAATTGGGTTATTTTAGTCTTAAATCTTTTCATATTTTGTTAACTGAGTCCATCTAGTTAATTTTGGCCAAAAATCATTCGACGTTGACGTAGCCATTTTTTTTATAAAAAAAATTGAATATTTATTTAATTATTTATTTTTCCTTTCTTTTTTGTTTGTTTCATTTTTGTTGGTGAGGGTCGAGGCCCAACAAGCCCTCGTTGCCACGGGAAAATCTGGGGATGGTAATGGGCAAGGGCTTGAAGGGTCTCATCTAGGGCCTCACCTTGGGCCTTCGTGGCCAAAATGAAATGAAAAACAAAGAAATAAAGAAATAAAATAAAAAATATATAAAAATTCAAAAAATTATTATAATATTATTAAAAAATGTCAATGTCTACTCCAACTATACCACTGTGGTTAGCATCTACATTAGCAATTCCCAACAGAAACTTGATAGAATGGATTCAATTGGGAAAATGTGAAAATATTTATAACTAAAATTAGCCCAATTGAGAGGTCTATGACTCAATTGGTATCAATGTGATAGGATTAGAACTTTTTTTTGGTACATTCCCCCTCATGCTATCATCTATTGCAACCTTATTTTGGAGTCAATGACGCTAGGGGCTTGTCCTAGGTCCCATGCCCAATTCTTGCACTCTCTCATCGTTTTTTTTTTTTTTTTTTTTTTTTTTTTTTTGGTGCTGTATTGGGATGAAGTAGCAATCAAAGAAAAAAATATTTAGGCTCTAAGCACTTCACCCATAATGAAAAAGACAAATACAAATGGGTTCATGTTTCTTATTTTTTCCAGAAAGTTTTACACGCTTGATGGAGATGATGAAGCCAACATGATTTCACGAATCAAGATTGAAGGAGAAGTCCTATGTTTATGTAACTCTTATTCCATATTTTCTGTTTAGATCATCTAGCCATAAGCAAGAAATTCCTAGGTTAACATCATATCTCGCTTCAATTTGCAGTTTCAAGTATTATTTTTTCACCTTTTTCTTACAATTTTGCAACTCTTGCAATGAGATTTTGGTGAATTTTAGATATATTTTAAAATATAAAAAATAAAACAGAAAATCATATATAACTTTGTTTGAGTTTGAATAATTTTTTTGAAGGATTTTTATTAGATCCCTCGGTGGTGTAAAGACTAAGTTGTACATTCACCGTTGGAAGAGATATGTGGAAAAATTTAATTACAAAACTAACTTCATACATGAATGTCACTTATCCAATTGTGAATATGCAACGGTTTTTCCACACAAAAGTTGGCCCAACACAAATTTTTTTCAAATTATGGCAAAGAATTTTCCTACTTATGAAGGAAGTAAAAAACAAACAAGGCATAGACTTTTAGTTGGGAAAAGAGGGATAGAGATAAAGATGGTATCTTGATAAGATGGAAGCGTACCTACAATTTTGGCAATATTCCAAAGTGACCTTGCAAGACATTGAAGCGCTACAATCAAGATGCAAGAGAAAACCTAGTCACTAGATATGAAATCATTGTAAAACCTCGTAATTCATTTGTCACATTGTCTAATCAATTTAGTTATACAAGATTTATGCACGTGATTGGATCATATGTGGTTCGTTGGGGATAGTTGATCCATGAAGTAATTCGATTTTAGGCCATTATTCAAGTAAAACTAGGTCAAGGAACCAAAAGCTACCCCCCCCCCCCCCCCCCCCCCCCCCCAAAAAAAAAAACCATTTCCAATTTCATTCACTAGTACGGAGGGAATCGATCTAAGAAAATTGACTTAAAATTCAAAAATATGAAAGGTCCTAAGATAATTCCCAACAGCAAAAATGCATACCCACCCGGATCCGAATTTTTATCCGTTGGTTTGTATTTCAAGTCCACCGGAATACCTTCAATTCAGAAACAAAAGAGCAGGTGATGAGGTGGGTATGATCATCTTGACGGGAATCAGTAGTGAAGGGATGCGAGTGCAGAAAGTACAGACATTTGTATATCAATGCTTCCAAAACACTGAGCCTGGTTCCGCTGCGAAAGTTTTTAGGCCACTTCGCCAACGCCTCCAGTACAGATCTGTTTGCACGCTCTGTACTTCGCATGGTCTTTAAGCGAGGGTACTGCTCGACTAGATAAAGGGTGATATTTATTCGAAATCACCAGCATAGTTTTTTTTTTTTTTTTTTTTTTTTTTTTTCGGTCGTAAAATCACCAACAAAGTTGATCAGGAAAATAAGCCAAGTCTGGATTGAAGTAGAAAACAGATGGAATTGAGATAGAGCGAAGGTGATCCTACCAAGATGACCAGCGTAGGTGAGATGTATGATGGTGTCAATCGCAGAGGGACTGCTGAAGGGATGACCTGGCCCATCGTTTGTTGTATTTTTCGCCAGGAACCAGGCAATGTCCTTATGCATAGAAGCTTCCACAGCGGATATTCCCAAAGGAACACGTCCTTCCTTATCTGCGAGTTGCGTCAACTTAGGATTACTTCTAACTAATGCCTTCACCATCCTTATCCTTCCACACAAGACAGCATTGTGGAGGGCTGTGCGGCCATCACAATCAACCATTTCGAACGCTTCCAGACACAGAGACAAGAGCTCAACCAGGTTCTCCAAAAATTGGTCATGTGCACTCAAAGCAGCTATGTGAAGCGATGTTTCTAATCTGCTTGTTATTTTGGCCATCTTTGAAGCAGCATCTCGTTCGAAAAATCTTGTAGCAGATCCCCAATCGCCCAGGAATGCAGCTCGCAACAATGGTCGGTAATAGGGTTCATCCACTTCCTCTTCGGAATTTTCTGCAATAGACGCAGACTTTTCTGATCATTCAGTTAATACTTTTATCCTTGCTGACATTAAGAAGTGCCCCAGAAAAAGGAATTTCACGAAGATCCACCCCAGATATTAATTTCACACTGAAAATAACTCTTTGAGGGATGACGCACCTGAAGGACCTCTAGATTGGGAAGAAGCTGATCCAATGCTTGCATAAACACTTTCAATATCTGTAGGAGAAAGCGTGAGCACTAAGTCCTTCGCCTAATTTTCCCCCCTTTTTTTCTAGCCAAGGTCAGCATTACGTTCGTTGGTGTTAAAAAATAAAATAAACCATGAGAAAATACAAGTTCCAGACTCCATCAATTATACCATATTTATTGTCAATTGGAACATGAACATGTACCTATTGGTGGTTCTGCATGAGTCAAATTTCCTTGCTCTTCACTTGGCTATGTCGCCATTGGATTGCTCTCCTGGTTAGAGTCTTTCAACAATGAAGTAAACGAAGAATGCAAAAAATGGGCAAGATATTTAGTTTTCAAAGAGTGTTAGTCTCCCTGGGGGGAGTTCAGTCCTTCCTTATATACAAGTACCTGCCTCAAATTAAAGGGGAGCCTCTACAATTACAAGCAAGCATATATTTTTTCCCACTTTTATGGCGGTTGGATTACTTTAGTGTAAAATAGTTTATCCATGGGAATATATACTGGTCCTCTACTGGTTAGCTACACCATCGTCACGCCTGGATTCCTGCACACAGGTTAATAGGACCGAAGGGTCCACTCTCTAGCATGCAACTTGCAACAATGGTCGGTAATAGAGTTCATCCACTACGTTTTCCGATATTTTTGCAATGGATGAGAACTTTAAAGGCCATTTAAGTCAATTCCTTTTCATTGCTGACATTTCATGATGATCTGGCCCAGATATTAATTTCACACTGAAAATAACTCTTTTGAGGCATAACACGCCTGAAGCACCTTCGGATTGAAAAGAAGCTGATCCATTGCTTACACAAGCATTTTCAGTATCTGTAAGAGAAAGAGTGAGCACAAAATCCTTTTCATAATAAATTTATTCTCTCTTTTTCTTACCTAATGCGAGGGTTACCTTTGTTCGATGATAAAGCAAAAGAAATAGAACCGTGAGAAAATACAAGTTGCAGCATATTTTATTCTCTCCATGGGGTTGCTCTCTTGGTTAGAGTCTTTCAAAAGCAAAGTAAAATATTCAGTTATCAAAGAGTTTTATCCTCCGTTGGGAGGGAGTTCATTCCTTCCTTGTGTACCTCCTTTAAAGTAAAGGGAAGCCTCTACAATTACAACAAGCAAGCATATATCTTTTTCCCACTTTTACGACAGCTGGATTACTTGAGTGTAAACTAGTTGATCCTTGGGAATATAGAGTTGTCCTATACTGGTAAGTGGTAAGTGTTAGACGCAAATTGCGCAATCCCAAGATCTCCATAACCAGAACAAGAACATGCATAATTGAGTAGAAAGATTAACGCACCTGGATCCATCGAACATAAGGCGGAAGCAGAAAAGGGATTACCCACATATTAAGGGGATTCACGCATCAAGTCCTTCTCCTCTATTGCCCTCCGTATCACTGGTTCAATGAGGCGGCCCTCCTCACGTGTAGCGTTAGGTAAACGCCCCTTAGGTGAGGATACATGTGAGAATTAAGGTTAGAGGAGAGACTTGAGCACTATTTATAGAGTTTCCAGCCAGTCCCCCTCATTACGGGCCAGGCTCAACTCGGCCCACACTAGCCAGCCCCATATTAGACTAATTAAGAAACCTTCTATCTCACCTTAGACCAGTCCTGTTTTATGATAGCCGTAAAAACAGTAAATTACAATATCAATTAATGTAGTCCACATTAAGAAAACTCTTACATCCTCCCACTTGGATTATATTAATTGAAATCTTACCTTATGCGTGCACATTGATCCAGAGATAATTCTTAATAGTCAATCCTATCCCATAAAGTCTTAAACACCGAATCATGGCGGTAACTGTATGTAAACACACAGAGCCTTCCATGGTCACGAATGTTCTCAACTTTATTGATATGGATTCAATATGGTAGTGTGGCAAATGGATAACATCTCTTATAGAGAGATCTCATTTGTCAGTCACCATTCTCTTACCTTAGGCGTCACAAAAACTTGTGCCACTAGAGAATGCTTTATGGTTTCAATGAACCCACATATGCCTTGTCCTTATGGTTAACCTTTCTTTATATATCACAAGACATATGCACAAGGCTAATAACCGGATGCCCCTAGCCTTCACTTAAGGTTTATACAATCCCTTGAGACTTTATTAATATGTATTCAACATAATAACAATACATTCAAAAATATTTTATTGAATGCAAAAGTTGATACATATCAAACTGTTACAAAGTGTAACGAACACAGATGAAATCTTTATCAAAGTAAAGCCAAAATAGCTCCCACTAAACAACAGTATCCGAAGATACTCCTAGGCCCATGCTAATGAGATGTCACTCAAATACACATGGACGTAGGCCTTTAGTTAGTGGATCTGCAATCACATCATCTGTAAAAATATATTATATTAAAACGTCACATTTCTGTACCGTTTGGTTTTGGTCAAAAATTTTGACCACCATATATTTAGACCCATTGAGACCTCTGTAGTAAATAAATAATACTACAAATTTGTTATCTCAATACAACCGTATGGATCTATCCATAAAGTTAAAACGATCAACTCCTTCATGAGGTTCTGGAGTCTAAAAGCTCAAGTAATAACCTAAAAGAATGTTACTAACACTGCTTACATAGTAGAAGATGACATAAAACTTTATTTACTGTACTTACTGCTAACATAAATATGTATTCCATTATTAATTGCATGTCATCAAAACAGCCAGCAAAGTTTACATATAAATACTCTACTAACTGCAAAAATTGAACATGTCTGTAAATTAGCATATAATCTCTTGTCTTCTTTAAGTACCTTAAAACCTTCTTGACAGCAACCCAGTGATCATGTCCTGGAGTTGACCGATATCTGCCTAGAAGTCCCGTCACAAAGACAATATTTAGTCTAGTGCAAATTCGAGTATATATTATACTTTTAAGTGCACTGACATAAAGTACTCTCTTTAATTAGATTTTCTCAATATCTAAATAAGGACAATGTGATAGATTTAGTCCATCACCCTTAACAACAGGAGCAATTCTTGGCTTGCAATGATGTATATTGAATATTTCCAATATACAATCAGCAAATATCCTCCGAGAAAATCTAATATAATATGGCAAAAACAATCCTTACAGACTTCAGTACAAATGATATAAGATGTCTCAAAATCACAACTTGTAAGCAAAATATCAAGTACATAGAGTATGAGAAAAAATAAATTTCCTCCCACTAACCTTGCAGTATATTGAATTATTTTGTTCTCAATTGAACAAAATAACAACACTATGAAACTTTAATAATATTGTCTGGAAACTTGCTTAAGACTATAAATAAGACTTTTTCAGTCTACACACAAGTTTACTCGAAACATTTATTGCAAAATTCTCCAATTGCACAGTATAGATTTTGTATCTTGTCGCGACCTCCCCCGAAGCGGGTTTGGACCACCTAAGGGTTCGGCTAATGGATTGTTAAGCCTAGACTTAACTCGGGCTCTCCCAAGCCCATACCAATTCGCGACTTAGGTTCAAGTTCTTAATATGCAAATGATGTTTATCATGGAGTCGCCACTAATCTATTTTTGGTGGGTCGATTAGAAACCCAAGTAAAGTAATGGGAGAATTACTTCACTTCTACGAACCAGAGATTGTGAGTTCGGGGACTTGGTTACACTAGATTTCTCTAATGCCCTTTCGGTACCATTTCTTTTTTATTTGAAAAAATATTTTGCAGGCAGCTTGAATTGATTTTAATTTATCATCCTAACATGTGAGGTGATCATGCGGATGCGCAAACCACCAATTTAACACCCAAGAAAGCGATGGATAAATTGCAGGACTTACCTCATAGCAACGAAAGCATCTGCATTGTCAGATCAGAATTCACACCAACAGACCTAGATATGATTTCTAATTAACAGGCAATTTCCCATTTTTTTGTTTTTTATTTATTTAATGAGAATCATGCAATATGCAATGCATGCTACTAATCTAACCTGGAATGGCATGACAATGTTTTCTAAACTACATGACGTGAGTAAAATAATTTTTTTTTGTTTTCTTAATGAACATGCAATAATTAAATATGTAAATCAAAATGACCTAATTATAATGATGGACAATTTTTTAATTAAATGAGCCTAATTCTACATGACGTACATTTTATGAACCTAATCCCACATGACGTGCACATGATATTTCTATTCCTAAAAATGCAATTTATCCTAAAAATTGAAACTAGTTTATGAGACATGCAATTCTATTCTAATATGCATGATGATTTTTTGTTTGTTTTTTTTATATATATAATTCGAAATTTAAAAAAAAAAATTGCACACAATTAAACATGCAACCTAAAAAAGTAGCACCCTAAATTGATTAATTATTTTTTTTTGGGATTTTTTGTTATAAAAATTTAAAATCAAAAATCCTATTCTAAATTGACTAGTGCAATTCTTAAGAAAAACTAAAATCCTGAATGCATTTTTTTTTGGATTTTTGTCATTTAAAAAAAACGAAATAACTAAATACGCTAACCCTAGCCCTAATCCAACTTGTATTTTTTTTGAAATTTTTTATGCAAAAAAAAAAGTTAATTCAAATAACCCGATATCCAATCCAATCAAGATGAGATTAATACCCAAAATTGACGAACCATATCTCGCGCATGAGATCGGGTTGGTCAATTTTAAATTAAATCGCGAATTGAATCTCGGGCATGAGATTGGATTGTCGATTTTTGTAAGAGATCGTGAGTCGAATTTCGGGCACGAAAATCGAACTCCTAATCCCTAATTTGAGGGGTTATTTCACATTGGAATTTCAATCATGCATTAATGAATAATCACACTAAAAAAACTATATAAAAACAAACTATAAACTATATAAAAAATAAAGATAAGACAATAATAATAAAAAACTACCTAATGTTCCCCTTTTGCTTTTTTCTTTTTTCTTTTTCTTCTTTTTCTTTTCCCACGCACGGCTTGCTCGTGGGTGACCGAAGGCAGCGCTCCGGCGAGGACCGGCCACAGGCGAATCGGCGGCGGGCGGACCGGCGGCAGCAGCGGCAAGTCGCGGGTGGTGTGCTGCAGGCATCGGGTCGCTGGTCGGAGCGGCACGGACGGAGCAGGGTTGCGGAGGCGGCTGTGGCGACGCGCTCGAGCGGACTACTGGGGAGCTGCTGGTACGGTGAACGGCGCGAGCTGGCGGCTATTGGCGTCGAAACACAGGCGAGGGGACCGGCGGCGGGCAGAGGCAAGTGCAGCGACTGGTGCAGCGGCAGAGGGCGGAGCAGCTTGGGACGCCGAGGCGGAAGTGCAGGTGCGGGCAGGGACGTCGAGCTGAGGCGTCGGGCGATGAGAAGGATGGAGCGATGGGCGTTGCAGATCTCGTGGCAGAAGACAGGCGTCGCGGGCGGAGGCATCATCGGGTCTACGCTCGGAAGAAGGTGCGTACGGCGTCGGACGGAGATGCAAGCGCGGCGCAGGTTGCTGGGCGTCGGGTCGACGTGGGTCGGCTCGAGTTATAGGCGGAGACTGGCGGTGCTGGTGACCGAGCGCGGGCGGTGCGGAGCGCAGGAGCAACAGCGGCAGCTCGGCGGCACGGAAGAGGCGGGCAGCAGGGACGCCGGATGGGAACTCACGAAGAAGATGAACAGTTGTTCATCTTTTTTTGTTTTTACCACCTTTTTTTGCACTCACGTCACTTTCTCTCCTCTTTCACGTCTCTTTTTCTCTCTGCAGGTTCTCTCTCTCTTCTTTTCAGAGTACTTTTCTGTTTTTGTTCAGCTCTTGTACATGATTTGTTTATTTTTTTTTCTTTTTCTGACAAACCCCTATCTTTTAATCTCCTCCCCTCTCCTTTCACTTCCCCCCTCACTTCATTTTTCCTTGGTTCTCTCGACGAGCATCTCTTCCTTTTTTTTTTTAATCTTTTCCTATCTCTCCACTCGTGTCTCTCTACGGACTCTCTCTTTTTTAATAGCTCTCACAAAACCTCTTCAGTCAAATTTTTCGTTCTCTCCCCTTGGACGCGGCTTCTTGTGGTCTTATTTATAGGCCGTCCATTGCCTCTTGAAGATAGCCAATATTATTGTGACAAGATGTAGCGCAACTTTTCCAGAATTTAAGCTGAACGTTGCCCCTTTTTTAATCTTTGCCCTTTCTTCTGACAAACTCTCCCTTTATTTTTTAATATCTTCCCTTGACTTCATTTTTTCTTGTCCGAAGGAGGAGCCCCTTCCCAATGAATATTTTTTAGCTCTCTCTCTGACACTCTTCTTCCCCCCCCTGTTCTTCAGCAAAGAAATATTCTAACAAGCGCCTGTCCCATTTCGTGCGTGTATGGCGATGCATTAATGAGGAGGTTTCTTCTTGGTGCCACCAAAGCTGATATATTATATAATATTATGGGTTGCTTTTGCTTCTTTGAAGATTTCCCCAGAATCCGCACGTCCACCGAATTTGTGCAAGCCTTAATAAGGAATAGATAATGGACGTGCGAGAGCTTCTTTCCTCGTCATTTTTTATGCATGTTCAGACCAGCGAAAGAGAGACCATCCTTTTGTGCATGCAATCGACCGCGAGCCCCTGCTTCTTGTTGTCCTCTTAGTACCGATGCAAATGTGGCTACATGAGATGCAATTTTAATATTTTTTCTTAAGGGTTAAAGATTAATCCCTAAATTTTTATGCAATTAACTACTAAATGATTAGTCAAAATTTAGGTGTCAACATATCTATTTGGCATAACTCCATAAATAAATAAATAAATAAACTATTAAAGCCGCATTCACTTTGAAAGAATTTTTTAAAGAAATAGTTATTTCTTCATTATAAACAATCCACCATTCTTTCAGAGTGAAAACATTAGTTACCAATTTGGCTTTAAATTCCACAATTTTTCTTTGGAATTATTTTAGTTTTGTACGCTAATTTGCAACTAATAAACTTGTGATCTTTAGACAAGTCAGTAAGTTTCCAAACTTGTTTCATAGATTGTATACTGTATTTTATGGCATCTAATCACATACTTAATTGACAACAAGAAATGACATTTATATAAGTTGCTAAAACAACCATGTAGTGGATATTATAATCATGCTCTCACAAATAGAATATATAGTATGATGATATAACTGATGATGATATAACTGATCGTCTTTTCCTAACAAATCTCCTTAATAAAGTTACCACCACTTCATTCTATACTTGAGAGGTTTTAAAAAAAATTTCATCATAACTATATCAAGAATAGTACCTTGAACCTCAACAAGTTTAATTTATGGTATAGGAGATTCTACAATTGTCTGTACCACAATTATCTGTATAGGCAAAGACAAAGACACAGTGATCTTCCATCATACTATTATCCTCAATAGTCTGAGAGTAGCTATCCTCTACAATTACATCGAACTGTAAAAATTTTATAGTATGTGATTTCATAATTCTTATACCTTCTTTAGAGTCATAAAATCAATACCCTTTTGAACAATCTAGGTAAGATACAAAATAATTTCGAGTGAATCTTTTGTCAGGATTTTCAAGCATAGTAATTAAGTTACCACCCCAGAATCTACCAAGTATTTGACAAATGACCCTTTAAGCTATTTCACATTGTCATACTTGCCAAAATACTCACGGCCACTGTTAAGCTTGACAACCTTTTAAGACATTTATCTCGGTCATTTTCCTTAAAAGAAAAACATTTTGAAACAACCTTATAATCATATACGAGATGTATATGTCATTAGGACTTAAACACAATCTTTGCAGATGTGTCCTAATTTCAATATCAGACAAGACATAATTTCAAGCAACTAAGGCTTCCATCATCTTATAGCAGTGCAGTCCGCAGGCAAACTTCTTTTCAAGTGTTCCAGAATGGAACGTTTCATGGACAGTAAGCAAAATTCAATTGCTTTTTTCTCAAGCAACAAATTATATGTCCATAACTTAAAATTTGAAGCAGTAAAAACCTCAATAATATTGGAGTTATTAATTATAGAAAATGTGACTGAAAAACAAGCAATGTATATAATTAACATCATGTGAGTACCGTGTAACTTGACGTATAAGTACACATCCAGAGAGTTACACGTATAATCATATAATCACCTTTGGGCAGAATATATGACATGCAGTTGTACACTCCCCACATGATAGCAGTTATGAGAATATATTCCAATTTTTCGTGAATTCACACCTTTGGGCATATGAATCACTAGAATCAGTCACTCCTCCACCATACTATCATGTATCCCTCCATGAACTAATACACTATCACCTCCTTTGGGAGTATGACTACGCATTAGACCAGGAGACATCCCAATCATTATACAAGATCGAAATTTCTCAAACCCATTCAAGTGTGCCACTTTGGCGGTCACTACTCAATTGAATCTTTGAAATTCTCTCATACCAAGGATATAAACTTTACTACTCACATACATCATATACATGTGATTTTAACTTTAGTGATAGGGGCAGCATATCACCAAAATCATATATCATGCTAATTACATTGCTTTATTAATTAATAAAAATTAATCATACATATATATATAAATATATATACGGTGAACCTGAAAGACAGATTCCAATGAGATCACTGATTACAGTAATATAAGAGAATTCTCATAGAAACAAGCATCTTGATAAGAGAATTCTCATAAAAGCAGGCATCTTGTGCACCCCGATTACTGATTACTAAAACAACATTAAAAGAATGCCGATCCAAAGGATCCCTCACAAGTTAACATCAATAGCAATACAGGGTACTCCAGATTGATTAGCTTGATAACTAATCAACTATTGCTCATGAGTTTCATACGGCAAAACATGACTCCAAGGCCAACAATTGATTTATTAATCAATTTTAGGTAACAACTATCATTACTTCAACCAGTGGCCTATAAATTGAGTCAAATCACAGAACTAAATATCTAAACTATAACAGTAGATACTATTGCTCTATATAAATATTGTCATACTCCTTAACCATAAAAATATTCAACTTGATAGATATTAACAAGTGATCAGATGAGTTCATGTACAATATGCAATAACTTAATCGACATGCATAGACAGCAGATATGCTTAATCAGTATAATCAATTTGGTCACGAGTTCTTAAGACATCCATCATTCAAAGATTACCAACGTGTCAAGGAGTATGCATGAGCAACAAAAGTTTCATAAACTTTACTGTTTCTTATTATCTCAAGATATATTCAATCACTATCTCATAATGATTATATGTGATAATATACCTGTAACCTAACACTTATATTTCCAATTTCACAGAAAATATAAGAAAAATACGCAAAAATACACTAAAAATACACGTATTTAGAGTTCCGTATGTATTTTCACATCCATAAAATTATCAAAAATGTAAAATAAATACCCCACGACGTAGAGGACGGCCATACGAATCTAACGCCGCCAGCCACGCGCCGATCAAACACTCCACGCGCCCTCACGCGCCGCCTGAGTGCGCGGCGCGTGGAGCTTACGCGCGGCGCGCGTTCGACACCCAGGCGGCGCGTGGCCGTGCATGGGGGCGCATGCGGCCTCCCCCAGCGACGCGCTGTCGACCGTTTTGCTCGTCTCGTTGAGCCCAGTCCGAATTTGTGATTTAATTTTATTTTTATTGAACAAAAAGTCTTGAAAATCACAAATTATGGCAAGATCCGTACTAATTATGGCTAATCCGTACAAATTAGAGCAAAAACTTTATGCGTTCAAGTTCTAGGGTTATGGTTGCTCTGATATCACATGTTAGACGCAAATTACGCAACCCAAGATCTCCATATTCAGAACAAGAACATGCATAATTGAGTAGAAAGATTAATGCACCTGGATTCATCGAACATAAAGTGAAAGCAGAAAAGGGATTACCCACATATTAAGGGGATCCACGCATCAAGTCCTTCTCCTCTATTGCCCTCCGTATCACTGGCTCAATGAGGCGGCACTCCTCACGTGTAGCGTTAGGTAAACGCCTCTTAGGTGATGATACATGTGAGAATTAAGGTTAGAGGAGAGATTTGAAAGACTACTATTTATAGAGTTTAAGCCGGTCCTCATTACGGGCCAGCTCAACTCGCCCACACTACCAAGCGCCCCCATATTAGACTAATTAAGAAACCTTCTATCTCACCTTAAACCAGCCTTGTTTTATGATAGCCGTAAAAATAGTAAATTACAATATCAATTAATGTAGTCCACGTTAAGAAAACTATTACAGTAAGCTCCACCTTGAGCACGCCTGGATTCCTCTACACACGCCCACAGGACGAAGGGTCCTCTCTCTGGCACCAGGGAGCTCTCACGAGTCTTCTCCCTCAGCTCACCATTCCAACGAGCTCTCTCAGTGTAACACCAGCTGAGCCTCTAGAACAACGTCCCACAGTTGCTGACACCTGCTCAACCTCAGGCGATCCCCCGTGTCGGCTCAGATGAGTTTGGCCGAGAGACTCTGTTTTCGGATCCTCAATTTTCGCCATTCAAGAACTTGCTCTTCTCGTTCAAACCTTTATTCATCCATTCCTAAAGTTCCATACGCTCATCTCACGCCTCAGTTACTGCCATGGAAGTGCTGGTTTCGCCATCAAACTGCCTTGCAGATACGGACTTGACAGCTCCCTGTCTTGGCGTTTTTCCTTGATTCGAGTCTTCCGCCGGCGACCCACTTCATGGCGGTGCTTCGTCGTCGTGCCTTTATTCCAGATGATACTCACACATATAGCGTCACCTCCCGTAATCATTGAATTGGCCTTGAATAGCCACGGTATTACTCTGCTCTGTTCTGCTCTGTTTCTGTGTCGCTGCTGTGATCGGCCCTGCTGTTGCGAGTATAGAACGCCCAGCTTGCCATCATCGTCGATTGCTCAAAACTGAACATTCGCTGGGATGGAAAGCAACAGCTAAACCAAATCTGGAGAGAAACAGAAGATACAAGAAAAAGTTTACGAATCCCCGCTGGAGTATTCGCATCGTCTAAACCCGGATCAGTATTGAGAGCAGTGTCTTTCGTGCCGTCTTACTTTCTCAGCGGAGCTAGGCTCAACCTCTGGGAAAGACTGCTATGCAAATTTCAGCCCTTCCGCCGATTTTCTTCTCGAATGCATTTGATTCGGACGGCTCATAAGATCGTACATGTTCACCCGCTCTTTTTGTATCTGTAGGATCTTGCCAGAGAGCATTTATATATTATCTAATTTCGATCCCCTTACGCTCACTCTTTGCCCGGTTTATCGCCTAAGTTGCTTACGGCGATAATAGTTGCGAATAAGGTGCTCATAGGTTTTTTCTGTCTTCTTTTGATGAGTAATTATATAATTTATGTGGAATATCGGCGAATAAAGTGTGAGTTTAAAAAAAAATGCACAAATGGTCTTATCCATCCTTGATTTAGGAGTTTTGACCACTCATTCTCCTTACTAACCATCAAAATTCATGGTTGTACAAGGCCCCTTGTTGAAAATTTCTTTTACCCCACGTACATTATAATTACTCTATTAATATTAATTTTTTTAATTTATGAATTATTAATTGGAATGGAAAATTTTACTACACGTGAATTAGGGATGGCAATGGGACAGGTCAGGTGCATGGACTGCAAGGTGGGTAAGGGGTTGGCGTCCTGCTCCACATTTACTAGAGATGCCCTATCCCTGCCCCATGTTCTGAGCAGGGATATATATGTACTCCATTCCCAACCGTAGCAAGTGTGCAGATTTCCTTGTTCCACTTGCCCCATTCCACAATAATTTCAAGATAAAAAAATTAATTAAATTCTTCAACAAGCATAATTATATATATAGAAATTATCTCACAAAAAAAATGTGCAAGTTGAATAAATTATATATGGGCAAAAAAAAAAAAAAGAATTTGGAATCCTTAGATCCAATACCATAAAGTTTAGTTTGGACTATTTCCATGATAAATCGATGAGAAAAGGGATTTGGAAGTATTTAAGTTATATTGAAATCTATGTTGAAAATAAGGAACATTATATTACTAAAATAATACAATTTATGTGAAGGAACAAGGTTAGGACTAGAAATCTCCACGATTTAGATATAGATCGTGCTTTGGGCTTGCTCGTGGGTTGGGCCCGAGCGTATCCATGTCCCTCCTCCAACTCCCATGGCGGATAGAAAATTTCGTCCCATTCCCACTTAAAACTCCCTATCCACTTTAATTAGGGCGAGGTAGCGTGGATATTTGGTAGGGTAAGTAATTTGCCATACTTAATGCTAATAAAAATTTGCCATATTTGGTAGTGTGGATATTTGGATATTTGGTAGCGTGAATAAAAATTTGCCATACTTTAATGTGAATCAATACACCAGTTCCATTTTTGGCATTTTATCATGACTTCAAAATTAATATAGTAATTTTTTAAATAAAGTGATCTATTTATCTATATGTACATGTTATTTGTTTGAATTTGCAATGAACTTTTTTTTTACACCTTTGTAATATTTTCTAAAATCACTACCAGCTATTCAAATATAAAAGCTCATGTAGATAGAAGGAGCCATTGTTTAATATTTAAACATTCTAATATTCCCTCAAGTGTGAGTTGGACTTGGAATAAGATTAAAGCATGTATATATATGATAATGGAGATTTTAGAAAAGATTTGAACTCAATATGTGGTCTTTTGATATCATATGAAAATTTATGGGAGCAATGCTGCTTATTTTAAAAACTTACGCTGACAATCGGATATATTTAAATATTTTGACAACCTATGTTTCCCACGTGATAGAGATCTTTGAATTGGAGTTTATAGTTTTGATATACATCCTCGTTTTTTTTTAAAATATATTTTCGTAATAAAGATAATGCTTTTAAATATTTGGATATCTGTTTTATATTTACAACTACCACCTTTTATTATGTTACAGAACACTTAGAAAAAGAAGATTGATTATTAAATAAATATACTATACCGCAAAGATATTTGTGATACTTATAATGCAACTATTTGGCATTTTCTCTATGTACATACGTACATACATATGTTGGTATTTATGTATTACTCTTGTCTAATTTTGATTTATGAGCAATTTAAGTGTATTGTCTCGATGAATGTTAAGTTTTCATAATCAATAATTTTACCCTTTAATTACGTAGATATATAATTGCCTTACTAGCTTAGCTTTCAAAATGAACCTTTTCCAATGCACAGGAAAATTAAAGTAGAAATATGCTTATATGCTTGTAATTGATGTCACAGAATTACAGGTTGTTTTTAATATCTTCATTTATTGAGTTTCCTTAAACATCTACAGGAAAGTTTTATAAAGAAAAGAAATTTCAAACATGCTTTTAACATTGAAGAAAATAAATGCTATTAAGATACTTATTAATACTCGTCTATTAAAGCGAGAGCCGTGTGGCTAATATAATGAGTCCGGGCATAAACGTAAGCCAATGGTCCAGTGACTCTTGGCACGTTTCTTCGGTCATGATTATCAATGAAAAGTGAAAAAGAAAAAAAAAAAAAAACTGACATATTTCTTTCTTTACATAGTTTGTGTCAACAAAAGATGTTTGCAGCACATACAAATCTCGGTGATGTACTTCATGTCTTTATTGGTGGGATGAGTAGATACAAATAAATCATATTATTTCTTTTTCAATCTTTTGAGCAAAAAAAGTTACTACACAAGACATTTATTTATTAATAATTTTTCAACAATGACATCCCTTACTTAAATTAATAGTTCACATATCAAATGTAGCTAATAACTAACTTTAAGATGACTAGTGGGCAAGTAGTCCTAGGTTCTAGTGCCACATACCATTAGGTTCAGTCCTTAGTCATGAAACCATTACATTAAGATGACTCTGACCCTCTTTCTTCCTATAGAGTTCATTCTATTCATTCATAGTTGACACCATGATCAAGTTGAGCCTTTACCAAGTTAAGTTGCTTCTTGGGCCTGGGAAAGCTACCGGGCAACTTAATTTGCAAGCCTTTAGTCATATAATTTATCAACAAAATGAGCACTTGACTTTTGACAAGCCTAAAAGCAAAAGTGAAGAACTTCAATTTGATGACTCTGTCTCTCTTTCTTACTATAGAGTTGATTCCATCCCTTGATAGTTGACATCATGATCAAGTTAAGTCTTTACCAAGTTAAATTGCTTCTTGGGCTAGGGAAAGCTATTCGGACAACTTACTTTGAAAGCCTTTAGTCGTATAATTTATCATCAAAATGAGCACTTCACTTTTGTTAAGCCTAAAAGCAAAAGTAAAGAACTTCAATTTGATGACTCTATCCTCTTTCTTACTTAGAGTTCATTCCATCCCTTGACAGTTGACATCATGATCAAGTTGAGTCTTTACCAAGTTAAATTGCTTCTTCAGCTTGGAAAAGCTATTTGGGCAACTTAATTTGCAAGCCTTTAGTCATATAATTCATCATCAAAATGAGCACCTCACTTTTGTCAAGCTCAAATGCAAAAGTAAAGAACTTGAAGTTGATGACTTTGTCCCTCTTTCTTACTATAGAGCTCATTCCATCCCTTGACAATTGACACCACGATCAAGTTGAGTCTTTACCAAGTTATGTTGCTTCTTGGGCTTGCAAAAGCTATTCGGAAGCCTTTAGTCATATAATTCATCAGCAAAATGAGCACCTCACTTTTGTCAAGCCTGAAAGCAAAAGTAAAGAACTTGAATTTGATGACTTTGTCCCTCTTTCTTACTATAGAATTCATTCCATCCCTTGACAATTGACACCACGATCAAATTGAGTCTTTACCATGTTAAGTTGCTTCTTGGGCTTGGAAAAGCTATTCGAGTAACCTAATTTGCAAGTCTTTAGTCGTATAATCCATCAACAAAATAAGCAACTCACTTTAGTCAAGCCCAAAAACAAAAGTAAAGAATTTCAATTTGATGACTTTGTCCCTCTTTCTTACTTTAGAGTTCATTCCAACCATGATCAAGTTGAGTCTTTACCAAGTCAAGTTGCTTTCAAGCCTTTACTCGTGACTTATCTAAAAAAAAAGGAAAATTCCAAATAAAGGCTCGAAGTATCCTTATTTTCTCAAATAAGGACCCGAAGTGAAATTTGTTTCAAATAAATGCCTTAAGTGCCCTTATTTTCTTAAAAAGAGCTTGTAATAGTTATGATTGTTTCAAATAAGGGCCTAATCTCGCTAGCTTGTCGGCTAGCAAAATATTCCGACTGATTAAGGTTATTTTCATCTAAATGCATTTTTAATTTAAATTTTAATTAAATTAGATTAAAATTTTAAAAGGTTAAAAAAAAAAGCTAAAATATAGGCGAGAAGGAGCTCTCCGGCTTGTGGCTATCAACCCATTATTGTGGGGGGGGGGTGGTGGTAGTGGTGATAGGCAAGAGGGAGCCCTCCCTCCTATATTTATATATATATATATATATATATATATAGTTTGTTTTTTGGGAAAATACAGAAAAAAGAAAGAAAAAAAGGAAAACAAATTTCAAAAATCTACAAGAAGAAATTTCCCTCCACCAATTGATGAGTTCAAGCTTTTTTTTTTTTTTAAACTAATATGATCACTTTAGGCCCTTATTTAGGAAAATGAAAAACACTTCAAGTCTTTATTTAAAATAATATCCACTCCATACCCTTATTGGAATTTTCCCTCAACAAAATAAGCACCTCACTTTTGTCAAGCATGAAAACAAAAGTAAAGAACTTCAATTTGATGACTTTGTCCCACTTTCTTATTATAGAGTTCATTCCATCTTTTGATAGTTGACACCATGGTCAAGTTGAGTCTTTACCAAGTTAAGTTGCTTCTTGGGCTTGGAAAGCTATTCGAGCAACTTAATTTGCAAGCCTTTAGTTGTATAATTTATCAGCAAAATGAAGACCTCACTTTTGTCAAGTCTAAAAACAAAAGTAAAGAACTTCAATCCTTAATAGTTGACACCATGATCAAGTTGAGTCTTTACCAAGTTCAATTGCTTTTTGGGCTTGGAAACGCTATTCGAGCAACTTAATTTGCAAGCCCTCATTCATATAATTCATTAGTAAAATGAGCACCTCGCTTCTCAAAAGCAAAAGTAAAGAACTTCAATATGATGACTTTGTCTCTCTTTCTTACTATAGAGTTTATTCCATCCATTGATAGTTGACTCCATGATCAAGTTGAGTCTTTATCAAGTTAAGTTGCTTCTTGGGCTTAGAAAAGCCATTTGGGCAACTTAATTTGCAAGCCTTTAGTTGTATAACTCATTAGCAAAATGAGTATCTTACTTTTGTCAAGCCCAAAAATGAAAGTAAAAAACATCAATTTGATGACTCTGTCCCTCTTTTCTACTATAGAATAGTTGACACTATGATCAAGTTGAGTCTCTATCAAAATTGCTTCTAAGCCTTTAGTCGTAACTCATTAGCAAAATGAGCACCTCACTTTTGTCAAGCCCTAAAAGCAAAAGTAAAGATCTTGAATTTGATGATTGTCCCTCTTTCTTATTGTCGAGTTCATTCCATCCCTTGACAGTTGACACCATAATCAAGTTGAGTCTTTACCAAGTTAAGTTGCTCCTAGGGCTTGCAAAAGCTATTTGGACAACTTAATTTGCAAGCCTTTAGTCGTATAACTCATCAACAAAATTAGTACCTCACTTTGTCAAGCCCGAAAGCCAAAGTGAAGAACTTCAATTTGATTCCCTTGTCCCTCTTTCTTAAGAGTTCATTCTATCCCTTGACAATTGACACCTTGAACAAGTCAAGTCTTCACCAAGTCAAGTTGCTCCTTGGGCAAGTTATCTTTGCTGTAATTGTAGAGGCTCATGTTATATTTTTTCTCGGCCGGAGCTTGAACATGTACCTCCCGTGGTTCTGCATGAGTCGAATTTCCTTGTTCTTCACTTGGTAGTCTCACCATTGGGTTGCTCTCCTGGTTAGAGTCTTTCAAAAACAAAGTAAGCAGAGAATGCAAAAATGGATAAGATATTCAGTTATCGAAGAGTTTTAGCCTCCGTTTTTTCTTTTTCTTTTTCTTTTTTTGGGGGGGAGGAGTTCATTCGTTCCTTAGGTTCCTCCTTAAAGTAATGGTGAGCCTCTACAATTACAACAAGCAAGCATATCTTTTTTCTCCACTTTTACGGCAATTGGATTAATTGAGTGTAAAATAGCTTATCCTTGGGAGTATAGACCAGTCCTCTACTGCTGAGCTCCACCTTCGTCACGCCTGGTTCCCCTACATATGCCCACAGGACTGAGGGTCCTCTCTCTGGCATCAGGGAGTTCTCATGAGTCTTATCCTTCACCTCACCATTCCAACGAGCTCCCTCACTGTAACACCAGCTGAGCTTCTAGAACAACGTTCCACGGTTGCCGACACCTACTCGACCTCAGGCGATCGCCGGCATAGGCTCGGACGAGTTTGGTCGAGAGGCTCTGTTTTCGGATCCTCAATTTTCGCCATTTAAAAGCTTGCTCTTCTCGTTCAAACATTTATTCATCCAGTCCTGAAGTTCCAGACGCTCATCCCGCGCCTCAGTGGCTGCATGGAAGCACTAGTTTAGCCTAAAACTGCCCTTGCAGAGACGGACTTGACAGATCCCTGTCTTGGCCTTTTTCCTTGATTCGAGTCTTCCACTGGCGACTCACTTCACGGAGGTGCTTCGTCGTCGTGCCTTTATTCCCGATGATACTCACACATACAGTGGCACCTCGCGTAATGGTCGAATTGGCCTTCGATAGCCACGGTATTACTCTGCTCTGTTCTGCTCTGTTTCCGTGTCGCTGCTCTGGTTCGCCCTGTTGTTGCGAGTATAGAACGCCCAGCCTGCCACCATCGCTGATTGCTCAAAAACTGAACATTCGCTGGGATGGAAAGCAACAGCTAAACCAAATATGGAGAGAATCAGAAGATACAAGAAAAAGAAAACGCACAGGGAAAACAGGGAGAGTGGGAGCACTTGGTATATCAGTTCATTTCTTATAATTTCTGCAGAATCGTCACCACTTCTTGTGCACGCACACTTGGTATAGGAGAACTGGGGATGAAGAGAAGAAAGCTCGGACTGAAATTTGCGATTCTGTTCGTGAATAAATGCCGTTCCTCCACCGTAAATGCTGCAGTAAGGAATACGTAAAGCCACCCGGCAAGGTTCTTAAACTTCTTCGCATGGTCTCTCAAACAAAAACCAAAAAAAAATAAAAATAATAATAATGACGAGGCGGAAGGGAAAGAAATTTTTTTCGACCGACAAGAAAAGTGATTCAGAAAATCACCTGAAAACATAAACAGTAATTATGAAAGAGGAGATGCGAACAATCATGCCTTTTTTCGAATCAACGGTCATAACCCACAGTCACAAAGTGATTTTCTAGAATTAATATAAATACTAATAAACATGAAAATATAAAGATAATTTTTTCGGGATTTTTTATTACCAAAAATTACCATCTTCAGTTTGCCAGGTGCAAAGCACCAAAGTGCCGATCTTTGTCTATAAACAACATGCACTTTTTCATTTTTCTTCCATTCTCTTTTCCACCAAATTCAGGACTAATCAGAATTAGTATCTATCATGATACTTACGCGTTAATTTTATAGTTGAGAGGGAAAACGATACTGACCTCCTACAACTCTGTATCTATGAGCACGCGCGCGAGTGAGAGTGGCAAACTAGGGCTGGGCGTGGCTACATGGTGGTGGCGCCATTGCCCAACCTTCAGCAATGGCTCGACATCCGTCATCAGGCTCAAGCGGAGACGCTGCAGAGAGAGGCTGGCAAGGGTCTCGCTCACGACCGTTGTCATCGCTTGCCGGGGGGAATTTCCTTCGGTAGTACGCATTCGTCGCTCCCTGCACGCCCACACTCTTGAGTACGTGTAGCGAGCCGGACAAGGTCCGGCCACCCTCGGCAATGGCGTAACGTACGTGCAATGATAATTTGACCATCACTTCAAGCATTTCTGTCTATTCTTTGAATACAAAGGCTAACATGAACAAGAAAGACATATAATTGAAAATCCATTTGATTAAAATGAGTTTAAGGACGGTATCAAGTGATCAGTACAAAAATTAAAGCCTCTGGGTTACGTGGTCTAATGGAAATAAATTTTAGGAACCCAATTGATTGAAAAAAGAAAGATAATGGACAATAGGTAATCGGTAAATGTTCAATACCTTTGGTCTAATTATCCCGAATGCAATATCTTAAATGTGCATTTTAGTGATGATGCTTAATACATGAGTTAATCTATAGTTCCTCTGAAAGGAAGAAAGGGAGAGACCTGGGCTAATTTCGGTTATCTCTTTGTTTTTTTTTTTTTTGATGTATACCGATTCATCTCTCCACTCAAAATCAATTTGCCAATTATGGGTACGAAAATTACTAAAGTCAGATTTCTAGGCGGTAGTGGTGGATCCAAGTTGACTTATGGCTATCCAAGCATGATTAGCAAAGACGGTCAAGGCCGATTGAAATGGTAACCATGCATTTTAAACAATGGTTGAAATGGTACAGACATATATATATTTATATTATGTTATTACAAAAATCTCTATCATAGACCAAAAATTATATTGATGGTTTTCCATCCACGGACAATATAAATTGATTTTTTTGCGAAGCTCTCTTGCTTTACTTCTTCCTTCATCAATTTTTTTTTTCCTTTTCCTATAGTTTATGATTCCATAAATCAACGCTGTTAAAAATTCTAGGTGGCGACTTACATGGACAATAAAAGGTAATCAGTAGTGATGTGGCGCCGTTTTGGTTGTGAAATTATACGGACGTGGCTGAAGTTACAAGGATGAGGCCATTTACCAGTTTCTCTCTTTGTTCCTCCACAGGAATTTATTTAGGGCTTTAGGGTTAATGCCGATTGATTCTCTCTCTCAAGGAAGCTCAATTTGTTCGAAACTCGTTCTCTCGTTGAAGGCGATTTGGGGCATTAGGGTTTAGTTTGTTGCTCGATTCTCTCTCGGTCAAGGAAGCTCGATTGGGCTGAGGCTCGTTTGCTCGCTGAAGGAGATTTGCGGCTTTTTTGGGGTTTTTCTGTTAGATTTGGTGTCCAGAAAGAAGCTCAATTCTAATTCGGCAATTCTCTGAATCTGCGAAGGCAACATTTTTTTTTTTTTTTTTAAGAACATGACATGTAGAACCAAATGAACAGGGATTTCGTCGATGCAAAGATGTAATAGGACATAAGGCATGAGGGGCATTTCTTCAAGAATAGTTCACGATTGTTGGAGAAGAATCAGAGATGAGAGGTGAATCGGTTGCTGAAGCTTGATTTAGCCAAAGTCATCACATCATAGTTTTGTCTTGGAGTTCTCGCATTTCCTCTGGCAGGCTTCTCGACGAATCAACTACCATATTCCATGTCCATTATCATGCGTGTGTTTTTCTCTTACCTTTGATCAGGAGCATTCGTTAGTTGAAGTAGATCAATTCCTGCAAGCTACCTATGTTATGATCGTAACAATGCTACTTATTCTCTCTTTCCAAACATTTAGAATAGCCTAAGTTGTGCTCAGAACTTGGACAATTTGAACAAGCATCAAGTTCAGCCGTTCTAGAAAGCAGGATACTCATCTCTTTGCCTGGTAAGGACATAAGCAGGATACTGACTCTGTTCTTCAACTTTATCTTATTGATAGAGTTCCTTGTGCTTCCTAGTGCCTCAGCTTGTATATTTTATCTTGTAATGGGATTGCTCCTTGCTTATGTATTTTTCACTCAATAAAATCTTACTTATCAAAGTAAAAAAGCAAAGATAACGTATGATTACGAGTCGTAATGATGAGCGACTTACTTATCTGAATCCGATTTATCTGAATCTGATGTTGTCTAGCTCGATTCTTCCTTTGATTACGTCTCACTTTTTCCCAGACCCAATCTTTCTTCATCTTCTTGTCTCCATGTGTGTTTACGCGCGTTGTAGTTCCTTTTGACTGTAACATTCTATTATCAATTCTCTTTTGCTTTGTAGTGATATTTCATAATTGTTTGTAAATATTACCAAGGCATCAATGAGGCTATTTTAGACCGAGAGTAAAGAGGCGAATATGCCTACTGACCCAGAATGATATAAAAAGAATAATATGAATCTTTGTGGTTGTAGAATTCCTTCATTTTTCAGGAATAAGATTCTCGGTAGCCACATCTTTTCATTCCAAAATGCTAGAATCTCGGCTGCTTGTTCTTTTTTGTTGTAATCCAAAAAAGAGTTTTTCTACATGGTGTACAGTTTCAACCCTTTTTGACAATTGAGATGTCTTCAGATTCAACGATGAATTATAACTCACTTGTGGCTATGATAATTGGTCATGCATACTCATTATATCAATGAATTGTTTGATGCTAGCTGCAGATATGGAAAATTTAGGAAAAAAGAACTAGTTGAATTTAATTTTTTATTAGCACATCTTTGGACACTTAAAGAAAATATTGGGTACAGCTCGGACTCTACCATGACAAAATCCGAATACACTCACCGGCAACACGTGTCGCATGGGCCCCACCGCTCCAGAACTCGCGACACCCTCCCCCTCTTGCCTGTCTCCTCTCTTGCTTCTCTTCTTTTGTTTCTTTATTTCTCCGCTCTTGCTCTCTCTCTCCTCTGTCTCCTCTCGTTCACGGCTGCGACGACGCCCTTCTCTCTCTCCCCTCTACTCTCTCGTCCGACGACCCACGCCGCCGTCTCCGCCTTGCCTCGTCCATCGCCTCCGCCTTCGCTTCCGCCTCGAGGAATCAAGGACATCTACTTCTGTTGGATTATAATGTCTTTGTTTTCTGCTGTTTTCAGTTTTCTTTTTACTCTGTTTTACTCTGTTTTTTTATTAAAAAAACAGCAAAGTTCATTTAGTTATGTATTTAGTGTTTTTGCTATTTTCTAGGAAGTTAATAGCATGTTTGTGTGCAGTTATATGTTGTACGTACATGAGCAGTTTTTGTTTTGTATTTAGTGGTTGTACTCGACAGTTTTTTTCTTAAGCACAAAGACGTATGAAGTGCTCTGTTTTTTTTTTATCTTTTCTCTCTCTCAAAAACAGAAATTTTTCTGTTTTGATTGTTGGTTTTATGAGTTTTAACATTGGTATCAGAGCATGTATGATCTTGAGGGACTGTGAAGTGAAGCAAGTATCGAAGTGTAAAGAAGTTAAAGGGTGATGGAGACAAGGTCGAGTGGTTTCTCTGCGATGGCTTCTCCAGTATTTACTGGAGAGAATTATCAAGCATGGGCTGTTGAGATGACGGCATTCTTGGAGAGTCATGATTTATGGGAGGCTGTGGAGGATGATTATGAGGTTGCTCCACTTCCAGACAATCCAACCTTGAATCAGATAAAGTACCATAAAGAGAGAATCACAAGGAAGGCCAAGGCAAAGTCATGCCTGTATGCTGCTGTTTCAACCACTATCTTCACAAGGATCATGAGATGTGATTCTGCAAAGGCAATATGGGATTTCTTGAAGGATGAATACAAGGGAGATGAGAAGATAAGAGGCATGAAGGTGCTAAATCTCTTGCGGGAGTTTGAGAGACAGCAGATGAAGGATTTAGAGTCAGTGAAGGAGTACTCTGATAGGTTGGTTGGGATAGCTGAAAAAATCAGAGTTTTAGGGACTGACTTGAAGGATGAAAGGCTTGTTCAGAAGATTCTGGTGTCTCTTCCAGAGAAGTTCGAAGCCACCATAGCGTCTCTGGAAAATACAAGAGACTTACCTGATATAAAGCTTGCAGAATTGTTAAATGCTCTGCAGGCGCAGGAGCACAGAAGACTGATGAGAAGAGAAGAGTTTGTAGAGGGTGCGCTGCAAGCTAGAGTGAAGTCAAATGATGGAGGCAAATGGAAGAAATGGATTCAGTCCAGAGAAAATGCCGGTGACTCCAAGTTTGTAGCAAAAGAAGGAAATTCTGGTGGGTCTAGCAAATGGAAGATGAACAAAAAGCCTTGTCAATACTTTGTGGTGGAACTAGTCATCGTTTTTTAGATGTTGGAGAAAGCTCGATACTAGATGCAGAAAATGTCACAAGTTGGGTCACATGGAAGCCATCTGCAAAGAAAAAAATTACCAGCAAGCAGGAAAAGCCCAGGTAGCAGTGAATGAAACTGAGGAAAAGCACTTGTTTGTAGCTTCATTTTCTGAATCTTCTGTTGGGAATGATGCATGGTTGGTGGATAGTGGCTGTACCAATCATATGATTGGCAATTCGAAGCTGTTTAGGATTCTAGACAGGTCAGTCAGGTCCAGAGTCAGAATTGGCAATGGACAGTATATCGAAGTGCAAGGGAAGGGTACAGTGGCTATTGAAGGAAGTCAGGAGGTGAAGCTGATCAATGATGTTCTCTTTGTGCCAAATATTGACCATAATCTGTTAAGTGTTGGTCAATTAGTTGAGAAGGGCTATAAAGTGAAGTTCGAAGGGAAGGAATGTCTTATTAATAATGTAGATAGCAAAGAAGTGCTAAGAATTCCAATGGAGGACAAGAGTTTCATGTTCAAGCCACAAGAGATGCAACAAATGGCTTTAAAGTGCAAAGAAGAAAATGCAGAGATATGGCATAAAAGACTTGGGCATGTTCACAGGAAGAGCATGTCGTTTATGCAGAGAAATAGCTTGGCAGATGACTTGCCAAGTTTGGAGGAGAAATTTCCACAGTGCATAACTTGTCTTCTTAGCAAGCAAGTCAGATTTCCTTTCAAAGGAGGAGGCTGGAGAGCATGTGAGAAGCTGCAATTAGTCCACACAAATTTATGTAGACCTATGTCTGAGTCTTCTCTCAATGGTAGCAGGTATTTCATTACCTTCACTGATAATATGACTAGGATGAGTTGGATTTATTTTCTGCAAGCCAAGTCTGAAGTTACTGATGTGTTTGTGAAGTTTAAAGCCTTAGTTGAGAATCAGAGTGGGAAGAAAATTAAAATGCTCAGGTCTGATAATGGTTCTGAGTATACTGCTCATAAGTTTAAGTTGAATTGTGAGCAAGCAGGAATTGTGCAGCAGTTTACTGTTCCTTATTCACCTCAACAGAATGGGGTCAGTGAGAGGAAAAACAGAAGTATTATGGAGATGGCCAGATGTATGATGCAGGAGAAGATGTTGCTTAAGAAGTTCTGGGCTGAAGCAGCTAATACTGCAGTGTTCTTGTTGAACAGATTGCCCACAAAGGCCTTAGAGAGGTCAACACCTTTTGAAGTCTGGTATGGTGTTAAACCTTCTGTGAAAAATTTGAAGGTTTTTGGGTGTTTGTGTTACACTCATGTTCCTGAGGTCAAGAGGGACAAGCTGGATAAGAAGGCAGAGCTTGGAATCTTCATTGGGTACAGTCTCCAATCAAAGGCTTACAGAATTTTTCACCCTATGATAGGGAAGGTGACTGTAAGCAGAGATGTTGTTTTTCTAGAGGAAGATGAGTGGAATTGGATGGAAGGAAAGAGTGCAGAAAAGCAGCAGTTCGAAAAACAACCTGCAACAGATGTAAAGGTTGATGAAGTTATAGATGGATTGGAAGACAGTGTGGATGATTTACCAATGAGGGGCATAAGGTCACTTGCTGAAATCTATGAAAGAAGCAATGTGGCAATGCTCGAACCATCTAACTTTGTGGAAGCTAAGGAGGATCAGAGGTGGATTGCAGCAATGCAGGAGGAGATTGCAATGATCCAGAAAAACCACACATGAGAGCTTGTTGATAGACCATCTGATAAGAATGTGATTGGGGTTAAGTGGGTGTTTAGAACAAAACTTAATCCCGATGGTTCTGTCAATAAACACAAAACTAGACTGGTGGTAAAAGGCTATGCACAAATATGGGGAGTAGACTATTCTGAAACATTTGCTCCTGTTGCATGACTTGATACAATAAGGTTACTGTTAGCTATTGCAGCAGAGAAGGGGTGGCCTATATTTTAGTTAGATGTCAAGTCTGCATTTCTGAATGGAGAGCTTGAGGAGGAGATTTTTGTTGAACAACCTGAAGGCTTTAGTATCAAAGGGCAAGAAGAGAGTGTATACAGGTTGAAGAAAGCTCTATATGGACTGAAGCAAGCTCCAAGAGCTTGGTATGGGAAGATAGATCGATATTTGCAGGATTTTGGCTTTGTAAAAAGCTTAAGTGAGTTCACTCTTTATGTCAAGAAAGTGAATCACAGTGTTGTAATTCTGTCACTTTACGTAGATGATATATTAGCAATGGAGAATGATATGGAATTGATAGAGAAGGTGAAGCAAGATTTATTTGCAGTTTTTGAGATGTCAGACTTGGGAAAGATGGCTTATTTTTTGGGTCTGGAAGTCAAACAGGCTTCATATGAGATCTTCATCTGTCAGAAAAAATACATGAAGGAAATTCTAAAGAAGTTTCAGATGGAAGATTGTCGAAGTGTAAGCACTCCTATGGTTGCTAAAGAGAAGCTGCAGAAGAATGATGGAACAGATGCAGTAGATGCTTCTATGTATAGAAGTCTGATTGGGTGTTTCATGTATCTTACAGCAACCAGACCAGATATTCTATTTGCTGTGAGTGTTTTATCCAGGTTTATGAGTAGTCCTAGTCAGTTACATTTGGTTGCAGCAAAAAGAGTATTGAGATATCTCAAAGGAACATTGTTCTTTGGTGTGAAGTTTAAGAAATGTCAGAAGCTTAATTTGCAAGGATTTTCTGATAGTGATTGGGCTGGTTCAGTAGATAACATGAAGAGTACGTCTGGATATTGTTTCAGTTTTGGTTCTGCTTGTTTCTCTTGGTGTTTCAAAAAGCAAGAGATTGTAGCTCAGCCCACAACAGAGGCTGAGTTTATAGCAGCTACTGCAGCTGCAAATCAAGCTTTGTGGCTGAAAAAGATAATGAATGATCTGTGGTTGAATTTTAGTGATTGCATTGAAGTTAATGTGGATAATCAGGCGGCGTTAGTAATATCTCAGAATTAGTTTTCCATGGCAAAACCAAGCATTTCAAAGTCAAAATTTTCTTTCTGCGTGAGGTGCAACAAAGTGGCAAAGTTAAGTTGGTCTATTGCAGATCTGAAGATCAGCTTGCAGATATGTTCACAAAACCACTTCAAGCTAGAAGATTTGAAGTATTAAGAAAGAAAATTGGAGTATGCAGTGGCAACTGATCCAAGGAGGAGTTTGTTGGATTATAATGTCTCTGTTTTATGCTGTTTTCAGTTTTCTTTTTAATCTGTTTTACTCTGTTTTTTTATTTTATTAAAAAATAGCCAAGTTCATTTAGTTACGTATTTAGTGTTTTTGCTATTTTCTAGGAAGTTAATAGCACGTTTGTGTGCAGTTATGTGTTGCACGTACGTGAGCAATTTTTGTTTTGTATTTAGTGGTTGTACTCGACAGTTTTTTTCTTAAGCACAAAGACGTACGAAGTGCTCTGTTTTTTTTTTTATCTTTTCTCTCTCTCAAAAACAGAAATTTTTCTGTTTTGATTGTTGGTTTTATGAGTTTTAACAACTTCCAACATCTTCTCCGGTAGTGACTCACAAAAGTATCCCCATCCTTGTCAAGAGTATTCGGCCTAAGATCATCTAGATCTTCGTCCATGGCAGCGATTGCTCCAAGACCTGCTTATTAGCATCGATAACTCTTAAAAGGCGAAACTTTTTCACAGACGAAACTCTTAAACCCGGAATGAAGTAAACAATCGTTGCTAAAGGCACAAAAAGGATCGCATTAGCTCAACATCGAAGTGCTCCAGTCCTGGAAACTAATGCACAAAAATTATGAATTGCTTCTGTCGTTATGAAAACCCTAGTCCTCTTCTTCCCACGTAAAAGAACCAAATGCAACACAGATACCCACCAAATTTAGAAATGCAGAAAAACAGCGTTCGAAAGGACTCATTAACCCATAACAAGAAAAATTGCAAGCAAAAAGGGGAGATTCGGAACTGGATATGAAAGGTCAAAGCTTCGTGAACCAAAAAGAACCAGAGAAAACAAGAAGTAAGGGAACTAATTGTCTCTCAATCATCTTGTTTAAAAGTTCGGTTGTGAATTTATGTTATTTCATCTGATGTTGGTTTGAGGCTGTAAGAGGTTCTGGCACGGTGGGACCCGAACAACATGTGTCGTCCAATGAGTAGATATGGATTTTGACATGGTGGAATCCCAGCCGTACTCAATATTTTCTCACGAAACTTACCATTTTACTATTACTTGATGTAAAATGGTTATAGATATTGACAAGCAACACTATGAATTTAAGATCCATTTGTTACATAGCCATCCGTAGCGCTCTATGATAGTTGGTCATGCGCACTCGTTATATCAATGAATTGTTTAAATCCATTAGCATTAAACAAATATAAGCACACTTTCCTTCATTGTGTGATTCTTATTAGTAAAAGGCATAAACTACAATAGTCTAGTCAAAAGAAAAAGACCTCTCTGGAAATTCTATTACATAGCCATCCCTAACTCGATCTGGCACACTATTAAAAGCCACGAAACTTGAAGGCATTTCAACACCCATCCCGGCGAAGCTTTTTAGCATGCTTTGCCTGTCTAAACACTTCTAGCACTCTGTCGAAGACTACAGAACTTGATTTTTAAGAAATTTCCCCTGAAACGAGGGGGTACAGCCAGACAACACAGTTTCCACTACATCCCAGAATTCGAGTACCACATCACGCTCGATTCTCCATTCTATAGTCAACATTAAAAGTGCATTACTTGAACCACCAACTTGTCGAAGAAGTGAACAAATCAAAAGATCATAGCAGCCGAGCAACAAAAGTCAACATCAACACGAGAGAGATTCTAATTTCTCTCATTTTGACTGTAATTGCGGACGAAAAAGTAACTACAGATTTGGTAGGAGATGGATCATCTCGCAGGCCATAAAAGCACAATAAGGGCACTTCTTTGATCCCTGTGGGCCTGTGGCATCGATGCCTTTTCTTTTCCCCACGCCCATAATGTATTATTAAGACCCACACAAAATGAAACACATCGATGCTGAGCAAAGCAAGAGGGTAAAGGAATCATCAGCAGTCACCATGACTAGTTTTCAAACTTACAATCACAATCTTCTAGTCATCTTGGCCTTCTGATTTAACGTTGTTTACAATTTCAGGCAACGAAAGGGCAACGACAGCGCCTCCTTCCCGGATTTGTGGGGGTCCAAGCTGTGTATAGGTTGACATATCGTCCATGGTTACACGATAATGGACAAACGTCATTACTACTCCCAATTGAATCCACTGATAACCGTAGTGAAAAGAAATAGTTAAATGGAATGAATTTGATATCATTCCTTCAATTTAGCTAATGATTAGACATCAGTGACTAACAACAAAACACCCTTCCTAGTTCAGAATTACGGAGATCAATAGGAAAAGAACCCTAAAGCCCCAAAATCGATTCAGAGAAACTCAGGTGAATGGCGTTGTTCTCGTAACTTCAGCCAATTCAAATAATTTCATGATCAAAATAGTGTTTCACTTTCACTTAAATCCTGTGACAGCACATCATCACCATTGTCCATGAAAGGGTAAATTTGTCACCCAATACAAATTTGGGCCTTTTGAAGTAAAAAAGAATTGAGTAAATGTGTTATGGTGGACATAATTTTAGATTTTTGTAATATTTTCTTCTTCTTTTCTATTGTCAAATTGTTCATCTTGAGAGCACCTATATAGAAAAATTAAATATTTAAAATTTTATTTCTATAATAAAAGTTATATTTCGCGATTGCACCTATTTGGATAGTCAATCATTTGAAATAATTGCTTATGTTTTTCTTTTAATCATCTATAAAAAAAAATTAAAAAAAGACTGATTTTGAGGTTAAACTATTAAGTTGATGGAACAATTCATCCATCTAAGCTATAACAAGAAAAATTAAATGTCTGAAATGTTACTTTTCAGGATTGTGCATTTTTTGGTGATAGATGTTCAAAATAATTGTTTATATAATATTTAGATTCTATTTGGAAATACCTATAGGCTGGGTATTTTGGGTGTGAATGATTACCATTCTATTTCTCTACTTTTCAATTTTTTTTTCTCGAGAGCAAGTCTAGAATGGAAATTTGTTTGGTAATATAATTTCATTTTTCTATTTCTAGGACAAATATTTAGCCAAGAAATAGGCTTAAAACAGAAATGAAAAGTAGAAATTTTCTACCTTCCTATTTTTGGAACATAAATGAGAAATGAAAACTCTTATCGCTTACTCTTGTTGCCAGTTGGCCATTGACCCACCGTCCACTACCTGCCTCCTGTTGCCACCTATTGTCTACTGCCTCTTGCTACTAGGCTGCCTGAGAGGAAAATATTTAAGAAAGTCTATCGAAATTTTTTTTTTTGTTCCAAGAACAAAAATTTTGTGTCATTTTCAAACACGTATTTAGCTCATAAACTTGTCTAGGGAATTAAAATTAAAAAAAAAAATCTATTTCTAACCAAAATAGTACTAGGGAATAGAATGATTATCATCGTGCCCTTAAGTGGATAGAAGAAATTCTTGCATCTAAATCATAAAAACAAAACTAAAAGAACTATCTTTTTTAAAGTTATATTCCATGAATTGAGCATATTTAGGTACTGAATGTTATATCCATAGGACGAAATTTCAAATTAATCATATCATTTTATAAATAGATATCTGGTATAAAAAGTAAGGAAACATAATTTTACATAGAAATTGCCCACACTTTAAGGAATTGCCCACATTATCATATTGGCCCGGCCACCATCAACCATAACGAAAACCATACCCTCAAATCAAATTCATCAATCATGTGATCTCGTTCGATGATTATGTCTCACTTCCAAATGTCCTCGGCACTAAAGATGCTCTGCCCATAAGTGGATCTACACATTTGGAGTAGTAGGGGAAGCTGTAATACAACGAATAAAGCCACGAGGAGAAAGGCCAGCAAAGTGATGGGAATGAGAATCCACTCCACTCTCTTATCCAGCACAATTGTGAGAGTTGCAGCGAAGGCCACCAGCATGAAAGCCAAGGAAAGGAAGAGAAAACCAAGGCCCGCTATGATCTTCTTAGGCAACGAGTATAGAAAATCTTGTGCCTCGTACCGCGAAGTTAAAATGGCTAGGAATAGCAAGATGGCCGTCATGGATGAGAACAAACCTAACGCATCCGAAATTGCGAAAATCAGGAGAGAGTCCTTTCCTAATAACAATGGGACTCCAGTTTTTTCATCATTCCCTCCAGGCACAGTAAAAGCGGCAGCGAACAACACAGTGACAATTAGAGTTGAGACAATCATACATGAATTTGCTGTGTCCTTCACCCACTTCTTTGCATTTTCAAGCAACGTTTTGTGATTCTCCACGAATATATTCCAAAATGTTTTCCCCTTGTGGTATTCGTTTCTCATGCCAGGGATAATCTAGCTTTCCACAGCCTACATATAAAACTCACAAATAAGAGTTTCAATAAGTGGATAAAGTACTGAAAGTTTTCCAAAAGACTAAGGAGGGAACATCTCAAGGAGATTAAGACTTATCCAGCACTTAGATGCAATAATGCTTGGAGGTCAAGTCCATCTTTGCTAGCAGAATTTCAAGCGTCGCTTTCTTCTGAGCTACCATGATGATTTTGTGCTTCATTTTAGTCAAATAATATATACATGGAAAGCAAAATGTTTCTACTTTCTAATAGAGAAATGATTAGATGATAGTTTTTAATTTACCGTAAGAATAACAGTCCGTTTTAGATTATAAGAAACCAAATAACAAGTGATTATAAATTGTTGTGGGGTTTACTCCTAAAAAAATACGTGGCTCATAATAACTTGTTATTCTCATGATAGCAAAGTCCTTTCTAATAAATCAAGATTCATGGAATTTGGAGTCTTCTAGAATAATATATGGAGAAATATATTAAGAGCTAGTAAAGAAATCCCATAATGAGACTTTTAGTACTTCTACGTGCTTTTAATTTTTTTTAATTTTTTTTTTTTAAATTTCTGTTCGGATACGTGCTTTATTGAACATGTGCTTTGTTTCTAGAGTCATTTGAGTCAAAAGTCGAATGATATTATTTATGATTTGTCTACGGTTATTGGCCTCCTCTTGGAAATAAAAGGTACATGTCTTAGAATTTGCCTATACTTAGAAGGTCGTTTGAAGTTATAAACATAGACAAACCCCTCTCGGCTCGATTAATGGTGGGTGAAAGTTTTCTGAATTTCTGGAATTAAACATTTGGATTAGAGTTTCGCTGACTCTATATCTCTTTGGTAGATTCCATTGAGTGGTGAATTACATATCTTATATCTTGAGGCGGACTCCTAGGGAAGTGAGCATCTACTCTTTATATGCCTTATATTCTCAAGAGAATTCCTTAGATGGTGAGCATCTATCCTATCATATGCCCAGTATCTTGAGGAGATTCTTTAGGTGGTAAGCATTTCTCTGATCGCACTTGTGTTATTTTCTAAATCTCGGACCCTCTAGTCTGAGTTGGTATCAAAATCTAGGCTATGGCTGGTTGTCTTCATCGTGGACTCAGTGGCGACCATCATGATAGTGAACTAGAAGATTCCAGTAGACAAATACACAACCCCAAGAACAATCGGAGAAATTTCAATGTTCTGACATGATGATTACCGTTATGACCCTGAAGAAAAAGACAAAGAAGAGGATATTACCTCTTCCGAGATGTCTGTTAAATGCAACTAGTGAAGAGGCTTCATTGTGCCATCGTCAAAGGAATGATCATTCTTTTGATTTCGATGTCAAATTCGATGTCTCAAAAAGACTTCATCTATTGACTTGGGACACGTTGAGAGAAGAAAGGAGCAATGTTTCTCCAGTTGGGATGCTTTGTTCAACTATGGTACTTGATTCATATTCATACCGGAAAAATTAACCAATTTATTCTCAATATATTATATGAATATCAATTCAATTCTAAACTTTTTAATTTTACCAATTTAGTCATAAATTTTTGCATAAAATTCTAATGTAGTTCTTTCAGTTAATTCCATAAAAAATTGCTAATGTGGCAATTTAGTTATTTTTAGCCGTCCTTTGTGGCACTTTGCTACATTATCAATTTTAGACGAAAATTGATTGTAAGAACTACATTAAAATTTCACACAGAGGTTTAAGATGAAATTGAGAAAACTGAGAAATTTAGGATGACATCACTATGATGATCTAAGATTCATTGGGCAATTTCCCTCGTCCATATTTCTCTTGTTTCACTTCTCTCGTAGGATTATATGTATTTTGCATTCTTCTAAAATCTGCAAATCTGTCCTTCTTAATTCTTGGATTGATTGATGTCATTGATTGGGAAGCTGTCAGTTCTCCTGTTTCATACATTTGAACTAATACTATCAATCTCTTTATTTATCCCTTATCATCTTCGCATTAATTTGTAGCGCACACGCTCGTTTTGAGCATCTAACGGATGGTAATCAAGTGCATTGCTAGTGGGAGTTATGTCTTCATATTACTTAATTATTTGTTCAAAAGTAAATTAAATAACATCCTCTATGAAAGGATTAACACAATTGATTAGAAAGTAGGGAATTTCCAACTTAGAAACTGAAATTTAGCGTTTCAAATCCAATCAATTGTATAACTATCATAGTTATATTAGTGAAATTGAAATGCAATTTAATTATGATTAGTCTCAATCGGTTTCCAATGCCCCAATTTCTCTAATTAGTCTCCCTTATTTTCAATAAATTGTTTTAAGGATGTAATGTTGCTTCTCAACGTACCTTATCAATTTATGTTTAGCATGTGGAATTTAAAAGTTCTAGGTACCAACAAAGTGTTGGCTTAGATGACAAACGATTTTCTCCTTGTCATTGTGGTCTTGGATTCAAGTCACACGGGAAGCATTTCAGGAATACAGTTCTGGATCCACCTGAACAATATGGCGCAGTCCGCCCTTAAAATCACCCAAGAAGGTAGACCTCGTGGTGCGCAAAATCTTGACTGGATATCGCCCAACCATTATTAAAAAAAAGAAAAAATTTCTATGTACATTCTCAAGACTATCTAAATAAAGTTCTAGCATATTTTAAGAAACTCATCGAGAAGATAGAATATTTATCATTAAGCGCGCTTATTACATATATGAAATGAAAGACATACCTCAAACCACTGGAGTTCTCTTTGCATTTGAAAAACTGCTCCCGCGACATTATTTAGTGTGCTGAGATTAGGGTAGTACCATTCTGCTGCGTACTCTACTGCTGCGATCATCATTTCCTTCGAATCTTCCGGTGTAGGCGCTCGGACTAATAACAACTCGTTAGTTGAGTTTGGCTTCAAAAAGAGGCCGAGAGTCCTTTCTTGGCGACGCTTCACAGCAAGTGTTATCAACTTCTTACTATGACGTGAAACCCCCCTGTGACGCGAAATAAGCTGAATACATAACTTCACGACTTCACTGATTCCGTTTCCTGCAGCTCGATCCAACAAGTCCTCTAGAAGAAATTGGATGATCTTGGTAGATTTCATAACAGAGATCTTAGTGCAAACTTGTTTTGCCAACTCGGTTGCCGCCTTGTGTCTCAGCTTCACCTCATGAACTCTCTCGATTATAGAAACTACAAAATGTCAAAAAAAGAAAAAAAGAAAATGTAAAACGAAGGGGCGGCAATTGGATAAAGAAAAAATTTCTCCAGCTCCGGGTCCCAATTTTTTTTTTTTTTCAGACACCAAATTTCATCTAACAAACATCTTACTAATTGTCATGATTTCGCTCATTCAGAGCTTGGGTTGGCTGGTGGCTAGGAGAACGATCTCATTCTTTGAAGTAAACAAATCTGTTAAGGAAAGCTATTTCAATTTTTTTTCTCCTTTGGGTATCAGTCCTCAAATGCAAACAGTGAGTTTTAGCAATTGCTGATGCAAAGTACAAAAAGGGTGTAAAATTATTTCTGGCATTTTCCAAGAAAAGGTTTAAATCATGTATGGATGAAAATAAAATGGATGTGAAAAAAGTAGAAGTGATCGAAGGGTAGTGATTTTGCCTAAAGTTCAAACGAGGTTGTATAATGTTAATCATTATTAAGAGAATATAATTATAAGACTTAAGCTGATAGAACACTCTGAAAATAACCACGCTAGTAACATATATCTAGCCAGAGTAAATCACAATAATCTTTGCATATATAAAATTATTCTGGATAGTATTTTTCAAATATGCCTAGCAACTAGCAATATAAAAAAACATATTAATCATGCAATCCACTGTATTGTTATTTATGCTCAGCAGAAGAGCCAAACCTTTTTTCTAAAATGCTGGATTATAAGAAAAGGAGAAAACACCTTCATTATCTAACCAACAGCTTATTGGCAAAGGATATATTACTTGGGATGAAATTCTGGGATGCACAATTTTGTTGGGACCCACGAAATTTGTTCCCATTGAAATATTCTTCTATTCCAAGCCCTCCCAAACAAATTATTTTGATTTTTCCTACCTGCTCCTTTTTCTATTCTTCACGCCATTTTAAAGTTGCCAATAAAAGTGTAAATTTACCATGTTAAATGTGATTAAATGATAAACCCATGCCTTCTTCTGTTGCAACCTTATTTCATAGAGAATGACGCTGGGAGCTTGCGCCTGGTCCCATGTATTCCTTCGTGTTGTATTGAGATGAAGTAGTAGTCAAAGAAAATAATATTTAGGCTTTAAGCACATACGAAAATACATATGGGTCATTGTTCTTATTTTTCCAGAAAGATTTACATGCTTGATAGAGATGATGACGCGAACATGATTTCACTAATCAAGATTGAAGGAGAAATCCTAGGTTTACGTAACTCTTATTCCATATTATCTGCTTAGAGCATTTAACCAAAAGCAAGAAATTCCTAGGTTAACATCAAATCTCGCCTCAATTTGTAGTTTCAAGTATTCTTTTTTCCTTTTTTAAAAAAAAAAGAAAATTGTGCGGCTCTTGCAATTAAAATTTGGAGAATATCCAAAATCTTTTAAAATATAAAAATGTTAACCTAGAAAATTATGTATAACTATGTTTGAGTTTGAATAATTTTTCAAAGGACTATTATTAGGTGCATCACGTTGTAAAGAATATGTCACATATTCAATACTGGATGGTTGACCCATGGAAAATTAATTACAAAACTAACTTTAAACACACAGCGCACTCATCCAATGATGAATATGTAATGGTTCTTTCACGCAAGCAGGATGCCTAACACGAGTTGTATTCCAAATTATGGCAAAGAATTGGGCGGCAGCATTTTTCTACTTATAAAGAAGTAAAAAGCAAACAAGCCATAGACTTTTAGTTGGAGAGAGAGGGAGAGAGATAACGAGTCGTTATTGATGACAGTATCTTAATAACATGAAAGCGTGCCTAAAATTTTGGCGGCATTCCATAGAGATCTTGTTAGACATTGAAGCGCTACAATCATATTACACAAAGAACATGGTCACTAGATAGAAATCACTATAAGACCTCAATATTAGTTAGTTACATTGTCGGATTAATTAAGTTATACAATACTTATTTACTTGGTTGAATCATATATGGTTCCCAATGGATAGCTAGTCCATAAACTAGTTCGATTTCAGGCCATCGTTCAAGTAAAACTAGGTCAAAGAACCAGAACATATCCTAAAAATAAACAGTCATCATTCTTTTGCTAGTACGGAGAGAATCAACCTAAGAAAATTGACTTAAAGTTCACAATCATGAAAGTTCCTAAGGTAAATACCCAACAGCAAGTATGCATGCCCACCCGGATCAGAATTTTTGTTTGCTGGTGTGTAGTTCAAGTCCCCCGGAATACCTTCAGTTCAGAAACAAAAGTGCAGGTGATGAGCCAGCTGTGATCATCTTGAAGGGAATCAGTAACGAAGGGATGCGAGTACATACATTTGTATATCAATGCTTCCAAAACACTGAACCCGGTTCCGCTGGGAAAGTGAGACTGCATTGATGCCAACAAGTACAATATATTTTTGCCTTCATGCTTTGTACTTATCATGGTCATTAACATAGGATACTGCCCTACTAGATAAAGGACGATATCTGTTCGAATTCACCATCAAAGTTGATCAGGAAAATTAGCTAAGTCTAGAATAAAGGAATAAACAGATGGAATTGAGATAAAGAGTTATGGTGATTTTACCA
The DNA here is from genome assembly GCA_017140475.1 of Eucalyptus fibrosa. Classification (NCBI taxonomy): domain Eukaryota; kingdom Viridiplantae; phylum Streptophyta; class Magnoliopsida; order Myrtales; family Myrtaceae; genus Eucalyptus; species Eucalyptus fibrosa. Next base: position 53,417,417 of record CM029507.1, on the reverse strand, counting down.
TGATGACCGGCGTAAGTGAGATCCAAATTGAAATCAATCGCAGAGGAACTGCTGAAGGGGTGAGCTGGCCCATCGTCTGTTGTGCTTTTCGCCAGAAACCAGGGAATCTCCTTATGCATAGAAGCTTCCCGAGCAGATACTTCCAAAGGAACACGTCCTTCATTATCTGCAAGTTGCATCAACTTAGGTTTACTTGTAACTAATGCCTTGACCATCCTTATCCTTAGACTCAGGACAGCATAGTGGAGGGCTGTGCGGCCAACACAATCAACCATTTCAAGCGCGTCCGAATGTTGAGACAAGAGCTCAACCAGGTTTTCAACAAATTGGTCTTGTGCACTTAAAGCGGCTATGTGAAGTGCTGTTTCAAATCTGCTTGTTATTTTGGCCGTCTTTGAAGCAGAATCTCGTTCAAAAAATGATTTAGCAGCTTCCCAATCACCCTTGTATGCGGCTTCCAACAATGGTCGGTAATAGCGTGTGCCTACAATAGATGCAGACTTTTCAGGCCATTTTGTTTATCCATTTCCCCTTTAGACATTGAGAAGTGTCCCAGAAAAGAACAATTTCATGAAGATCTGCCCCAGATATTAACTTCACAATGAAATAACTCCTTTGAGGGATAACGCACCTGGAGCATCGATAGATTGAGGAGCTGATACAACGCTTAAATGAACATTTGTAATATGTGTAGGAGAAAGAGTGAGCACAAAATTCTTCCCATATTGAATATTTTTTTCTCCTATTTTTCTTAGCCAAGGTCGGGGTTATGTTTGTTCAATGATAAAGCAAAGAAAAAGAACCACGAGAAAATGTAAGTTCCAGCATATCTTAAGATGGCTCATATCTAACTTTTTCTCGGTTGGAACATGAACATTTACCTGCAGGTTGTTTTGCATGACTCGAATTTCCTTGTTTTTCACTTGGTTGCGTTGCCATTGGGTTGCTCTCCAAGTTAGAGTCTTTCAACAACGGGTAAGGTTAAGAGTTTTAGTCTCCCTAGGTGGAGTTCATTCCTTTATTATATACAAGTAATTCCCTTAAAGTGAAGGCAAGCATCTACAATGACAACAAGCAAGCATATCTTTTTTTTTTCCACTTTATAGTTGGATTAGTTGAGTGTAAAATAGTTTATACCTTGAAAAAATAAACTAGACCTTTACTAGTGTGCAAGTAGCCTTAGGCTCTAGTGTCACATATCATTAGGTTTCAGTCCTTAGTAACGGAACCATTAGTTTAAGATGATTCTATCCCTCTTTCTTATTATATAAATCTTTCCTCCCCTTTACACCATGATCAAGTTGAGCCTTTAGTCATATATAGCTATAAGCAAAATGAGCACCTAACTTTTGTCATAAACCCGAAAGCAAAAGCGGAGACCTTCAATTTAATATAAGGTAGAATATTTCTAGAGAGACAGTTTTCATGCAAAATATAGTTATACCATGTGAATTCTCTAATTTTTCATTTCATCTCCAAAATTCTCAAAGAAATATGAAATAAAGCGAAAGGAAGCAAGAAGCGGACGAAGCTTAGGGAGAAATCTTTTTGTATTCCTTCACTTGTAATGAATGTACAGCATTGAGTAATTATATTACAAGATGTACATGAAGAAAAGTCAATAAAATATTTTACAAATCAATTTAATATTTCTATCAAATCCCTAATTGATTCTATAATCAAATCAGATCAGAATCAAATTCCTAGCATATCTTCCGGATCTTCAGGCATATCTTCCAACAAAATACGTTTGGTAGAAATTTTTTTTTGTTGTGTTTTCTAAACTTTAAACATTAGAATCGAAACGTCCAAATAAAACAGCACGATCAACGATCACTTAACGTTCTATCCACCATGAGGAAAATAGCCTTATCAAGCGACGGACTCGTTTGTGAAACTACTTGAAAAACAAGTAGCTCAAATGCTAGCAAAGTTAATGTCTAGAAAACACTACAATACTCCATTCCTTTCATAAAAAATGTGACAATTCTAGAGAATGTTTTTCAAAAAGACATTTTCCAAAAAAATGATAATATTTTCTGGTGTTTGGCTAAAATCTAAAAATGAACCCGTGCATGACCTTTGTGGACCAGAGCTCAAGTATCAGGAACCCGGGCATGTCCTTTATGGGCCCAAGCTCAAGTGTTGAGGAATTGGGGACACGTAGTATAGGTTTGGGCCTGGCCTCGATGGATTCGAGCGTGGGCGTTGGGGGCTTAGGCCCAGCCATTGGAGACTTGGTCTTGAATGCCGAGACACTGGGATCAACACTACAATTTTTGTGCCCAAGCATATAATTTTAGGTCCAATCGCCAATACTTAATCACATATTAGGAAAATGTTTTTCAGTTTTTCAAAAAAAGAAATCATTTTCCTGAATTTAATCATAGGTTTTTTGTGTTAATTAAGAAAACATTTTTGGTTGACTTATTTTTTTAAGCAAACCAAATGCTAGAAATGAGAAAAATATTTTCTCAAAAAATGTTTTGCGTAACGAGTGGGGCATGATCATTTATGTTTCAGGAGAAAAAAAAAACCGATGAACGTGGACCCACAAATATTGATCAGAAGAAGAATGATTACCTTTCGGGGTCATCTGAAATGCTTCGGGAACGTGGAGCCACAAATATTGATTTTGTCATCCAAAACTCCATTGTCGAAAATCCCGCCGAAAATCCAAGGAGTGCAGGTCCTTCCTTGTTGGTGGGAGATACGTTAGGTTCCAGATCCAATCTCTTCTGCCTATATTCCAGCATGTTAACCTGCAAAAAGTAACAAACGAAAGATAATCGTAAATAAACAACAATGGTGTTTTATCTTCATTAACGTCTCGACCACACCTCAAATGTCCTGCTCCTGATTTCATTAACACATACCATTGTGGTGAGTGCCTCACACTATTGTTGGAAGCATGCGCTAGGGGTGATCGGGTCCAAGGTGAGTAGGGTCTAAACCTGTACCCTATACCCAACCCTGTTATAACTGGTTTCCCTTTTCTGGACCCTATACCCGACTTTGTTTGTATTGGACCCTGTACCCGACCCAATTTGTTTTTTCGATCCAGTTTCAGGGTCAACCCTATTTCTACTGGAACTTGTTTTGCAATTTCCCAATATTCTATACGTTTTCGAATTTTATACTAATAAGCGAGAAAATAACGTAATTCTCCTAATTTATATTGAAACATTAAGCACTAGTAATAAATTAATATATGAACTTTTTGACTAAACGAAAAATTAAACATCCATAGGGGTGATTATAATAAATAAAATCATAAGGCAAAGAATTAGTAACAAACATAGGTCTAATATTAGTCTTATTCCCATAAATTACTACATGAAGTTACTCATTTATGCAAGCATAATTCCTCATACAAAAGAGAAATTAAGTGAGCTAATCCATGTGATATACAAAAATTTGGCGACGACAAACACTGTCCATCTATCATACGGTGTGAGAGGGAGCCGGTGAGGGAGGGAAGCAAGTGAGGAAGAGGAATGACAAAGAATGAGTGCTGTGCGTGTTTGAGAGAACCAAGAGGAAAAATATCGTGTGATTGCGGGAGTAAGAATAGAAACCGAGAGAAAAAAAAAAGGGTTTTGAATCTCTACTTACAAAACCGGTCCGAGAATCGGTTCCAAATTCGGTCCAGGAACAGGTTTCCAAGTGGGTAATCACTCGAAACTTGTTCCCGGACCGATTTAAACCAGTTCCGAATTGTGGGAACCGATTCCTGGACCGGTTTCAATGGGAACTGGTTCCCGACCCTGTTTTCTGGGTGGGCTGGTCTGGGAACTGGGTATACCCAGTCCGGTTGCACATCCCTAATGCGCGCATGAAAAATGCACAAAAAAAGAAGAAGAAAAATCTAACAATTTTAAATTTTCCCCCTCTTTCTACTCACCAAAAAGAAAATTTTCCAAAATTTCCACTCCAATTATCTTTCTCCCCATTTTCCCCATTTGCCAAACAGAGTCATAACGCACATAAAGCTACGACAACCAAGCCTTCAGCCATTAGATATAGTCATCTCGAAGAAACCATTTGTTCATTAGACTCTAGCTCAATTCCGTGTAACGTGTAATATTGCAATATCCGGACTATCGAAGTCCTAACTTGGCCTGATTAGGAAGACCATTTCTTCATGGAGTATTATATTATTCGTGCAATACAATGTATAGTTATTTATGCTCAGCAGGAGCAAAAACTTTTTCTTTCTCCATTCTATTGTCTCTAACAAAATCAAAATTTCCACATGAGGTCACATAATGGAAAGTGATGTTTGAGTTTACTTGTTACACCCCAATGACATAGCGAATAGAGTTAAAATTGACTATTTTAAAATCACTTTCAATCTGATAAAAATACGCAACACTTTATGCTTCTTTTTTCTTTTTGTTCTTTGACAAAAATAGTAGAATTAGGGGCAAGGATAAAGGGTATTACACGTGCATACAAAAGTTGGGTGAAGATGACAAATGCAACTATGGGCAAAAGTTGTGAAAAGTTTTTGGAACTAAAGGACTTTTTTAGCGGTCAGGAGGTGTTTGGGCTGATTTTGTGCACTTCCAGTAGTCCACCTTCTTGACTGATCTTAAAAGCGTCACATATTGGCCTAATGTGTTTAGGATCTTATTTTCTTAAGTGCTTCCAACAAATCTGGATTACAGGATTATAAGAAGAGGAGAAGACTGCTTTATTATCTAATCAATAGCTTATTGGCATAGGATATATAAATTGGGTTCGAATTATGGGATGGACAATTTAATGGACCCACAAAATTCACTCACACTAAAATATTCTGCTAAACAAAGCTCTCCCAAACAAATTATTGCAAAATAAAAGGGTAAATTTACTATGTTTAATGCGATTAAATGGTAAACCCATGCGATCATTTATTGCAACCCATGCGATTTTATTGGGACCCACAAAAATCGCTCTCACTAAAATATTTTCTAAACCAAGCTCTCCCAATCAAATTATTGCCAAATAAAAGTGTAAATTTACTATATTTATTGCGATTAAATGGTAAACCCATGCAATCATATGTTGCAACCTTATTTTAGAGTCAATGACGCTAGAGGCTTGCCCTCAGTCCCATGCTCAATTTCTGCACCCGCTCAACGTATTCTTCTGTGCTGTATTGAGATGAAGTAGCAGTCCAAAAAAATAATATTTAGGTTATCATCAAATCTCGTCTCATTTTACAATTTCACGACTCTTGCAATTAGAATTTGGTGAATATCAAAAGCCTTTCAAAATTTAAGAATAGTAGCACATGAAATCATATATAACTTAGTTAGAGAGATGTGAAAAAATTGAATTACTAAACAAACTTTAACACACATGTTACTCATCCACTGATAAATTGCAATGGTTTCTTTTTTCAATACTGTCAGTGGGCCTAACACAAGTTCTTTTCCTAATAATGGCAAAGAATTAAGTAGGAGCTTTTTTCTACTTATAAAATAAGTGAAAAATAAGTAAGCCATAGACTTTTAATGAGAAAAATACCAAAATAGTCTTAAATCTATTTTATTTGTGCCAATTCAAGCCTAAAATTTTTAATCATGTTAATCAAGTCTTAAACATTTTCATGTTTTGCCATTTGAGTTCATTTGACTAATTTTAATTAAAAATTACTAACGTAGACACCGGCCGCCCTATTTAGCATGACGGAAGCTAATATGGATTTTTTTAATTATATTTTTGTAATTTTTTAATCTTGTTAATATTTTTTAGGTTTTTTCCATTTTTTTCTTTTCTTTTTTTGGTTTTTTTTGGATTGAGAGCTGGTGAGGGCTCATGGCCCTCGTTGTGGCCGGCGGGGGCTTGCCAAGCCTCCCTTGATTCCCTTGGCGGCCACCGCAAGAGCGTCGCAGCTCACACCCGGACCTTTTTTCGATATTTCTGCAATGGATGTGAACTTTTCAGGCCATTTTGTTAATACGTTTTCCTCTCAGACATTGAGAAGTGTCCCAAAAAAGAACAATTTGATGAAGCAAGAACAATTTGACGAAGCTCCGCCTTAGATGTTAATTTCACAATGCAATAACAATTTTGAAAGATAACGCACCCGGACCGCCTCTGGATTGAGAAGGAACTGATCCAACGCCGTACCCGAACATCTTAAATAAATGCAGGAGACAGAGTGAGCACAAAATCCTTCCCATACTGATTATTTTTAATCTTTTTTATTACTAGCCAAGGTCAGGGTTATGTTGGAGACTCCCTATGCGCTTCCATGGCGCTCTTCCCTTATCAATGGCGTCAGATCCCTCCCTATCCCTGTTGATAGCTCAAACCCTAAACCCTCTTGGTTTCCACCTCTCAATGGCCATTCTCACACTCTACCCACCTGATTAGCTCCCTGACAACGACCAACCTTCGCCCACCCATCGCTGCATCCACCCAATCGCCCATCGCTTCATCCTCCCTCACGATGGAGCACAAAGCGGCTCGAATCACAGCATCCTCCACGTTGTTCAAGCAATCCATCAAACGTGGAGTGCACACTCCAAAACCGCTAAAGGTAACTGATCTCTAGCCTTACACTCTCCAATCATCGAAACCTTGCCCTGTTAACACCCATCACCCAAAAACCCTAGCTCCAAACCATACCTTCATCATACCACCAAATAACCTGTGATACACCTTTCTTCACCCATTGAGCTCCCTTCATTCCACTCTACACATAAATCCCAAACCATAAGCCAGTAACATCAAACCCTAGCCTTCGATGGACAAAACCACAGAAAATCAGCTTCGTTTGGCCACACTATGCAGAAGAATGGGGGATCTTTGGTCCGAAGAGGAAGTCACGGAGCTCGATGCCCACATACCTGAAAAAGATAAATAGGAAAGTGATCTAACCCTGTATGGAAAATTGTACTCCAAGCCAAATGTTAATTTCCCGGCTTTCATCAGCACAATGAGGAGGGCATGGGAGACTAATTCTGTTAAGTGTGAAGTCATTGAACTTGGTTTTTTCTTATTCATATTTGATTCGATAGCGGATAAGCAACGAGTTGTGGAAAATGGACCATGGTCATTTTCAAGGAACTTACTAGTTCTCTTGGAAGGAGATCCCAATATCCCTAAACATTGCTATGATTTTATATATAATGCATTTTGGGTGCATATTTTGGGGTTACCGAGGGCTCGCAGCATCACCTCAAAGCTCGGCAAAATTGAAGAGGTGAAATTAGAAGCCCGCAGCAAAAGTGGGCGAAAAATTGGCAAGGCTAAAGTTAGCCTAAATCTGTCCTGCCCCCGGAAAACAGGAATAGTGGTTAATTTAAGAGGGACCAAGTGGTGGCTGAACTTCAAATATGAAAGACTACCTCATTTTTGCTTCTCCTGTGGCCGCATTGGACATTACGCCAATTATTGTCCTAAAATACCCTATGAGGAGACAAGGATGGACCAAGACAAACCAAGAAAATTTGGCTCCTGGCTGAAAGCAGAAGTATGAGAATTAAGCCCCTATTGGAAAACCTTTTATGGACAACTGGATAAACAACTCGAAGAAGAAGAAATGGTACCTGAAACCCCCATGCCATCTACTACTTCAGCTCCCAGAACAGACCCTTTTGCTGCTGCTGAACCAACTGCCTTAACCAGAATCTTGCCCATTGTTCCAGTCAATGACCCGGAAGAAGACGCAAGAATGGCTGACCTCCATTCCCCAAATAAGGGGAAAAGACCTCAGCAAACCCAGCCCCTACTTTTTTCCTGGGTTAAGGATGACCATGGGCTGGAAAATCTTTAAAAAAAAAAACAAAAACAAGAACATGCTTAAAACCCCAGTGACAAAAAAAAAGAAGAAGAGAGTTAACCCTTATGAGAAAAGATCCTCCTCAAGTTCATGTTGAAATTCTGGCCAGCTATGGGGAACTCATTGATGTCAAGTGCAAAATTCACAGCAATGGTGATTTAATGAGAATCTCCTTTGTACATGCACCTACTTCTTTCCAGGAGAGATTAAACCTTTGGCAATTGCTTAGCTCAACTAATTCTAATTCATCTAACACCCTCCTTTGGCTTTGTATGGGAGATTTTAATGAAGTTCTCTATCTTTGGGAAAAAGTGAGCAAAAGAGAGGCAGACAGACATAGAATGGTGGCTTTTTGTGACTTCCTAGACTCATGCTCTTTAATGGATTTGGACAGTAAGGGCTGCAAATTCACATGGTCTAATAATCGAGAATGAGCTGACCTGCTGAAGAAGAAGCTAGATAGAGCATTGTGTAATTGGCCATGGAAAATACAATTCCCGAGTGCATAAGTATTTTCCCTACCGGCGATATGATCGGACCACAGTCCCTTACTCCTTACTCTGGAACCACCTGCAATGAAAAGAAAGAAAGCATTCAGATTCGAGGCATATTGGCTTGAAAAAACATAATGTACAGAGGTAATCTAAGAGGCATGGGGGAAAATCAGCAACCACCAAGTAGATATTACTGGAAAAATAAAGCAAGTTGCAGCCGACCTAGTTAAATGGAGTAGAAGAACATTCTAGCATGCATCTCGACAAATTGAAGCACTCAAAAGAAGAAGACTAACAGACTTGACTAATCAGGATGAAGAGCCCTCAAACAGAGAAGAGTACCAAAACGTGGTCAGAAAAATAGAAGACATTTGGAGACAAGAGGAAATGTACTGGTGCCTATGATCACGAATCACATGGATGAGATGGGGCGATCAAAACACAAAATTTTTCCATGCCACAACAGTTCAAAGAAGAATCAGAAACAAAATCTCTATGTTACGGTTAGATGACACTACATGGAGTCGTGAGCCTACAACCATAAAGCATCATATAAGGGCCTTTTATCAAACATTATATCTTACAGTTGCAGAGAGGAATTATCAGCCAATTCTTGATCAGTGCACACAGCTAGTCACAGCTGAAATGAACGAGGGCCTAACCAAATCTATCTCAAAAAAAGAAGTTCAAGAGGCAATCTTCCAAATGGGAGCCACTAAAGCCCCGGGACCGGATGAATTTAATGGCTTATTTTATCAAAGCCAATGGCCAGTAGTAAGAGAATATATATTTAAAATGGTGGACTCCTTCTTTAGCCAAGGTACTCTCGATCCCGAGCTAAATAAGACCCATATCACTCTCATTCCTAAAGTAGCAAACCCTGAAAGTATAACTCAATACAGGCTCATCAGTCTTTGCAATTTCAGTTATGAAATCATTGCTAAGGTTCTAGCCAATAGATTAAAACCCCTTCTCCCGAACCTAATCTCCCAAGAACAAAGTGCATTTGTTAGCGACCGCCAAATCCAAGACAACATTTTTATAGTTCAAGAGGTCCTTCATCAGCTGAGGGTGAGGAAAAGGACAAGACATTTTTAGGCAGTTCTTAAACTTGACATGCAAAAAGACTTTGATAGGGTGGATTGGGATTTCCTATGTGATTATCTACTAAAATTGGGTTTTAGTGCAAAATGGGTAGGCCTCATTCGACAACGCATCTCATCAATCTCTTATAGTGTACAAGTAAATGGAGATCTATGCACTCCTTTCAAGCCATCCCGAGGTATCCGTCAAGGGGATCCACTCTCCCCATATCTCGTCATTCTCATGGCCAATGCCTTATCAACCCTCATAAACAAAGCCATTGAAGACCAAACCATCAAAGACATCCAACTAAACCCCACCTGCCCCACATTGTCCTACCTACTATTTGCTGATGATGCTATTTTCTTCCTTAAATGTACAATTACTAAAGCACAAAACCTAACCAGCATCCTTCACTAATATTGTTTTGCCTCGGGTCAAGCCATCAATCTCAACAAGTCAGGACTTTTCTTGGGAAATGGCTATCCTCAACTCTTGAAAACAAACCTAGCATTTGAATTAAGATTCCCTATCATGGAAAAAATAGGTTCCTATCTTGGAATACCTTCAGATTGGGGCCAGACCAAAAAACAGATGTTCTCTTAGATCCTTGCTTGAGTAGAAAAGAAATTGGAAGGCTGGAAGGAAAAATTAATCTCTAAGGTGGGGAAAGAGATACTTATCAAGACAGTGGTCCAAGCTTTGCCACAATATGCCATGTCTCTCTTCAAAATCCCAATCTCTATTTGTCGAGCAATAGAGCAATGCACATCAAACTTCTGGTGGAAACAAAACTTAGCCAAGAAAGGAGTTCATTGGAAGAATTGAGACTTTTTGAAAACACGAAAGGATGGCGGAGGCCTTGGATTCAGAGATCTTATGGAATTCAACAAAGCATTGCTAGGGAAACAAGCATGGAGGCTAACTCAAACACCGGATGCCTTATGGAGCAGAACATTAAAGAGTTTATACTTTCCAAGAGATACTTTCTGGAGTGCACAAAAAGGTTATCGCCCGTCTTGGGGATGGCAAAGCCTCTTCTAGGGAGGTGATCGAACCAGCAATTAAATGGGCGGTAGGAGATGTTGAGACTATCAGGATAAGAGAAGATCGATGGTTAACCTTGGGAAAGATTGGGGGTCCATCAAATAGAAACGATCCACAAAGAGTGGCTGAATTGATAGACCAAACAAACAAAGAATGGAACGAACAGAAAGTGAATATGCTATTCAGTCAGGAGGTGGCCAGCAAAATCTTAGCGACTCCTCTCAGTTTAATTTCAAACCTTGATAAGCTAATTTGGATGGCAAACAGATTTGACTTCTACACAGCCAAAAGTAGCTATAATCGGCTCAGACAAAAAACAGAGCATTCAGCCACAACTCAGCCTTCTACTTCCTATCAGACTCCAAACTCATTATGGCATGAAATTTGGAAGCTCTCGATTGGCCCCAAAGTCAAATTCTTATTGTGGAGCATGTGTAACAACACCCTACCCACCAAAGAAAACCTATTTAGGCGGAAGATGATACCTGATCCGAGATGTATGATTCGTCAGCAACACCCAAAAACAATGGAGCACCTGTTCGCCTTATGCAGCTGGACAAAGGCAATCTAGTCAGACCCAAGACTACAAATTAACACTTCCCTGATGAGGATTACCTGTATAGACAAATGGATCTGGGATATTCTTACCTCGGTGGTAGCACCTCAGGCCAAAGCTCTTGTTGTCGGCACATTATGGCAGATCTGGAAAGAACGAAACACATTTATCTTCCAAGGCCGTCGACCAAACCCCAGGTGGGCACTTGAAGATGCAAGCTCCATGATGCTCCTGTATAAGAACCCGAAACCACCCATAAACCACCTAGCTCCGACGAACAGCAAAACCCACAAATCCTTTACTTGTAAAATCAACGTTGATAATGCCTGGTGCTGCTCCATGACGAAGGGCTCGGTGGCAGGGATCGTTCGGAACAGCAGAGGCCTTCTCACTGATGGATTCACAAAGTCAATTCGTGCGACCTCAATAGCCGAAACCCTAGTGATAAAGGAGGCATTACTTTGGTTGAACAATCGGGACAGAGATCGTAACGCATGAATGGGCGAGTACTTTAGAAGTGAACAGTAGTTCCAGATCTACTCAGACAATCTCAAAGCCATGCAAAGCATCTTGGGCCAAACTGAAATCTCATGGGTGGTCCGTTCCATCATTGAAGACTGCCGTTTACTCCTAAATCAAATGCCTTGCGTCAACTTGGCCCATGAGCCTAGAGAAGCTAATTGAGCGGCCGACTGGGTTGCAAAGGCGCACAAAGCCGCAGATCTCCCGTCCGATTGGATTACCTATCCCCCGCACTCTCTTATGTTAATTTTATGTTCTGACGTTGAGACTTTGTGTTTTTCAGACATTAATTAAGTAATGCCAACTATATTTCCGACCAAAAAAAAAAAAAAAACAAGGTCAGGGTTATGTTTGTTCAATGATAATGTCAAGAAATAGAACCATGAGAAAATACAAATTCCAGCATATTTTAAGACCACATCGATTACACCTGCCGGTGGTTTTGCTTGATTCAAATTTCCTTGTATTTCAGTTGGTTGCGTTATCACAGGTTTGCGCTCCTAGTTAGAGTCTTTCAACAACAAAGTAAACGAAGAATGCAAAAATGAGTGAGATATTCAATTATCAAAGAGTTTTACTCTCCATAGGATGTTGATTCCTTCCTTTTATGCAACAACCTCCCTTAAAGTAGAGGTGAGCCTCTACAATTACAGCTGGCAACCACATCTTTTTTTCTTTTCTTTTCTTTTTTCCCACTTTATAGCGGTTGGATTAACTTATCCCCAGGAATATAAACTAGTCCTATATTGGTGGGCAAGCAACCTCATGCTTTCGTGCCACAAATCATTAGGTTCAATTCCTAGTGATGGAACCTTTACTTTAAGGTGATTTCGTCACTCTTTGTTACAATAAAGTTCATTCATTCCCTTTACCCCATGATCAAGTTGAGTTCCTACCAAGCTAAGTTGCTTCTTTTCTTGAGCTCCAAAAAGCTATGCAAGAAAAATTTAATTTGAAAGCCTTTAGCCATATAAAGCTCTCAGCAAAATGGGCATCTCACTTTCGTCAAGCCCCAAAGCAAGACTAGTTTGTATCTTCAGAGAAGTTAGAAAGGGTTGATGACGAATTTTCAAACTTTCTATTCCATAGAGTAAAGAACTTCAATTTGATTTAAGGCAGAATCCTTCTAAAAATACAGTTTTTGACCAAAATTAGTTATGCAATGGAAATTTTCCATTTTCTAGTTGTCATCTCCGAAATTCTCAAGGAAATACGTTTGGTAGAAATTTTTGGTTGCTTAGTTTTCTAAACTTTGAACCTTAAAACCAAAAACAACCAAAATTGACCTTTTTTGTACAGTACACCAAAAAAGATTTCATGATTTTCATTCTTGTTGAAAACTCTTGCTTTTCTATCAAGATAATAGAAAATGTAAACAAAAAGAAGATTTCATTAGAAAATTTTTGTGAACTAAACATTTTGGGAGAAATTGTCTAATATATCCTAAATCTATGATCCATATACCTATTTTGCCAATTTAGTTATAAATATTCATAAAATTCTAATGTAGTCGATCCAACCTATTTTCATCAAAAAATCTTCTTTCTGGAGCTCCCTCTCACGACTGGCGCTCCGGAGCACCTACAGAGATGAGGCACACACCTTCCTGCAGAGAGAGAGTTGGGGGGGGGGGGGGGACGGGGATTGAATCACTCATGGAGACCGGTTCTCTCCCTCTCCTGAGCTCCGCCTTCCTCGCCCCGGATTCCTCTACACATGCCAACAGTCTCTCTGTGGCTTTTTTTTATCTCTCTATGGGCTGGGTCCGCCTCTTGTGGGCCCAGCTAACATTAATAAAAGAAAAGAGAAGGAATCAAAAGTGAAAAAGCAAAAAGAACGAACGAAAAGAGTTGCTTCGTGCGTGGGCGAGCTCGAGAGAAGAGGAGAGAGAAAAACGGAGAGTACACCGAGAGGGGGGCACCGAAAGAGCTTGAAGAAAAAGGGAAAAGCGGACTGCTACTTTGCTGTATGGATTCTATGGCCAAACTTTGATGAAATTAGCTCAAATTTGAATATTATTCGTGCGATCGAGGGCTACGAGTTGGTCGGTTTCGTTCGTTGAGAACCCCCTCCGAATTTTTCAATTACAGTTAGAGTTTTTTTACTTCATTTATGTTAATCAACATTTATGGTGGGGAAATATCATTGTATTATTAATATTAAGTTTCTAGTGTGTGATTACAAAAGAACACTCCATATATCCTTCTTGATGATTAATGGAAGTTTTTGGGTGGTCCTTGGTTTTTTCCACATTGGATTTCCACATAAACCATGATGTTGTTATTGATTTTGTCTTCTTCTCATTTCGGCATTAGACTTGCTTATTGTAAGGTTGTGATGATTGGTTGTTACTAGACTCGTTAAACGGATGGGTTTGGTCGGGTCATAAATGGTTCGACCCATTTAACCCGTTTATGAACTATTAATTGCAATACAAAATTTTTTACCATTATTCGACCCGGCCCATACTCAACTCATTTAATTAAACTTAAGAAAGCTTATTATATATATATATATATATATATATATATATATATATATATATATATTATCGTTGCGACTAATTTTTCGGGTGTGAACCACTTAGGGTTTGGCTAATAGATTGTTAAGCCTAGACTTAACTCGGGCTCTCCCAAGCCCATACCAATTCATGACTTAGGTTCAAGTTCTTACATGCAGTTGATTTTTAACTAAAAGGCGCCACTAATCTATTTTTGGTGGGTCGATTAGAAACCCAAGTAAAGTAACATGAGATTTACTTTACTCCTACAAACCAGATACTATGAGTACAAGGACTTGATTACACTAGATTTCTCTAATGCCCTTTCGGTACCATTTTTTTATTTTCAAAAATATTTTTGCAGGTATCTTGAATTGATTTTAAATCTTTTTCCCTAACATGTGAGGCGATCATACAAGCGTGCAAACTACTAATTTAACACCCAATAAAGCAATGAATAAATTGCAGAACTTACCTCAAAGTAATAAAAGCATCTATAATGTTAAATTAGAATTCATATCAAATAACCCTAAATATGATTTCTAATTAACACGCAATTTCTTCTTTTTTTATTTTCACTTAATTAATGAAAATTATGCAATATGCAATGCAATATTAACTAAATGACCTAATTCTAATGACACGCAATTTCTAATTAAATAGACCTAGCAACAATCACTAAATGGCATGCATTTCATGAATCTAATCCTAATGACATGCACATGACATTTTTTATTTTTTTTTTTTTTTAAGAATGCAATCTATCCTAGAGATTGAAACTAATTTATTCTAAGACATTTTTTTGTATTTTTTATGAAATTCGAAATTAGAAAAATGTGAAAATTATCTAACTAAATTAAGATTCTATCCAATTTATATTAAGGATTAGGTCAGGCTAAACTCTAATTTAAACCAAGATATTATCTTAACTTAGCAATCTCTAACCTAAGATGCAGTCTATCTAAATCAATCTAAACTTAAAATGAAATATGCAATTTTATCCTAATGAACAATGACGTACAAAAGATGCCATAATTCTACATGACATATGCTTGATGATTTTTTTTTTTGTTGTTTTTCCTTTTTTCCTTTTTTTAAATTCGAAATTAATAATTGCCAAATAATTAAAGATGCAATCCAAGTTAAAAGTCTAGCAACCTAAATTAATTGATTTGATTTTTGTTTTTTCTATTTTTTTATTTTTATTTTTTTACGATTCAAAATAAAATTCATATTCTAAATATGTGAACCCTAAAACATGCAATATTCTAACTTAAAACACATCTCAAGATAAATAAAGCAATCAAGATGAGACAACTCATTAAAAATCATCAAAATATCACACATCGTTCGATCAAAGAATAATTTTTTCGCTAATAAAATTGATAAATTGATCTTAACCCTTAAAAGATCAAAATATCAATTTTATTCCTGCTTAATTAATTATTTCATCTAGAGCCTTATGCATAGAGAAATATTTCAAATAAGTAAACAAGAAATTAAAAAAAAAAGAAGATAAAATTGCCTAATAAAGTAAAGAAAACCTAATTTGATTATTTAAAAAAAAAAAAAAAGTCTTGGTCGGCTGGTTAGGAGCTCCAGCAAGGGGAGTTGCTGGCGAGGGTTCTGGAGAAGGCACGGTGAGCAATGCATCTGGCGCGAGCAACAAGGGGCAGTGTTCAGGTGTCCCAGCTCCGGCAAGACGGAGTCGGCAAGTGGGTCGAGGCGAGCAACGATGGCGTGGGTGCGATGCTTGCTGTCATGCACCAGGGAGAGGCGACCAACGGCGATGTAGGCTCCAACGTTGGGTTGCGACAGGGACAGTGGCACGGCAACAGCTGAGCGTTAGGCAGAGGCAAGCAGGGGCACTGGGACTTCTGGTGCTACAAATCGGCGACAACAGAGGCGAAGCAAGGACGTTTGGGTCACGGTTGGAATGGGGAACGTTGAGCGCTAGGTCGCGGGGGATCTCGATTGGTGAGGGCCGAGGCATGATTGGAGGGGGCGACCTGCTGCGATGGCGACGATGGCGAGGCAAACGGCTTGCGACCGGCTTGGGATCTGCCGGCGTTAGGGGAGCGACAGTTTAGAGACGGCGAGCGATGGGATGGGCTTCAACGGCGATGGCGCTCGGAGATAGGACCGATGGAGCGGTGGTGGTGAGTGGAGCGGTGTCGGCACAACGGATGGCGTGGCACCGCCAACGCGACCGGGGGGCCTCCGAAGAAGATGAACAATTGCCAAGCTGGGGTTTTCCTTCTTTTTCTTTTTCGGTTTTTTTCTCTCTCTCACCTCACTCACTTTTCACTTTTTTCTTTTTTTTTTTGTTCTTTTTTTACCCGAGACCCAAAGAACCCCCTCATTTACTTTGCACGCAATGCATTTTATAGGTCCAAAAAACTATATCTTCGCGATATATTTTTTCCATTTTTTGTTCACGCACGATACCCCTGAATATATCGTTGAAATATGCACACCGCGTGCAATATTCCCCTTTTGTATTTTTCGCATATTCCATCCAAAAGAATTCCCCTTTTGTGCAAAATACATCCCTCAGTGTATATGTGAAAAATCTTAATGAAAAATCCTCCCCTCACCAGAGGTCTAAAATAAAACAAAATAAAAATAAAAATAAAAATAAAATGCTTCTAAACTATATGCCATGTGTTTTTTTTTTAATTTTTTTTGTAAAAATTAACCCAAAAAATTATGCAAAAATTTAGGTGTCAACTATTTTTTTCTAAAAATGGTACTGCTAAAATAGTTTTATACAACACAAACTTAATGGATAATTTTTATAATTTTTGAAATAATTATTTTAAAAATATAATTTTAATTATTTTTTAAGAATATAATTTTTATTTTTTATTTTTTGCTCTTCTTCTTCTTTGGTCGGCGGCCGGCCACGACGATGGCCGGCGGCTGGCCATAAGCGAGCGTTGAGTGAGCTCGAGCTCGCCCCTCGTCGGATCTAGTGAGGTTCGAGCCTTGCCCAACGCCGGTGAGTTCGAGTCTTGCCGGATCGGTGAGGCTCGAGCCTCGCTGTGTGTCGACAAGCTCTCCACCTCGCCAGATCCGGCGAGCTCGAGGCTCGCCTAACCGGTCGCCGGCCATCAACATGCCAGCCATTGGAGGAAGAAGAAAAAAAATGAAAGAAAAAGAAAAGAAAATTATAATAAAAAATAATTATAATTTTGGTTCTTATAAAAAATATTTTTGTAAAGTTAAAGAGGGAAGAGAGAGATTGTGAGGTTTTGATTGAAAATGTGTTCTAAATCCAACCCATTTAAGACTTACTTAAAATCCACCTATCAAAATCTTTAATTGTTAAATCCATTAAACTACTTTTTGTCAAAAAAACAAGTGACCCATTTTGCCATCTCTAGTTGTTACTAGAGCTAAGTTGTTTTTAGTCAATTTAGTTTCTGCGAAAAAATTCATCTTGGATTGGGTTTAGCTCTTGATAAATTGTTGCCCGTTCTCCCCAACACTCTTGAGCTCTCTGGCAGCATCAGGGAGCTCTCATGATTCTTCTCCCTCACCTCTCTGGGCTCCCTCACTATAACACTAGCTGAGTCGTCAGAACAATGTCGCCACCGTTGCCGACACCTACTCGACTTCAAGCAATCGCTTGTGTTGGCACTGACGAGTTCGATGGAGAGGCTCTGTTTTTTGGATGTTGAATTTGTGGAAACATGATACAAGTATAAATCGCAAAAACTCACTTTCCCTCTTGCAATATTTTTCTCACACCACAATACAACACTTGGAGCAAACTATCTCCCGCAATGCTTGGAGTACATCGACTCCTACAAATACTCAATTCATTTTATTTTCCTTACACTCACGGACTAATTCCCATCTCTATATCTGCGAGACTCTAAATCTTGAAGCTTTCTCTGGCCTCTTTACTTTCCTCTCACGTCTCTACGTCGACTGCTCCATGATTGTTGACCAACTTGCTCCTTAAGGAAATTCCACAAAAGACAAAAGCCACCGTTTACAGCTGTTCAGGAAGCCGACAAAAATTGTAAGAGTTTTCCTAATGTGGACTACATTAATTGATATTGTAATCGAATGTTTTTACGATTACCGTAAAACAGAGTTGGTTTAAGGTGAGATAGAATGTTTCTTAATTAGTCTAATATGGGACTGGCTAGTGTGGGCCGAGTTGAGCCTGGCCCGTAATGAGGGGGCTTGGTTGGAAACTCTATAAATAGTGCTCAAGTCTCTCCTATAACCCTAATTCTCACATGTATCCTCACCTAAGGAGCGTTTACCTATCGCTAAACGTGAAAGGGGTTATCTTATTGAGCCAGTGATACGAAGGGCAATAGAAGAGAATGACTTGATGCATGGATCCCCTTGATGAGTGGGTAATCCTTTTTTCTGCTTCCACTTTATGCTCGATGGATCATAAAACAGGTGCGTTAATCTTCCTACTTAATTATGCATGTTATTGTTTTAGTTATGGAGATCTTGGGATTATGCAATTTGCATCCAACATGTGGTATCAAAGCCTCCATAAGCCTAGAACTCGAATGCATAGGATTTTGCCCTAATTTGAGATTTCGAGATTTTTCATTCAATGAAAATAAAATAAAATTATATATTCAGACCGGGCTTGACAAGATGAGAAGAACCATAGGTGGCGCGTCGCCGGAGGAGGCCGCACGCACCCCAACGCGTGGCCACGCGCCTCGCACTCGGGCGGCGCGTGTGGGCGCGTGGAGCCTCCGTTAGGCGCATGGTTTGTGGCGTTGGATTCGTATGATAATTCTCTATCTTGTGATATATTTATTTTATATGTTTGATGATTTTATGAATGTGAAAATACATACAAAGCCCTAAATATGTGTCTTTTTAGTATATTTTTTGCGTATTTTTCTTGTATTTTCTGTAATTTTGGAAATACAAGAGTTGGGTTACAGGCATGTTATCACATAAACATTATAGTGGTGTGATTCATTAATAAAAATTAAACTTTATTGTGAACTGAAGCTGGCTTAATGAGATACAACCATTATGGGATGGTAATTGAACTATGTATTGAGGCGATGAGAAACAGTAAAAGGTTATGAAACTTTTGTTGCTCATGCATACTCCTTTACATGCTAGTAACTTTTGAATGATGGACGTCTTAAAAACCTATGACCAAATTAATTATACTAATTAATACATCTGCTAAAAGTGGGTAATGTATGTTAGTTAAGTTGTTGCATATTGTATCTAAACTTATCTAGTCACTTGTTAATGTTCATCAAGTTGAACATTTTTTTATGGTTAAGGAGTATGACAACATTTATGCAAAGCAATAGTATGTACTGTTAAAGTTTAGATATTTGGTTCTCTGGTTTGACTCAATTAATAGGCCACTAGTTGATTACAGTGATAATTTGTTACTTAAAAATTGGCTAATAAATCAGTTGTTGGCCTTGAAGTCATTTTTTGCCTTATGAAACTTGTGAATGATAATGGATTAGCTGTCAAGTTTGTCAATTTAGTGTACCCTGTATTACTATTGGTGTTAATTTGTGAAAGATCTTCTAGATCAGCATTCTTTTTATGTTATTCTGGTAATCTATAATCGGGGTATATAAGAGATACTTTATTTTCTGTTATGAGAAGTTTCTTGTGTTGCTGTGATCGGTGATCTTATTGGAATCTGTCTTTTAAGTTTGGTATATATATATGATTAATTTTTATTAATGAATAAAGCAATATAATTAGCATGATATGTGATTTTAGTGATTTACTGCTCATATCACTAAAGTTAAAATCACATATATATATATATATATATAGTGTATGTGAGAAGTAAAGTTTATATCCTTGGTATTAGAGAGTTTCAATGATTCAATTAAGTAGTGACCACCAAAGTGGCATGCTTGATTGGGTTTGAGAAATTTCGGTCTTGTATGTTGATTATGATGTCTCCTGGTCTAATGCGTGGTCATACTCCCAAAGAAGGTGATTGTGTATTAGTTTAGGAAGTAATACATGATGGTGTGGTGGAGGAATGACTGATCCTAGTGGTTCATATGCCCAAAGGTGATGAATTCACGTAAATTGGAATATATTTTCATAACCGCTATCATGTAAGGGGTGTACAACTGCATGTCATGTATTCTACCAAAATGTGATTATATGATTATGCGTGTTACTCTTTGGATGTGTACTTGTACGTCAAGTTACACGGTGCTCACATAATGCTAATTATATACATTACTTGTTTTTCAGTCACATTTTCTGTAATTAATTGAGCTTTTTACTATTTCAAATTTTAAGTAGTGGATATATGATTTGCTGCTCAGGAAAAGAGCAATAAAATTTGCTTACTATCCATGAAGCGTTCCATTCAGGAACACTTGAAAAGTGGCTTGTCTACTAACTGCACTACTAAAAGATGATGAAAGCTTTAATAGCTTAAAGTTATGTTTTATCTAATACCAAAATTAGAACACATCTGCAAATATTGTGTTTAAGTTCTAATTGTATATACATCTCGTATATGGTTGAAGAGGTCGTTTCCAAAAATTTTCTATTTAAGAAATAATCTCACACGTGTCTAAAGAAAGAGTAGAAAAATTGACAATGTTGATATTTTGTCTACTCTTAACAGTTATCTAAAGACTTTTATAGATTATCGTTGAAGTAAAATTACGATATAAAGAATAAAACAATTACAATTAGTCTTAAAAAGATTGTCAGGCTTAATAGTGGCCGTGAGTATTTTTGCAAGTATGATAATGCGAAATAATTTAAAGGGTCATTTGTCAAATACTTGGTAAATTCCGGGGTGGTAACTTAATTACTATGTTTGAAAATCCTAACAAAAAGATCTGGCCAAAAGGCATAAATGCACCATATTAAACATGGTGATGAGTATGATTAGTAAGACTAATTTATCCGGTCTTCTATAGGCTGATATTTTGAAAACAACATTTTCACATACAAAATGTGTTTCTTATCAAAATTATTTCATAAACTTCTTTTGAGTTATAGATTAG
Organism: Eucalyptus fibrosa; assembly: GCA_017140475.1. NCBI lineage: Eukaryota > Viridiplantae > Streptophyta > Magnoliopsida > Myrtales > Myrtaceae > Eucalyptus > Eucalyptus fibrosa. Next base: position 53,396,428 of record CM029507.1, on the reverse strand, counting down.
ACATAAATTACTTGAATCATATTAAATTTAGATGTGTCATGCAGAAGTGAGGTTATCTAATTCAATATTAAGTGTGTTAGAATTTAGATCCGCTTGGAATTATTTTGTATCTTACTTAGATTGTTTGAATGGATATTAATTTTATAACACTAAAGAAGGTATAAGAATTATGGAATCACATATTATAAAGTTTCTACAGTTCGATGTAATTGTAGAGGATAGCTGCTCTCAGACTATTAAGGATAATAGTGCGATGGAAGATCACTGTGTCTTTGTCTTTGCCTATACAGACAATTGTGGAATCTCCTATACTATAAACTAAACTTGTTGAGATTCAAGATACTATTCTTGATATAGTTATGATGAAATTTTTTCAAATCTCTCAAGTATAGAATGAAGTGATTGTAGCTTTATTCATGAGATCTGTTAGAAAAAGATGATCGGTTATTCCATTAGACTATATAGTCTATTTGTGAGAGCATGACTGCAATATCCACTACATGGTTAATTTAGCGACATAAATAAATGTTGTTTTTTATCTCCAATTAAGTATGTGATTAGATGCCATAAAAGATGATAAAGTTTTTACTCTGAAAGAGAAGTGGATAGTTTATAGTGAAGAAATAATTATTTCTTTAAATATTCTTTCAGAGTAAACATATCATTAATAGCTCTTTTTGATTTGGAGTTACGTTAAATAGATACAAAATCTATATAGTACAACTAGAGAAATTTGCAACAGATTCAAGTAAACTTGTGTGTAAACTAAAAAGTTTTATTCATAGTTTTTAAGCAATTTTCCAAATACTATTATTAAAGTTTCATAGTATTGTTATTTTGTTCAATTGGGAATAAAGTAATTCAATATACTGCAAGGTCAGTGGGAGGAAATTTATTTTTCTCATACACTATGTACATGATATTTTGTTTACAAGTAGTGACATTGAAGCATTTTTCTCGTCATATAAATATTGGATTTTATTAGATTTATCTCAGAGGACATTTGTTGATTGTATTTTGAAAATATTCAATAGACATCATTGCAAGCCAGGAATTGCTCTTGTTGTTAAGGGTGATTGACTGAATTTATCACATTGTCCTTATTTAGATTTGAGAATATCCAATTAAATGGTGTACCTTGTGTCAGTGCACTTAAAAGTATAATATATGCTTGAATTTGCACTAGACTAAATATCGTCTTTGTGATGGAACTTCTAGGCAAAAATCAATCAAATCCAGGATACGATCACTGAGTTACTGTCAATAAGGTTTTAAGGTACTTAAAAAGGACAAGAGATTATATGCTAATTTACAGACATGTTCAATTCTTGCAGCTAGTAAGGTATTCAGATATAAACTTTGATGACTGTTAGGATGACATGTGATCAATAATGGAATACATATTTATGTTAGCAGGAAGTACAGTAAATAAAGTTCTATGTCATCTTCTATTATATAAGCAGCGTTAATAACATTCTTTTAAGTTTTTACTTGAGTTATTAGGCCCCAAAACCTCATGAAAGAGTTGATTGTTTTAACTTTATGGATAAACCCATATGGTTATATTGAGATAACAAATTTGTAGTATTATTTATTTACTACAGAGATCTCAATGGTCTAAATATATAACGGTCAAAGATTTTTTACTATAAAGAAACAGTACAGAAAGGTGATGTTATAATATAATATCTTTCCACATATGATATGGTTGCAGATCCACTAACTAAAGACCTACGCCTATGTATATTTGAGCGACATGTCATTAGCATGGGTCTAGAAGCATCATGAGATGCTGTTGTTTAGTAGTGATATAGCTAGTATAAGCACCTAGAGGGGGGTGAATAGGTGTAAAAATAATTTCCCGAGATACGAAAGCGATTTTAGACAGACAATAGAAATGAGGTTCTCCTTTAGTTAGCAAAACGAATTATGATCAAAGTAAAACAGAGAGTAGGGAAGAGAAAATTGAACACAAGGTTTATATTGATTCGGCTTATTCCAAGCCTACGTCCACTCTTCTGCACTGACAGCCCACCGGCTGGATTTTATTATGAACAAAAGAGATATTACAGCAATGCTTTCCCTTGATTCCACAATGTAGATACTCTACCACACTTCCTCAAGGTATCTCAAATTATAGACTCTCTTTTGCGTACAAGATTTCGCTCAGTAAATGAAATGACTATGAATCAAGGAGCTTCAGACTTTGGAATTCTTCTATTGTACACACTTCGAACAACTGGAACGTCTTCCTTTTATACTCCTTTATGCCATCATACCCGTTGGCACTTACCAAAAGAATTCCTCCAATCTTCCCGTTGGACATAATCAATTAGGAAGATCATTCAAGCTATTAAAGGAATATGTTGATAGCCCATCAATCCTGCTCGCCCATACAATCAGGATCTCGGTTTTCATAAGTAGAACCTTCCAAGAATACTTCATCAATCATCAGATTCTCAATCAATCTTAATTCAAATAAAGGAATCCGTTTCGTCATATCCAGCCAAGAGATCTTCTCCAGTCGATAAGACCAAATCCTTAACGAAGCACTCAGTTCTGGATAGCCTTTCTTCAACGGATTAGAAACTGTCAATGAGAATAGACTTTGAGTCTTGAGTCTGGCAGTCCGGAGGTCTTTAGACTTTAAATAGTAGACTCTTCAAATCTTCAGACTAGACTGATAGAAAAGTTTTGTCAGTTTCAAAATATTACATAAAGATTTCTCCGACAAGTGGGAACTATTTCGGCTTTACTCTGATAAAGATTTCATTAATGTTCGTTACATTTAGTAACGGTTTGTTATGTATCAACTTTTGCATTCAATAAAATATTTTTGAATGTATTTGTTTTATGTTGAATATATATATTGATAAAGTCTCAAGGTACTGTATAAACTTTGAGTGAAGGTTAGGGGCATTCGGTTATTAGCTTTGTGCATATGCTTTGTTATACATAATGAAAAGTTAACCATAAAGAAAAGACATATGTGGGTTCATTGAAACCATAAATACATTCTCTAGTGACACAAGTTTTTGTGTCACCTAAGGTAAGAGAATGATGATTGATAAATGAGATCTCTCTTTCAGAGATGTTATCCATTTGCCACACTACCATATTGAATCCATATCAATAAAGTTGAAAGCACCCGTGACCATGGAAGGCTCTGTATGTATACATGCAGTTACCACCATGATTTGGTGTTTAAGACTTTATGAGATAGGATTGACTATTAAGAATTATCTCTGGACCAAATATGCGCACATACGGTACGATTTCAATTAATATAGTTCAAGTGGGAGAATGTAAAAGTTTTTCTAATGTGAACTACATTAATTGATATTGTAATTTACTATTTTTACGGTTACCGTAAAATAGGGTTGGTCTAAGGTGAGATAGAATATTTCTTAATTAATCTAATATGTAACTGGCTAGTGTGGGCCGAGTTGAGCCTGGCCCGTAATGAGGGGGCTTGGTTGGAAACTCTATAAATAGTGCTCAAGTCTATCATCTAACTCTAATTCTTACATGTATCCTCACTTAAGGATCATTTACCTAACGCTAAACGTGAAGGGGCCGCCTCATTGAGCCGGTGATACGAAGGGCAATAGAGGAGAATGACTTGATATGTGGATCTCCTTGATGAGTGGGTAATCCATTTTCTGCTTCTGCTTTATGTTGGATGGATCCTAAAACATGTGCGTTAATCTTTCTACTCAATTATGCATGTTTTTGTTCTACTTATGAAAATATTGGGATTACGCAATTTGTGTCCAACAAAAATGGCTCATATTCTGGACAAGTCTAGAGAGAGAGAGAGAGAGAGAGAGAGAGAGAGAGAGAGAGAGAGAGGTGGTGAAATATCAAATATCGGATCCTATATTTTCCACGTTCAAGAGCTTGCTCTTCTCATTCAAACCTTTATTCATCCATTCCTGAAGTTCCAGTCGCTCGTCCCACGCCTCAGTCTGCCATGGAAATACTGGTTTCGCCTAAAAGTGCCCTTGCCGAGACGGACTTGACAGCTCCCTGTTTTGGCGTTTTTCCTTGATTCAAGCCTTCCTTTGGCGACTTGATTTTCTGCTCTGTTTCTGGGTCGCTACTGCTGTGGTTAGCCCTATTGTTGAGAGATTATGAACGCCCAGCTTGCCACCATCGCTGATTGCTCAAAACTGAACATTCACTGGAATGGAAAGCAAGAGCCAAACCAAATTTGGAGAGAGACAGAAGATACGAGGAAGAGATTGTCAGAAAAAAATGGGAGCATCGCCTCTCTCTCTCTCTCTCTCTCTCTCTCTCTCTCTCTCTCTCTGGATTTTTCCAGATTTCTCTCCTTTCCTCTGCCGCACCAGAATTCTCTCCCTCTCTCTAGAATTTTCTCTCCCCCCTTTCTCTAGATTTTTCCACCTACTTTTACACCGGGGTTCTTGCCCCTTGTGTGTGAGTGAATTGTGAGGAGTGTGTGAAGAGTGAGTGGAGTGTACGTAAGTGTGGGGTGTGTACTTGAGTGAGTGGGTGGAGTAGGTGGCGTGAAAAAGTGTGTGTAGTGGTGAGGTGTGTGAGAGGTATTTGCGAGTGGTGTGTGTAAAAGAGTCTTGTAATATTTGTTTATATAAAATCAAGTGTTTATTTTACTTTTACATCCACTTGATTTCTCAACAAGTGGTATCAGAGCCAGGTTGTCGGAGGCCGTGCGAAGACAGTGGTCGAGGACCATTGTAAGTGAGCAAGGCGATCAGGGATCGTCGAGCCAAGGAGTGAAGAAGCGAAGGACGTCGGATTTTTTGCCAGTGCACAATCTGGGATTGTGAAGTCGGTTGGTCCGGGACCGGGCTTACTTGGTATAGTGCGGGGCATTATACTCAAGTCACGATGGCGGATTTCTCGAGTTCGGTAAGTGGAATCGAGAAGCTCAACAACTCAAATTATAATAATTGGAGTACCCGCATACAATATTACTTGCTAGGACAAGATTTGTGGGATATTGTTGGCGGGAGCAACACCACCCCACCCACGAATGATAGCGAATTAAGAAAATGGAATATAAAATCGGGTAAGGCTCTTTATGTGCTTGCCGTGACTGTTGAAGATGAATTACTGCAACACATAAAGAGTGCGACGACCCGAAGGAGGCCTGGGATAACTTGGCGACACCTTGTTTGCAAGGACAAATGATGCCAAGTTACAATGCCTGGAGAACGAGCTCCTCTCAATCTCGCAACAAAGTATGACGGTAAGTCAATACTTTTCTAAAGTTAAATCTATTTGCGAAGAAATTTCAAAATTAGATCCTGAGAATGCCATCTCCGAGACAAGAATGAGAAGAATCATAATTCACGGGTTAAGGCTGGAATATAATGGTATTGTTACGGCCACTCGTGGATAGGCAAATGAGCCAACTCTAATAGAGTTGGAGAATATATTGGCCAACCAAGAAGCCTTAGATAAACAAATTTCTAAGGTCTCAATTAAGGAGGATGAAAATGCCCTCTTTAGTAATAAAAGAGGGTTCAAGGGCCAAAATAGAAATGGAGCAAGTGCAAGAGATGGCAAACCGTGGAAAAGTCATGGAGAATGGCAAAAGCGAATAGAAGGAACTCGACCTCGGCCAGGGGGAGCTCGTCGAGACCGCGATAAGGATGAAAATGAAGAAAAGAAGAATAGAAGGCGTAATGGATGGTGTTACACGTGTGGCAAAGTAGGTCACTTTGCCAGGGATTGTCGGTTCAAAAGAGTTGAAGGAAATGTCGCAGCATCCAAGGAAAATGATAGCGAAGAAGAGTGGGATTTCCAAGCATCCTTTGCAATGGAGGAACAAGAAGATGCGATGGCCCTCATCACGGTAAGTGATAAATTGATTGATTATGAAGAAGATTGGATAGTCGACTCGGGGTGCTCAAATCACATGACCGGAGATCAAGGCAAGCTATCAAACATGTGCGAGTACAAAGGTGGACGAGTAGTTGTCACCGCAGACAACTCAAGGTTGCCGATTACCCATGTGGGCCAAACAATGATGACACCCCGATTTAGCTCGCATCAAGTCGAACTGAAAAATGTGTACCATGTGCCAGGAATGAAGAAGAATCTACTGTCCGTGGCACAACTTACAGACTCAGGCAATTATGTGGTGTTTGGCCCTAGAGACGTTAGGGTGTACCGCAATTTGAAGCCAACCGGTACACCAATCATGGAGGGGCGTCGATTAGAGTCTGTCTATGTGATGTCAGCTCAGACGGCATACGTGGACAAAACTCGAAAGAGTGAAACACCTGATTTGTGGCATGCACGGCTTGGGCACGTGAGCTACCATAAATTAAAGGTGATGATGAAGAAAGGTATGCTAAAAGGTCTCCCCACTTGGAAGTACAAGAAGATGTCATTTGTGCTGGATGCCGCATGGGAAGGCACATCGCTTCCATATGAAGAGTCCAAATTCAGAGCTAAGATGCCTCTCGAGCTTGTCCACTCGGATGTATTTGGACCGGTGAAGCAATCGTCGTCGGAGGATCAAAGTACATGATAACATTCATTGACGATTTCTCCGGCACGTACGGGTCGACTTCATGAAGGAAAAATCCGAAGCATTAAACAAATTTAAGGAGTTTAAAGGAAAAGTAGAATATGAAGTAGGCAAGAAAATACTATGCCTTCGCACGGATAATGGGGGAGAATACACATCAGATGACTTTACAAAATTTCTTCAAGAATGTAAGATACGTCGACAATTTACTTGCCCAAATATGCCACAACAAAATGGAGTTGCCGAAAGAAAAAATCGGCATTTGGTGGAGACATGCAGGAGTATGCTGCATGCGAAGAGTGTTCCACCCAAGTTTTGGGCTGAGTGTATGAAGACGGCAGCGCACGTGATCAACAGACTACCTCAAGCAAGGCTTGGCTTTATGTCACCTTATGAGAAGTTGTGGAATCGCAAGCCCACGGTAAGTCACTTTAGAATATTTGGGTGTGTATGTTATGCATTCGTGCCAGACCATCTTCGTAACAAGTTCGATAAGAAGGCAGTTCGTTGCATATTCGTGGGCTACGATGATCAAAGAAAAGGATGGAAGTGTTGTGACCCTAAAACAGGGAGGTGTTACACTTCCAGAAATGTGGTGTTCGACGAACTATCATCTTGGTGGACATCACAACCTAATTCAAAACAAGTTGAAGAAGAGATTCGTGAAGGAATGGAAGAAAATGACAAGACTGATAAGGGCCAGCCAATTGAAGAAGGAAATGATAATGTAATTGGAAGAAAAGAAGTCAGAGCACAGTCACCAGAAAAATCAAAGAGCCCATGGCGAACTGGTGTACATCCAAGAACTACAGAAGAGCTCCGACCAAGTCAGATGGAAGAACCTGAAGAGGAGGAATCTCAACTAAGGAGATCAACAAGACAAAGAAGACCAAATCCCAAATATGCAAATGCGGCGCTAACCGAAGATGTCGGAGTAGTCGAGCCATCCACATATAAGGAAGCTTCGCAAGACATGGAATGGAGGAAAGCCATGGAGGAAGAGATACAAGCACTAAGAAAGAACGAAACATGGGACTTAGTACCGAGACCTAAAGAGGTATGTCCTATATCTTGCAAATGGGTCTATAAACTTAAAACTCGACCAGATGGGTCGATAGAAAGATATAAGGCACGACTAGTTGCTCGAGGATTCTCTCAAAAGTATGGCTTAGATTATGATGAGACCTTTAGTCCAGTGGCAAAGATTACTACAGTTCGAGTCTTACTAGCACTTGTAGCAAGCAAGTCGTGGAAGTTATGGCAAATGGATGTGAAGAATGCCTTTTTACATGGAGAACTAGATAGAGATATATACATGGAGCAACCAGATGGTTTCAAAAGTAAGTTTCATCCAGATTATGTTTGTAAGTTAAAGAAAGCCCTCTATGGCTTAAAACAAGCCCCGAGAGCATGGTATGGGAAGATTGCTGAATTTCTAGTGCAAAGTGGCTACTTTGTAGCCCCAGCAGACTCGAGCTTGTTTGTAAAGGTAGAAGATGGCAAACTTGCGATAGTATTAATCTACGTGGATGATCTAATCATCACTGGAGATAATGAAAAGGAGATATGCCAAATCAGAACCAACCTCTCAGTGCGGTTCCAGATGAAAGAGCTTGGAGAATTAAAACATTTCTTGGGACTTGAGATTGAGAAGACCAATGAAGGATTATTCCTATGTCAGCAGAAGTATGCACGAGACCTCCTAGACAAGTTCGGGATGCTTGATTGCAAACCTATTTCTACTCCAATTGATGGAAATGTAAAGTTATGTGCAATCGAAGGACGAGAATTGGAAGACTCAACTATGTACAGGCAATTGGTGGGTAGTCTTATTTACCTAACAATAACACGGCCTGATATTGCCTTTGCAGTGGGAGTAGCAAGCCGATTCATGGAGAAGCCGCGAAGACCCCATTTAGATGCAGTCAGGCGCATACTAAGGTATGTAAAGGGTACATTTGATTTTGGGCTTCTGTATAGGAAAAAAGCATCATGTGAAGTTGTGGGCCATTGTGATGCTGACTTTGCTGGAGATCGTGACACACGACGATTAACTACTGGATATATGTTTAGCCTCGGATCAGCAGTAGTGTCATGGTGTAGCAAAAGACAGGCAACTGTGTCACTATCTACGACAGAAGCTGAGTATAGAGCAGCAGCAATGGCAGCACAAGAAAGTACATGGCTAGTACAGCTAATGGAGGATCTCCATCAACCAATAAATCAACCTACACGGATATACTGTGATAATCTGTCAGCCATAAGCTTAGCGGAGAATCCCGTTTTCCATGCGAGGACCAAGCATGTAGAAGTGCACTATCATTTCCTACGAGAAAAAGTATTACAAGACGAGATAAAGATGGAGTATGCCAAAACAGATGATCAAGTTGCAGATATCTTCACCAAAGGTCTTGGAGCTATAAAATTCGAAGAGTTTCGAAGGCAACTTGGTATGACCACGATGTCCATGCTAAGAGAGAGTAGTCGGTGAGGGGGAGTGTCAGAAAAAAATGGGAGCACCGCCCTCTCTCTCTCTCTCTCTCTCTCTCTCTCTCTCTCTCTCTGGATTTTTCCAGATTTCTCTCCTTTCCTCTGCCGCACCAGAATTCTCTCCCTCTCTCTAGAATTTTCTCTCCCCCCTTTCTCTAGATTTTTCCACCGACTTTTACACCCTATAAATAGGGGTTCTTGCCCCTTGTGTGTGAGTGAATTGTGAGGAGTGTGTGAAGAGTGAGTGGAGTGTACGTAAGTGTGGGGTGTGTACTTGAGTGAGTGGGTGGAGTAGGTGGCGTGAAAAAGTGTGTGTAGTGGTGAGGTGTGTGAGAGGTATTTGCGAGTGGTGTGTGTAAAAGAGTCTTGTAATATTTGTTTATATAAAATCAAGTGTTTATTTTACTTTTACATCCACTTGATTTCTCAACAGAGATATGACACAAAGAAAACAGGGAGAGTGGGAGCCACGAAAATTCATCATCACTTGGTGTTTACGGAACCCCGCTAGAATCTCCATATTGAATGAGCCTCGGTTGGTTGTGGCTGTATAAGCTCCAATCCAAGTAGTCTACCTTGAATACTCTTCGGCCGTTGAGAAAATCGCTGTTTGTTCCTTGCCACTGTATAATATTAGGTTATTCAGTCAAGCCAAATCACGTCTTGTTATTGTAGAGCCTCTAAAATCGCTTAGTGGCCTCCATGGCATGTTGCCAACATCAACTCGCTTCAATACCATTAGGCCGTTTTTTGTTCCGTTTGATTTTCAAAGTCGATCACGTGTCTGGATTTTCATCTCACTATGCTTTCCCAGTTCTAGTTAGCTGAAGTTGAAGAGAACGCCAGACATCACAGATGATGAAATGAGCGCCATTTTGCTGCTGCAACCTGCGAAATCACCGGCTCAGTTTCCGTGCACGTCGAAATCCCCGAACACTAAGTTCACCGACTCCTCCTTCAGGTCCGATTGAAACCTAGAGAATATTCGATTTTGCCTTACTATCACTTCATCAATTGCCGGTAGTTTTTATCATAATCTTTTTCAATTGCACGTAAAGGTGCATTGAAAAAACCAGTGAGTTGTACTCGATAAAACAACGGTATAAATTCCTGTTATGGGAATGAATCATGGGCAGAGAGCACTTGGGGACGATTTGATTCAGCTGTAGAGAACGCAACACAAAATCAAGAGACCTTGGCTGAAAGCATATCCAATAGAGAAGACAAATGACCGAGGGGATGATCCGTTCGCTTCCCCCGTCTCTCTCGAGAGCATTGTCTGTTATGCCATTTCTCTTTCTCAGCGGAGCTAGGCTCAACCTCTGGGAGAGATTGCTATGCAAATTTCAGCACTTCTACTGAGTTTCTACTCGAATGTATTTGATACGGACGACTCATAAGATCAGACACGTCCGCCTGCTCTTTTTCTATCTGAAGGTGCTCGGGTGGAGTTGAACTCCATACCGACCTGGGTGCGGAGGATCTTGCCAAATAGCATTAATTTATCATCTAATTTTGATCACCTTAGGTTCACTCTTTTTCCAGTTTAGCGCCTAAGTTGCTTGCGCTAATAATACTTGCGAATGAGGCGCTCTTTGTTTTTTTTTTTTCATTCTTCTCCTGATAAGTACTTATATAAGTAATGTGAAATATTAGCGCATACAGTGTGAGTGTAACTTTTCTTTTTCACAAACAGTCTTATCCACCATTGATTTAAGAGTTTGAACCGCTTACTATCTCTCCTAACCATCAAAATCAACAGTGTATAAAGTAGTATGTGGAAAATTTTTCTTTTTCTCTGCCGGTGTCTACTATAATTACTGTATTAATATTTCTGTTTATAATTTATATGCTGGAATGGAAAATAATATTGCATGCGAAATAGGGGTGGCAATGGGACTGGGTAGGTGCACGATTGCAAAGCGGATGCGGGCGATTGCATCCTGGTTCCACTATTCTTAAAGATGCCCTACCATAGGCCCATCTCCTGCTCAGGGACATCTACGAGCTCCATCCCCAACCCCCAGCAAGAATGCGGATTTCCCCGTCACACGTGCCCTCCTTGATAATAACTTCAAGATTAAAAATTATTTCTTCAACAAGCCTCTCAAAAGGTTTTTCAAGTTGAAAAGAAATCATTTATGCGAAAAAGACGAATTTGGGATTCTTAAATCCTTCATAATATAATTTAGTTTGAGAATTTGCTGTAATAAATTGATGAGAAAAGGGATTGAAGTATTGAAAGTATTCATGTTATATTAAAATCTATGTTGAAAATAAGAAACTTTATATTACTAAAGTAATACGACTTATATAAAGGAACAAGGCTAATACTAGAAATCTCCACCATTTAGACATAGGATCGCAGGTCTAGATGGGTTCATGGGGAGGGGCCAATCGTATCTATCCCCACCCCGCCCCATATGCAAGGCAGGATAATTCTCCCCATCATATGGTAGTTAATCAACATTTTGAGCTTAATATTTGTTTTTTAATGAAGTGATTTATATATCTACATGAATGAGTATGTTGTTATTTGTCAATATTTGCAACAAATTCTTTCATACTTTTGTAAAATTTTGTGAAACTGCTCCCAACTATTCTAACCTAAAGAACTAAAACCAATAGATGAATGCATTCCTTTAATATTTTAATACTGCTCCTCACACGTAAGTTAGATTTTGGTCTAATACTAAAGAGTTGAAATATATACTAAAGGAGGCAAATAAGGGATTTGGAAAAATTTGAATTCAAAATTTCCTATTTTGATACTTATTAAATATTGCAGGAGCATTGTAAATTATTTTAAAAACATATGTTGTCAAATTAATGTGTCAGTTATTATTTAAATATTCTTATAACTTGTGTTTCTCACATGGTAGAAATTCTTAGATTGGAGTTTATGGTTTCATATACATACTCGTGTTCTTTATATTCTTTATATTTTGTAATAAAGATACTACTCTTGGATATTTGGACATTCCATAGTCTAATTACAACTACTACTTTTTTAAATATTACAAATCAGCTTAATATAATATTGACAAGGTATATAATCTATCATATAGTCCCTTCTGAGAAAATAGATTGATTCGAGTCTTCTGCCGGCAACTCACTTCACGGAGGTGCTTCGTTATTGCACCTTTATCCCCGATGATATCCACACATACAGAGGCACTTCCCATAATCTTCGAATTGGCCTTGAATAGCCACCGTATTACTCTGCTCTACAAGACATTTCTTTATCGGTAGATGACTGGACACGAATAAATCACATTATATTTCTCTTTTTCGATCGTTTGAACAAAACAAATTGCTATACAAGACATTTCTTTAGTGAAAACTTTTCAGACAATGATATAGCTTCCTTAATTTAACATTTCACATATAAATGTAGCTGATAACTTATTTGTATGAGAAAATTTTTTATTCCTTCTCCTATGATTAGTTTGAAATTACATAAATATCTTGAAAGACACCAACATTTTTAGGAAATTAATTTTCAAATAATTAATTTTTCATGAAATAAATATAACCTAAAAGTATCAAAACAATGGTCACCTGATATTGGACCGTTACAATTCTGAATTCTTTGGTCACGACCTAGAGGCTCACCAAACTAGAATAGAAAAAGTGAATTGAGGAAATCTGGCCGACTAGTACTTGGCATCAACGAACAGCACATCACTGGCACAATTACACAAACCGGGACATACGAACAGCAAGCACGCACGGAATAGATATAATTCGCAACACAACACATCAGCACGAACACAGACAATGAGCGCATCAGCAACTCAACGCATACGAAGATGAGACAATTAGTAACACTGCCCACCCAGAATGCGTATACAATGACTAGAGCAGTAGCTCAATGCTCTTGCTGCATGCACTCAGTATTCAAGCTATTAGAATTCGTTCAATATGCTTGCGATTTCAACACATACAGAGAACAAAGCCGCAATATTTTTTCATAATGTCTTTGCGATTGGGCACAACAAACAATAGACCAACATATTGTGAAGATAAGAAGTAAATGTGCTCGGATCAATTCATTTTTGTTCAAGATGCCCTGTCTAAGTTCTGGAATACTTAGTTATCGGATTCACCTGATGTACACACTTGATATGCATCTAATCCGAGAATTTCAATAGCAAATCCTATAACGAATAGCTACTAAATTATGAAATGAAAGGAAACGAAATACAAGTAAAGTGTATGCAACAAAACTAATGTATCGATCAAGCAAAGGGAAGCTCTCAATCAGAATCTGAATCGAAACACACACTGATCTAGTTCAGGAATTTTATCAAACAGGTGGTAGATATTTCTGTCAAAGGATCTAGATGCAGAAATAAGGAAGAGATCTTATCACAAAGAGGCAACGCAGCATGCTCAAGGTCATCAGGAAAGCCTCAAACGCAACCAGATTTCACACTGGTGGAATTGAGTACTCGGTCTTTACCTTCAGCAGAAACAGAGCATGTGGATTTACCTTGACGAAGAGTAACATCTGACTGCGATTGGAGATCAAATCAGAGGAGTGAATCTTCAGGAGTTGTGGCACCAAATACTGGAACGGACTAAAGGAGGGAGATGGAGAATCAAGCACTTCGATGAAGTTAGCCCGAAAACGCAAGCGAAGAGAGCACTTCCTGTGGCTGCGAAGCTGGTGGTGTTGGGGAAGTGGCCTGCAATGACAATCGGTGACAGAGAGAGGGGCAAGGATGCATAGAGGAAATCGATAGAGAATCACAACTGAACATGAGAATTCCTTCCCTCTACTCTCTGCTTTAATCTCTGAGGTTCAAATGCAAAGAGACTATGGTGGTCGACGATCAGAGACGAGCGGCGGCTACCGGTGGAGTGGAGGTGGCCGAGTATGAAGAGGCAATGGCGACCTAGAAGCTGTTGGAAAAGGATGACGCGAGAGAGAATTCGCTGAGCTCTGTGTATGTGCGTCCTCTCTGCTCTATTCTATCCCGCCGAATGCATACGTATAAGATACGAATATGTGGAAGCGAGGCCGTAGTGAGATGGGCCCAATGTTGATTTAGTTTTTTTATTATTATTATTATTTTCGTATACTTCTTGTTTTTACATAAATAAAAAAATACATGTTTGATTTGCCGACAAAAATTCTGGCATCAACAAGAGGGCTTCTATTTGTGTTTTTCTCAAAAGGAAAATTTATGAGAAAACTATTTTTGTATTGATAGGAGAAGAGATTCATTCAATCAGAGATAGAGAAGTATCATGAGTGACAAGTAATGTCATGTACTTATTGGTTTATTGGTGGTGCAGTGCTCTATTCTAGTTAAAGTAAACTTGGAAGACATAACTTGTAAACATTCCCGTATGGATTGAACCTTCTTTGCCACTTCTAAGATAAGTTGTGAATATGCTCAACAGCTATTTAGTCTCTATCATCTATAGATATAGATTAGCTGCAACCACGAATTTCAATATGGTCCTCGGCAGGGTCATCCCAATGCACATGCACCCAGATGGCTCAGAGGTCCTCATCGTCCTCCAAGGGTAGATCTCTTCCGGGTTCATCTAAGTCATTGGCAAACATTATCTACTTGAAGAACCTCAACAAAGGGGAAAGCATGATTTTCCCTCGGGGCTATTGCACTTCCAATTGAATGCTGGTAAAGGTCCAGCACTTGTCATACTAAGCTTCAGCAGTCCGAGCCCTGGGCTTTGCTGTGTTCGCTAATAATTTTCCTTCTGAGTTGGTGGAGGCCACCACTTTCCTTGATGATGCCTAGGTTAAGAAGCGTGGCTAATTTCATTTTCGTCAAGAATCCATCCATTAACAATCACCACCTTTTCAAGCCTCTTCATTTTTGTTTTTCATTTTATTTTATTTTATTTTTGGGTGAAGTATTAAAATGACAGCAAAATGCTACACCGTAAATTGCATAGGCAAGATGATTTATAGATATTTATTTTGGAATTAATACCACCATAGTCTGACTATCTACAAATAGCATTTTTCCTTTTTGCAGGCCCATTGTGATAATTAAAATTTTCGGAAGTTCAAATCATCGAAATACAAGCATTGAGACGCTCAGTATAGTTGGAAGCAAAATCCTCCAAGATTTATGGTCAAGAAGAGAACGTTTTACATGGCAAATGTTTATAATGCTTGATAATTAAAAATAAACTGGGACAATAATACCAACCTCCTACAACTTTGTACCTATGAGTGCGTGCACTAGGGTGAGAGTGGCAAACGAGGGCCGGCGAGGCGTCATGATGATCGTGCCATCGCCCAACCGTCGGAAAATGGCCCGGCATCCCTCATCAAGCCAAGGCACAATAAAGAGAGGCAAGCAAGGATCTAACTCGCGACCATCTTGGCCGCCTGCAGGGCGCCGTCCTTTGGCAGTACACATTCCTCACTCTCTGTGCAGCCACGCGATTGAGTGCATGATGTTGTGAGCTAGACAAGGGTCTGGCCACCCTGAGCAAATGGCAAAGGGTGGCAACATGACATATAGCGATAATTTGACTATCATTCTTTTAATATAAAAGCCAACATGAACATGAAAAACATCTAATTTAAAAATTCATTCGATAATGAGAGTTCAAGGACAATATCAAGTGATCGGTAATAAAAAATAAGAAAAATCCAGAGGCTGTGGTTGGTGACGATTTGCCGGCGATGGACGGGACCCATAATAGAGAGATCAAGGAAGAAAGAGAGAGGGCCTGTGCTAGTTTCGGTTCTCTCTTTTTTCTTTTTCTTTCTTTTTCTTTCTTTTTGTTTGTTTGTTGTATGCCGATTAGGATAACATCTCCCACTCAAAATCAATTTGCAAAATATGGGTTCGAAAATTAGTTAAGTTTGGATTTCTAAGTGGTAGACGTTGATTCAAGTTGACTTTTAGCTATTAAAGAAAATTAGCTGAGACGCGCAGGCCTTCTCTAATATTCCCATAAAAATTCTCCTTGTTGGGGAACATCAATATCTCACTATTTTAGGAATGCACCATCTCTACATTTTAAAGTAAATCCAATACCATTCTCAATTTTTGCATGAAATTTCCAAAAATAGCCATAACTGAAAATTAATGAACAATAACCTTGTACTTTAAACAATGGCTAAAATGGTAATTGACAAAGGTTCGCGTAAAAATTATGTTATCACAAACATCTCTACCGTAGATTAAAACTTAAATTCAAGCTTTGCCATCCTCGGACAATTTAAATATTTATTTGTTTTTTTAACAGATATTTATTTATTTATTGATTTGTTTAGTAAGCCCTATAGCTCTTATTCTTCCTTTATTAACCTTTTTCCTTTCTTCTATCTTTATGGTTCCGTTAACGAACACCCTCACAAATTCTATGTGGCTGCTTCTGGATTGTGTAGTGGCGTGGGCTAAAGTGAAAGCGAAATGACGCCGTTTTTTGAAGATGCCGTTTTGGTTGTCAAATTATCTGACGCGGCCGAAGTAACAAGAACGACGCCATTTGCTTTGTGTCTCTCTCGGTTCCTCCACAGGAATCGATCTGGGCTTTAGGGTTTATGCTGATTGATTCTGTCTCTCCAGGAAGCTCCATGCGTTGCTGAAGCTCAATTTGTTCAGAGCTCATCTGCTGGATGAAGGTGATTTGGGGCGGCGATCGCCGGTGTTTTGGCCAAGAGGCTCTGTTTTTGGATCCTCTATTTTCGCCGTTCAAGAGCTTGCTCTTCTCGCTCAAACCTTTATTCATCCATTCCTGAAGTTCCAGAAGCTCATCCTACGCCTCAGAGACTGCCGTGGAAGCGCTGGTTTCGCCTATAACTTCCCTTGCAGAGACGGATTGACAGCTCCCTGTTAGGCGTTTTTCCTTGATTTGAGTCTTCGGCCGGCGACTCACTTCATGGCGGCGTGGTATTGTTATGCTCTGTTCCACTCTGTTTCTGCGTTGCTGCTGTGGTTCGTCCTGCTGTTGCAAGTATAAAACGCCCAACTTGCCAGCGTCGCCTATTGCTCAAAACTAAACATTCGCTGGGATGGAAAGCAAAAGCCAAACCAAATCTGGAGAGAAACAGTAGATACGAGTAAAAAAATAACACACAAAGAAAACGGGGAGAGTGGCAGCCATGAAAATTCGTCATCGCTTGCCGTTTACGAAACCCCGCAAGAGTCTCCGTATCGTCTGAGCCTGAGATGGGTGGTCGTGGCTGTAGGAGTGCCAATCGAGGTATTCTACCGTGAACATTCTTCGGCCGTTGATAAATTCGCTGTTTGTTCGTTGCCACTGTAGATTACCAGGCCAACAGAGTTGCGCTGTCCAGTCAAGCCAAATCATGTCTTGTTATTTTGGAGCCTCTTAGATCGCGCACTCGCCTCCATGGCGTGCGGTCGACATTAACTCGTTTCAATACCATCAGGCCGTTTCTATTCCAATTGAGTTTCAAAGTCTATCACATGTCCGGATTTCTGGTTAGCCGAAGTTAAAGAGAACGCCGGACATCACAGATGATGTGATGACCACATTTCACTGCCGCTACCAGCGAAGTCACAGGCTCAGTTTCCGTGCATGTCGAAATCCTAGAAAAATAAGTTCACGGACCCTTCCTTCTACAGGTCCTATCGAAACCTATAGAATGTGTGATTTCACCTTACTATCACTTCATGAATTCCTGGTAGATTTTATCATAATCTTTTTCAGTTGCACGTAAAGTTGCATAAAAAAAACCAGTGAGTTTTGCTCCATAAAATAGTCGGTATAAGTTCCTGTCATGGGATTGAATCACGGGCCGAGAGCACTTGGGGACGATCTGATTCAGCAGTAGGGAACGCAACACACTATCAAGGGACCTTGGCTGAAAGCATATTCAATAGAGAAGAAATGACGGAGGGGATGATCCGTTCACTTCCCCCGTCTCTCTTGAGAGGGTGGCGACACTATCTCCAAGGAGGTCGTGTGGCTCCTGGCGCTGAATACTTGCTTCATGTCTACTCTTCCGTACTTCTTTCCCTTATCGGCTTCGTTGGTAGATTCGATCAGATGTCTTGTATCTATTTGCTGCGGCGATATCCTCACTTAGCTAAGGAGAGATTGGGATCCAGCGCTAAGGGATCCCTAGTGAGCGCTGGATTCCCACTGAGAGCATTGTCTGTTATGCCGTGTCACTTTCTCAGCGGAGCTAGGCTCAACCTCTGGGAGAGACCGCTATGCAAATTTCAGCACTTCCATCGATTTTCCACTCGAATGCATTTGATACGGACGACTCATAAGATCATGCACGTTCGCCTGCTCTTTTTCTATCTGAAGGATCTTGCCAGAGAGCATTTATATATTATATAATTTTGATCACCTTAGGTTCACTCTTTTCCCAGTTTAGCGCCTAGGTTGCTCACGCTAATAATACTTGCGAATGAGGTGCTCTTTGGTCTTTTCACTCTTCTCCTGATAAGTGGGTATATCATTAAGGGCTAATACCCTAAAAACCCAAAATCAGATACCCGTGACAAATTTACCCAAATTATTTTTTTGACCACCAAAAACCCCAAACCCAGTATACTTTTGACAAATTTACTCAAAATTGGTACATTTGTGACAAATTTACCCTATGTTAGTTTTTGTTAAATTTTATTGTCAAATTATTAAGTTAAATGACACGTGACAATTAATTGATATACCAATTTGGGATTTTATGATCTGCTTGTCACAGTTTACAATTTTTGTGATTATTTTGTGGTATTAATCCACTTTAGCGAATGGTATATTTGTCACAAATTTATTAATTTGGGGGTTTTTTTTTTTGTAGTCAAATAAATTAGTTTGGAAGTAAATTTGTCATAAATGTACTAGTTTATGGTTTTTTATGGTCAGTCGGGGTAAATTTGTCACAAGTGTATCAGTTTGTGGTTTTTTATGGTCAAAAAAATAGTTTGAGGGTAAATTTGTCACAAATGTACGAGTTTTGGGTTTTTCAGGGTATTAACCTTATCATTAATATGGAATACTGGCACATACAACGTGAGTGCAAATTTTCTTTTTCACAAATAGTCTTATCCACCGTTAATTTAAGAATTTTAACCGCTTACCATCTTCACTAACCATCAAAATCAACTATGTATAAAGCCGTTAGCGGAAATTTTTTCTTTTTCTCTACCGGTGTCTGCTGTAATTATTGTATTAACATTTCTATTTTTAATTTATTAGCTGGAACAGAAAATATTAAAAATATTACTGCATGTGAATTAGGAGTGGCAATAGGATTGGGCAGGTGCACAATTGCAAAGCGGATGCAGGGGACTGCATCGTGGCTCCACTATTATTAGAGACACCCTATCATCAGCCCATGTCCCGCACGGGGACATACTCCATCCCCAACCCCGAGCAAGAATGCGGATTTCCCTGTTACAAAAAATTTTGCAAGTTGAAAAAAAAAAATCATTTATTTGGAAAAAAACGAATTTGTGATCCTTAGATCCTTTAGAATATAATTTAGTTTGGAAGTATTTCTGTGATAAATTGATGAGAAAAGGGAATGAAGTATTGGAAGTATTCATGTTATATTGAAATCTATGTTGAAAATAAGAAACTTTATATTACCAAAGTAATACGACTTATATAAAGGAAGAAGGTTAATACTAGAAATCTCCATGTTTGCTGGTCTTATCCACCCCATTTTAGTTGACAAAGCGCGAGTATTCGGTACGTGGGGTAAAATTGCCATCCCAAAGCTAAAATGAGGCGTTAGTTCTATTTATGGTACTTAATCTGTATTTCGAGCTTAATATGCATTTTTTTAATGAAGTGATTTATTTATCTACATGTACGAGTATGTTGTTATTTGTCAATATTTGCAACAAATTATTTTATACATTTATAAAATTTTGTAGAACTACTACAAACTATTTTAATCAAAAAACTATTTGGTAATAAATGTAAAAAATCAGCTTCTACACCATAGAGATTGTACTTTGAAAAACCTGGAGGCTGAATATTTAAGTTGATGGAAAAAGTTCCTGTATCTTACGAAAAGGAAAACGGAAAAAACACTAGTTTTTTGAAAAGTTATATTCCATAACTACTCGTACTTGGTATGAGATATGTACAATAATTTTCCTGAATTTATAGATTTTACTTCAAAATATCTGTAGCTTGACACTTTAAATTGATCAAATTATTCTATAAATAGATCTCTGGTAACAACGTAGGTAAACATCATTTTGCATGGTAATTGTTCAAATACTTTGACGAAATACATTGAGTATGGCATTTGCCCCGCTACAAACAAACAACTATAATGAAGACATACACCCTCAAATCAAATTCATTTGTCATCTGATAATGTCCAATAATTATGCCTCATTTTTTGAATATGATACTTATGGGAAAGTTGCCCATTGCCCCATGGGACGAAGGATGCTTGGCCCATAAGTGGATTTGACCATTCGGAATAGCAGGGGAAGCTGTAGGCCTAAGAATATAAACACAGTCAGAGAGGCCAACAAAGTGATGGGAATGAAAACCCACTCCAGTCTCTTGTCCAGCACAATCGTGAGGGTTGCAGCAAAGGCCACTAGCATGAAAGCCAAGGAGAGGAAGAGGAAAGAAAGCCCCATTATGATCTTCTTAGGCAATGAGTGAAGAAAATCTTCCCACTCATATTGCGAAGTTAAGATGGCTAGGAATAACATAATGGCCATCACAGAGGAGAACAAACCTAACGTATCCGAAATTGTGAAAATTAGAAGAAAGTCCTTTCCTAATAATAATGGGATTCCAGTATTATTGTCGTTGCCTCTAGGCACAGTGAAAGCAGTAGCGAACAAAACTGTGGCAATTAGAGTTGAGACGAGCATACATGAATTTGCCGTCTCCTTCACCCACTTCTCTCCATTGTCAAGCAAGTCTATGTGATTCTCCATGAATGTCGTCCAAAATGATTTCCACTCATAATTTGCAGTTCTCACGTCAGGGATAAAACACATTTCCATGGCCTATGGATAAAAGTAGAAAATATGAGTGGCAACAAGGGGATAAATTATTTTTACCAAAAAAAAACAAGTGGATAAATTATTGAAAATTTTTCAAAAAAACCGCTGAAGCAACATCTAAAGGAGACAGACTTATTTAACGTTTAAGAATGATTCATGTCATATTACTTCAAGAAAATCATTATCCATCTACATACATTTAATTTTACTTGAACTACGCTATAATCATAAATACAAAATATTATACAATGGAACTGGCACAGCTATCGTGAAAACATAAGCAAAACTGATTTAAAATATTTATGGATAATACATGAATCGATTTGCACAATAATCCCCAAATTGCATGGTGACAGGTTGGATTTGAGAAAGAGATCTTTGGATTAGATTAAGTGGCAGATCATAGTTGCAATCTAATTATGATAACTTTCAATCTGTTTTTAGTGCCCCAATTTCTCTAATCAGTCTCCCTCATCTTTTCTAAATTGTTCTAGGGATATAGCGTCATTTCTCAATTAAACTGATTCAGGTTGAGCAAGGTGTCTGTTTAAACAGTAAGAGAATTTATTCTACTCCTTGTGGTCTTGTATTCAAGCCTTGTTGAGAATATATCAGGACTAAAATCCTAAATGCCCTAGACTGATGTAAGGCAGTGTGCCCTTTAAGTCGATCGGAGAGATGGACCAATTGAAGTGTATGAGAATTTACCAAAATATTGCTGGACTGCTATTAAAGAAAGTAACTACATATGATCTCAAAGCTATCCAAATAAAGATCTAGCCATCATATTTTAATAAATTTGGCAAGAAGATATGATAATTATCATTAAGAGCGGTTGTTGAGTATATGAAAAGAAAGATACTTACCCTAAACCATTGGAGTTCTCTCTGCATTCCAAAAGCTGCACCAGAGACTTTATTTACACCACTGAAATAAGGGGTGTACCGTGCTGCTGCAAGCATAATTTGCCTCGATTCTTCCGGTGTGGGCGCTGGAACGAATGACAACATATTGGTTGAGCTTTCCTTCAGAAAAAGTCGGAGTATGCTTTCTTGGCGACACTCCGCAGCAAATGTCCTCAACGATCTATCATAAGGCGGACGCGAATCAAGCTCCGGGAAATAATCAATCCATAGCTTCACGAGTTCAGGGATTCCCCTGGATATAGCTCGACCGAGCAGCTCCTGCTCTTGGAAAAACGTGGTAATATCGATAGTTGTCACAGAAGAGATCGCAATGCAAGCTTGCTTTGCCAACTCAACAGCCGCCACATGTCTCAGCTTCACTTCGTGAATCCTCTTGATTGTAGGAACTACAAAATGTTAAATAAATGAAAAAAAAAAGTAATGAAAAATGAAGAGGCGGCAATTGAATTCTACTAAAAAAATTATCCAAGGTTTTTTATTAGACACCAAATTGCATTTAGCATCATTTTTGCTAATTCTCGTATTTTTCCCACAAAACCCCTACTACATTGAGAGCTTGGGTTGAGTACGCAGGTGGCAGATTGGAAAAACGATCTCTTTTAACCCCTCATTCTCACTTCAGGCGCGAGAAACTATTATACCTATCTATCTGACAGTAACCTAAACGTGAGCTTCGACATGGTGTCACCTTCACCACTGAAGGGCCCGACTAAGTGGAAATACGAGGGTGACATTGCAAGGTCTACCACCCCTGGATAGTTCTTCTGTCTATTCCTTCTCCTTAGACTTTTTAAGGACTTGCTCAAGTCCAATTCAAGAAGATATTTTGATCTTCCTTTTATTTCGGGATTCTTTCCTCAGATGCAGAGCGTGGGTTTTAGTAATTGCTGATGCCAGGTACAAAAGAAGTATAATCATTTTTGGCTTTTTTCCAAAAAAGGTTTATATAACGTCTTGATAGAGAAAAATAATAGGATGTGAAAAAGCAGATCAGATGAGAGGGCAAGTGAAGAAAGTGATCTTTCTTGAAGTTGTTTTGCAAGGGTAGAAAGAAGGGACGAAGGAAATGTCTAGATCTTCATTTATTAAGACAAAGAAGGAAATTCAGACGAGGCTTTATAATGCAAATCGTGATTAAAACTGAAAATAACAATGCTAATTACAAGTGTCTAGCTAGAGTAAATCACATTAATCGTTGCATATATAATTACTTTAAACAACATTATTCATATGTGTAATAAATCGTACGATCCTTTGTGTTGTTAGTTGTGGTCTGTTCGATAGCAAAAATATTGCTTTTCTCCATTCTGTCGAATAAAATCAAAACTGAATGTGAGGTCGTACACCAACACGTCAACTTTGAGTTTATTTGTTGCACCTAAATGATATGGCGAGTATAGCTAACTCGACTCTATTCTAAAATAATTTTTTATATGATAAAAATACTCAACGACCTTTTTCCTTCTTGTTCTTCGACAAAAATAGAATAATTAAGGACAAGATGACAGTGTAAGTCTAACTTGAGGCAAAAGTTGTGAAAAAGTTTTGAGAACCATAGGATAGCAGTCAGATAGTATTTGGGTTAGCTTTCGCACACCTCAATTGTATTTGGGATTTATTTCTAGAGTGCTTCTTACAAAATACAAGATTATAAAGAAAGGAGCAAAGCTCCTTACCATCTAGCTAACAGCTTATTGGTACAGGATACATAACAACGAGTGGATCTCTGGGATGCTTGGTTTTGTCCAGGCCCAATAAAATTGCTCCCCCCACAATATTGTTCTATACGGAGCCCTTCCAAACAAATCATTATGATTTTTCCTATCTGGCTTTCTTCCCCCTTTGCTATTCTTTACGCCGTTCTAAAGTTGCCAAATAATAGTTTAGATATACTATATTAAATGCGTTTAGAGGATAAACCCGTCCTTTCATCTATCGTAACCTCACTTTAAAGTCAAGGATGCTAGGGGCTTGCCTTGAGGCCCATGCATAAATTTTGCACCCTCTGAACATATTGTATCGTGTTGTATTGAGATGAAGTAGCACTCAAAAGAAAATAATATCTTGGCTTTAAGCACTTCAGCCATAAGAGAGGGAACAAATACATATGGGTTCATTGTTTTAAATTTTTCGCAAAGATTTAGAAGCGTTATAGAGATTGACAAAGCAAACATGATTTCACCAGTCAAGATTGAAGGGGGGAGTCCTAGGTTTACGTAACTCATTCATTTAGCCATTAGCAAGATAAATTCCTAAGTTAAACATCACATCTCACCTCGATTTGTAATTTCAAGGATTTTGTTTCTTACTTCTGCGACCCCGGCAACGGTGGATACGTGAGATCTTTAAAAATATACAAATATGGACATAGAGAATGATATAATAAAAGATTTTTTTTTTTAAATTAAATCCAATGCTGTGTAAAAGAATGAGTTATACGTTCAATGTTGAATGATTGACATGTGAATAAATTTAGTTATAAAACTAAACTTCAAACGCACTTGTTACTCATCCGATGGTGACCATGTAAAGATTTTCGTAATAGAGGCAATGGACCTAATAAAAATCCCTTTCCAAATTAGGGCCAACATATTAATTAGAACTTTTTCTACTTATAGTAGAAGTAAAAAAAAACAAATAGGACTTTAATTTAGGAGGGAGGGAGGGACTATTTCTACTTATAAAAGAAGTAAAAAAGAAAACTAAAAAACAACAAATAGACTTTTAGTTTGGGAGGGAGGGAGAGACTTGTTCTACTTATAAAAGAAGTGAAAAAAACAAACAACAAATCGACTTTTAGTTTGGGTTTTTTGGGCGGGGGGCGGGGGAAGGGTTTGTTAAAAGAGACGATATTTCATAAAATGAAAGCATACCTATCATTTTGACAGCATTCCAAAGTGACCCTGTAAGACATTAAAGCGCTATAATTAAATTGCAAAGTGAACCGGGTAAGTGGATATGAAACATAAGTACATGGAACGAAGATACTTTACTATGGAGATCATAATTACCGATGTCTTCACAATCTCAACGGTTGATAGTCACAAGATAATAACAAAAGACATTCACATTCGCATGGATAAATCAGTATAGTTCTTCTCCATTTTGCAGCTCCTCCCACACTAGTTCCGTCATAATTCGTCCATTTCGCCGTCCATTAAACAAGTTATACAATATTTATGCAGTTGGTTGAACCTTGTGTGGTTCCCACGGGCCATATTGTAGTTCAATTTCATGCCATCATTCAAGTAATAAGCATTTTGATTTCCTTGCTACTAGGGAGGGAATCAAACTAAGAAAAATGACTTTTAAGTTAAAAATCATGGAAGGTCCTAAATTAAATAACGCCCAACTGTAAAAGAGCATACCCACCCGGATCCTTTGAACCTGCACTGATTGACTCGTCCAAGTTCACCGAAATACCTTCAATTCAGATAAAAAAAGAGTAGGTAATGAGTCGGGTATGATCTTCATGAAGGGAATCAATAATGAAGGAATTCGAGTGCAGAAACTACGGACATTTGTATATCAATGCTTCCAAAACACTCAGCCTCGTTCCGCTGGGAAAGTGAGAGTCCATGCTTGCCAACACGCCCAGTATAGATACATTTCTATCCGCTCCGCCTTTCATTGTCAAAAAGTGAGGGTACCGGTGGACTAGATAAAGGGTGATGTCTATCCGAATTCACCAGCAAAGTTGATTAGGAAAATAAGCTAAGCCTAGAACGAAGGAAAAAGCAGATGGAATTGAGACAAAGAGTGATGGTGATCTTACGAGAAAATAACCAAAAAAGTTCTAAACCTATTTATGGCCAAAATTGATCGGATGGAATGAATTGGCACGAATGCAATAGTTTTAAGACTCAATTTACACAATTACAATAAATTTATAACTTTTTTTATAATTTTCTCATTCTCTTACCATAATGACCAGCATAGCTTAGATATATAATGATGTCGATCCCAGAGGGACCACTGAAGGGGTGTGTTGGCCCATCGTCTGTTGTATTTTTCGCCAGGAGCCAGGCAATCTCCTTATGCATAGAAGCTTCCCGAGCAGATAATTCCAAAGGAACACGGCTTTCCTTGTCTGCAAGTTGCGTCAACCTAGGAGTACTTCTAACTAATGCCTTGACCATCTTTATCCTTCCATACAAGACAGCAATGTGGAGGGCCGTGCGGCCATCACAATCAACCTCTTCAAGCGCTTTCGGATATGGAGACAAGAGCTCAACCAGTTTCTCAACAAAATGGTCTTGTGCACTGAAAGCAGCTATGTGAAGCGCTGTTTCTAATCTGCTTGTTATTTTGGCTGTCCTTGAAGCATAATCTTGTTCAAAAAATCTTTTAGCATATTCCCAATCACCCTTGACTGCTGCGTGCAACAATGGTCGGTAATAGTGACTTTTTGCTTCCTGTTCCGATATTTCTGCAATAGATGCAAACTTTTCAGGCCATTTGTTAATACTTTTTCCTTGTAGATATTGAGAAATGTTCTGACCAAAAAAAAAGAAAAGATATTGAGAAGTGTCCAGAAGAGAATAATTTCATGAAGATTGAGATTTCACAATGAAATAACTATTTTGAGGCATAACGCACCTGGAGCACCTCTGGACTGAGAATGAGCTGATCCAACGCTTACACAAGCATTTTCGATATCTGTAGGAGAAAGAGTGAGCACTTAGTCCTTCGCATGCTTTTTTCCCCCTTTTTTTCTAGCCAAGGTCAGCATTATGTTTGTTTGGTGACAAAGAAAATAAAAAGAACCATGAAAAAAATACTAGTTCCAACATATTTGGGATTCCATCGATTATACCATATTCTTTCTTGGTCAGAACTTGAACGTGTACCTGCTGCTAGTTCTGCATGATTCGAATTTCTTAGTTCTTCACTTGGTTGCATCGCCATTGAGTTGCCCTCCTGGTTACAGTCTTTCAACAACAAAGTAAACAAACAATGCAAAAGAGACTTTCTATTTTTCCTAGAAAGTTGAATCTCTAACGTCAATCGGCGTAAGTTGTAGGGGCCTATTATATCATGTGGTTCTCATTGATGAAAAGTCTGTCAGTTGGAAAAATAAAGTTCTTGTTACGTGAAAATTAATTTAAGTTAAATATGACACAAATTTATAAATTTTAGATTTTTTATAGTATTAAAACTTAAAAAATAAAGAAATTTTATGATTTCTTCGAGCTTGCCTCTCTCTCCTCCCTCTATTTCCACTGCTGACCGAAGTCAACTATGGTCGGCAACGATTCTCTTACAGTGAATGGGACCCACATAAAAATGAATAGCAATTATATATTTTAAAATAACTTTTTAATTAATTTTTTTATTATTATATTCGGAAAAAGGGTTTCGGACCGGTAAACCCAGTCCGACCTGGTAACCCGATTCACCTATCAGGATATGACCGCTTCAAATTAAAAATTAATTTTTTAATCTTTTTTAATTCATTATTTTAATCTCTTCTTCACGGAAGCTCCTCACCCGAGCCGACGCCACTTAGACAAGCCCTCGCCGACGCTCAGGACACCGCCGAGATACCACCCAGCGTCGTCCACTCCGAACGCCACTCGTCGGCCGACCTCCGCCCCGCCGGCCGAGAGCCACACCACGCCCAAACACCGAACAAATAGAGCGACGATGGAAACGTGGCGAACGACTACACGGCGGACGCCCAAGGTCGCCCAACACCACTGGAATATTCCCATAGATCACGGCGTGCACGGACGACTCGATTTCGGGCAAAAGCGGGAGGATGAAACTAGATCTCGCCTAAGCATTTCGTCGAACGGGTGAAGGGAGCTTGCGAATCATGAGGTTTCGGGCTCAACTTCAACCGGGATTCTCGACAGAACTCCCGACAAACAGACAACGATACACACAGTAGCTGGACAAAGGATGGTCGGGGCTGGAGCTCGTGTGAGCTGGACCACCGCGAGCTCCGCCCCGGCACGCCCGAAAGCAGGGCCAAAATAGGGTCGACGCTTACCGGAGCTTCGGCGCGGGAAAGGAGGCACGGCGGCGGGTAGTCGGCCGTGATTCAGGCCCGGTGGCCGGCGGTCTCTGCTCCGACTCTCTTCCCTCGCTCTCACTCGCGGCTCTCTCGTCGGATCTCTCCCTCTCTCTCTGGATTTTTCAGCCGAAAATAACCCCCTCCTCGGTCCAACCTCTCCCCTTTTAAGCAGCGTCGCCAGCTGTTGCCAGCTTGCCCAGGCTGGTCGTGCCGCGCAACATTTCCCCGCTGCCCGTGCTCGTAGTACGCCGTCCTTATGGAGGGAAGAAAAGAAAAAGGGGCCAGGCTAAGTCTGGCCGCATTATTATTATTTTTAATTTGAATTAATTAAAAAAAATTTAACTTTTTTTCAAAAAATTCTAACAATTAATACCAGTAACGTAAATGTTCCTTATGTCTACATCCGATGCAATTTAATAAAAATTATTTTTTGTTTAGGGGTTAGAAATTAATTACTAATTTTTTTTTGCAATTAAATCCTAAATAAACAGATAAAATTCAGGTGTCAACATATATACATATATATAATTTGAATAACATCTTGAGATGATTGGGATAGACATTATTTGAGGCTCACATTGACATAAAACTATTAACCATAGAACACTTAGATATGGAAAGGAAAAAACTACATTGTGTGAATTCGGCGAACCAAAAATGAGCCAACTCTTTAGGTAAGTTCATTTCGTGGAAAATAATCAAATCACTTTATCCAAATTTTACTCATGCAATTATTTTTTCTTTACATTTAACAAAAATGTGAATAATCTTACATAATAGCTAATTAATTTCTTTTTTTCCGAGGCAAAAAATCTAAATAGCCCAGCCACTTCGGACCTTAATATTAGGTTGGGATTGCCTTAGGCCCATCTCAATCAGGCATGTTTGCATAGATTTTTTCTTTTCTCTTTTTACTTAATTTATATATTGTGATAACGCATTTTGGCCTTTTCCAGCTTGTAACACTTGATATTTTGACAATATATAGATGTTGGCACTTAGATCATATGTAAAATTTTTCATAACCTTTTTATAAGTTGGATAATATTTAGCTTTTGGTGGAAAAATATATGTTATTTTTTATTTTTTGAAAAATACAAACAGAACAGCTTTTGAAAAGTTTGGGTCAATCTGAATTAAATGACTTCAAATTTTACATTCCGTAGAGGCTTACAAAGGCATGATAAAAAGATAAGTTGCTAAAACTTAAATGGAAAATCGAATATATTCATTACAACATTGGTAATCTTTAGAGTACTTGTAAAATTTCGAGGAAGTTGGTGATTTGCTAAGGCAACGGTTCCCAACCGGGGGTACCGTGTTAGCCGGTGGTTGGGGACCGTTGCCATTAGGCGTGCTAACACAGCAGTAGGATTTTCACCCACCCTCACTCACCTCGGGCGCGGGAAGCTACTATACCTGCCTATCCAGCGGTAGCTAAGACCGAAATTCTAACGTGGAGTCTATCTTTACCACCATGAGAACCCCAAATTCCTTGTTTATTTTTATCTTCCCGACAGAGAGGGGATACAGAGGACAGTGCGGGGTCTCCCACCCCAGGGTGGAGCTCTTGCCTGTTTTCTCCTTAAGCCTTTTAAGGACATAACCGGGTCCAATTTGATTTGATATGCAGAAGCCAAGAAAAAAAGGTTGACCGAGGGCCATTTCTGCAATCCCGTGCTTTTGCGCACAATTTTGTCATGTTTCTCCTCAGCCGTTGGATTCAAGTGGTTTAATATCAGCCGTTCAATTAATATGTGCTGTCAGCGTTTCTGGATCACTCCCATTGGTGGAAAACTTGTGGCATTGGCCACTCAAAGGTGCCAAAATCACGGCATTGCCCTTCCTTTGTTTATCGCCTACTTCAATTTTTCTTCCACCGTCCCCTTCTTTCCAAACAACATACGCTAATAAAATTTTTAATCAGTGCATTAACATTGTCGCAGTTTCTTTATATAAGGTGGTTTTTATAGAATGACACATGTTCAATTTTTATTTTTAGCACGTAGATATATTTCATAAAATATTTATGCTCCCGTTCTGAGATTATTTGTATAAAAAAAAACGGGTGTACATTGACCGTGTACGTAATATATATTCTCTTCCAAGGGCTTTTAATTTGTACAATGGCAAAATAATTTTTTTTTTCACAAATAGGTTTTAGATCATTTTTTTTGGCACAAATAATTAAGATTTATTTTCTCTTTTGTTTTATTTTGTACAATGGCGATATAATTTTTTTTTGGCAATGTTTATCACCTGCCGACTGGGCGTGACTTCAATATTTATTGACTTGTGTATTGACTTCTCGCTGGCTGGTGACCCCCCTTGTCATGATTTTAAGCAGCCATCCCACCTTTTATTTAAGAATGGTATCGCGAGCATGTGCCTTTAGCAAAAGAAAAGTAATCATCTTTTGTTTAAGAATGGTATTGGGTGCATGCACATTTTTATTACTTTTTAATAAAAAATATTTGTTGTTTCCAGCGGTCTTTGACTTGAGTTGCATCGATCAAGTGCATTCACATGTTAGATTTGTAAATTTTCTACTCTCTTTTTGCTTTATAATTTATATTAAATAAAAAAGGGATATACCTAAAGTGGCTGACCATCTGTAAGTTCTTCAATTTTTCAGCACCATCCATGTGTTTGCTTTTATCATAAGTTAACTGTGAACAAAAAACTATTAAACTTAAGTGACTTGATAATTCTAGTTCCAATTTAATACTGTATCATGTCCATATGGAGAACCAAGTGTTCGTCATCATTCATAAACAGATGATAAAAGAGTTGCTTTTCTCTTGAGCTACCCAAAAAGGCCAGCATGGCTTGAATGACATTAGAAACAAGAAGGAAAGAGACCCCTTCAATTAACTGGTTGTTATGATTATAAGTAGCCCATCTTTTGCCTTTAGAGCAAAAAAAAAAAAAAAAAAAAAAAAAAAAGCCCATCTTTTATTTAAGAATGATATTTGGGAGCATGCGCATGTTTACGTTGTTTTGTCAAAGATGTGAATAAGAGTTTATTGACAGTGAATGGTATTTGTTTTTTTATCCCGTTTCTAACTTTATTAAGTGCGTTTACACGCCAGATTTAAAAATTTTCTTCTCTCGTTTTGTTTTATTTTTTTTAAACAAAAAAAAGGGATATATCTAAAGCAGTTGATCATATGCGCGTTATCTATGATTTTTGCGGGATATACATGGAATATCCCAGCCCATAAGGTTGCTAATATAAGTAGTATTACATTACAGTAACAAAAAGCATAACAACACTTCGTATATGATTGATTCTGCATTGGCTAATATTTTAGTAATCCTAAATTACATCCAAAGTTTATAAATGAAAAAGCACGAATAACTTTTCATCCAAGAAAAAATGTAATCCCTATTATTTGGTGGATAATTCATAACAAGTTTTTAAATTATCAACGGACCATTACCTGTTAAACAAAGGCCACATTCTCCCATCACAATGAGCGAACACAATGAAGATGGAATCGATAGAGAAAGAGAATCCCAATTTGAGGGTACTCAAAGGCTTAATAACTTCAACTAAAGATAATTAATAGAAATTTGACGTTTTGCAAGGAAATAACCACTAGGAATCAATTCTAAAAACTGTAGAAATCATAGGGAATAAGGAAACAGATGCCAATGAGCAAAAGTATGGAAATTCTACATTTTTGTCTCGCATTTTCAATCAAAAAGAGAGGTTTGACTAAAAAATATTCTTGCCGAAAGGGAATTAACTTTTGGGTGATTTGAATAGAGGACATTTTCCCTTCTAATTGCGGACAAAAGACATTACTTATCAAATTAAGGGTGAAGGATGATTTCATTCATTTTTTTTAATGGTTCGATGTGAACGTGACTTTAGTGTTGATTGAAAAAAAAAAGTATCTAGAAGCATTGTCCATTCTAATTGAGACCATTTCATGGCAAGGTTTTCTCTTGAACTTTTACGCTCTAATTTTAGCGGATAAAAGTCACAAAAAAGATAAAGGAAATGTACTACTCATTTCTGTCCTAGCGTCTTTTTCTGATCATTTGGAAAGCCATTTCCTGCTGCTTTACTTAACTTTCTTTACTTTTGACAAAGCTAGAATCCAATCCCATTTACGCAGGAAGGCCATTTGGAAGGCCATTGCCTGCTTTCCTAAACTTTCTTTACCTTTGACAATTTCTTTTTTTTTTTTTACTTTTGACAATGTACCCTTCACAAACTAATTTCCAGTCGTATGGCTAATTTGATGGAGGCAGTGCTCTTATTTGTTTTGTCAAGATGTGAATTATTTATATTTTCCTCGAGACTCTAATTTTGGCTGCATCCATCGCGTGCATTTTCCGCCAGATTTGAAAATCCTCTTCTCTTTCAATTTATTTTATCTGGAAAAAAGAGATATTTAAAGCGGTTATCCATGCGCACTTTGTCCGTCACTTGCACATATTCCCACCCATGAGTTTGATACATAGAAGTAGGAGCAGTTTGTTCAACATCAATGCTTTAGCTTTTTCTAAGAAGTAGAAATCGGATAAGTTAGGACGCGCAAGACAACCATTCTAATTAGAAATTGATTTCTAAAAGAAAAAAATATTTTTCTATTTTTATTCTAAGATAAGTTTCTAGGTAAAAATACACGTTTAATAATGACACAAAATTTATATTCCTAGAATATAAATTTGTTTGAAAACGACACAAATTTCTCTCTTCCAAGCGATGGCCGATGATTGGTGGTAGTAGCAGCCAAGTATTGGTGGCCGGCAACCGGCAACAGTGGAGAGGCGGCTGGCTAGTAGTAAGGATGAATGATGACATGAGTTTTTATTTCTCTTTTTTGTTCCAGAAATAGAAAAGTAAAAACAAATTACTTTTGATTTCTGTTCCAAATTTACTTTTAGAGTGAAAATTTATTCTAGAAATATAAAAAATAAAATAGTTTTATCAATCGAATTTTTGTTCCAGAAACAAGTCTAGAGTAGAAAAATAATTCTGAAACAAAAATAGAATAATTATTATGTGCGCCTCAACGGATGAACGATCCCAAATCACCCATGGCAACCACACAAGGTGCAAATCCAGCAAATCTTGTGATGCGCTTAACCACCTGCTGTTACGGTCTTTTAGCCTGTATTCGCGCATCAAGCAGTTCGTTGGCGGGTCTCCATTCGAACATTATGGATTCTAGAATGACTATGTTTTCGGCCCCAAAGTTGGACGAACATATAAGTTTCAAAAAGGCTCTTAGCGTTAATTATGGTTTTACTTGTGTGAACTATGATTTCTTCCCTATATTATCTAAAACAGGAATTCCTCACAAAATAATCCATCAATCCTACAAAGAGATTACACAAATCTTAGCATAAGATTTTCACAGCTTCAAGCACTTCAGAGGTAATTCATCAGCACATCTCACAATTAATTGTCACAGCCAAAAGATCCTTTTAGATGCTCTTCATGGAGAATATTCACTTCTTATATGTATAAAAGAATTGAATCCAAAATAGAAAACCTCCTCAGATTAGAATTCTAACTCCACCTAGGATCTATTACCTACTTGAATTGGGCTTTCTCATATTTTCAATACTTCCAACTGACATATTTGTCCAAAAAATTAACATCTATCAAAAAGGAATTCCAAAAATGCTTAGTCACAACTTTTCAAGAGCTTAAGAGCACAGTTGATTAAATCTTATCGGGTCTATCCCATGCAAAATGTCACTTGAATGGTCGTGCCTTCAGGCACTTGTGTGGATGCTCTCATATCTAAACCAAAAAGTCTCCATCTATTTTGCCTGTATAGGGCTCTTTTATCCACAATCACATTACAGTCTCTCTAAAAACCCCACTTGGGTGGCAGCTTATTTGTCGGCCCAAAAAAAAAAGTATAAACAGCAGTTTTTATTTTAAATGGTTATATTATTTTAAACCACTTTGAATAATTCTGTCAAAATACTACGAACGCACACAACACGAGAGAAAGGATTATTTTTATAGAAGAATATAAAAATAATTTTTCGTTGGACTCTACGTAACAGAGTTGAATGAACAAAAGAATGAGACCTATTTTCCCGGACATAAATTATATACAATCATCAAGTTGTCTTATTTCTTCAATACTCGATATTGGGGACATTTAATTTTGCTGATGAAGATAGAGAAGTAATAATAGATCCTTGATACATTAATGCATAATATGATCAATATTTAAGGTATTATTTGTCTCTATTATTGTTGCTGCCGTATTTGGAACAAATATACCTCCGGGATATACACCAAAAGCATAGAGAAACGGATTTAGTAATTACTCAATTTCTTTCTTGAAATTTCATTTTGAATATATTGTTAAAGTTTTGTGTATGAAAAGAACGGAAGAGAGAGTTCCAAAGAAAAAGTTGTTAAGAACAGTTATTGTTATGATAAATAGCATGTGATTTGGTCCATTCATAGACAACCAATTAACACATCTCTAGGAAATAGGTATATTATCCTCAACCATCACAACTCTTCATATTAAGAATAACTTCTTTTCATAATCACTAATAACTTCTTTTTAGGATCAAAAGTCATCTCTTTTCATAATCAAGAGTTACATCTTCTCTTAATCAAGAGTTACCTCTTTTATGATAACAAAATATTTCAACACTCAATAATGCTTAACTTGTAAAATATAATCAAACAAAAGAAAAATTCACACAAAAATTCTCAGAGTACAAACAAACCAGACAAACCAATACCATTGTCACTTACTGGTGTGCCACTTCCCCATTTTCTAGGGGGCTTTTATACGATAACCCCGTGGAAAATCGCGAAAACTGCCGATTAAATGTATTTGTCTCATTCCCTGCCTAATTTTAATGTGTTTTTCATTCCACTATTTAATTATTCTGATGTTAACCTCAACTTCTGAGGAATCTTCACAGAAGCTAAGAGTTTGTTCTGATTTTATGCTTATTCAACTCCTCTTGTCCTCAGAAAACGAGTCATGAGATAGAGTTTGAAATGAATACCGAATATAATTTTGTTTTATACCTATTCACTAATTTTGATATTTTAAGTAGCCATCTTTTGGTCAAGAAAGGAATCATAGAATACGTACATGATGTAAATTATTTATGCTGTCCTTGGGGCTTTAACTTTGGCTGTATCGATGCCATCAATCACGTGCATTCTCCCACCAAATTTGAAAATTTTCTCCTCTCATTTATTTTATTATTATTTTTCTTTGAAGAAGGGAAATATTCAGAGTGGCTAACCATGTGTTTAGTCTCGTTACTTACACACGATATATATGTGTGGAAGATTCCCGCTTATGAGCTTAGTAATTACAAGTAGTGTTGTTTACACTTGCACATTAATTTTTCCAAATAAGTAAATGACCCTATGGTAGAGTGACTGACTATGTTTTTGGACCCCTAAATAGAACGACCATACAAGTTTGAGAAAGGCTATTTGGGTTAACTCTAGTTTATTACTCTTACTATAATAGAGATCACAAGTTCAAATATACTTTAATAGAACTATCGCAATACTTACAGAGACAAGAAAAGAGTTAAAAAGGTAAGGAAAAGATAGCATTTTTTATTTAGGAAATATGTTCAGATGAAAATATTACTTAAAATCTAGGCAACAAAATAATTATCTCAACTTGTAAATAGTACTAATGACTAATTTTTTATTATTATGGAAGTTCATGACTAGATTGAACAAATTAAAATATTTAAAAAATAGATTGAATAAGTAGTAATAATTTAAAGACCACGAATGAATTAAAAGTTCAAAGATATTATTGCATATTAGATTAAATTCATATTAGATTAAATTTCGAAATTATATTAAAGCGTCATTATCCAAAAAAAAAAAAAAATAATTCCATATCAGGAAATGTTGAACGCATTAATACTCCCCCAGCGACTTCCGTCATCGGGATGATCCAGGGAGTACTTGTGGCACTATTTTATGAGTGCAGGGCGCTTTTGAATTAAAAATCTGATGATTTTTGTGCCAATGGCAACGACGACATTACCTCAATAATTAATTATCCCAAACTGACAAAATCAGAGATACTTTATTTCAGGCTTCTAGGTTTTCTTCGATAGAGGTATTATCATCACCACAAGAGATCAATAATAACGCAAGTTTTAAAGTCAATAATGACTCTGTTTGGACCAGACACTCTGCTTGTTATAATTTTAAGTAGACATCTTTTGTTTAACAAAGATATCAGGAGCATGTGCATGCTAACATTATTTTGTCAAGATGTGAATTATTTATATTGATCTCGGGACTGTAACTTTGGTTGTATCGATGCCATCGTTCATGTGCATTCTCCCGCCAAATTTGAAAATTTCCTACTCTCTTTGATTTTAGTATTATTTTTCTTTGAAGAAAGGAAATATGTAAAGAACCAACCACAACATTATATCAACAATTAATTATCCAAAACTGAAAAAATCACAGATACTTTATTCTAGCTTCTAGGTTTTATTCGATATTAGTATTATCATCACCACATAGCTGTATAAAGCGTCTTAATTAATGTCATCGTGAAAATAAAAATAAAAATAAATCATAAAGAGCTCAACTAAATAATCAATCCTTAATCACTACCCCTTGATTTTACGTTCATGTCCATGTCGCCTAATGAGCATCTTGAATATTCTAATCTTTAATGCTTGCTGAGAGACAAAAAGGCTAGCGGTTGAAAGGAGGAACAATGACTCCGAGGTGGGAGTTCCCGTGGCACGTGCTATCATTATCGCAAAGAGTCTTTAAGGATTCTCCAATGACATTGGAGTTATGTTTTTTATTTTTATTTTTTATTTCCTTTTATGCGATACAATCTAGAGACCAATCTCTCTCTTCCGATGCAACACGTACCCTTTATCATTGATGTAATTTTGGGTTCCCAACTCATCTTGGACTAATCGTACATGACGGGGGGAAAACGATGTTGACGCCTTAATTTTAGGCCTATTTTATTAATTTTATTTTTTAATTTATTTTCGGATAATAGATAATAAAAAAAAAACAAACAAAAACAAAACAAAAAAAAAAAGCAGCCCATTGGGGCTGGGCCTCGAGCCCTAGCCCCTCCCCTCTTTTTTCTCTCTCGCGAGCCCGGCCCCCTTTTCTTCTTCTTCCTCCTGTCTTCTTCTTCCTCGTCGCCGCATCTCACGCGCGATGCCGGCGGCCGCGCGAAGGATGGCCTACGGCCAAGGAGTGTAGGCCGACGTCGGCCGGACGGGATAAGATTGCAGGCGCCATTAATGTTGAGCGAGCTTCGCTGGAAGGCTCGATGGGACATCGGTTTAGCCGAGCGGGAACCGGATGCCGGATGCGGCCGAGGCCTTTCGTTGACCGGATTTCCTTCGCCTATAAATAGGTGGCCGCAAGCATCATCGGAGGTGTGGCGAGCTCGGAGATCCTTCACTGAGAGGCATCGGGAAGGATCGAAAGGCGAGCACAGGAGAGAACTTGAGTTGTGAGCTCAACCCGCCCTCCACCGAGAGACTTCGGGGAAGGCCGGCGGCGAGCAACTTCGAGAAGGTCAGATCCGGCCGGTGAAGGCTCGGATCTGGCTTGAGTGAGAGAAAATCGAGGCCGAGGAAGGTCTGGCCAAGATCTACGCCTCAGATCTTATTCTTTTTTGCTGCTGTTGTTGCCGCCGAACGATGTTCGCCTTGCCAGTCCGTTCGTCCCGACCAAGTCCCGACGTCGCTTCCCCCTCGAAGGCTTTTGATCGATCCCATCCCGATTGGGAAGCTGGGTTGCCGTGTCGTTGCCTAGTCTCGACGCCACGCCATTGTTCGGGCCGCGACCTCCATCGTTGCCACCACCCTCCTGCGTCGCCGTCCTCGTTCGAGAGAAGGTAAAAAAGCATCGCCATTACCGTTGCTGTTCATCGTAGCCGTTCTCCATTGACCTAGCCGTCATCGTTGTCACCGTTGTCGCCTTCATCGTCGCCGCCGTAGTCGCCGTCGCCGCCAAACACCCTGGTTCCCCTCCCCTCGGCGCCGCGGATTCGCAAACCCTAGGGTTTGCGATTTTCTGGGTCAACGAGTCGGATCCGGGTCTCAAAACTGGGTAGGGTTTCGCGAGATCTGGGGGTGGCGGAAACTGGGTTGGGAGTCGGGTCGGACCCGGGTAGGGTTCCGCTGGGGAGTCGGGTCGCGGGTGGGCTATCGGGCCGGGTTGTCGGGTCTCCTCGAACGCCCGGCCATGACGCCATTTCGGTAAATAAAAAAAAAAAAAAGGCAAATAAAAAAGGGCGAAAAAAAGTCCTCATTCGGATTGCCGGCCGGGGTCGGACCTAACCCGTGGATCCGACTGGGTCGGTTTTTATTTTAAATAATTTTAAATAAAATAATATTTTAAATAAATAAATAAATAATAAATATTTTATTTTCTGAAAAATATAAAAAATGTTTTAAAAAAAAATCGAATTTTATTTAAAAATGTTAAAAAATGTTTTATTTTCCAAAAAAATAAAAAAAATAAAAAAAATTTATTTTCCAAAAATATTTAAAAAATATTTTATTTTCGAAAAATCGAAAAATAAAAAAATAAAAAATATTTCATATTTTCCAAAAAATGCCAAAAATCCAAAAAAATGCAAAAATTCAAAAATTCATGAAAAAGCCAAAAAAAATTCAGAAAAAGCCAAAAGACTTGTATTTTTCCAAAAAAAAAAAAAAAAAAATCCCAAAAAATCCCTTTTTTGTCCAAAAAATTAGAAAATGACTAAAAAAAATGTTTTTCCTCCCAAAAATGCATTGAAAATCCCTAGAACATCCAAAAAACCTCAGGGTTTAAACAAAATTAGGTACTGAAAGGGCATTAGTGATTAATTAGTGTAATCAAGTCCCCGATCCTAATTTCTCTGGCTCTCGATACTTCACTTGGGTTTCTAATCAACCCACCCCAAATCGATTAGTGGCGATTCCATTTTAAAAATTGATTTACAGGTTAAAAATTTAGATTATTAAAGTCGTGAATTGGTGGACTTGGGAGAGTTTGTGCATAACTAATTTCAGCTGAGCCATTAGCCTCTTTAGGCGCTCATACCCGAATGCGGGCGCCGAAAAAAAGAGGTCGCGACAGCTTGGCGACTCCGCTGGGGACTTTGAGGACTTAGGCCTTTTTTGTCTTGTTTAATATCTTTACTGACTTAGGTTTTTTTATGCAGGTCAATGGCTTAGAAATTTATTTTAATTTTGCTTAAAATAAATTATCTTGTGGTTATAAACTGTTGTGCATGCTTTATTGTTTTAAACACTACACATGGCACACACAACCCGGCCGCCGGACCTGGGCCGCCATAGGATTTTTAGGATGGTGTTAAGAAAGATACGACCTCGAATGTGTAGAGGTTGCCTTTCTTTTCCCGAATTTCTTAGCCGAGGTTAAGGGGGTATCTTTTAACGCGAGATCGCGAGGCTATGACAGGCGAATACCTTTTTAATTTCATCAAGCCTTCGAGTTAAAAATGAGCCGCACATCCCATTTGTATGTCTTTGTGCTTGCCATTTTATTTAAAAGCAAAGTGATTTCTTTACTTTTACTCAGTCTTTTCTGGCTCATGACAAAATAGGGTCAGGTTGTGTTTTTCCCTTTCTTATATGCGTTGGGAAGATTTCATATCCAGTTCATTCCTACCCTAAAGGGAGAGCTTCTCAGATGGTGGAAACAGTTAGATCAACTCGGCCAAGAATGCGTCAAAACAAGAATTGGTCATCTCCTCCCATTGCTCCAAATCAATATCCATTATGGGGTCATGCAAGCACTACCACATTTCTGGTGCCCTAAAGCATCCACCTTCATGTTCGGCAAATTTGAACTGACTCTGACTTTAGAAGAGTACAGTCTTGCCATAGGAATGCCCCTGGGAAGCGAGCTTGCCACGCCACCAATCGGCATTGACCCTGTGGTTAGTCTATCGCGGTTTCTAAAAAATCATTCGGCAAGAGAAATTGTTCAAGCCAACAACAATGCTTTTCCGCTATCATCTTTAACCGAATGCTTTGAAAAACAATCAATGACCCAAAAAGCCAAGATCTTCCTCTTAGCATTTTTTTGGTTTTATTATCTTTCCCCATCGAAAGAATGCTATAAATCCTTCAACCACATGGGTGGTAAATCAAGTCATTTTTGGAGCAGGATATGTGAACATGGTTTTAGCCGAAACGTTTTTATCCCTGAATCGTTTTAAAGAAAAAAAGGAAAAAATCATGGGGGCCGTCCCATAAATTTTACAAATGTGGTTCTTTTCCCATATCAAAGGATTCGGGCACCTCATGCAAATATTTGAAATCAATGAATTCAAACAGCCATTGCAAAAGTTTCAAAGTTTGGAAAAATACTCTCCCAACGAGGAATATTCTCGATGGATTAACTTATTAAGAAACCCTGTCCCCGAGACATTCCTATGGCGAGCTAAGTGGTTCATGGCAGGAGAGGCGCGTTTTGCGCTTAATTATTACAATCCCATCCCATTGCTGGGCCTCTCCGGAGCTACCTCATACTATCCATATAGGGTGGCTCGTCAGTACAGGGTCCTCCAAGAAATCCCACCACCGCTCAAATTAGGATTGTTCCGAATCCTTTTCACCCGTACAGACTACAACTACTTGGAGGAGATCCGCATAATTCAGAACGCATGGAGTAGATGTCACATTGAAAAGATTGTCGTACCCAGAAGGTTAAAGGGACAAGAAAAAGCTCATGATGCATCCATATTCTACATCCTCAACCATATAATTCCCGAGGAGCTACAACCAGTAATCCCTCATGTAGTTGATAAACTTACCTTGCAAGGGCGAATTGAATCTCTTGAAAAGAGCTTGGAGACAAGCAGGAGACACGTATCGAAGCTAGCACGAAGAAGCAAGCAGCTCCACAACACTGGAACTTCCCATCGCATATAAAAATGGGCAGCAGGACTTTTGATGTGAATATTTCTAATGTGAATATCTAGGGTCGTTCTAACTTGTGTAAAAAGCCTTTTCAGCATTGTATAAATCTCCTGTTAATAAATAAGAATGACTCGACCCTTGCTATGAGCCAGTTTTCTATGTGTTTCCCTTGTTTACGTTTTCTCCATTTTCTATGCTGACAGGTAATCACATCATAGTCGTATTTGCCAAATCCAAAAGCTAGAATGGATGAAGAAAATGTATCAAGCCGTGTCGAGATTATGGAAAGTGAAATGAAGCAAGTCTTCAATGTGCTTCAACAACTCTCAAAGCAGATAGATTCCATCCAAGGCAAATTGGCTCCCGCCCCAGCCTCAATCGAAGTATTGTTACTGCAATCGTCTACCCGAGGTGATTAAGGAAGATATACTGATGATAACATGCTCGGATTGGAGGATGATACGCACCAAATCATAGTTGAGAAAGCAAAGCCCAATAGTTTGTCTAAGACTGAACATGACAAAT
This sequence comes from Eucalyptus fibrosa, assembly GCA_017140475.1. Lineage (NCBI taxonomy): Eukaryota > Viridiplantae > Streptophyta > Magnoliopsida > Myrtales > Myrtaceae > Eucalyptus > Eucalyptus fibrosa. The sequence continues at coordinate 53,355,073 of CM029507.1, read as the reverse complement.
GCCTTGAGAAACTTGAAGAGAGGCTAAAACAATTGGAGGGTCTTCAAGATCCTACTCCAACAGACCTCTCCATCTACTCTAAGGTCAAAATGCTGGAAAAATTCAAAATGCCCAAGTTCGAGAAATACGATGGCACGACCTGCCCAAGAGCTCACTTGCAGATGTATTTGGTTCAAATGACCCATTACGTTAATAATGAACCTTTAATGATCCAGTTGTTCCAATCAAGCCTGGTAGGTCCCGCCTTGAGGTGGTACATCAAAAAGAACATAAACCTCATCGAGACATGGAGTGAAGCAAGTGAAGCATTCCTCAAGCAGTACAAATTCATAATGGACATTACCCCTTCTCGTGAGGATCTTGATCGCACGGAAAAGAAAAAAAGCAGGAATCTTTCAAAGAATATGCTATTAGATGGAGGAATCTTGCCGCCCCGATCAGTCCTGAGCCAACTGACTTTGAATTGAGAAAAATGTTCATCAAAACCCTCCCTTTTGAATACCGCAATCGGATGGTGACTACGATCGCTGAATCATTCAATCAACTCATTCCAGTGGGAGAGCAGACTGAGACAGGTTTAAGGGACGGCTGGTTTACTGAGCCTACACCTATCAGCAAAAGGCTCAACATGAAAAAAGATAAAGAGTCCTTGATTGATGTCAATGCCACCTACACCGCAAACACCGGTCATCTCCCGACTGTTTAGACAAGCACGGGCCAACAACAGACTAATAGCCGTCCACACCAGCGCTACAACAACCGAAGACAATTCACTTCGCTTCGCTTCCTGGATCTCCCTCCCAGGTTTTGGCAATCCTCCGAAACAAGAGCCTCCTTTCAACTGAGCCAAAACGACCCAATGCTGAAAACTTCTCCAGCTATGACCCGTCCAAAAAATGTGACTATCACATGGGAGAAGTAGGCCATTCAACTGATGAGTGTTTCGTCCTTAAGCATTGAATCTAGAACTTGCTGGATACTAAGGCCTTCTCATTCCAAACTGCAAAGCCAAATGTCCAAAGCAATCCGCTCCCTGATCATGCTAACAAAGTAAACATGATATTCAGTTCTGAAGCCGGTCAAATAAAAAATGTCAATGCACATATTGTTGACATCTATCAAGGGCTAGTAGAAACCGAGTATTATCCGGATGATGAGATACCACACTTTGCAATAATGGAGGAAAGGGTATTAAGAATGATAGAGGTCGGAATAATCGTGTACGCCAACCACGCCAGCATAGTTTCTACCATATCGCAAGTCCTCATCAACTGGGATGAAGAATTTGCTGCTCTAAATGCGGAAAAGGAGGAGAAGGATTCCACCTCACTTGAGAGCATCTTTGAAAGGAAAGGAGCCATTGTTCAAGCATCAACAGCAGAAACGGCTATAGTCATCGAGATCCCCCAGCCTTATAAATACGAGTACAACAATGCAATACCATGGTCTTATGACCTTGATGTTGGTTTAGTCACGAGATCTGGGCGAACCTATGCTCAAGCAAATACTCAGTCTGCTAAGCCCGTCACTGATGAAGAAGCCAATGAGTTTTTGGCCATAGTTAATGCCAGTGAATATAATGTGGTGGAACAGTTACGAAAATCACCAGCACAGATCTCTCTGCTGGAATTGCTTCAGACATCTGTCAAGCACCAGAAATCCCTCATGAAAGTATTACATGAAGTACATGTCCCTGAAACGATTGAGCATGACAAACTCGAGGAATTTGTTAGTACCATCCTTCTAAAGGATCAAATGGCATTTTCCGATGAAGAAATTCCTGAGGAGGGTAGAGGACATACCAAGGGCCTATACATATCAGTCAAGTGCAATGCATCTCACACCGCTCGAGTACTGATTGACAACGGGTCTGCTCTTAACATATGTCCACTAGCGACACTATGTCGCCTTAAAATAGAGAGGTCATGGATCCAGGTACCCAAGACTTGTGTTCGAGCGTTCAATGGAACAAAGAAGGAAACAGTGGGAGAGATCGAGCTTGACATTCAAATTGGCCCAACCATATTCAAAATTTTGTTTCAGGTGATGGATGTCCCCACTGCGTTTAATTTCCTCTTAGGGCGCCCATGGATCCACGTCGCAGGAGTAGTACCTTCGAGCCTCCACCAAAGTGTGAAGTTCGTGGTTGGAGGAAAACTGATCACGGTCCGAGGAGAGGAAGATCACCGCATCTACCATGAGACGGTCATCCCTTATGTTGAACCTAGTGACAAAAGTGAAGCCAGCTATCAATCATTCGAGCTCGTGTCTACTATACACGAAACTCGAGGGACTTTGCCCCTCGTCCCCGAGGTATCAAGCGCTGCAATCATGGTAGGAAAAATCATGGTTGGACACGGTTTCATTCCAGGACAAGGGCTTGGTAGGAGAGGTCAGGGCATCCGTTAGCCCATTGAAGCCCTGAGGAGACCCTATACTATCGGTTTAGGATATTCCCCAGATAAAAAAGCAAAGAAAAAAATCGGCCTTGTATATCCTCGTCTCGAGGAAACTTTCCCAAGCCCAGCCATGATGATGCATGAGGAAGAGGAAATGAATACTTCAAAATAGTTTAACCCCAAAAGCGCGAAATTGCCCATAATCCAGGAAGACACGACTTGGCCCTCACTTAAGAAAGAGGGGCTAGATGATGTGACTTCCATGTTCGGGGACATTTTCGTAGGTGCCATTGAGGAAGAACAGTTAGAAGAGATAAGCGATAACTTCTCATTCATCCAGCTTCAACACCAAGTCGAAGAATTACGCAAGACTGTACATCATTTGACAGAAAACTTTGCTCAAGCTACCCGTGCATTCCACTCTCGTCATAATGAGGAACTGGGTAGTAAATGAAGAAGACCTTACTGACACGACTTGGCGAGGGGCACGGCTACCCTTATCCCCAAGAAGCACACGACCATATTCGCCTCTTCCTAAATCAATGGCCATTATTTTCCCCATCCTCCTAGAACAAGGGATAATCGGCAAGGAACTGAACCATCCTATCCCCGAGTACTTCCTTGATTATGATCCATCCAAGCAATGTGATTACCATTCAGGGGAATTAGGACACTCGCTAGATAACTGCACCATCCTGAGAGACAAGGTTCAAGATCTTTTGGATGCTGGGGTATTCACGTTCTGCTCTCCATGGCTGTGTTTTGGCAAGGATCACCTCCTCGTGGTACCCAGCACCCGTACCATGTTCCTTGAGCATGCTAAGGAGGCGTATAAAGGAGAGGCAATCATAGACACTTTGGGCCAACCAAGTGGTAAATTTGACTACTATGTCAATTATTCAATTCCCCAAAGTTTCTATGATCATCATCACAACATCATCACTGATGGATGGGGAGACATGGATGATCTGAAACCCACAAAGCTGGGCGCACAAGGAGACGTGGCTGGCAACTGGTATGAAGACTTCTTCGTGGCCGCTATCAACGAAGGACCGTCAGGGGAAATGGGTGCAGACCCGCTCGAGTTGAATCCTTTTTAATTCCTCTGCATACTCCCCTACATGGGAGCTTGTACATATTTCTTAAAGTCTGGCTTGTTTTGTTTTCAACATTAGTTCCACTCAAGGAACTATTTTTTGAAATCACCCTGTAAATCTGTCTACTAATAAATAAAGTTGAAAACATTTTGAGGGCATGAGGAGACACACCAAACCGGCCCGTTGATGATAGCTAGCCGTCAAATGAAAGAAGAAATCTGAGGCCCGGGTCTCCTCATGTTTCCTTGTCTTTAATCTTTAAAAACAATTTATCACCTTTTCAAAAGAAAGAAGCATGCATGCTAATAACTTTATTTGTTCCCTTAACCTATCTACTTTATGACACAGGAATAATCTAGCGGCAGGCGAGAGTATGGGAACGGTCTAGACCAACACCGTAAGTAGCCATGATAGCAATTTTGATGATTCTATTGATGATTTTGATGATTCCGATGAAATTCAACGGAATTGGAAGCGCCACGAAGAAACAAGGCCCCCTACTACTGAAGACATTGTCATTGTCAATTTAGGCAGCGTAGAAGATCCAAGGGAGATAAAGATTGGCGCGGATCTTCCTAAAGAAGAAGCTGCAAGCTTAATTGCCCTCCTAAAAAGGTATCAAGACGTATTCGCATGGTCATATGCCGATATGCCAGGCCTCGATCCAATGATCGTGGAGCATGGCTTACCAACCAACCCTGATGTGTCCCCCAAGAAGCAGCGGCTAAGAAGAGCTAAGCCTAAAATGTCAAAAAAGATTGAAGAAGAAGTAATGAAGCTCCTAGAAGTAGGCTTTCTCGAAGTCTCGCAATATCCTAGTTGGGTAGCAAACATTGTACCGGTGAAGAAGAAAGATGGTCGAATTCGGATTTGTGTCGACTACGCAATTTGAACAAAGAAAGCCCAAAGGATGATTTCCCGCTACCTCACATAGGTCGTAACACCCGTGTGGATAGTACTGCTGGATTCAAACTTTTCTCTTTCATGGATGGGTAATCAGGATACAACCAAATAAAAATGAAGGAGGAAGACAAGGAAAAGACGTCATTCATTACTCCATGGGGGACTTTTCACTATAAGGTCCTTGTTACATCTTTTACCATCTCTATCTCTTGGCTAAATTAGATTAGGCATTTTTTTTTTTAAAGCGGTCCCATGCGCGACTCATAGCGGAAGCAAAATTCAAATCTATCTTTCTAACCCTTTCATGGATGGGTTCTCCAGAAAGGTTAAGACTCGCCATGTCCCACCTAAAATCTCAAAAAGGGACTCCGACCCCTAACATCACATGAACACAAAACCCTCCATCACCGGACTATCTACATCAAAAAGTGATCAAATCACAAACCCGTGTGTCGGGTGGTGAAGGAGGAAAACAAGGATATCATACATAACTAAGCAACTCGGATAAACGTCAATCCGGGCACGAGAGGGACAATCTATCTCCGTACACTCCACCTCAACATTCAGCGGCATAGTGCTAATCTGAAATGTTATCGAGATAGGGAAATCCAATAACATGCACCATGCATACCATCATATAATGTAGGCATTGCTTACCTTTTTGATGTCAAGCGTATTCATGCATGATCATAGCATATATATCATCATCATGGCATCTCATATATCATTATCGTTACATCATCATTAACCATGCATCACCATGCATATCACATCATCATTAGCCATGCATCACCGTGCATATCACATTATATCATCAGCCATGCATCACCATGCATATCACATCATCATTAGCCATACATCACCATGCATATCACATCATCATTAGCCATGCATCACCATGCATATCACATCATATCATCAGCCATGCATCACCATGCATATCACATCATCATTAGCCATGCATCACCATGCATATCACATCATCATTAGCCATGCATCACCATGCATATCACATCATATCATCATTAGCCATGCATCACCATGCATATCACGTCATAGATCAATTTCCACTTTTACTTATCAATTGATCCCCACATTATCTTTTCTCAAATCATCAAATTCACCATCATCATCATCATCCCTTCGGGCAGAAACCTCCGACAGGGATCCCAGCATTCCAGCCATCTCATGGCCACTGGGCTTCCGGCCCCCCACATTCCGGGCATCTCGCATCTCAACTAACATCACGAGGCATTCCCTTTGGGCGAAACCTCCGACGGGGCTTCCGGCCTTTACCCTTCTAGCCGAGGATCTCGCACCCCAATCCCGGCATCGCGAGTCACTCCCTTCGGGCGAGAAACCTCCGACGGGGCTTCCGGCCCCCCACATTCCGAGCATCCCCGAAACTCCCGGGGAATCTACGGAATTACGCCATCGAGCCACCGGATAACATCCTCCACCACAACCTCATTCTCATCCACATTTATCTTTTATCTCAATTTAACATGGAAATTTGGCATGGCATCAAACATATCACACTTGCATCTCAATTCACATGTCATGCACATGTCATAGCTTAATCACATAAGTATTTCAATTCACATGTCATGCACATGTCATAGTTTAATCACATAAGCATTTCAATTCACATGTCATGCATGAGAGTGCTAGTATGAACAAAATAAAGGAGTTAGGGAAGAGAATAAGAACACAAGATTTATAGTGGTTCGGCTTAATCCAAGCCTACGTCCACTCTCCCACGATAACAGCCTTCTTGGCTGGATTCCACTATGCAATCAACAAGAGATTACAACTTCGAGTGCAAACACTTAGTAGTAGATCACACTATCTCACTAAGTCACTCTTTTGGTATTTCTCTCACGATTACAAACGTTTAAGCTCTCAAGAGACAAGTATATGATCAAAAGTCGCTCAGACTTTGGAATTATAAATTCTACGCTCCGTCTCTTACTTGCTCATCGGTCCTTCATCTCCTTAAATACTCCTCCACTTCCAAACTACCCGTTGGACAGCATCCCGGAGAATCGTCTTCCAATATACCCATTGGACAGCTACGTATCTAGAAGATTTGGTAGCCGTTGAGTGACAAAGGTAAAATCTTAAATTGATTCCGATCGCCCATACAAACGAAATCTTGGTTTCCATAAGACTTATGAGACTTTGACACTAAAGTCGCGGTCTTCAGACTTTGAGTCTTGAGTACGCGGTCTTCGAGACTTTCTGGAAATCTTGAGAATATACTCACGGACATATGTTACGTTCGGTCTTACGCGGTCTTCGACTTTGATAATATCCTTTACATGTTCTATCATCTGCATGGTCTATTACTTAACCATTAAACATGTTAGTAGCCTTTGATTTATTTTGTCATCTTCAAAACATCATAAGGGATTTCCCTAACAATGCACATGTCATAGTTTAATCACATAAGCATTTCAATTCACATGTCATGCACATGTCATAGTTTAATCACATAAGCATTTCAATTCACATGTCATGCACATGTCATAGTTTAATCACATAAGCATTTCAACTTAATGCATGTGCAAAGACCTCATCACATGGCCAAATAAAAATCTATTTTATTTTATTATTTCATTATTTTATTATTATTTTATTATATTTATTTATTTTCATAAATAAATATTTAATATTATGATTTTCCCAAAATCATAATATTCAATAATCATTTATAGGATCACAATTTTATATAAAATTCGTGGCCAAATTGAATTTCTTATAATTTCACAATTTCCTCCAAAAACATCCTAAAATTCTCGGATTTAAACCCACCACACAGTTTTCGAATAAATTCAATTAAAATATCCATTCGATCTCCAAAAATTACGAAACTTTACAGGGTGATAGCCAACACATTTTCGTACCTTTTTCATTAAGAACTTTAAGCCAAATTATTTTTAAATTAATTTCCATAGCCCTACGAAGCTTCTGGAACTGCTACCGTTTCGTCCAGAACACACTTCTCCGTATTTCTTAGATTTCACCCATCAAATCTCTTTCGTTCCTTCTGAAATTTAAGTATGTTATGTAAAAATGTGTCATTTACAATTTTTATGAAGGGATCTAGGTAAAATAACCAGATTATGGTCACCATTTTAACCCATGAAGTCTCGGGTGTCTCGGTACACCTCACCAGAATCAACCATCTCCAAGATCTAGCAGATTCACCAAGTTATACTTGTTATTTTTGCTTCAAATTTGAGTATGTTGTAGCTTAAGGTGTTTCCTACAACTTTTAAGAAGACAACAAAGTGAGATCTCCAACAGAAATCAACATGCAACCAAGAAATCAACAAAAGGTCAGTGAAGATTTCGCAGATCTGAGGTCTCCGTATAACAAAGCTTTTGACCCCACATATCACCATAGTTTTCCATGAAATTCGAGTATGTCATACTAAAAGATGTTAGCTTCAACTTTCATGAAGACACCGAAGCCAAAATCGCACTCCAAATACATATGCAAGCTCGACTAAGATACTGACTACCACAAACCAAACGAAAACAGTCACATAGCTTGAACACATCCAACCCTTACCTCGGTTTTTCGCCCAAATCACACCTAAAACCGAACATGCAACCAACAAAACAGACATGCAAGAGAAGTTAAGGATCCCACTTGCCTCCAAGATGAACAAACAGCGATGAACGGCGGCGTACGGCGGTCGGACTAGGCGGACGTACGGCGGACGGGCGGCGGCAACTCTCGGCTCCACCTCCTCTCTCTCGGTCTCTCCTTCCTTCCGCTCGAACACTCTCTCTCTCTCTCACCCTTTCTCGGCCAAATGATCAAGAAGAACCGGCCACTCTCTCTCCTAACCCCTTTTATATCCCCTTAATCCCATAATTTGTAATGATTAACTCACCTCATGTCCAACCAATGCATGCTTTTGTCCCTTGCCACTTGGCATTTTTATTTTTGAATTTTGAATGGGCTTGGGCTTAGGCCCATCCGGCCATTCCCCCTTGGGCTGGTCGAGCTCCCCTTCTTGGGCCCTAATGGCCCAAGCAGCCCACCAAGCTTTAGGCTAATGGGTCCAAGGCCCATTTCAAAAATAACCCTATTTTCTCTTTTTTTTTTTTTTGAATTCCTTTTTATAAATATTTCTAAATTCAAATTTCATCTTGGCCAAAGTCTTGGGATATTTTTAATTATTGAAATTTAAATCATATGGCCAAGCATTTAAATTTAAATTTCCACAACACAAGCAAAATTCATCAAATTAAAAGACAAATTGGCTAAAGCATAAGCCATAAAATTCTATCACCTAATTAAAGACATTTAACACACCTTAAGGCTTGGCTTTGAACCCTGGAGCAACTTACCAACGTGCCATGGTCACCCTTTTCCATGACATGATGCACAAAGAAATTGAAGTATATGTCAATGACATGATCGGCAAAACCAGACATGGAGAAGACCATGTGAAGACCTTGGAAAAATTATTCAATCGACTTCGCCAATTCAAGTTGCGCTTGAACCCGGCAAAATGTGTGTTTGGGGCAACTTCTGGCAAATTACTTGGATTCATTGTGAACTGTGAAGGGATAGAAGTGGATCCATCAAAAACTAAAGCTTTCCTCCCTCGACTGTAAAAGAAGTCCGGAGTCTCCTGGGAAGATTAAATTACATTGCGCAATTCATTTCCCAGCTTTCGAAACTGCAAAACCTTTCTTTAAACTTCTCAAGAAAGATGCACAAATCAAATGGGATGATGATTGCCAATTGGCGTTTGAACATCTAAAGCAGTACCTGATAAAACCCCCGGTTTTAATACCACCGACTCCAGGACACCCTTTGACCCTCTACCTTATCATCAACAGTGAATCCTTAGGTGCAATGTTGGCACAGAAAGGACCCCATGATGGGAAGGAGCGAGCCATTTCCTATTTGAGTAAAAAGTTCACCACGTCAGAACAAAACTACTCCAAGTCAGAAAAAACATGCGCTGCATTGGTATGGGTGTTGCACAGACTCCAGCAGTATACCTTGCATTACCAGACATTCCTTGTAACTGAGAATGACCCAATCAAGTATTTGCTCAGTTGCCCAGCCTTGGTGGGAAAATTGGCCAAATGGCAAATCCTGATCTCAGAATTCGACATCCAGGTAATGTCGCAAAAATCAGTTAAAGGTCGAGTGATTGCTGATATGTTAGCAGATTGCCCTAAAGAAGTATGTGAGGATCATTCCCCAGATGACCGAATTTCAGCAATAGAAGAGGACACATGGACTATGTTCTTTGACGGAGCTGTAAATTTGTCAGGTTCAGGCACCGGGGCGGTCTTGATATCCCCAAATGGGCAACATTATCCTGTGGCTACAAAATTGATGTTTCCATGCACCAACAATATAGCCGAATATGAAGCATGCATCCTCGGCCTACAAGCGGCTATTGGAATGGAAATGTCAAAACTAAAAGTGTTTGGTGACTTCACCTTAATTATCCTCTAGACTGTGGGCGAATGGAAGACAAGAGACGCCAAACTAGTGCCTTATCACGACTACTTGGAAGAACTGGTAGGAGAATTCCAAGACGTCTCGTTTGAATACCTACCTAGAATTCATAACCAGTTTGTTGATGCACTAGCAACACTATCATTTATGTTGCAAGTAACGAAGGGATTAGAAGTAGAGCCTTTGAAGATTGAAGTCCTGACAAGACAGGCCCATTGCATGACTATAATTGAAGAACTCGACGGGAAACCCTGGTATTATGACATCATGAAATACATCCAGAAGCAAGTATTTCCTGAAGAAAGCACTCCCTCTGATAAAAAATACCTGATGAAAATGGCTTTGAGGTTCTTCGTCAGCGGTGAAAATTTGTACAAAAGATCATATAACTCAGTCTTGCTAAGGTGTGTGGATGAAAATGAAGCCACACAAATAATGCAAGAAATACACGGGGGAGTATGTGGCCCTCACATGAATGGATGTATGTTGGCCAAGAAAATAATGAGATTGAGTTATTACTGGTTCCCTTTGGAGAGTGATTGTGTTCAGCATGTGCGAAGCTATCATCGTTGTCAAATTCATGGGGACAAGATAAATGTCCCTCCAACTGAATTGCATCAGTTATCTGAGCCGTGGCCATTTTCAATGTCGGGTATTGATGTAATTGGCCCAATCAATCCGAAGGCATCAAATGGGCACCGGATCATTTTGGTCGCAATCGACTACTTCTCAAAATGGATCGAGGTTGCATCCTATGCAAGCGTAGCTGCACGAAACGTTATGAAATTCATCAGACGTGACATAATCGCCCGTTATGGCGTACCGGAAGCTATCGTCACCGACAATGGGTCAAACCTGAACAACAAGTTGATTGATCAATTGTTTTATGAGTTCAAAATCCAACATCTGAACTCGTCCCCTTATCGTCCACAAATGAATGGAGCCGTGGAAGCCGCCAACAAGAACATCAAGAGAATCCTATCCAAGACAGCTGAAAACTACTACAACTGGCATGAGAGGTTACCCTTCGCACTAACAACATATCGAACTTCGATTCGAACTTCCACTGGGGCAACGCCTTTTTCCTTGGTTTACGGCATGGAGGCGGTTTTGCTTGTAGAAGTAGAAATCCCTTCCTTGTGAATTTTATCCTAGGCAGGATTGTCCAAGGAAGAATGGACACAACAAAGGCTTGAGCAACTGAATATGATCGATGAAAAACGACTGAAAGCCCTCTGTCATGGTCAGTGTTACCAGCAGAGGGTAGCTCGATCGTTCAATCAAAAGGTGTGACCCGAGCACTTTGAGGTAAACGGGCTAGTATTAAGAAAGACACTACCAATCTTTCCAGAGCCTGGAGGCAAGGCAAGTTTGCCCCAAATTACAAGGGTCCCTATGTAATAAAGAAGATACTTCCCGGAGGAGCCTTGATTCTGACTGAGATGGATGGGTGATAATTCTCTAAACCAGTTAATTCCGATGCTGTGAAAAAGTACTACCCTTGAAAGATGTTCATTGTCCGGCATTGCCAAGCATTTCTCTATCATAATGAAAATGCCTATGCACCTTTATATATGAGTGATGTATTTACACCATCATAAAAAACATGTGTTTGGGTTGACTCAATGAAGAAAAATGAATGGTAATCATCAGCATTTAAGGAAGTGTCGAAAATCAAGTAGCAAACTCAATGGCATAACTTGAGCAAATCGACGTCAATTTCGCCTAGCTCGATGTAAGGGACGCGTCATTCAGGAACCTGTTTGGTCAAAAGGAATCTTCTGTCCCAATCAACAATCTTAGAATCTGGAGGCCTCACTTCTTGTTCCAAACACATGCTCTTGCAAGAAGTAATTACCATCGGAGAATTGGAAGTTTTGATTGTCCATCTCAAATTCCATAGAAGCTTAATGTACATGACTTTGCCTAACGCTGCTATAATCAAAGGCAGAAGGAAAAATTCCACAGAAGGAAAGCATTGAAAATCAATCAACGACCAGCAACCATGCATATGCGGCCACAAGTAGGAAAGGCTAGTCGAAGGAAGCATTGAAATGTAAAAGAGGCCGTCAGCAACTTCCCTAAGAGCCAGCACAAATAAACTCTGGGGGAACGGTAACTTGGCATCATTTCTAATACTCACTCTCTGAACTCATATTGACAGGAGGCATTGGGATTCAAGAGCCAGATTAAATGGTTAAATAGAGCAAACCAAGTGATCCAAGCCCGGGGCAAAAACAAAGACGTTTGATCAAATTATCAACCCCCAGCTGATCATTCATGTGTCATATCCCTAATGGACAACCATCGACACTCCTTTGTGAATAACCCTTTTGATGTTCAAACTTAACAATACTATTCTGTTGACCCTTAAAGCTACCAAGAATGTCTTTTTGAGTCAAAACCATTCGTTTGTTCTGAGAGTACAAACTCCATCACATTTAAAATACTGCATGCATTTTTCCAAAAAGATTTTGCATGACGATTTTTGTCTGTCTAAATCACTGATTCCATTGAGAATTATTAGAATAGACAACTAAATGAAGAATACAAGATTAATTGAGCATGCTGGATGAGGTGCGTCGGAATGATGAAAGGCAAGCCATATCCAACACAAAATCCCCCAATCTATACACTTGTGAGATGAGTGCAGAAGATTCTATGACTGCAGGGTAAAGAGTTCTCTCGCGAATGGTACAATAACCAAAATAGTGAGAGGCATTCCATCGCTCACCCTATTGAGCCCCATACACTGGTGAAATTTATGTCCTACCCCCGTCAAGAACCACCCCACATTGGGGCAGAGCGGAGGCAAAGCAACATCACAAGGTGAGAAGAGAGATAGAAATTTTCTTGTTCACACTTGCATCAATTTTCGGGTGTCTTTATTGCATATGAACACTCACGTTAATTAAAGTACCCTAGAATGACGAAGAGCAATTCTTTCTGCATTTGTATTCATTGTACAACCCAATCGAGTCTGTAATTTCACCACCACATGGAGGCAAAACAGAAGTTACTGCCATTTAAGCAGCATAGTCTAGAGCGCTAGCTGAAGATGAAGACTCAAGAGTCTAACAACAGTGTCGTGATTGAACTTGCCTAGGCTAGTTCCTCTAACGACAAGAATGAAAAACAGGGGCATAAAAAAGCAGTATACCTGGTAAAAGCAAGGTCAATGCCCATAAAAGAAGAACTAGAATAAAAAATAGGGGTATAAAAAAGCAGTGTGCCTGGTAAAAGCAAGGCCAATGCCCCTAGCAAAAAAAATATAGTCAATTGTATTCCCAAGAGAAGTTGCTATTGTGATAAAGCCTCCATCTAACAATGAGAAGAAAGGCCAGTGACAAATGCCAAGAGAGTCACGAACTCTCACCCTCTTACACATGAGTCAAGTCTACATTGTGTCCCATTGTAAAAGTCTCTTCAGACTAGGGCACTTCAATTAACGTAGGATTTCATATGTACATAAGCATCGCTTGAAGAAGTACGAGCAAGATTACTCTGTCTCTTTCGCACCCGGAGATAATCGTGCAACATTTTCATCCATCGACTTCGACCTTGATGGTCCCATTTCATGAGCTGCTGACCAAGACTACATCACAGTTTCAACAAAGACCTCTCACATTGGTAAGTCATACTGTTTGTGAGAATACTCGAACCCCTGTTGACATGATGACAGTGAGATAGTGTGGTCCTTATAAATCCTGCATCAATGGTCAGGATAGCCTTCTCCATGAGAGTGAGTGAAAAGTCCTTTCAGACTGAAAGTCCCTCATCTAGCATGCTCAAAGCATCTATATTCTGAATAAATGTTATCTTTCAAAATCTTCCCCAGTGGAATTCGAATGATACAAAACTAACAAGATTGTTATGCATAAATCACATTTGAATTTATGAATTTACAGTATATACAATCATGTGTGCATATTGTGCAAATAACAGACATACTCTTAGAGATCAGAGATATTGCTAGGTAAGCATATCTCTATCACCATTTGTCTTAAAGTACCTACCTCTGTCCAGGTACTCTCTTCTCAATACTTGACCTATTTAAGTCGTCCCTTGAGTTTGGATGCTCGTGATTGTCTGAGTATCCTCTTGTCTTTGAGTACCGGCCACTGTTCGGATACTTTCTTTTCCTAACACTCGACCTGTTCGAGTTGTCCCCAAAGTATTAATACTTGTGACTGACCAAGTATCTCTTGGAGTACCTACTGTTGTCTAGGTATCCCCATATCATCAAGTACTCACCATTGTCCAGGTATTTCCTTTTCATGACACTCAGCTTGCCCGAGTTGTCCCTAAATAATAGCAGTTGTTCGAGCATTCCCTTGCTTTTGTGCACCGCCTACCCGGGTATTTTTTACACTTGGACCAGCCTGAGTGGTCCCAAATCATATCATTAAATACTTGTGTTCATTGAAGTATTCTAGTGCTTTGTACACCTACGGCTACCCAGGTGTTTCACCCCTTTTAAGTGCCTGCGGCAATCCATGTAAGCCTCATACCACATTCAAGTTTATAATACCAGGAGATGAAAGACCTTCATGAATATTCGGGGCACGTCCTCAATATTCCCCATTACTAGGAGGTGAGAAACCTTCACGAATATGCAGGGCACGCCCTCAATATTCTCATTACCAGGAGGTGAGAGACCTTCATGAATATGCGAGGCACGTCCTCGATATTCCCAATTACCAGGAGGTGAGAGACCTTCATGAATATGCGAGGCACGTCCTCGATATTCCCCATTACCAGAAGGTGAGAGACCTTCACGAATATCTCAGGTACGCCCTCGATATTCCAACTACCAGGAGGTGAGAAACCTTCATGAATATCTCAAGTACGTCCTTGATATTCCCAACTACTAGGAGGTGAGAGACCTTCACGAACATCTCAGGTACGTCATCAATATCCCCATACCAGGAGGTGGGAGACCTTCACGAATATGCGAGGTATGTCCTCGATATTCGCCAATTGCCAGGAGGTGGGAGACCTTCATGAATCTGCGAGGTACATCCTCGATATTCCCAATTATTAAAAGGTGAGGGACCTTAATGAATATCCCAGGTACTCCTTCGATACCTGCAAGCAATCAGGTACTCCTTCAACGTTTGCGAAAATCCAGGCACCCTCCAAGAGTTTGTACTTGCAACCATCCAAGTACCCCTTCGACGCCTGCAAAGGCCCAAATATCCTTCAGGTTAGTACTTGTGAATATCCAGGTACTCTTTGATATGCCTGTGAATGTCCAGGTATCTTCCAGAATCAATGCTCTGAGAAAGGTCGGTGCATCCTCCCGAAAAAGGTCGGGTTCCAACTAGTGTCTTCAACAGATGTCAGACACCCCACAAATCGATGCCCTGAGAAAGGTCGGTGCATCCTCCTGAGAAAGGTCGGGTTCCAACTGGTGTCTTCGACAAAAGTCAGACACCCCACAAATTGATGCCCTGAGAAAGGTCAGCGCATCCCCCCGAGAAAGGTCGGGTTCCTACCAGTGTCTTCGATAGAAGTTAGACACCCCACGAATACGATGCCCTGAGAAAGGTCGGTGCATCTCCCAAGAAAGGTCGGTAAAAAGGTTCGGGTCCTAAACAAACCAACTTATTCGATCGAAGAATGGTTCGGGTTAGGAACAATCTCCCGTCAAGGCACGAAGAAGGTTCGGGTCCTAGACAAACCATTGATTGTTTTAACCGAGAGAATGTCGGTGCATCTCCCGTCAAGGCGACCAAAGAATGATTCGGTCCTGGAAAAACATTTTACCGTCACGGCGACTGAAGAAAGGTTTGGGTCCTAGGCAAATCACTTATTGCTCTAACAGGCGATCGAAGAAAGGTTCGGGTCCTAGACAAATTATTAATTGTTTTAACAGGTAATCGAAGAATGGTTCGAGTCTTGGAAAAGCAACCTCCTCATATCACCAGGTAAGATGACGCCTTGATACTGGCCAAATTCGGGGTTCACACCCTATCTCACTCACTCCCGATAAGTAACTACAGGTATCTTTTGATCTGTCTTAGCATATGTAAAGTTATATTGCTCTTTTTCCTACATAGAATAATAAGTCCCCAATAAAATATAATCTGCTACGCATGCATGGATAAAATTGAGGCATCAGTCTGTCTTTGAATGCAACCTCTACAAGCTCACCTTCAAAGAGGGGCAGCTGTTGACACCTCAATTTTAAATTTTTATTTTATTTTAGTTTTTAATTAATTTTTAATTTATTTTCGGAATAATAGATAATAAAAAAAAAAAAAAACAAAAAAAACAAAACAAAAAAAAAAAGTAGCCCATTGGGGTTGGGCTCGAAGGCCTAGCCCCTCCCCTCTTTTTCTCTCTCGCGAGCCCGGCCCCCCCTCTCTTCTTCTTCCTCCTGTCTTTTTCTTCCTCAGTCGCCTGCAACTCACTCGCGTGAGGGAGGCCGACGCGCAAAGGACGGCTTATGGCCAAGGAGTGTAGGGTGACGTCGGCCGGAGGGGATAAGATTGCAGGCACCATTAATGTTGAGCGAGCTTCGCTGGAAAGCTCGATGGGACACCGGTTCAGCCGAGCGGAACCGGTGGGCAAGCCGGATGCCGGCGGCCGAGGCCCTTCATCGACCGGATTTCCTTCGCCTATAAATAGGTGGCCGCAAGCATCGTCGGAGGTGTGGCGAGCTCGGAGATCCTTCACTGAGAGACATCGGGAAGGATCGAAAGGTGAGCACAGGAGAGAACTTGAGTTGCGATCTCAGCCCACCCTCCACCGAGAGACTTCGGGGAAGGCCGGCAGCGAGCAACTTCGAGAAGGTCAGATCCGGCCGGTGGAGGCTCGGATCTGGCCTAAGTGAGAGAAAATCGAGGCCGAGGAAGGTCCGGCCGAGATCTACGCCTCAAATATGGTTCTTTTTTGCTGTTGTTGTTGCCACCGAACGATGTTCACCTCGACCAAGTCCCGACGCCGTTAAGGCTTGTTGTCATGCCCCCTCGCGAAGCCGTTGCTGTGATCGATCCGCCGACGCCGCGCCGATCGGGAAGCCGGTTGCCACCATTGTTACGTCTCGCCGTCACCCATTGTTCGCCGCGACCTCCAGGCGAACCAAAGCGTCGTCCCCGTTCGAGAGAAGGTAAAAAAAAAAAGGGTCGTCATTGTTCGTCGTAGCCATTTTCCGTCGACTTAGCCACCGTCGCCGTCGTCGTTGTCACCTTCGTCGTCGCCGTCGTAGTCGCCGTCGCCGTCGCTGCCAAGCACCTCAGTTCCCCCCTTCGGCGCCGCGGATTCGCAAACCCTAGGGTTTTGGAACCGGGTAGGGTTTCGCGAGATTTTGGGGCGGCGGGAAGCCAGGTCGCGAGGTCGGGTCGGACTCGGGTAGGGTTTCGTGGGGAGTCAGGTCGCGGAGCGGGCTATCGGGCCGGGTTGTCGGGTCGAGCCGGGTGTCCCCGAAAGCCCGGCCACGACACCGTTTCAGTAAATAAAAAAATAAAAAAAAAAAGGCGAAAAAATCCATTCATTCGGATCGCCGGCCCGGTCGAACCTAATCCGTGGATCCGACCGGGTCGCTTTTTATTTTTAAATAAAATAATATTTTAAATAAATAAATAATAAAATATTTTATTTTCCGAAAAATAAAAAAAAAAAAAAATATTTTATTTAAAAATTGTTTTATTTTCCAAAAAAATCGAGAAAAATAAAAATTTTTTATTTTCCAAAAATATTAAAAAATATTTAAAAAATATTTTATTTTCCTAAAAAAATCAAAAAATAAAAAATATTTCATATTTTCCAAAAAATAAAAAAAATCAAAAAAAATTCTAAATTTTCATGAAAAAGCCAAAAAAATTCAAAAAAAGCCAAAAGACTTGTATTTTAAAAAAAATACCAAAAAAATCCCAAAAAATCCCTTTTGTGTCCAAAAAATTAGAAAATGACTAAAAAAAATGATTTTCCTCCCAAAAATGCATGGAAAATCCCTCGAACATCCAAAAAACCTCGGGGTTTAAACAAGATTAGGTATCGAAAGGGCATTAGTGATTAACTAGTGTAATCAAGTCTCGATCCTAATTTCTCCGGTTGCACATGAGTGAGTATTTCTCCCGATACTTCACTTGGGTTTCTAATCAACCCACCCAAAATCGATTAGTGGCGACTCCATTTTAAAAATTGATTTACAGGTTAAAAATTTAGACTATTAAAGTCGTGAATTAGTGGACTTGGGAGAGTCTCGAGCATAACTAATTTCAGCCATTAGCCTCCTTAGCCATTAGCCTCCGAAAGTTAGGCTCTTGTGACCAAAATAATCTAGCAAATAAAGACATGGATTGATCCATTGTAAATTGCAATTAACGATCACAATTTGCAATATTTGTCAAATCTTTGATGTTTTGTACTGAACTTAAAGCTCCCTAAATGAGTGATACCTAATGCTGAATCACAGTTGCACAAATGATTTCCGTGGACATGAGAGTAAATGTACCAAATATATCGTCGTTGAATTTAATTGCAAGGACTAGGTGATCATTTCCAATCAATTGTAAATAACAATTTCTTCATGAAGTGTATATAAACTAAACGGGAAAAGACTTACATGAGTTGTTAGACCTATGATGCCTGTTCACAATCTTGAAATTCTACGAGCTACGGGGGGGGGGGGCTATATTGTCTCAAATTAGATTGTTCCATCGTTTGGCTTGTATGATGAGACATTTATTTTGACGAAATATGTTTTTGAGTTTGAATTCATGAAGAAAGCCCAATCAAAGTAAAATTCCAAATCCAGATAGGATTTGTGGTTTGATGCCTGAAACAGCAAAAAATTGTTAAAATGGCTTGAATAGAATTCTTACTGAGTTGGCTGAAAAGGGTTGTGCTTGCGTGTTTTTCCGTAACAATAAATACCTAAGCAAAAGAGAACCAAAGATGGTGTAGTTTGAGGTGATCCGCATAACGCATGGGTATTTATGGGTTTTACTTAGCCATGTGACCATGGCAGGCGAAGTTGGCAAAAGAGAGGTCACATCGGCATAATTCCTTTTGAACATAATAAGATGTTATTGTGATCTAGCTTCTTCTTTTTTTTTTTTTCTTAATTCGCCATCTTAATTTGTAATTTTTGCGTCTTGGCTTCTGCTTTTCAGGTTTTTTGATAGCACGAGGTTATATTTCAGAGACTGAGTCCAGTGATGGTTGTATGTTGGGGAGGTTCGAATCGCCACTTGTCCTGAGTGACATTCTTTTTTTTTTGAGGAAAAAATATTTAATGCAATGTAACATTGCGCCCGGTTCAAAAGGTCGCTTTCCGATGCCCGATGTCACGTGGTTGTTATGAGCAGGTGATAAAATCTAGCCCAACTTTTTAAAGTCTGTATTGACTGCTGTCTGGACCAGAGACTCCCCATGTTATGACATTAAGTAGACATCTTTGGTTAAGAGAGATATCGGGGCGCGTGTGTATGTTGACATTGTTTTTGTCAAGGTGTGAATTATTTATGTTGACCTCGGGGCTCTAACAGCAGCTGCCCCAAGCAAGTGGATTCCCCGCGTCCCCCGGTGCTCATTAAAAGAAGTTCAATCTTTTCTTTTTTAAATATGACACCTACGGCTGGAACTTTGGCTCCGTCCAAAAGTCGATACATAAAAAGAGAAGATCCGTGAGGCCAGAGAATAACTTCAGTTTCGTCAACGACGTGAAAAATACTTCGCTGCTTCAAATTTTCCCATACGGCACGGCAATGAATCTTCCATGGATACCCAACGCCCTTGAATATTCCCTGGCATGACCATTCCTTTTAAGTAAACAGTAAACACGCAGACTGTATTATTCTAAGTCGAATCTCCTAACTTGGTATGACTTGGCTTCACAAGTTCCCCTACAGTTGTTAATGACGATCCCCCTGCTCTTTGCCAAATCTAGTTTCATTACTTACAAGCATTCAATCACCAGTTCATTAAACTCAATTACTTGAATATCTATGACTGCATTCCTTTAGCAGAAAATAAGTGATTTGTGAAACATTTTCCAAAAAATAATCATTTATATCATCTAGAAAAATAAATGAATGAACAAATTTTTCATCGCCTATGAGAATAGGCAGGTATAGATTATTATCGATGATGAAAATATTTTACATTAACCAGATTTTCCTAAACAATATAAACAATCGTTTTTTTTTTTTTTGGAATATGTTTTCCAAATTAGGGGCAAGCATCGGTCGAGGATCAACCCTGGACCGACCCTGGACCGACCCAACCCTGTTAGTCCTAGTCCGATTTCCAGGGACACTAGATCGGTCCTCAGTCCTGGGACCTGTGGAACCTGTATTGTGCGGGTTAGTTCTTGATCTTGAGAGTTTAGGGTTGATTCAACTCGGACTAACTCTATACATGACATAATATATTATATATCTAACTTATAATGTATTATATGCTTTTATATATTCTAAATATCAGTGCCTCCTCCTCTATTCTTTTCAAGTTTGTCGTGTAAATTAGAAAGTAAAAAAAAAAAAAACCTACTTCACTTGCCTCGGTCTCGCTCGCATCTATTCACTTGCCTCGCTGCTCACCTTTGTTCTCTAATCTCGCATGTTCGTTTATTATAGTTTGTTGCTTTTAGCAACTGTAAATTTATGTTGTTACTTTATCTTATATTTATACTTGATATGCATTGGTGTTCATAGTTTGGTTGCTCAACATCGCATTATTGATGAATGTGCAATTTGAAATAATATGTTTGTTCTTTTAAAGAATACAAAGAATGAAAAAAATCGGTTGGTCTCAGATTAATTTTGGAACCAGACCAAACCCATAGGGTTAGTCCGATCCTTGGTCCTAGGCTCAATAGATTCGGTCATCGATCAAAAAAATTGGGGACCAACACTATGTGGATTGGGTTGGTCCCTAGGTTAGGTGTTGGATCGGCCCAACCCATATCATGCTCACCTCTATTCCAAATCACTAATTTTTCGCAAAATGGACGCACCTTGAAAGACTACAAGAGACTAATCATTTGAGCACATGATTCCCAAACTATTCATATCCAAAAAAGAATTCATTTAATGTTGTTCTAAGCCACAAATAACTCATGAATAGAAGTGGTTGTCAATATTATGACAAAGATTAAAGATAGTATTAAAGAAGAAAATTTACCAACAAACACATTGCCCAAGATATATGGATGGTTTTTTTTTTTTTTTTCGGTTCCAAGATATATGGATGGTGAATGTTCTTGCCACACATACAGGAAAAGATAATTTGGATTTTTAAAGAAAAAAAAGATCAACTCTTTTCTCCCAACTGTTAAGTCTATCAATAACATTTAGTCGATATACTTTATTTAGGAAGGGATGAATGCAATATGCTTAAGTTAATCATGTCGGTTATGCTATTGAGACACTAATCCATAATTGCAACACTTAGGACATGGCGAAGAGACGTGAAATAATGTTGAGCCATTAATAACCTATAATTACAACAAGATATAATAATTATCTAGAGGTGTCAATGGTTATGTTCAGTTCCGTTTTTCAAGAAAACCAAACCAACCAAACCGATAGGGCGAGTAGCTTAACCGAATGGAATTGAGACTACACCCAGTTCCTTTCTATTCGGTTTTTTGGTTTTCCTTTTTTTTCTTTGGGGGTTTAGTATTTTATGAGAATCTCGGTTTGGATTGGTTAACAGAACCGAACCAATATAACTTGAACTGGAAAAAAGAATAGTTATTTTCCCATTATCCGAACCGAAAATCAAACCGAACTGAAAATTTACGAAATTTCGATTCGATTTGATTCGATTTCAATCTCAATTCAGTTTCAATTTCAATTCAATTTTTCATTTCAATTCTGATACCCTTAATACTTAATCAACGCAAAAGTAACACAAGAGATAACTAAGTAAATGAAATGGTCCATCGTTAAAAAGGAGGTAGAGACAAAACAATTATATACTTATTTCGTAGATAGAACTTCTTTTATCTTGTTTTATATCAATATTTTGTATCCGCCACACTCACAATGTCCACGTTAACCCCTCAAGAACATAATATAATCTCTGAACCTGTTTTGTACGGTTCTTTCTTTATTAAGGGCATTTATTTCACAAAAAATAAATAATTTAAAAATTATTTTTCTAAAAATGATGGATTGTATTATTTACGAAAATTAATGAATGAAAAATATTTTCATTGTTCAAGAAAATATTTAAACATAAATTAGTGAAATATTTTTTATCGAGTAATTATTTCAAGCGAGACAAACAATTATTTTTAGAAAAATATTTTTTAAATCATTTATTTTTTCGTGAAACAAGCACACCTAAAAGCATTTGAACAATGGTCTACTCTTATTGGCCGTCACAAGTCTGAATTCTTCAGTCACGACACTAGAGGCTCCAATAATGTAGTCAACTTCAGTAATGAAAGAGGCGCACTAATATATAACAGAACAAAAGGAAAGAGGAAATCTGGATAGCTAGTACTTGGCACGAACGAACAGCACATCAATGATGCAATCACACAATTCCACATACTAGGACATATGAACAGTGAGCACATGCGGAATAGACATAATCCGTAACTCGACACATTGGTATGAACACAACACAGTGAGCACGTCAGCAACTCAACACATTTGAAATGGACATACAACCAATGAACCAATCAGCAACACGGCGCGCTTAAAATGAATGTGCATA
Source organism: Eucalyptus fibrosa (assembly GCA_017140475.1). Taxonomy (NCBI): domain Eukaryota; kingdom Viridiplantae; phylum Streptophyta; class Magnoliopsida; order Myrtales; family Myrtaceae; genus Eucalyptus; species Eucalyptus fibrosa. Next base: position 53,332,499 of record CM029507.1, on the reverse strand, counting down.
TGATGACAAGAGCAGCAACTCAATGCTCTTGCAGCATGCACTCGGTAATCAAGATAGTAGCATTCGTTCAATGCACTTGCAATTTCAACACGTACAGAGAACTAACCAGCAATATTCTCATTAGAAGTGTGCGATTCGGCAAAACAAACATGGATCGACATATTGTGAAGCCTAAGAAGTAAACGTGCACGGATAAATTCATCTTCGTTCAAGTGGCCCTTGGTCAATCCGATTCATCTCATGTGCACACTGGATGTGCATCTAATTCGAGAATTTCCAGAACAAATCCTGAATTGAATAGCTACTAAATTTTGAAATGAAAGGAAACGAAACACAGGCAAAGTCTATATGATGAAAATAATGAATCAAATGAATAGCTACTAAATTTTGAAATGAAAAGAAACGAAACAAAGGCAAAGTCTGTATGATTAAAATAATGAATCAATCGATCAAAGGAAAGCTCTCAGTCAGAATCTGAACTGAAAGACACAATGATTTACTTCAGGAATTTTATCAAACAGGTGGTAGACATTTCGGCCAAAGGATATAGATGCAGAAATAACAGAGAGGTCGTATCCGGACTTATAGAATAGTCTCGAACGCAACTGGATTTCATACTGGTGAAATCGAGTACTCGGTCCCTACCTTCAGCTGAAACAGAGTATGCGGATTTACCTTGAGGAAGAGTAATAGCCGACCGCGATTGGTGATCCAATCAAAGGAGTGAAGCTTCAAGAGTTGTAGCACAAAAGACTGGAACTGGCCAAAAGAGGGAGAAGGAGAATCCAGCCCTTTGATGACGTTGGCCAGAAAATAGGGAAGCTGGTGACGTTGGGGAAGTGGCCTGCAACCACAATCGGTGACAGACGGGGGTAAGGATGCATAGAGGAAATCGAGAGAGAATCACAACTAAACATGAGAATTCCTTCCCTCTACTCTCTGCTTTATTCTCTGCGGTTCAAATGCGAAGAGACTACGGTGGTCGGCGATCGGAGACGAGTGCCGGCTACCGGTGGAGTGGAGGTGGCCGAGTATGAAGAGAGAATGGCGACCTAGAAGCTCCTGGAAATTGATGATGCGAGAAAGAATTTGCTGAGTTCTGCCTACGTGCGTTCTCTCTGTTCTATTCTACCCCGCCGATTGCATATATGTATAAGATGTGTACACGTGGACGCGACGCTGCAGTGAGATGGGCCGAAATTTTATTTAGTATTTTTTTATTATTTTCATATAATTCTTATTTTTACAAAAATTCATGTTTGATTTGCCGAATAAAATTCAGATGTCAACAAAAGAATGACTTTTATTTGTTCTCAAATGAAAAATTTATGAGAAAACTATTTTCGTATTGGCAGGAGGAGAGATTCATTCAATTGGAGATAATGAAGCATCATGGGTGACAAGCAATGTCAAGTACTCATTGGTTTATTACTGGTGCAAAGGTGCTCTATTGTAGTTGAGTAAACTAGCAAAATAGAACTTGTAAACATTCTAGTGTAGATTGAACCTTCTTTGCCACTTTTAAGATTAAGGTGTAAATATGCTCAACAGCTATATAGTCTCTATCATCTACAGATACAGATTGGTTGTAACCACTAATTTCAATACGGCCCCCTAGGATCATCCCGATGCACAAGCACCCAGGCAGCCCGGAGGTCCTCATCATCCTCCGATGTTAGGTATATGCTGGGCTCATCTCGTCATCAGTAAACATCATTTGCTTGAAGAACCTCATCAGAGGGGATAGCATGATTTTCCTTCGGGGGCTATTGCACCTCCAATTGAATGCCGGCACATGTCCAGCTCTTGCCACGGTCAGCTTCAGCAGTCCGAGGCTTGGGCTTCCAATCGGACTTTGCTCTATTCGCTGATGATCTACCTTCTGGCTAAGTGGCTAATTTCATTTTAGAAGAGATATCATCCACTGAAAAAAACACCACATTTTCAAGTCTCTTCAAAAAAAGAAAAAAAAAAGGAAAATAATAATTCGGCTAATATGCTCGTCATTAATGTCTTTCTATGGATTATCCTTGTGAGGTTGTACCTAGTTTGTTTTGCATGTTGAAGTGAGTCGTTGAAGTGGAGATTGGATTATCATTGCTTTCTGACTCGTCATTCTATTTGGACCATGGAGAAAAGTGCCTCCCTCTCTTCGTCGAATTTTGAGTAGATGAATAAAAGTAGGGAAAAAGCCACCAAAAACCCCAAACTTTGCCTCGAGTGACAGATTTACCCCGAAATTTATTTTGTGACGCGAAAAACCCCGAAGTTTGCTAATTGTGACACATTTACCCCATTAAGGGTATTTTCGTCTTATTTTTTTTGTTTTTTGTTTTTTATTTTTTATTTTTTTCTTCCTCTCTCTTCCCTCCGCCGACCATGGTGGAGCCGATGGAGGGAAGCCGGCGTTCGGTGAGGGCTACCCTCGCCGGCGTCGGGCGAGGGTCGCCCTCGCCTGGGCTGGCTAGGGCCGCCCTCACCGGCGTCGGGCGAGGGAGACCCTCGACTGGGTCAGATGAGGGCCTCCCTCGCCCGACGCCAGCAAGGGGTGCCCTCGCCAGATCTGGCGAGGGGTGCTCTCGCTGGCGTCGAGCGAGGGTGCCCTCGCCAGATCTAGCAAGGGAGGCTGTGACATCTCAATTTTCCAATTCTGGTTTCAATTAAATAAGTTGGGCATTTCATCTTCGCGTCTATAGCTTTCTTCTCTGAGTTGGCCACTCACGAGATAACTAGTCTATCAGGTGAAGCCGTTAAGGAATCTAAACACAATAGACTTGAGAATTCGACCATGAATCGGCTACTCGACCGTACTAATCTGCAAGGGTCATTACAACACAGATCGATTAGAGACCGGAGATAGGTCGACTCAACAGAACCATGTAATTCAGTGTGGGTGATTCCACCTAATTGCACAATTCTTGTTGATCGACGCTAGACCGATTTCTCTATCGTTTTGGTACCCTGTGTCCGTATTTGAAACCTCGAGATTTCTACAACAATCGAGAGTCGCCAATGTGTCGAAGATGCACTTTGTGGCTTGAAAATAATCAACCACAGGTCAATTGCACAGAAAATTCCTTAAAGCTACCCGGTAGATTAGGACGCGCTAAAGTCGCGCTAGATTGAATTTAACCGTGAAATTGAACCCGATTACAGAAATTGGAAGTTCTGTCAAGTCACAATTCATTTTAGGAATATCGACTCATCTCCAGAAGATTTTTCTACAAACCGAGATTTTGGCGGAAAAGCAAAGTAATGCCGTTTTTGTTCGGGATTGTCAGAGGGCCGTTTTTAATCGAATCTTCGGGATGCAAGTTGGATCATTTGATGGGGAAATGTCATGAGAAGGCCGAGGACACATGGGTTGATTTAATTGAGCTTCAATTGGATGGAATTGAGTGAGAATCGATTGAATTTGATGCACAAATGTCTAAAATTCGTATGCCATGAGGCTAGGGACATTTTGCACCTATTAACAAGCTTGTGGAGGAAGCTTGAGGAGAGAGAGTGGCTGATGGCATGTAATGTCATGGTGGGGGGCAAAGCCAATGAGAAGATGGCAAGTGTTGAGCTCTAGAGAGCCCAAGGAGACCCCCACTCTTAAGCAGGTTCTTCTCTAAGGCTTTCTCTATTGTTGTTGAAGGAGAGAGGCTCAGCAAAAACCAGAGGAACCGAGCAGCACCAGCCCCTCCATCGTCGCACGCCCGGAAGGCCATCGTCGGCCGTTTTCCTCCTCTGTTTTCTCCTCGTTCCAGTTTCTGCTCCAGCCGACCTTTCGCCAATGATCCGAGTAAAAAGTCGACTTCCCGGTTGAATCAGCGAACGAGTCACCCATCGCCGCGAAGACGACATCCAGACCGTTCGGAGCACCTTGCCGCTCGCCGGAACGATTCTCCGGCCGTCCCGTACGGCCGCCCGAAGCCGTCGTTCGTCGGACCGTCTGGACCCGCCTGTTTCCGCCTGTTTCGGGTTTTCTTGCTGTTTCGCCCCATTCCAACCGTTCCTTTGCCCGTCCCAACCTCCAGCAAGACCCCCAAGACCCCCGGAAGCCACCAGTTGCCAACCACCTGCTTGCCGGAGCTCCGATCGGCCCGTTTTCGCCGTTGAAGTTGCTGGTTTCTTCTCTACAGTTTAGCCCAGATCAGAAGCAGAAAACCAGAAAGCCGTGAGGTCTTCGAGGTCCGTTTTAGGTGTCTTCCCGGCCTTGGTTGGTGTCGCCGCCTTGAGGTTTATCGCCCGCCTTGGCGTCGCCTTCGCCGTGGACTCGCCGGAATGTTAATCCGGTGAGTTTATCCTCTAATTCTTGCTTAGTGAGTTAATGACGCTTAAGGGGTGTTTAGATTAGTCTAATTAGGTTTATGTGATTAGATTAGATTATTTTAATGTAAATTAGATTAGTTGTATGATTAGCTTAATGGATGTTTAATCGAGCTAATTGTATGATTAAATTAGTGTAATCTTGTTTAAGCCCTCATTAATTATTTCGAATTTTTAAATATTATTTTATTAAATTATATTATTATAATATAATATTTAATTATTTAATTTTCGGAATTAAATTTAATTATTTAATAATTTCGAAAATTATGCTTAGGGATGGCCTAGTTGTTAGAATTTACGGTTGATCGCAGAAAGGTGGGTCGGTTTGTGTTAATTGTATGTTTAAATTGAGAAATTGAGTGATTGATGATTATGGTTAATTATTCCAAAAGTGTGGAATTGAGTGATATTGATGAAGTTGTGGTATTTAACTTGAAAATACCCGGTGTTGGCTTTTAGCACCGTAATTGGTTTGTATGACCAGTTTGAATCGATTGGATTGATTGATTGATTGAATTGAGATATGAGTTGGTTTATTATTGAATTATCAGCTTTGGCGAGCAATTGGTTTATACATGTATCAGCTTGTGTGAGCACTGTATGTCAGCTTATGAGAGCAATGATCGTTTATCAGCTTGTGAGAGCAACGATCTATCTATCAGCTTGTGTGAGCTACCATCTATGTATATATCAGCTTGTGCGAGCTACCATCTATATCAGCTTGTGAGAGCATTGCATCCATTTTAGCTTGCGTGAGCCGTGAATGTATTGATGGATGAATAGATGGTATGGTTTAATAGATGGTATGAATTGATAGATATGTGGATCGTATGATATCAATTGGATTGATTAAATTGATAGACCGATGGGTGTGTCGGTAGTTTCAACTTGTGAGAGCATTGTTTGAATATGAATTGTACTGATGTGCAGGAAAGGACTGAGGCGAGGTAAGTCCTCTATCCTATTTGTGTGGCTAGAGCGCCCTGAGGTGTATTTTCTCCCTAATTGAGTTTTAGAGGGTAGGACTCGCTGAGACGTAGTCTCATCCCGATTGTGGGATAATATTTCAGGTCCCTAGATGACGGTCGTGGAGGACCGGAAGTCCTGGAGTTTGGAAGGTGGAGGCTGAAGAATTGGCGAACGTGTCTGACAAGTTGGTCATAAGACAGTTCCCTAGTTGTTGAGCCTATCTATTTTGTAGACCATCCAGTGTTGTATATAAACCTATGTGTTTATATTGAAGCTTGTTTGGTTGTGATTGATTGCCTGCTTTTCTATCCCAAGTTAAATGTTGTCAGGGGATTTGTTTCGCTTCCGCATGCGTAATAAAAATGAATGGATCGGCGACGTGTCCTGGGAAGTCGCATTTCTATCGATCAGAGTGGGATGTTCGCGCGCTTGGAGGATCGAGGCGTGACAGAGGCCCCCGCCCGACGCCGACGAGGGCCGCCCTCGCCTGCGTCGGGCGAGGGGTGCCTCACCGAAGCATCGGGCGGGTGCCCTCGCCCGATCTCGTGAGGGAGGCCCTCGTCCAACGTCAACGAGGGCCGCCCTTGCCTGTGTCAGGCGAGGATGCCCTTGCCAGATCTAGCGAGGGAGGCCCTCGCTCGACGCCAACGAGGGCCGCCCTCGCTTGCGTCAGGCTAGGGGTGCCCTCGCCGGCGTCCCCCTCGCCTAACGCAGGCGAGGGCGGCCCTCGTCGGACGCCGGCCCCGCCGGCGGAGGGATGGAAGAAGAAGAAAAAAAAAAAGTAAAAAGTTTTTAAAAGTAAAAGACCAAAACGCCCTTATGATTTAAGGTAAATGTGTCACACAAATGAAAGTTTAGGATTTTTTGTGTCACAAATAAAAGTTTGAGGTAAATGTGTCACAGTTAGCAAACTTCGGGGTTTTTCACGTCACAAAATAAAGTTCGGGGTAAATCTGTCACTTGAGGCAAAGTTTGGGGTTTTTGGTGGCTTTTTCCCATAAAAGTATGTTGCTTTGTTCAATTCCTTGAGAGCTAATGTTTATCTGGAAAAAAAAAAATGTGCTCGATAAGTCAAGTGATGTAGTAATATCATCCACCAATTATAGGTGAGATTACAGTAGAATTTGGATCCTATCTACAAAAGGATAAACTAACATTTGGTTCTGCATTCATATAATGATGGCTCACGTTGTGACGTGTGTCTGACCCAATCAAAGCATTATTTAGAAATAGCGCCATCGTGTGGCACTCAATATATCAATTTAGTTGACACTATCCCTCTTTTCTACTATTATATAGTTGACACTATGATCAAGTTGAGTCTCTATCAAAATTGCTTCTAAGCCTTTACTCATAACTTATCAGCAAAATGAGCACCTCACTTTTGTCAAGCCCAAAAGCAAAAGTAAAGATCTTGAATTTGATGACTGTCCCTCTTTCCTATTGTCAAGTTCATTCCATCCCTTGACAGTTGACACCATAATCAAGTTGAGTCTTTACCAAGTTAAGTTGCTCCTAGCGCTTGCAAAAGCTGTTTGGACAACTTAATTTGCAAGCCTTTAGTCATATAACTCGTCAGCAAAATTAGTACCTCATTTTGTCAAGCCCGAAAGTCAAAGTGAAGAACTTCAATTTGATTCCCTTGTCCCTTTCTTAAGAGTTCATTCTATCCCTTGGGCAAGTTATCTTTGATGTAATTGTAGAGGCTCATGTTATATTTTTTCTCGGCTGGAGCTTGAACATGTACCTCCCGTGGTTCTGCATGAGTCAAATTTCCTTGTTCTTCACTTGGTAGTCTTGCCATTGTGTTGCTCTCCTGGTTAGAGTCTTTCAAAAACAAAGTAAGCAGAGAATGCAAAAATGGATAAGATATTCAGTTATCAAAGAGTTTTAGCCTCCGTTTTTTTTTTTTTTTTTTTTTTTTTTGGGGGGGAGGATTTCATTTGTTTCTTAGGTTCCTCCTTAAAGTAATGGTGAGCCTCTACAATTACAACAAGCAAGCATATCTTTTTTCTCCACTTTTACGGCAATTGGATTAATTGAGTGTAAAATAGCTTATCCTTGGGAGTATAGACCCGGTCCTCTCTTCTTTGAGCTCTACCTTCGTCACTTTGGTTCCCCTACATATGCCCACGGGATCGAGGGTCCTCTCTCCGGCATCGGGGAGTTCTCATGAGTCTTATCCCTCACCTCACCATTCCAACGAGCTCCCTCACTGTAACACCAGCTGAGCTTCTAGAACAACGTTCCACGGTTGCCGACACCTACTCGACCTCAGGCGATGCATAGGCTCGGACGAGTTTGGTCGAGAGGCTCTGTTTTCGGATCCTCAATTTTCGCCTGGTTCCTGAAGTTCCAGACGCTCATCCCGCGCCTCAGTGACTGCCATGGAAGCACTGGTTTAGCCTAAAACTGCCCTTGCTGAGACGGACTTGACAGATCCCTGTCTTGGCCTTTTTCCTTGATTCGAGTCTTCCGCTGGCGACTCACTTCACGGAGGTGCTGCCTTTATTCCCAATGATACTCACACATACAGTGGCAGCTCACGTGATCGTCAAATTGGCCTTCGATAGCCACGGTATTACTCTGCTCTGTTCTGCTCTGTTTCTATTTCGCTGCTCTGGTTCGCCCTGTTGTTGCGAGTATAGAACGCCCAGTTTGCCACCATCGCTGATTGCTTAAAAACTGAACATTCGCTGGGATGGAAAGCAACAGCTAAACCAAATATGGAGAGAATCAGAAGATACAAGAAAAAGAAAGCGCACACGGAAAACAGGGAGAGTGGGAGCACTTGGTGTATCAGTTCATTTCTTATAATTTCTGCAGAACCGTCACCACTTCTTGTGCACGCACACTTGGTACAGGAGAACTGGGGATGAAGAGAAGAAAACTCGGACTGAACTTTGCGATTCTCTTCGTGAATAAATGCCTTTCCTCCACCGTAAATGCTGCAGTAAGGATTACGTAAAGCCACCCGGCAAGGTTCTTAAACTTCTTCGCATGTTCTCTCAAAAAAAAAAAAAAAGAGGCGGAAGGGAAGGAAATTTTTTTCTACCGATAAGAAAAGTGATTCAGAAAATCACCTGAAAACGTAAACAGCAATTATGAAAGAGGAGATGCGAACAATCATGCCTTTTTTTCGAATCAACAGTCATTGCCCACAGTCACAAAGTGATTTTCTAGGATTAACATAAATACTAATTAACATGAAAATATAAAGATCATTTTGTCGGGATTCTTTATTTCCAAAAATTACCATCTTCAGTTTTCCAGGTGCAAAGCGCCAAGGTGCCAATCTTTGTCTATAAACAACATGCATTTTTTTCTTTTTTCTTCCATTCTGTTTTCCACCAAATTCAGGACTAATCAGAATTATTATCTATCATGATACTTACACGTTAATTTTATAGTTGAGAGGGAAAAGGATACTGACCTCCTACAACTCTGTATCTATGAGTGCGCGCGCGAGTGAGAGTGGCGAACTAGGGCCGGGCGTGGCTACATGGTGGTGGCGCCATTGCCCAACCTTCGGCAATGGCTCGACATCCGTCATCGGGCTCAAGCCGAGACACTGTAGAGAGAGGTTGGCAAGGGTCTCGCTCATGAGAGTGCTAGTATGAATAAAATAAAGGAGTTAGGGAAGAGAATAAGAACACAATATTTATAGTGGTTCGACTTAATCCAAGCCTACGTCCACTCTCCCACGATAACAGCCTTCTTGGCTGGATTCCACTATGCAATCAACAAGAGATTACAACTTCGAGTGCAAACACTTAGTAGTAGATCACACTATCTCACTAAGACACTCTTTTGGTATTTCTCTCACGATTACAAACGTTTAAGCTCTCAAGAGACAAGTATATGATCGAAAGTCGCTCAGACTTTGGAATTATAAATTCTACGCTCCGTCTCTTACTTGCTCATCGGTCCATGATCTCCTTAAATACTTCTCCACTTCCAAACTACCCGTTGGACAGTATCCCGGAGAATCGTCTTCCAATATACCCATTGGACAGCTCTGTATCTAGAAGATTTGGTAATTGTTGAGTGACAAAGGTAAAATCCCAAATTGATTCCGATCGCCCATACAAACGAAATCTTGGTTTCCATAAGTAAAGCTTTTTCGTATAGAAAGTTCTTGTCTTCAATATCCAATCGTCAATCAAATAGATTGAATCAATCAAATCAATCTTGATGTGGAATCCAAACCAGATCACTAGCCGTTGTATGATTGGGCTTGAGTTACGATTCATCGAATCTGGATGTAAAGTCTGAGTCTGTAGACTTTACAATCTGAGTCTATAGACTTTACAATCTGAGTCTGTAGACTTTACAATCTGGGTCTGAACATATTTGCTTCTGAACAGATTTAGCTTTAAGGTCTTTACCCAGTTCAGCTTCAGCATAGAGTCTGTCTTCTGGTTCATCATTCACTTTCAGTCTGGAATTTGTCAGAGTTGACAGACTTCTGATGTAGAACAGACTTTGACACTAAAGTCTGGCAGTCTTGAGATTTTGACACAGAAGTCTGGAAATCTTCAAAATATACTCTGGACATATGTTACGTTCAGTCTTCTGGCCGTCTTCTGACTTTGATAATATCATTTACATGTTCTATCATCTGCATGGTCTATTACTTAACCATTAAACATGTTAGTAGCCTTTGATTTATTTTGTCATCTTCAAAACATCATAAGGGATTTCCCTAACAATCTCCCCATTTTTGATGATGACAAAACAATCTCTGAATATGCAGATTTGTAAACATACTTTTAAATCAAAGGATATCAGAAGATAGCAAATAGATTGAGCATAAGAATATATAGAAAAATAATTGCAGCTCAATATTATGCAATAAATAATATTAACCAATCAACATATATGCATATTCATATCTTCTCCCCCTTTTTGTCATAATCAAAAAGCGATAATAATGGATTCACGTAGAGAATGATAACAAATATTTTGCATGAATCACAATTTCCAAAAATCAGCTTTTATAAAGCAAGTCGAATATTAAAGATATGTAATTTAGCTCACTTCGATCATATATATCAGCAAATATCCAATAAAAATCACGGATGCATCATAACTTGCACGTACCATTTTTGTCATAATAAAATGATAATATCAATAAAAGATTTGTTAATGACAAAAGGTAATAAAAGATGCACTAACCGGATCTTTTGAACAAATTCTGACACATTTACCTTTCATTTCATCCATAATAAGATCACGATCAATCCAAAAAGATTTTTCCATAATTGATCAATGCTCCCCCTCAATTTGTTGCCTTTTTGAGGTGATCACGATTCTTTTCCTTTTCTTTTGGATTTGATTTCTCCCCCTGTGATCATGACAATATTTGCAAATAGAAACAATTGTCGCTTGTGCACGTTGAGCAGAATATTTTTCCAATATTTCCTTTGTAGCAACAGCATCCGCAACAATCACTTGCATTTTGAAATTTGAGGCAAAAATTTTATTTTCTTTAACCAAGCTCATCTCGAATTCAACCTGCATCAACTTAACAAACTTTTTCCACAAATAATATCCACATAATATATAATGCCATTTCTTCAAATAAATATGTTGAATAGCATATATAAAATCATAAGATATTAAAATTCAGAACTATTCAACCTTCCGTACGACACATAAGGGATTTCCTCAACAATTTGCAAAAATTTTGCATAAGGAATGGAATCTTTGAACCTCCAGAGGATAGAATAAAATCTTCATGGTTTTCTGATCGAGTTTTCCAAAATCCATATGGAAGATTCTTTTGTGACCTGCAAATTCTTATATAACAGATAATAATCTTTGCAAAAATGTCACGTAATATCTTCATTTGATTCGCGGATCAAACTTGCTAGATATAATAAATCTTCTAAGAATATAGCAAGGATATCCATGAATATGCAGTAATATCTTTAGAGATGAAAACGATTTCCTTGAGCATAAATTTCAGATATGCATTTTGCAAAAGGTAAATAAATATTTCTGTCACATGCCAAAATTGCAATATCTTATATTTATCACAAAAGATATAAAATGCACGTAGAGATTTGCAAGGCGGGATGATAAAAATATTCTTTTACCCATGGTATATGTTTGCAATATACCATTGATTAAAAAAAAAAACATTACCAATCTTCGCAGGAGATGCATTTCTGATTGCATCATGATTTGCATAGATTTGCGATCATTCATCTCTTAAAGAATTTCCTGCAATCAACTCATTTCCCTTTTTGGTATCCATTAATTTGGATCCTTCCTTGACGTTAGAGTAAAATATGAAATCTCCATAATCAAATATTCTTTCTTAATTCATAATAACAAAGTATTCGAAGAAAGAATATTATGCACAATAATATCTTGCATCATAAATTAATATCACGTAAAACAGATTTTTATTTGGCAAAATATGATAAAATCTGAGAGTATAAAATTAAACCAAATAAATTCATTTGTCTTTAAGCATGATATAAAAAATGATCACACGTATCAAATTAAATCTCGAATCACAAATCACACAATTATTTCTTCAATAAAGCAAATCAAGAAATATGATCATTATAAAATCTAAATCAATCAATGATATATCGAATTTCAAGCATAATGAGAATTATGTGCCCAAAAACATTCCTTACCAACTTCTTCTTTTCCTTTATTTTCTCGATTTCCTCATCGGATTCTGAGTCTGGTTCTGAATCAGACTTTGATTCTGAGTCTATGTCTGAGTCAGACTCAGATTCTGAATGTGCCGTCAAGCATATATTTCTTTGCACATCATCTTCTTTCATTGTTCTTTTTTGGCCATTCTGCTTGTATTTTCTTCCATTGAAATATGGTGGCCTTGTGTTGCTTTGCCCTTCCATAAGACCTGGTGTCAACATACTAGCCATAAAGAATCTTTAGCTCAAAAGTAAAAACACTTTTATAAACCGAGCACTTGGCTCTGATACCAATTGAGAGTGCTAGTATGAATATATAAAGGAGTTAGGGAAGAGAATAAGAACACAATATTTATAGTGGTTCAGCTTAATCCAAGCCTACGTCCACTCTCCCACGATAACAGCCTTCTTGGCTGGATTCCACTATGCAATCAACAAGAGATTACAACTTCGAGTGCAAACACTTAGTAGTAGATCACACTATCTCACTAAGACACTCTTTTGGTATTTCTCTCACGATTACAAACGTTTAAGCTCTCAAGAGACAAGTATATGATCGAAAGTCGCTCAGACTTTGGAATTATAAATTCTACGCTCCGTCTCTTACTTGCTCATCGGTCCATGATCTCCTTAAATACTTCTCCACTTCCAAACTACCCGTTGGACAGTATCCCGGAGAATCGTCTTCCAATATACCCATTGGATAGCTCTGTATCTAGAAGATTTGGTAGCCGTTGAGTGACAAAGGTAAAATCCCAAATTGATTCCGATCGCCCATACAAACGAAATCTTGGTTTCCATAAGTAAAGCTTCTTCGTATAGAAAGTTCTTGTCTTCAATATCCAATCGTCAATCAAATAGATTGAATCAATCAAATCAATCTTGATGTGGAATCCAAACCAGATCACTAGCCGTTGTATGATTGGGCTTGAGTTACGATTCATCGAATCTGGATGTAAAGTCTGAGTCTCTAGACTTTACAATATGAGTCTGTAGACTTTACAATATGAGTCTGTAGACTTTACAATCTGGGTCTGAACATATTTGCTTCTGAACAGATTTAGCTTTAAGGTCTTTACCCGGATTCGGCAAGATAGAGTTAAATCTTCGGTTCATCATTCACGTTCGATCTGGAATTTGTCGAGTTGATGGACTTCGATGTAGAACAGACTTTGACACTAAAGTCTGGCAATCTTGAGACTTTGACACGAAGTCTCTGAAATCTTCAAAATATACTCGGACATATGTTACGTTCAGTCTTCTGGCCGTCTTCTGACTTTGATAATATCATTTACATGTTCTATCATCTGCATGGTCTATTACTTAACCATTAAACATGTTAGTAGCCTTTGATTTATTTTGTCATCTTCAAAACATCATAAGGGATTTCCCTAACAGCTCACGACCATTGTCATCGCTTGCCGGGGGCACTTTCCTTCGGTAGTACGCATTCGTCGCTCCCTGCACGCCCTCAGTCTTGAGTATGTGTAGCGAGCCGGACAAGGTCCGGCTACCCTCAGCTATGGCGTAAGTTGCCAACATACATGCAATGATAATTTGACCATCACTTCAAACATTTCAGTTTATTCTTTGAATACAAAAGCTAGCATGAACAAGACAGACATAATTAAAAATCCATTTGATTAAAATGAGTTTAAGGATGCTATCAAGTGATCAGTACAAAAATTAAAGCCTCTGGGTTACATGGTCTAATTGAAATAATGTTTAGGAACCCAATTGATTGAAAAAAGAAAGATAATGGACGATCGGTAATCAGTAAATGTTCAGCCCCTTTCGTCTAATTATCCCAAATGCAATATCTTAAATGTGCATTTTAATGATGATGCTTAATATATGAGTTAATCTATAGTTCCTCTAAAAGGAAGAAATAGAGAGGGCTTGCGCTAATTTCCGTTCTCTCTTTTTTTTTTTTTTTGATGTATTCCAATCCATCTCTCCACTCAAAATCAATTTGCCAATTATGGGTACAAAAATTACTAAAGTTGGATTTCTAGGCGGTAGAGGTGGTTCCAAGTTGACTTTTGGCTGTCCAAGCACGATTAGCAAAGACAGGCAAGCCCGATTGAAATATTAACCATGCATTTTAAACAATGGTTGAAATGGTATACACATAAATTTTTATGTTATGTTATTACAAAAATCTCTACCATAGATCAAAAATTATATTGAAGGTTTTCCATCCACGGACAATATAAATTGATTTTTATGCGAAGCTCTCTTGCTCTACTTCTTCCTTCATTAATTTTTTTTCCTTTTCTTATAGTTTATGATTCCTTTAATCAACGCCGTTAAAACTTCTACGTGGCGACTTACGTAGATAATAAAAGGTAATCGGTAGCGATGTGGCGCCGTTTTGGCCGCAAAATTATCTGACATGGCTGAAGTTACAAGGATGAGGGCATTTACCAGTGTCTCTCTTTGTTCCTCCACAAAAATTGATTTAGGGTTTTAGGGTTAATGCCGATCGATTCTCTCTCTCAAGGAAACTCGATGCATTGCCAAAGCTCGATTTGTTCGAAGCTCGTTCACTCGCTGAAGGCTATTTGGGGCATTAGGGTTTAGTATGTTGCTCGATTCTCTCTCTATGTCAAGGAAGCTCGATTAGGCCGAGGCTCGTTTGCTTGCTCAGAGGAGATTTGCGGCTTTTTTGGGGTTTTTCTGCTACATTCGGTCAATTCTAATTCGGAAATTCTCTGAATCTGCGAAGGCAACATTTTTTCTAAGAACATGACATGTAGAACCAAATGAACAGGGATCTTTGTCGATGCAAAGATGTAACAGGACATAAGGCATGGGGGGCATTTCTTCAAGAATAGTTTACGATCGATGGAGAAGAATCAGAGATGAGAGGTGAAGCGGTTGCTGAAGCTTGATTTAACCAAAGTCATCACATCAGAGTTTCGTCTTGGAGTTCTCGCATTTCCTCTGGCAGGCTTCTCGACGAATCAACTACCATTTTCCATGTCCGTTATCATGTGTATGTTTTTCTCTTACCCTTGACCAGGAGTATTCGTTAGTTGAAGTAGATCAATTCCTGCAAGTTGCCTCTGTTATGATCGTAACAATGCTATCCAAACATTTAGAATAGCCTAAGTTGTGCTCAGAACTTGGACAATTTGTACAAGTATCAAGTTCAGCTGTTCCAAAAAGCAGGATACTTATCTCTTTGCCTGGTAAGGACTTAAGCAGGATACTGACACTCTGTTCTTCAACTTTATCTTATTGATAGAGTTCCTTGTGCTTCCTAGTGCCTCAGCTTGTATATTTTATCTTGTTACGGGATTGCTCCCTGCTTATGTGTTTTTCATTGAATAAAATCTTACTTGTCGAAGTAAAAAAGAAAAGATAATGTCTGATTACGATTCGTAATGATGAGTGACTTATCTGAATCTGATGTTGTCCAATTCTATTCTTCCTTTGATTATGTCTCGCTTTTCCCCAAACCCAATCTTTCTTCATCTTCTGGTCTCCGTGTGTGTTTACGCGCACAGTAGTGCCTTTTGACAATAACATTCTATTATTGAATCTCTTTTGCTTTGTAGTGATCTTTCATAATTGTTTGCAGATATTACCAGGGCATCCCTGAGGCTATTTCAAATTGAGAGTAAAGAGGCGAATGTGCCTACTAATCCAGAATGATATAACAAGAATAATATGAATTCTTTGTGGTTGCAGAATTCCTTCATTTTTCGAGAATAGGATTCCCGATAGCCACATCTTTTGATTCCAAAATGGTAGAATCTCAGCTGCTTGTTCTTTTTGGTTGTAATCCAAAGTACACTTTCAATGCTTTTTGACAATCGAGATGCCTTTAGATTCAACGATGAATAATTGTTCAATTGTGGCTATGATAATTGGTCATGAGCACTCATTGTATCAATGAATTGTTTGATGCTAGCTGTAGATATGGAAAATTCGAGAAAAAAAGAAACTAGTTGAATTTAATTTTTTTTTAGCACATCTTTTGAAACTTGAGATGATATTGGGTAGGGCTCAGATTCCACTGTGTTAAAATCTGAGTCCACTCACTAGGCGACGTGTCGCTCGGGCCCCACCACGCCAGAACTTCTGACACCCTCACCCTCTTGCCTGTTTCTCTTTTTCTTTCCTCTCTTCTTTTTTTCTTTATTTCTCCGCTCTTGCTCTCTCTCCCCTCTCTCTCCTCTCTTGTAGGGGTGAGCATATCGGACCGCCCAAATCGGGAACCGCCCAGATTGGATTGGATTGATCGATTTGGTCCAGTTCCCAGAAGGATCAATCCAGTTCCTGATTCCATAAAAATGGAACCAATGATCATCGGTCTAGTTCCCGGTTCTAGGGGGAACTAGACCAATAGTCCGGATTGACTATTTTTAAAATATATATATTTTAATTTATTAAAAATAGCAATAAACCTAAAAATAGTAACAACTCTAGTATTTTTTTATTTTTTATTTTTTTTACCAAGTGATTTGTTCTATGGGACTAGTCCACTTCCTAATTCTAGGACCGTCTGGTCCAATCCCTGATCCCAAAAATTAGGCACTGGTCCTCCTAGTCTAGTTCTTGGTTCTTAGGTGGAATCGGACTGGACCGGGAACCGATCATCCCTACTCTCTTGTTCATGCCTCCGACAATGCCCTTCTCTATCTCCCCTCTTTCTCTCGTTCGATGACCCACACCACATCTTCGGCCCACAACGTTCGTCACCTCCATCGTCGCTTCCGCCTAGAGGAATCAAGGACATCTACTTCCAACATCTTCTCTAGTAGAGAGAGGGGAATTTAAGACTCATAAAAGTATCCCTATCCTCATCAAGAGTATTCGGCCTAAGATCATCTGGATCTTTGTCCATGGCAGTAATTGCTCCAAGACCTGCTTATTAGCATCGATAACTCTTAAAAGACGATACTTTTTCATAGATTCTGAGTCGCCAGTTAGACCCGGAATGAAGTAAACAATCGTTGCCAAAAGCACAAAAGGGTCGCACTAGCGAAACATCGAAGTGCTCCAGTCCTAGAAACTAATACACAAAAACTTATGAATTGCTTCTGTCGTTATGGAACCCTAGTCCTCTTCTTCCCCCGTAAAAGAACCAAATGCAACACAGATACCCACCAAATTTAGAAATGCAGAAAAACAGTTTTCGAAAGGAATCATCAACCAACAATGAGAAAAATTGCGAGCAAAAAGGGGAGATTCGGAACTGGGCGTGAAACGTCAAAGCTTCATGAACCGAAAAGAACCACAGAAAACAAGAACTAAGGAAACTAGTAGTCTTTCAATCATCTTGTTTAAGAGTTCGATTGTGAATTTATGTTATTTTCTCTGGTGTCGGTCTAATGATAATCTGGAGAGGGAGAGCAGGGCATCGTTGCAGGCGTGATCGAGAGAGGAGAGAGAGGAGAGATATCAATAGCAGAGAAATAAAGGAAAGAAGATGAGAGAGAAGAGAGTGTTAGACGCAAATTGCGCAACCCCAAGATCTCCATAACCAGAACAAGAACATACATAAATGGGTAGAAAGATTAACGCACCTGGATCCATCGAACATAAAGCGGAAGCAGAAAAAGGGATTACCCACATGTAAAAGGAATCCACGCATCAAGTCCTTCTCCTCTATTGCTCTCCGTATCACTGGCTTAATGAGGCGGCCCCCCTCACGTTTAGCGTTAGGTAAACGCCCCTTAGGTGAGAATACATGTGAGAATTAGGGTTAGAAGAGAGACTTGAGCATTATTTATAGAGTTTCCAACCAGTCCCCCTCATTATGGGCCAGGCTCAACTTGGCCCACACTAGTCAGCCCATATTAGATTAATTAAGAAACCTTCTATCTCACCTTAGACCAACCCTGTTTTACGGTAACCGTAAAAACACTAAATTACAATATCAATTAATTTAGTCCACATTAGGAAAACTCTTACATTCTCCCACTTGGACTATATTAATCGAAATTGTACCGTATGTGTGCACATTTGGTCCAGAGATAATTCTTAATAGTCAATCATATTCCATAAAGTTTTAAACACCGAATCATGGCGGTAACTGCATGTATACACACAGAGCCTTCCATGGTCACAAATGTTCTCAACTTTATTGATATGGATTCAATATGGTAGTGTGTCAAATGGATAACATCTTTCATAGAGAGATCCCATTTGTCAGTCACCATTCTCTTACCTTAGGTGTCACAAAAAACTTATGCCACTAGAGAATGTTTTATGGTTCCAATGAACCCACATATGTCTTGTCCTTATGGTTAACATTTCTTTATGTATCACAAGACATATGCACAAGGCTAATAACCGAATGTCCGGATGCCCCTAGCCTTCACTCAAGGTTTATACAATCCCTTGAGACTTTATCAATATGTATTCAACATAATAACAACACATTCAAAAATATTTTATTGAATGCAAAAGTTGATACATATTAAACCGTTACAAAGTGTAACGAACACAGATGAAACCTTTATCAGAGTAAAGCCAAAATCGCTCCCACTAAACAACAGTATCCGAAGATACTCCTAGGCCCATGCTAATGACATGTCACTCAAATACACATGGACGTAGGCCTTTAGTTAGTGGATCAGCAACCACATCATCTGTGAAAATATGTTATATTAAAACGTTACCTTTTTGTACCGTTTGCTTTTAGTCAAAAATTTTGATCACCATATATTTAGACCCATTGAGACCTCTGTAGTAAATAAATAATATTACAAATTTGTTATCTCAATACAACCGTATGGATTTATGCATAAAGTTAAAACGATCAACTCCTTCATGAGGTTCTAGAGCCTAAAAGCCCAAGTAACAGCCTAAAAGAATGTTACTAATACTGCTTACATAGTTAAAGATGACATAGAACTTTATTTACTGCACTTTCTACTAACATAAATTTGTATCTTGTTATTGATATTATATTATCCTAACAGCCAGCAAAGTTTACATCTAAATACCCTATTAACTGCAATAATTGAACATGTCTATAAATTATCATATAATTTCTTGTCTTCTTTAAGTACCTTAAAACCTTATTGACAGCAACCTAGTGATCATGTCCTAGATTTGACCGATATCTGCCTAGAAGTCCCGTCACAAAGACAACATTTAGCCTAGTGCAAATTCGAGCATACATTATATTTTTAAGTGCACTGACACAAAGTACTCCCTTTAATTAGGTTTTCTCAATATCTAAATAAGGACATGTGATAGATTTAGTCAATCACCCTTAACAACAGGAGCAATTCCTGGCATGCAATGATATATATTGAATATTTCCAATATACAATCAGCAAATGTTCTCCGAGAAAATCTAATATAATATGGCAAAAAAAAATCCTTACAGACCTTAGTACAAAGGATATAAGATGTCTCAAGGTCACAACTTGTAAACAAAATTTTATATACATAAAGTATGAGAAAAAATAAATTTCCTCCCACTGACCTTGTAGTATATTGAATTACTTTGTTCCCAATTGAACAAAATAACAACACTATGAAACTTTAATAATATTGTCTGGAAACTTGCTTAAGACTATAAATAAGACTTTTTCAGTCTATACACAAGTTTACTCAAAACATTTATTGCAAAGTTCTCCAATTGCACAATATAGATTTTGTATCTATTTGGCGTAACTCCATATATAAATAAATAAACTATTAATGCCGCATTCACTCTGAAAGAATTTTTTAAAGAAATAGTTATTTCTTCACTATAAACAATCCACCCCTCTTTCAGAGTGAAAACTTTAGTTACCAATTTAGCTTTAAATTCCACAATCTTTCTTTGAAATTCTTTTAGGTTTGTACGCCAATTTGCAACTAATAAACTTGTGATCTTTAGACAAATCAGTAAGTTTCCAAACATGTTTCATAGATTGTATATCGCCTTTTATGGCATCTAATCACATA
Organism: Eucalyptus fibrosa; assembly: GCA_017140475.1. NCBI lineage: Eukaryota > Viridiplantae > Streptophyta > Magnoliopsida > Myrtales > Myrtaceae > Eucalyptus > Eucalyptus fibrosa. The sequence goes on along the minus strand of CM029507.1, from coordinate 53,312,616 downwards.
CTTAATTGTGAATAAGAAACGACATTTATATAAGTTGCTAAAACAACCATGTAGTGGATATTGTAATCATACTCTCACAAATAGACTATATAGTCTAATGGAATAACTGAACGTCTTTCCCTAACAAATCTCCTTAATAAAGCCGCAACCACTTCATTCTACACTTGAGAGGTTTAAGAAATTACATTATAAACTATATCAAGAATAGTAGTACCTTGAACCTCAACAAGTTTAGTCTATGGTACAGGAGATTCCATAATTATCTGTATAGGTAAAGACAAAAACATACTAACCTCCATCATACTGTTATCTTTAATAGTCTGAGAGTAGTCATCCTCTACAATTACGTCAATCTTTAGAAACTTTAGAGTATGTGATTCCATAATTCTTATACCTTCTTTAGGGTCATAAAATCAATACCCCTTTTGTATATGAAAAAATTGCTTTCATAATATCAGCCCACAAAAGAAAAAGCAGATAAATTAGTCTTACTAATTATACTCATCACCATGTTCAATATGGTGCATTTATGCCTTTCGGCCAAATCTCTTTGTCAGGATTTTCAGGTATAGTAATTAAATTACCACCCCAGAATCTACCAAGTATTTGACAAATGACCCTTTAAGCAATTCAATATTATCATACTTGTCAAAATACTTACCGTTACAATTAGGCCTGACAACATTCAAGACTAATTTGAACCAGTTTATTCTTTATCTCGGCCATTTTCCTTAAATAGAAAACTTTTAGAAACAACCTTTTAACCATATACGAGATGTATATGTCATTAGAACTTAAACACAATCTTTACAGATATGTCCTAATTTCAATATTAGACAAGACATAATTTCAAGCAACTAAGGCTTCCATAATCTTATAGCAGTGCAGTCCGCAGGCAAACCTCTTTTCAAATGTTCCAAAATTGAACGCTTCATGGACAGTAAGCAAATTCAATTACTTTTTTTTTTTCAAGCAACAAATCATATGTCCACAACTTAAAAATTGAAGCAGTAAAAATCTCAATAATATTGGAGTTATTAATTACAGAAAATGTGACTGAAAACTAAGCAATGTATATAATTAGCATCATGTGAGCACTATGTAACTTGACATATAAGTACACATCCAGAGAGTTACATGCATAATCATATAATCACCTTTGGGCAGAATACATGACATGCAGTTGTACACTCTCCACATGATAGCGGTTATGAGAATATATTCCAATTCTTCGTGAATTCATCACCTTTGGGCATATGAATTATTAGAATCAGTCACTCCTCCACCATACTATCATGTATCCATCTATGAACTAATACACAATCACCTCCTTTGGGAGTATAACTACACATTAGACCAGGAGACATCCCAATCAGCATATGAGACCGAAATTTCTCAAACCCAATCAAGCGTGCCACTTTGGCGGTCACTCTTCAATTGAATTCTTGAAATTATCTCATACTAGGGATATAAACTTTACTCCTCACATTCACTTTATATATGTGATTTTAACTTTAGTGATAGGGGCAGCATATCACCAAAATTACATATCATGCTAATTACATTGCTTTATTTATTAATAAAAATCTTTATATATATATATATATATAGCGAACCTGAAAGACAGATTCAATGAGATCACTGATCACAGTAACACAAGAAAATTCTCATAAAAGCAAGCATCTTGTGCACCCCGATTACTAATTACTAAAACAACATTAAAAGAATGCCGATCCAAAGGATCCCTCACAAGTTAACATCAATAGCAATACAGGGTACTCTTGATTGACAAGCTTGATAACTTATCAACTATTGCTCATGAGTTTCGTACGGCAAAATATGACTCCAAGGCCAACAACTGATTTATTAGGTAATTTTAAGTAACAAATTATCATTGCATCAACCAGTGGCCTATAATATCGAGTCAAAAAACATAACCAAATATCTAAAATTTAACAGTAGATATTATTGCTCTGTGTAAATGTTGTCATACTCCTTAGCCATAAAAAGATATTCAACTTGATAGACATTAACAAGTGACCAGATGAGTTCATGTACAATATGCAGTAACTTAATTGACATACATTACCAGTGTGTCAAGGAGTATGCTTGAGCAATGAAAGTTTCATAACCTTTACCGTTTCTCATCAGCTCAATACTAGCTCAATACATAGCTCAAATACTATCCCATACTAATTGTATCTCATTAAGCCAACTTTAGTTCACAATAAAGTTTAATTTTTATTTATGAATCACACCATTATAATGTTTATGTGATAGCAAACCTGTAACCCAACACTTATATTTCCAAAATCATAGAAAATATAAGAAAAATACGCAAAAATACACTAAAAATACACGTATTTAGGGTTCCGTATGTATTTTCACATCCATAAAACCATCAAACATATAAAATAAATATACCACAAGATAGGAAATCACCATACGAGTCCAACGCCGCCAGCCACGCGCCGATCCGACGCTCCACGCGCCCTCACGCGCCGCCTGAGTGTGCGGCATGTGGAGATCACGCGCGGCACGCATTCGACGCCCAGGCGAAGCGTGGCCATGCGTGGGGGCACGTGCGGCCTCCCTCGGCGACACGCCGCCGGCCGTCTTGCTCGTCTCATCGAGCCCAGTCCGAATTTGTGATTTAATTTTATTTTTATTGAACAAAAAATCTCGAAAATCGCAAATTAGGGCAAAATCCGTACTAATTAGGGCTAATCCGTACAAATTAGGGCAAAATCAATTGCATTCAAGTTCTAGGGTTATGGTCGCTCTGATACCATATGTTAGACGCAAATTGCGCAATCCCAAGATCTCCATAACCAGAACAAGAACATACATAATTGAGTAGAAAGATTAACGCACCTGGATCCATCAAATATAAAGCGGAAGCAGAAAAAGGGATTACCCACATGTAAAGGGGATTCACGCATCAAGTCATTCTCCTCTATTGCCCTCCGTATCATTGGCTCAATGAGGCAGCCCCCCTCATGTTTAGCGTTAGGTAAACGCCCCTTAGGTGAGGATACATGTGAGAATTAGGGTTAGAGGAGAGACTTGAGCACTATTTATAGAGTTTCCAACCAGTCCCCCTCATTACGGGCCAAGCTCAACTCGGCCCATACTAGCCAGCCCATATTAGACTAATTAAGAAACCTTCTATCTCACCTTAGACCAACCCTGTTTTACGGTAACCGTAAAAATAGTAAATTACAATATCAATTAATTTAGTCCACATTAGGAAAACTCTTACAAAGAGAAGCCAGAGGGTGAGGGTGTAAGAGGTTTTGGCGCAGTAGCACCCGAATGACACATGTTGCCCAATGAGTAGATATGGATTTTGACACGGTGGAATCCAAGCCGTACTCAATATTTTCTCGCGAAACCATTTTACTATTACTTGATGTGAAATGGTTATAAATATTGACAAGCAACACTATGAATTAAGATACATCTGTTACACAGCCATCCATAGGGTTGTATGATAATTGATCATGCGCACTCGTCATATCAATGAATTGTTTAAATCCCGTGTTTGATAGCCGGCTAAGATAAGATAAGGTCAAATATAGAGGGGATATAGCCCGGATAAAAAAATCCAAGGGGAAGGGGTGGGATAGACTCGGATAGGATTTCTCTTGTCGATCTATTATTAAAAAACCCTACATTCTCCTTTTCCTTCTCCTTTTTTAACACACATGACTCATCTCACAAAAAACACGTCTTTTTCTTGGTAGCTCTAATCCGATGAATTCAAGCACCATCTCCGGCAAGGAGCCACGACGATTCTACTTTCTTGCAAGATTTCATCTCTCCCTGTGCATTGATATTCGCACACTTTACAAGGTTTGCAATTTCCTTCCTTGGTTTAGCTTTCATAGGTGCAGTCAGTTGTGGCTCATGAAAAGGCAACTCTTTTTTCATGAAATTCTGCTTTACTATGTGCCCTACTTTTGTTTTTCCACAAATTTCATCACTTGGTCACTGTTTCTTTTCATGCCCCGTTTTTGTGAGTATGAGCTAATGTTTATCCGGAGTGAGATTCGATCAATAATGTTCCCACAGTTAAAGTGATCTATATCTTTTCACGATTATGCTTTGTGAATACCTTATCTCAGTAGGAGATATTCATTGCTTGTGTGGTATTATCTTTTACAAGTTCAATGCAGGAAAAAAAAAATGAATCATAAGCAAATGTTAAAACTGTGTTGTTGTTGGTTTATGTGTTATTGTGGTTGTATATTTGCAATTTTATTCGCACTGTGGATATCATCATTGATTTATTAGTGAATACCTGATCTCAGTAGGAGATATTCATTTCTTGTATGGTATTATTTACAAGTTCATTGTGGGAAAACATAAATAAATCAGAAGTAAATGAGGTGCTCTGGTTTTTTCCTTTTTTCACTCTTCTTTTGATAAGTAGTTATATCATTTATATGAAATGTTAGCGAATGTAGTGCGAGTGTAAAAAAATAAAAAAAATTGCGCAAACAATCTTTGTCCATCCTTGATATAAGAGTTTTAACCACTCACTCTCTTTACTAACCATCAAAACCGACGGTTGTATAAGGCCTCGTGTGGAAAATTTCTTTTACTCCACTGGTGTAAGCTGTAATTAATCCATTAATTTTTTTTTGAATTATTAGTTGGAACGGGAAATACTGCTACATGTAAAATAGGGGTGGGTGGCGCTGGAACAAGACAGGGCAGGTTCAATTAATTTCAAGATAAAAAAATTTCAATTAAATTCTTTAACAAGCATACTTATATGAACTCTTGAAAAAATTTCCAAGTTGAATAAATCATGTGGGCAAATATATATGAATTTGGAATCCTTAGATCCATTACCATAAAGTTTACTTTGGAATATTTCCACGAAAAATCGATGAGAAAAGGGTTTGAAGTATTTAAATTATATTGAAATAAATTTTGAAAATGAGAAACATTATATTACAATAATAATACAATTTATGTAAAGGAACAAGGTTAATACTAGAAATCTCCATGTTTTAGATATAGGTTCACCCTTTGGGCTAGTTCTTGAGGCGGGGCAGAGCATATTCCTTCGCCCTATAGGCGGAATAGGAAGTTTCATCCCATTCCCATTCAAATCTCTTTGGTAGGGCGAGTGACTTGCCATACTTAATGTGAATCAACAAACCAGTTCCATTTGTGGCATTTAGTCATTACTTCAAAATTAATATAGTAATCTTTTTAATGAGTGATCTATTTATCTATATGTATATGTCATTTGTTTGTATTTGCAATGGACTTTTTTACGCCTCTATAATATCTTGTAAAACGGCTACAACTATTCAAATGAATTAGCTTATGTAGATAAATGGAGCTATAGTTTAATATATAAACATTCAATTATTCCCCTCAAGTGTAAGTTGGACTTTGGCCTAAGATCAAAACATGTATATATATGGTAGCAGAGATTCTAAAAAAATTTGAACTCAAAATGTGAAATTTTGATGTCACATAAAAATTTATGGGAGCAGTGCTGCTTATTTCAAAAACTTAAACAAATGAATGAATATATTTAAATATTTTGACAACTTGTGTTCCCACATGGTAGAGATCTTTAAATTGGAGTTTATGGTTTTGATACACGTCCTCTTATTTTTTATATTTTCGCAATAAAGTTAATCTTTTAATTTTTTGGATATCTATATCCTATTTACAACTACCACCTTGTATTATGTTACTGAACAGCTAAAGAAAAAAATTGATCATTAAAAATTATATTATACGGTGAAGATATTTGTGATACTTGTAATGTGATTCTCATAAATCAAAATTAGACGAGAGTAATACATACACACACACACTATTTGGTATTTTCTCTATGTATGTATGTGTGTGTATATGGGAGTATGTGTGTGTATGTATTACTCTCGTCTAACTTTGATGAATGAGTAATTTTATTTTATTTTCTCCATCAATGTTAATTTTTTGTAATCAACAATTTAACCCTATAATTACGTAGATAATTACCTTACTAGCTTAGCTTTCAAAATGAACCTTTTCCAACACACAAGAAAATTAAAGTAGAAACATGCTTACATGCCTTTAATTGATGTAAAAAATTATAGTTGTTTTAATTCTTCATTTATTAAGTTTCCTTAAACATCTATAGGAAATTTTTATAATAAAAAAAGGTTTCAAACATGCTCTTAACATTGAAATAAATAAATGCTATTAAGATACTTCTTAATACTCGTCTATTAAAGCGAGAGCGGTGTGGCTAGTATAATGAGTCCAGGTATAAACGTGAGCCAACGGTCGGGTGACTCTTGGCACGTTTCTTTGGTCATAATTATCATTGAAAAGTAAGAAAACTTGACATAATTCTTTCTTTACATAGTATTTGTCAATAAAAAATGTTTACCTAATAGGATTACAAATCTCTGTGACATCCTTCATGTCTTTATGGGTGAGATGAGTGGATACGAATAAATCGTATTATTTCTTTTTCAATCTTTTGAAAAAAATAATTACTACAAAATAGATTTATTTATTAACAGTTTTTCAACAATGATATCGCTTTCTCACATCAAATGTAGCTAATAACTTACTTTAAGATGACTAGTGGGCAAGTAGCCTCATGTTTTGGTGCCATAGATCATTAGGTTTAGTCCTTAGTAATGAAACCAATACTTTAAGATGATTGTCCCTCTTTCTTCCTATAGAGTTCATTCTATCCATTGACAATTGACACCATAATCAAGTAAAGTTTTTACCAAGGTAAGTTGCTTCTTGGGCTTGGGAAAGCTGTTTGGGCAACTTAATTTGCAAGCTTTTAGTCGGATAATTCATCAGCAAAATGAGCACCTCACTTTTGTCAAGACCAAAAGCAAAAGTAAAGAACTTCAATTTGATGACTCCGTCTCTCTTTCTTACTATAGAGTTCATTCTATCCATTGATAGTTGACATCATGATCAAGTTGAGTCTTTACCAAGTTAATTTGCTTCTTGGGCTTCAAGCAACTTAAAATGCAAGCCTTTAGTCATATAATTCATCGGCAAAATGAGCACCTCACTTTGTCAAGCCCGAAAGCAAAAGTAAATAACTTTAATTTGATGATTCCATCCCTTTTTTTCTTACTATAGAGTTCATTCCATCCCTTGACAATTGACACTTAGATCAAGTTGCGTCTTTACCAAGTCAAGTTGCTTCCTAGGCTTACAAAAGATATTTGGACAACTCAATTTCCAAGCCTTTAGTCATATAACACATTAGCATTATCAAGCCCAAAATCAAAAATAAAGAATTGCAATTTGATGACTTTGTCTCTCTTTCTTACTATAGAGTTCATTTTATCCCTTGACAGTTCACACCATGATCATGTTGACTCTTTACCAAGTTAAGTTGCTCCTTGGGCTTGGAAAAGCTATTCCAACAACTTAATTTGCAAGTCTTTAGTCGTGTAATTCATCAACAAAATGAGGACCTCACTTTTGTCAAGCACAAAAAGAAAGTAAAGAACTTCAATTTGATGACTCTATCTCTCTTTCTTACTAAATAGTTCATTCCATCCATTGATAGTTGACATCATGATCAAGTCGAGTCTTTACCAAGTTATGTTGCTTCTTGAGCTTGCAAAAGCTATTTGGGCAACTTAATTTGCAAGCCTTTAGTCATATAACTCATTAGCAAAATGAGCAACTCACTTTTGTCAAGCCCAAAAGCAAAAGTAAAGAACTTAAATTTGATGACTTTGTCCCTCTTTCTTACTTTAGCATTCACTTCATCCCTTGACAGTTGACACCATGATCAAGTTGAGTCTTTACCAAGTTAAGTTGCTCCTTGGGCTTGGAAAAGCTATTCGGGCAACTTAGTTTGCAAGTCTTTAGTCATGTAATTCATCAGCAAAATGAGCACCTCACTCTTGTCAAGCATAAAAAAGAAAGTAAAGAATTTCAATTTGATGACTCTATCTCTATTTCTTACTATAGAGTTTGTTTCATCCCTTGACTATTGACACAATGATTTGGTTGAGTCTTTACCAAGTTAGGTTGCTTCTTGGGCTTGCGAAAGCTATTTGAGCAACTTAATTTGCAAGCAGTTAGTTGTATAACTCTTTAGAAAAATGAGCACCTCACTTTTGTCAAGCCCAAAAGCAAAAGTAAAGAACTTCAATTTGATGACCCTGCTCCTCTTTCTTACTTTAGAGTTCATTCCATTCCTTGACAGTTGACACCATGATCAAGTTGACTCTTTAACAAGTTAATTTGCTCCATGGGCTTGGAAAAGCTATTCGGGCAACTTAATTCGCAAGCCTTTAGTCGTGTAATTCATCAACAAAATGAGCACCTCACTTTTGTCAAGTATAAAAAATAAAGTAAAGAACTTCAATTTGATGACTCTATCTCTCTTTCTTACTAGAGAGTTCATTTTATCCATTGATAGTTGACACCATGATCAAGTTGAGTTTTTATAAAGTTAAGTTGCTTCTTGGGCTTGCAAAAGCTATTTGGGCTACTTAATTTGCAAGCCTTTAGTCGTATAACTCATTAGCAAAATGAACACCTCATTTTTGTCAAGCCCAAAAGCAAAAGTGAAAAGCTTCAATTTGATGACTCTATTCCTCTTGCTTACAATAGAGTTCATTCCATCCCTTGACAGACACCTTGATCAAGTCGACTCTTTACCATGTTAAATTGCTTCTTAGGCTTGGAAAAGCAATTCAATCAATTAATTTGCAAGCCTTTAGTCATATAATTCATTAGCAAAATGATCCCTTGACTTTTGTCGAGCACAAAAAAGAAAGTAAAGAACTTCAAATTGATAGCTATATCTCTCTTTCTTACTACAAAGTTCATTCCATCCTTTGATAGTTGACACCAAGATCAAATTGAGTCTTTACCAAGTTAAGTTCATTCTTGGGCTTGGGAAAGCTATTTGGACAACTTCATTTGCAAGCCTTTAGTTGTATCATTCATCAGCAAAATGAGCACTTCACTTTTGTCAAGCCCAAAAGCAAAAGTAAAAAATTTCAATTTGATGACTTTGTCCCTCTTTCTAAGTTCATTCCATCCCTTGATAGTTGAAACCATGATCAAGTTGAGTATTTACCCAGTTAAGTTGCTTCCTGCGCTTGGAAAAGCTATTTCGGCATTTGTAAGCCTTTAGTCGCATAATTCATCAGCAAAATGAGTACATCACTTTTTTCGAGCCCAAAAGCAATAGTAAAGAACTTCAATCTAATTCAAGGTTGAATCTTTATAAAGAGATAGCTTTCATGGAAAATATAGTTATACAATTGAAATTCTTCAATTCATTGTTTTTTTTTTTTTTTTTTTTTTTTTTGGTAACCGAGGACTTCACCATGGGCTCCCCATGCCCGAACGGCACTGAAGGGCCGAGCCCCTATACCTCGGGGGAGACTAATATAGGACCCAAACACCATGGCCCCCCACTTACAATGCTAGCAACTCTCGACCTCGGCGATGAATGAGAAACTCTCAACTAACACAACTACCCGTGGTTGGGTTCCAATTCACTGTTTTCATCTCTAAAATTCTCAAAAAAATACGTTTGGTGGATATTTTGGTTGGTGTGTTTCCTAAACTTTGAACCTTAAAATTGAAAACGACCAAAATTAACCTTATTTTATATAGGACACCAAAAATATTTATATAATTTTCATTCCCATTGAAAGCTCCTACTTTTTTTTTCACTCACCGAACATATTATGAAGAAAGTAGAAGATGAAACAAAAGAAAGTTTTTATTAGAACATTTTTGCAAACCAAATGCATGCTAAATATCTTGGGAGAAATTGTCCAATCAATTTTAAACATATTGTATGGATGTCGATTTAATTCTAAATAATTACTTAAAATTCTAATGTAATCATTTTAGCCAATTTTCACCAAAAATCGCTCATGTGTCGGCAAAAGGCCGGTGATTACTAGAATGCTATGTCAAAGATTTCCGATGAAGATTAATTGGAATGACTACATTAGAATCTTGGGTAAATATTTAGGGACTAAATTCGTAAAATTCAAAAATTTTATGACTAAATTAATATTTATGAAATATGTTTAGGACTGATTAGGTAATTTTCCAAATACCTTGAGAGATTTTATGATGATTTGGTTTTCAGAAAACTGGTGTCATGATATATGGGTCGAGTCAAAAGGCGGAAATGTTAATTCGACTAAGTTGGCACTCCTGTAATTACAGTTTTTCTCTTGACACGAGTCCAGGATACTTGAAATCAAGCCTCATACTCAACTATCTTTCCTTAAAAACCATCGCCTAAATATTTTATGTGCAACCAACGAAAAAATTACTTTCAAATAATTTGAAAAGTCCAAATAATTCAAGAGATTTTAAATTTATTATTTTTGGAAGAACTTACTTTAAAATTATTCGTTCCTCTACAACGATCTGCTGAATATGGTTGACACCTTAACTTTTGCCGGCAAGTCGAACATTGCTTTTACTAAATAATAATAAAAAATAAAAAATAAAATAGTTAGTGTGTATAAATCCACATTCATTACATCACTTTAGGCCTTTCGGCCCACCATTTGAGCCCATCAGATCCAACCCAGCTCATAATTCTTCAGAACTCTCCCTTTCTCCTTCTCTCTCGCTCTCTCTGTGCATGTGTGCGCCTCATTTCTTGCAGGTGCTCATGAGTGGCCGTCGGGAGAGGTAGGATCAGATAGAAGACCTGGTCATGGTGGAATCCGCAGGGGGTAGGCGAGATTGAATGCAGCCGCAGAGGAGGAGATCCAGAGGAGGAAGGAACTCCTGAGCGTGCGTCTTCTCCACAAAATTCCAGAGAATCCCTTCCCTCCGCAATGTTTATGACGTTGGTTTTTTGAGTGTCCACAGAGAGAGAGAGAGAGAGAGAGAGAGAGAGAGAGAGAGAGAGAGAGAGAGAGAGAGAGAGAGAGACGAATTTTCTCTCCACTTATTCTCTCGGACTTGGAATCACTCATGGAAACCAGTTCTCTTCCTCTCCTGACCTCCACCTTTGTCGCGCCTGGATTCCTCTACACACGCCAACAGGACCGAAGGGTCCTCTCTATGGCTTCTATATCTCACGAGCTCTCCTACCGGCGTCAGGGAGCTCTGATGATTCTTCTCCCTCACCTCACCATTCCGCTGAGCTCCCTCACTGTAACGCCAGCTGAGTTTCTAGAGCAACGTCGCCACCATTGCCAACTCCAACTCGACCTCATGCAATCGTCGGCATCAGCTCTGACGAGTTTGGCTGAGAGGCTCTGTTGCTAGCTCCTCGTTCAAGAGCTTGCTGTTCTCGTTCAAACCTTTATCCATCCATTCCCGAAATTCTTGACGCTCGTCCTGCACCTCAGTGACTGCCATGGAAGTGCGGGTTTCGCCAAAAACTGCCCTTGCAGAGACAGACTTGATAACTCCCTGTTTTGGCCTTTTTTCTTGTTTCGAGTCTTCCGCGAGCAGCTCACTTCACGGCAGTGCGCGGTTATCGCGCCTTTATCCCTGACGATACTCGCATACAGCTGTGGCCTCAAATAGTCATGGTATTACTCTGCTCCACAAGACATTTCTTTATTGGTAGATGAGTGGATATGAAAAAAAATCATATTATATATTTCTTTTCCGATCGTTTGAACAAAATAATTTTGCTAAGCAAGACATTTATTTAGCATAAACTTTTCAGACAATGATATAGCTTCGTGAAATTAACAGTTCCCATATGAAATGTAGCTAATAACTTACTTTCTACGAGAAATTTTTTTATTCCTTTAGATTAGTTTGAAATTACATAAATGTATTAATAGACACCAACATTTTTAGGAAAATGATTTTCAAATTATTCAGTTTTTACGAAACAAACAAAACCTAAAAGCATTTGAACAATGGTCTCCTCATACTGGCCATTACAACTCTGAATTCTTCAGCCTAGACAATAGAGGCTCACCAAAATGGAACAGAAAAAAATGAAAGAGGAAATCTGGACAGTAACTGCTTGGCATGAATGAACAGCACATCAACGACACAATTGAACAATTCCTCATACCAGAACATATGAACAGCAAGCATGCACAGAATAGTCATAATCCATAACATAACACATTGGTACGAACACAACAAGGTGACCACATCAACAACTCAACGGATATGAAGATTGGAACCAATCAGTAACACTGCCCACTTAAAATGAATGTGTATGTGCTCTTGCAGCATGCACCCAAGATTCAAGATATTAGCATTCATTCAATACGCTTGCAATCTCAACACGTACAGAGAACAAGCCAGCAATATTTTTTCATAATATGTTTGCAGTTGGGTACAATAAACATAGATCAACATATTGTGAAGCATAAGAAGTAAATGTGCACAGATCGATTCATTTTCGTTCAAGATCCCCTCGGTCTAAGTTCCGGAATACTTAGATATCAGATTTATCTCATGTACTCACTGTATATGCATCTAATCCGAGAATTTCAATAACAAATCCTAAAACGAATAGCTACTAACTTCTGAAATGAAAGGAAACGAAATACAAGTAAAGTCTATACAACAAAACTAATGTATCGATCAAGGAAAAGGAAGCTCTCAATCAGAATCTGAATCGAAACACACTGATCTAGTTCAGGAATTTGATCAAACAGGTGGTAGATATTTCTGTCAAAGGATCGAGATGCAGAAATAAGGAAGAGATCTTATCACAAGGAGGTAATGCAGCATGCTCAAGGTCATCAGGAAAGCCTCAAACACGACCAGATTCCACGCTGGTGGAATTGAGTACTCGGTCTTTACCTTAAGCAGAAACAGAGTATGTAGATTTACCTTGACGAAGAGTAATATCTGACCGCGATTGGAGATCAAATCAGAGGAGTGAAGCTTTAGGAGTTGTGGCACCAAACACTGGAACGGACTAAAGGAGGGAGATGGAGAATCAAGCACTTCGATGAAGTTAGCCCGAAAACGCAAGCGAAGAGAGCACTTCCTATGGCTGCGAAGCTGGTGGTGCTGGGGAAGTGGCCTGCAATGACAATCGGTGACAGAGAGAGGGGTAAGGATGCATAGAGGAAATCGATAGAGAATCACAACTGAACATAAGAATTTCTTAGCTGTACTCTCTGCTTTATTCTCTGAGGTTCAAATGCAAAGAGACTATGGTGGTCGGCGAACGAAGATGAACAGTGGCTACCCGTGGAGTGGATGTGGCCGAGTATGAAGAGGGAATGGTGACCTAGAAGTTGCTGGAAAATGACAACGCGAGAGAGAATCTGCTGAGCTCTGTGTATGTGCGTCCTCTCTCTTCTATTCCACCCCGCCAAATGCATACATGTATAAGGTACGAATGTGTGCAAGCGAGGCTACAGTGAGATGGACCAACTTTTATTTAGTATTTTTTATTTTTTTCATATACTTCTTGTTTTTACAAAAACATGCATGTTTGATTTGCCAAAGAAAATTCAGGTGTCAACAAAAGGACATTTATTTGTATTTTCATCTAATGGATAAAAAATTCGGTGTAAAATTTATGAGAAAAACCCACTATTTTTGTATTGACTAATTTAGCGAGACCGAGCCTCACGGTGGCCAAGCGAGCCCAGCTGGGCTAGACAAGGCTTGCCCAACCCTGGTGAGGCTCACTTGGCCACCAGTGAGACTCGCCCAGCCCCACTGAGGCTCAGCCTCGCCGATGGCTAGGCTTGTTGGAGGTTTGTTTGTTAAAACAAACAGAGTGTTTTCTTTGTCCAACATAGGAAAAGTGGGAGGGAGTGGGCTAATTTAAAAGTGCGGGTTTTTCTTTTTGTACTTAAAGAATGATTGGGTGGGACTAGACCCCACCATACCCGCATGCGAGTGCATGAATAATTGTGCGATTTTGGCGCGATTATTTGGCGCACTTAGCACTTTGGGCGCCGTGGTTTAATTAACACTAATCCCTTTGTTATTTATTCTAATTTTTTTATTTCTTTGTTATTAATTTTTTAGTAAACTCAAAGATTGTCTTTTATTTTGAGAATTTCGGAAATAAAATATATAAAATGAAAATTAGAAATTATATTTAAAAAAAATTAATTATAATTATTCGAATTTTGTTTGTGTCTTTTCAAGACAACCTTTGGAAAATTACTTATTCGGTTTTAACTTTTCCTGAAAGGTTGCAATTGTTCGATTTTTCGACTTCTTCCGAAGAGTCGCATTTGTTTATCCGAACAATTTTCTAAAGACGTGTTTGTTCGCAATTTTCACGAAGAGTTGCAAGACTGTTTTATATATATACTTGTCATTTTTTGGAAAAAAAAAAAGTGTGGTCATTTTTCAAGTCTTCTTTATGAAAAAACAGCAGCCAATTTTTCGATTGTTCTTAGAGAGACCCTGGAGAAATACTTAAATAGCTATTTAGTATTCTCATCCGAGACTTTGTTGTATCCTAGAGGATTTTTGCCGGTGACCATTAGCAACGTTATGGGGCAAATAAATCCTTAAAGAAAGTGATATCACACCTCAAAGTCCAAGTTGTTTTACTCGATCCGATTTCATTGTTCTACCCAATTTCGAAGCCATATTTCCAATAGGGCTTGCCTCCAGCAAGCTCGCTGGAGTCTCACCAGCCCGATCGGCGGCGGACGGGAGGCGACGCAGCAGCAAACAAGCGGTGGTGGCAGCGAATAGCGGCGGGACGGGGTAGTCGACGACAGAAAAAAGAAAAGAGAAGAAGAAGAAGAGAAAATAGAAGAAGAATAGTTGTTTTGATTCTTAGATTTGTTCCCTTAACAAGAATCAACTTTTTTTTTTTTTATTATTCTTGATTCTGTTCCAAATCTACTTCAAGGAATAAAAACTTAGAAATTTGTTTCCGGGAACAAAAAAATTTTACCAAATGTGATTCTGTACCCAAACTACTCCCAAAAACAAAGAATCAAAATTTGACACCGTTTGGCGGGTTGCCAAACAAGCCCTAAGTAAACTTTCAAAATAGAACTTACAAACATTTTAGCATAGATTGAACCTTCTTTGCCACTTTCAAGATGAGTTGTGAATATGCTCAGTAGCTACATATTCCCTATCATATACAGATTGGCTGCAACCATTAATTTCGATATGACCCTCGATAGAGTCACCCCGATGCACACACACCCAGGCGCCTCGAAGGTCCTCCTCGTCCTCCAAGGGTCAATCTGTGCTGGGTTCATCTCGTTGTCAACAAAATCATCAACTTGAAGAACCTCGACAAAGGGGACAGCATGATTTTCCTTCAGGCTATTGCACTTCCAATTGAATGCTGGTGAAGGTCCAGCACTTGCCATAGTCAGCTTTAGCAGTCTGAGCCCTGGGCTTCAAATCTTGGACTTTGCTCTGTTTGCTAATAATTTTCCTTCTGAGTTGGCGTAGGCCACCACTTCCCTTGATGATGCCCAGGTTAAGAAGCTAAAGGGGGTTCTTGGTGGCACTGGCTAAGTGGCTAATTTCATTTTTGTCGAGAATCTATCCATTAACAATCACCACCTTTTCAAGCCTCTTCAAAAAATAAAATGAAAGGAAATAATAATTCGGCTTATATGCTCATCATTAATGGTTTTCCATGGATTTTTCTTCTAAGGTTGTATTTGGTTTGCTTGTGCATTGAAGTGAGTCATTGGAGTGGAGATTTGATTATTAGTGCTTTTTGACTTGTTGTTCTGTTTGGACTATGAAGCAAAATGCCTCCCTTTCTTCATCAAATTTTGAGTAGATGAATACAA
Source organism: Eucalyptus fibrosa (assembly GCA_017140475.1). NCBI lineage: Eukaryota > Viridiplantae > Streptophyta > Magnoliopsida > Myrtales > Myrtaceae > Eucalyptus > Eucalyptus fibrosa. The sequence continues at coordinate 53,296,894 of CM029507.1, read as the reverse complement.
GTATGTTGCTTCGTCAATTCCTTGAGAGCTAATGTTCATCTTGGAAAAATACGTGCTCGATAGATCAAGTGATGTAGCAATATCATCCACCCATTATAGATGAGATTACAGTAGAATTTGGATCCTATCTACATAGGGATAAGCTAACATTCGGTGTTGCATTCTCATATAATGATGACTCACATCGTGCCGTGTGTTTGACCCAATCAAAGCATTATTTAGTAATGGCGCATCGTGCCAACTCATTCAATTCATTGACACGAACTTTTCTACGCATGACTTAATTGATGAGGATTAACATGTGAGCTAGGTAGATTCTGTTTTGCCTGGCTTTGGACTTGTTTCTTTTTTTCTAAATACACTAGAATCTTGTCACGATCACTTGTACAATGAGCTAGCAATTATGCATCCGGATCATGTGAACCTATCTCACATCCACCCTTAGATCAGTGGATTCCACATGGGGCCCAATTCATCCAACGGTACATGTGAGATGGGCTCCCATGCACCGTGTGCATGTATATTTTTTTCTTCTACAAAACTCGATGTGCCTTAAAAGTGTCAAGGTGTTGCGTATGATTATTTTTTTGACCATAAGTTCATAAAATTTCGAAGTCAAGTACTGTTTAAACCATTTTTGGATTCTTGCAACTCTCATGCCACCGGAAAGCTCCACTCACTATATAAGTATTGTTCAGTTTAGATCCTTAGGTTTTACTTTCACCATTTCCCCGAGAAGGATGCTCTTTCCGTTGAGATGAACAAGGGTGTCGGGCAAATGATATCTCATTGGAAATCTTACAATAAACTTAGGTGCTCACGAAGTTTCAGGGTGAGATGAGGTAATTCAAGGAAATGATACTAGCTTTTCAATTTCAATCTATCTGTCAATGGATATAAAAGTGTGTAAAACTCAAATGATGACGACTCACATGGCACGCTCTTGCGCAATTTCTATGCATTGATTTGCTTTTGATGTCGGTTAGCAAACCTATAATGTGAGCAGATGTCTAACTCTAGCAAATATCTAAATTTTGCATAATTAATTCTTATGAGAATTTTTATAATAAATTATTACTGATTAGAAGAAATAAATCTTGAAATAAGTTATTTAGGGACAGTTATTAAGTCAGTCTTAAATTTATCACGTGGAGGCCAATTCAAGCCTAAACTTTCTAATTTTACCAATTGAGTTACTTGACACTAGAATTTCGCAAATAATAATTAAATCACAAATTAGGGATTAAGACAAAGATATGTTATGCCCATCCCATTTAAACTTCAAAATCAATAATCCCCTGAGCTTCATCCAACGGAACAGACTTCGAGCACTCTCCCCCAGAGATACAGAGGTCATCCATCATACGCACGGAGGCTGGACGAAGTGGACCGAGTCATATCTCGTCTTCCATTTTTCTTATTCTTATCTCACACTTTATATTGACAAAGTTCTGTAATTGGCATATTTCCAATTCTATAGTTCCTAGGAATAAAGTAGTACATTTGGTATCATTTCTATCATCGGTATTCTTCTTATATAGATTGTTTTGATTATCAAAAATTTCATCCGAAGAGCATTTATAAAAAAAAAAAAAAATCAAATGCTGGAAAAGTCATTCCGTGACAAAAGTTATATTACATGATTGCACGAACTTCGTAATAAATGTTTTAAAGTAATTGTTTATGTATACCTAGATTCTATTGTGAAAGATCTATATGTAACTAATGAATGATGAAAGGTTTATGGTAGGTTTAATCCATCTATTTCTCAATTATACAAACAAAGCATTATAACTGGTACGATTCCAATTACTTTATAATTCACAAGAATCGAGCCTACATTTGGTATCATTCTCATCACTGAAATTTTGTATATATAGATTTTTTTCTATATAAATAATCGTTCATCTCTCATTCCATGATGAAAGATATATTACATGATTATGTGTATTTTGGTCATAATCGTTGAAGATAATTTTTTATATAGATCATGTCGTGACCTCCCGGCTTAATGAAACCACCTAAGGATTCGGCTAATGGATTATTAAGTCTAGGCTCTCCAAGCCCAAGCCAATTCGCAACTTAAGATTTAAGTTCTCAACATACAAATGATTTTCAATTAATAATCACCACTAATCTATTTTTGGTAATTCGATTAGAAATCCAAGTAAAGTAATGGAATGATTACTTTATTTCTACGAACCAAAGATTGTGGGTACGTGAGACTTAATTATGTTTGATTTCTCTAATATCCTTTCGATACTTTTTATCTTTTATTTCAAATATGTTTTTTAATTTACTCGGAACATATGTAGTGATCATGCAGGTGTGCAATCATTAATTAACGTATCATAAATAAAGCGTTAAATAAATTGTGAAGAACAAGGAGGAAATACTTACCTCATAGCACCAAAAGAGCTTAAAAAAAAACTTCGAAAAACTTACTTTTACATATGAGGTGATTGTGCTCGTTGAATGTTTAAGCTGAAGGACTAATCCTGAATCTAAATTATAAACAAAAAGCCTAACAATTTTTTTTTTAAAATTTATATTCCAAGATTGAGCATACTTCAGTACCGAATGTAAAAAAAAAGAAATAGTTCATGTATGCACAGATACAATTTTGAAGGATCTATAGGCTGAAATTTTAAATTGATTGAATCATTCTATAAATAGATCTTTGGTAACAAGGTAGGGAACATAACACCACATAGTAATTGTTGACACCTAAATTTTGGCTTTAAATCACTTATTACATAAGAAAAATAGGGATCCAAATTGACCCCTATATATATATTATTTTGACTTTGCATGTTTAGCATGTCCGCATCCAATGAATTTCATATGAGCTCCAAGTTGGCGCATAGATTAGCAAATGTCCTCAGAATGTGCTCGATTAGGAATCGTGCCCATGATTTGAGAAAATGGGTAAATGGATTGCAAGGGAGAAGTGAATAACCGGTCATCCGCAAGAAGGAAAAAGACCAATCAATCAGGAAATCTACCCTAGCAAATTTCAGCCAGTCAACTTTCCTCCAGCAAATTTTGGCCGACCCATGATGGAAAATCGCATGAGCAATTCATATGTTGCTCTGAATGAAGAAGGTAAATGATCCCAAAACAAATCAGCACCACAAAATATGAAATGGATTCTGACATGATTGAGGAGGCAATATTGGGAAAGAGACCGTGGCCAGTCAAGCGGAGAAATAAATGGAATATTTTTACTCGAAGAAATGGTAGGCGGGAGGCAAAATCGGCAAAAGATCGAGCGGAGTTTGGAAAGAGAAGAAGACGAAAATGATAGCGAATGAACGTGGACACATTCACGGCAGCATAGGTAAAAGCAGCAGAGGAAAGCATGGCAATTGAGAGACAAATCGGCGAAGACGGACAAAATAAAGGAAAGAAATCAAAGCGTTTGTGGAAATTCTGGGCTGCTGGAATGAAATCCTGAAGATAGCGAGAGAGGAAACTAAGGGAAACGATCAAGAAGTTTATACTCATGGAATGAGGTGGCCGTGGAATTCTAAATAATGGTGAATGAATATGGACGCATCCATGGCATCAGTACAAGGATAGATGGGATTTGACGCACCAATCAGGACTGAAATTCAGCAATCCCCACTATCAAAGGAGCAAAGGTTCGTGACTTTCCAATAATTAATGGAAATTTTTGCTATAAGAAGAGACTTCATGAGCCATTGAGAGGAGGGAAAAAAAATAGAGAGAGGTGTCCGTGTCACCATCGTGGCTTTCCTCTATGAGTCTACATTGCGGGAGCGAAGCGATTGTTTAAAAACAGAGGAGAAAATAGTGAAGATAGAAAACTGGAGAGAGAACCGTCCTCTTGATGTCCACACTCATCTTGCTTCGAATACGTTGATGACAATCATTAAGCTAAGTCGAGCATCTTTTTCTTTAATTTGATCGTGTGCGACTCCGTTTTTTTGCTATTCAAACTATTGTAATTGTATTTTCGTTTCTTGTCCAGATTAAGGTCGTCCAACACGGAAAAGAAAATCATGAGGAATGGGGTGCTCGCATCAAGAAGGAGAGAAGTATCAAAATGAAGTCTTCAAAGTCATTTTCTCCCTGCCACCGCAGGCATTGACGTCTACACTAGGATGGAATTTTTCATGATACGAGCACAACAGTAAATGCAAAGAGAACTCCATTAGCTTTCTCCCGGACCCTTGGAAAGGTCACAACAGTAATTGTTCAGACACTTTTGAGGAAATACTTTCAGTATCGCATTGGCCCCGCTATAACCAATTATAATGAAGACAAACACCTTCAAATCAAATTTATCAATCATTGATCTTATTCAGTATAATTGACTCCATCCCAAATGCCATCAGGAAAAAAAATGTTTGGTCCATAAGTGAATTTAACCATTTGATATAGCAGGGGAAGCTGTAGTATTATGAATAAAACCACGGGAAGAGAGGCCAGCAAAGTAATGGGAATGACAGCCCACTCTACTCTTTCTTCCAGCACAAGTGTGAGTGATGCAGCGAAGGCCACCAGCATGAAAGCCAGGGAGAGGAAGAGAAAACAAAGCCCCGTAATGATCTTCTTAGGCAATGCTTCAAGAAAATCTTGCGCCTCATAACGTGAAGTTAAGATGGCTAGGAATAGCAAGATGGCCATCACTGAAGAAAACAAACCTAACACATCCGAAATTGCGAAAACCAAGAAAGAGTCCTCTCCTAACAACAGTGGGACTCCAGTTTTGTCGTCATTGCCTCCAGGTACAGTGAATGCATCAGCAAACAACACTGTGGCAATTAGAGTTGAGACAAGCATACATGAATTTGCTGTGTTCTTCACCCACTTCTCCCCTTTCTCAAGCAACTCTTTGTGGTTCACCACGAAACTATTCCAATTTGTCATAGACCTGCTATTTTTTATTCTTACGTAGCCAGTTCTCCAATTAGGGATAACCCAACTTTCCACAGCCTATGCATAAATTAGGAGTTTCAATAAGTGGATAAAGTATTGAAAAATTTCAAAAAACAAATGAGGGGACATATCAAGGAGTTAAAGACTTATCCAACATTTGATGCGAAATTGCTTTATGGTCAAGTCACATGTTATATCTAGATCATGTCGAAACATAAGATAAGCACAAAAAGAGAAGAAAAAATGACTCTTACTGTACTACTTGTACCATGAAGAAAGTAATTAATATTGATAATAGATGATCAGAATTTTAGACCATACTTAAAATTTCCTTTGAGATACTTTAATGTGAGTCCAGAAGTGAAGATGGTGTAACTAGATTGAAGAGAGAAAAACATTACATTGAAGAGAAGGATATTTTGGTCAGTTAATTAAAAAAAAAAAAAGCGGAATGTCTTAACCAATATAAGAGTGGGAATAGCATGTCCCTATGATTATTATCGTTAAGTGTGGTTATCAAACAGATGAAAAGAATGATACCTTATACCATTGGAGTACTCTTTGCATTTGAAATGTTGCTCCGGCCACCTTAGTTACAGTATCATAATTAGGGAAGTACGATGCTGCTTGAGCCATCATGATCCAAGAATCTTCCTCTGTAGGCCCTAGGACTAATGACAACTCAGCGGTCGAGCTTAACTGCAAAAAGAGTCCGAGAGTCCTTGCTTGGCGATACGTCACCGCATGTACCGGCGAACTTCTACCATGAGGCCTAATTCGAATAAGCTCCGGGAAAAACTGAATACAGAGCTTCACGATTTCAGTGATTCCCTTGATCGTAGCTTGAAACAGTAAGTCCCCGTCTCCGAAAAATTTGGTGATCTCGGTATTATGCATGTTAGAGAGCGCCATGCAAACTTGTTTTGCCAACTCGACTGCCGCCATGTTTCTTAGCTTCACCTCATGAACTCTCTTGATTATAGGAACTACAAAATGTCAAAAATAAAAGAAAATGAAAATGAAAAACGAAGGGCCGGCAATTGGACCTAGAAAAATGTTCCCCCACTCTGGGTCCCAAATTCTTTTTAGACAACAAATTACATCTAACAACAGTTTACAAATTGTCATAATTTCCCATGTTTAGAGCTTGGGTTGGCGGGTGATTGGGAAAACGATCTCATTCTTTTTTATTTTTTAATCTTTTAGGAAGGCTATTTTGATTTTTTTTTTCTCCTTTTGGAATTCAGTCCTCAAATGCAAACAGTGAGTTTGTATCATGTCTGGATGAAAACAGAGTTGGATGCGAAGAAAGGAGAAGTGATTAGAGGGTAACTGAAGAGAGTGATCTTCCTTGAAGTTCCTTTTTTTTTTTGTCGTTATCTTCCTTGAAATTCAAATGAGGTTTTATGATGTTAATCATAATTAAGAGAACATAATTATAAGCATTAACCTGATAGAACAACTCTGAAAATAACCACGCTAATTACATTGTCTAGCTAGACAATATTATTCAAATATGCATAGCAGCTAGTAATTAAAGAAAATATTATTCAAATATGCATAGCAGCTAGTAATTAAAAAAATTAGATTAATCGTACAAACCTTTGTGTTGTTATATATGGTCAGCACAAGAGCAAATTTTTTCTGTCTCTAACAAAATCAAAACTTCCATCACACAGGTGCGTGATATTTGACTTTACTTGTTACACCTAAATGGCAGCGAGTGGAGTTGAATCTATCATCTAATAACTTTCAATTTGATAAAAATACACAACAACACTGTTCTGTTTCCCTTTTTGTTCTTTGACACAAATAGAAGAATTAGGGACAAGGCTAAAGGGTATTTTGGGGGCATACAAAAGTTGGGTGAAGATGACAAGTATAACTATGGGCAAAAGTTGTGAATAAGTTTTGGAAACTATAGGATCTTTCTGTAAGCGGTTAGGTGGTGTTTGGGCTAATTTTCGCATACTTCGAGCGGTCCACCTTTTCAGGTAATCTTAAGAGTGCATTCTTCCTATATTGGCCTAATATATCCGGGGTCTTATTTGCTGGAGTGCTTCCAACAAATCTAAAATATACGATTATAAGAAGAGAAGAAAACTCCTTTATTATATAATAAATAGCTTGTTGGTATAGGATATATCACCTGGGGTGGAATTCTAGGATGCACGATTTTGTTGGGACCCACAAAATTCGCTCCACTGAAATATTCTTCTATTACGAGCCTTCCCAAACAAATTGTTTTGATTTTTACTACCTGTGGGAAAGTGAGACTCCATTGATGCCAACGCGTCCAATATAGACTCGCCTCCATGTCGTGTGCTTTTCATGGTAATGAATTGAGGGCATTGATTAACTAGATAAAGGGCGATATCTATCCGAATTCGCCAGCAAAGTTGATCAAGAATATTAATTAAGTCTAAAATGAAGGGGAAAACAGTTGGCATTGAGATAAAAAGTGATGGTGATCTGACCATGATGACCAGCGTAGGTGAGATCGATCAAGGTGACAACCCCAAAGGGACCGTCGGAAGGTTGAGTTCGCCCATAGATTAATGTACTTTCCGCCAGGAACCAGGCAATCTCCTTATACATAGAACCTTCCAGAGCAGATATTTCTGAAGGAACGCGTCCCTCATTATCTGCAATTTCGATCAACTTAGGATTACTTCTAACTAATGCCTTGATCATCCTTATCCTTCCACACAGGACAGCATTGTGGAGGGCTGTGCGGCCATCACAATCAACCATTTCAAGCACTCCTAAATTCAGAGACAAGAGCTCAATCAGGTTCTCCAAAAATTGGTCCTGTGCACTCAAAGCAGCTATGTGAAGCACTGTTTCTGATCTGCTTGTCATTTTGGCCGTCTTTGAAGCAGGATATTGGTGGAAGAAGCTTCTAGCAATTTGCCAATCGCCCCTGATTGCAGCTCGCAACAAATGTTGATAATGCACTTCCTCTTCGGAATTTTTTGCAATAGCTACAAACTTTTCAGATCATTCAGTTAATACTTTTATCCTTGCTGACATTGAGAAATGTCCCAGAAAAGAACAATTTCATGAAGATTCACCTCAGATATTAACTTCATACTGAAAATAACTTGAGGGATAACGCACCTGGAGCACCTCTGGATTGAGAAGAAGCTGATCCAACGCTTCCACAAACATTTTCAATATCTGCAAGAGAAAGAGTGAGCACTTACTCCTTCGCATACTTCTCTTTTTCCCCTTAGCATTATCTTTGTTTGGTGATGAAGAAAATAAATAGAACCATGGGAAAATACAAGTTCCAGCATATTTGGGACTCTATCGAAATACCATATTTTTTCTCGGTTTGAACTTGAACATGTACCTACTACTGATTCTGCCTGAGTCGAATTTCCTTGTTCTTCACTTGGTTGCATCGGCATTGGATTGCTCTCCTAGTTACAGTCTTTCAACAACAAAGTAAACCGAGAATGCAATAGAGGCTTTCGACTTTCCTAGAAAATTGAAGCTCAAGATGTCAATCGGCTTAAATTGCAGGGCTGTTATACGATGTGGTTCTCGTTGATGAAAAGCCTATCAGCGATGGAAAAATATCTCTTGTTACACGAAGATTAATTTAGGTTAAATATGGCTCAAATTTATAAATTTTAGATTTTTTTTATAGTATTAAAAAATAAAAAAATAGAGAAATTATCAAAGTTCTTTCAAGCTTGCCTCTCTCTCCTCCCTCCGTTTCCACTGCTGACCGAAGTTGACTGTGCTCGGCAACGATTCTCTCACAATGGATGGGACCCACATAAAAATGAATAGCAACTATATATTTTAAACTAACTTTTTGATTAAAATGTTTTACTATAATATTCAAAAAAGGGGATTCGAACCGTTGATCCAGCCGACCCAATAACCCGATCCGCCAACCGGGATCCGCTTCACATTAAAAACTAATTTTTAAAATCTTTTTTTATTTCATTATTTTAGTTCTTTTTTATTCTTTTATTTTTCTGTTTTCTCTTCTTCTCCCTGTTCTCTCCTTCCCGAAGCACGCCTCCCTCTTGCGCTCTTCTTCACCGAAGCTCCTCACCCGAACCGACGCCACCTAGACAAGCCCTCGCGGCGCTCAGGACACCGCGAAGCTATCACCCAGCGTTGTCCGCTCCGAACGCCACTCGTCGGCCGACCTCCCTGCCGCCGGCCGAGAGCCACACCACGGCCAAACACCGAACAAACTACGGCGACGATGGAAACATGGCGAACGACTACACGGCTTACACCCAACGTCGCCCAACACCACTGGAACATTCCCATGGATCACGGCGTGCACGGACGACTCGATTTCGGACAAAAACGGGAGGATGAAAACTAGATCTCGCTTGAGCATTTCGTCGAACGGGTGAAGGGCGCTCGCGAATCATGAGGTTTCCGGCTCAACTTCAAACGGGATTCTCGACAGAACTCTCGACAAACAGACAACGATACACAGAGTTTCTGGACAAAGGATGGTCGTGGCTGGAGCTCGTGTGAGCTGGACGACCGCGAGATCCGCCCCGGCACGGCCGAAAACAGGGCCAAAATAGGGTCGAGGCTTACCGGAGCTTCGGCGTGGGAAAGGAGGCACGGCAGCGGGTAGTCGGCAGCGATTCAGGCGCGGTGGCCGGCGGTCTCTCCCTCCGACTCTCTTCACTCGCTCTCACTCGCGGCTTTCTCGTCGGATCTCTCCCTCTCTCTCTGGATTTTTCAGCCGAAGAGCCCCGCCTCTCGGTCCAACCTCTCCTCCCTTTTAAACAGCGTCGCCAGCTGCAGGCCGGTCGTACCGCGCGACATTTTTCCGCTGCCCGTCCGTATCGTCCGCTGTCCTTATCGTACTTTGTCGTTTGTTTATCCCCTGCTCCAATTTTTCTTGCACCATCCCCTTATTTCTAAACAACATACGATAATAAGATTTTTAGTAAGTGCACTAACATTGTCACATTTCTTTAGATAAGCTGGTTTTTATAAAATGACACATATTCAATTTTTATTTTTAGCATGTAGATATATTTCATAAACAGGTTATGCTCCTATTCTGAGATTATTTGTATAAAAAAAGACTAACACTGACCGTGTATGTAATATGTATCCTCTTCAAGGATGCTGCCAAAGTTTCTACGCCCACGATGATGTCACATTCTTGCGTCATCTCCAAGTTTGTATGATGTCATTGCTTACATCCTCAAGAGGAAAGTCTGGGTGGCGTCCTGACATGGATTATGATGCTTGCTAGGTGTCTCAGCATGAAAGGATCGAAGAGATAGAGACAGGACATATGCAAGGAAGGCCGCCGCCGCCACCAGGTATAGGGGTAATGCCCCTATACCCGCACCGGACTCATTAGGCAGGTTGATCCTGCGGGTCCTAATATCCGAAGAGAGTGGCCCGTGGCCTCCAACCCGGCCCTCACCGGGTGCCGCCCCCTATGCACGGCTGTTAACCGGCATTGTGGCGGGAGGGGCAGTGGGGTGTTTTATTTTTCTTGCCCACCACGGCAATACGCTGGCACCCTTTTCTGGGAATTTTCCCTTCGGGGTGTTACCCAACTTGAGCCTTTTAAGGTCCTGCTCAGGACCAGAGATAAGAGAGAGAACGAAAGCCTTTTTGACTAGCCTGACAATGGCGCCCTAGTATTGTTTATGAACTTCGAGGGTTGTTTTTCGGTGAGAAGAGTGGCTAATTGCATTATGTGAATGTGAGCCATTCAAAATTGAGATATTGTGTATGACTGTATGTGGCCTTGGCATGCCCTCAAGAAGATTTTTTGTTTTGTCAAAAATAAAACTGGATATGCATTGAAAATTTTGGTTTACACCCTTTCCTTTGTTTATACCCCCTACTTCAATTTTTAACTGGTATCAAAGGGAGGCTTAAATGCCTCATGGTCATGCTAATGATGAATATTTTGGTCCATTCAAAGTGGGAATACTACCAACACTAAACATTCTAAAGCTTGTAGCGATGTGAGCGTAGCACTTCAAAGAAGTTGATAAATTAATAGAATACTAAAATGTTGACATATATACTATAGTGAGGATTATCTACTTAGGATGCTCGCAAATTTTTTTTGAAGATTTGATAATCCAACAACTTATTTGGAAGTTAGTAAATTCTTAATAGTGTTGGTAGGTTATTATTGTTGTAAAAGTAAGTTGGTGAATTTGAAAATGAGATCTATTGTTTGAGATGTGGAAGCATCGTCCTTCACGATAATTATGGATCTCAAAGTATAAAACTCAGTGCAACCGACTCTAACGACTATCCTCTCGGGATTAAACAAACATTGCTCTTTACTATGCATTGAATAATAGAGGGAACATGAACAACAAATTTGTATGATAAACACAACAAAGAAATGAAAAATAAGAAGAACAGTAAAGATGTTCTTGCTTTTGTATATTTCTTTAATTATGTTAGGAGTAACAATAAATGAAAGAAAGCAATTTTTCTATCATCAATTCTTGCATTAAATTGAAAACTGTTACAAATCAGAATAAGTGTCATCACTTAAATGGCATAACTTTTTTTTTTTTTGCTTACTTAAGTGCCATGTCGAAGTAAAAACAATCATTTGAATGCTATCTCCGGCAAATCGTCTTACATATATTTTTTGCATTTTTTAAATTTGAATTTTTCTAAAATTTTGAATTTTTTAGTTTATTATTTTATTTTATTTTATTTTCTTTGTTTCTTTTTTGTGTGTCGATTGCAAAGGCCTCACCCTTGGCCAATGGGGTCATGAAGGCCTTGGGTGAGGTCATTGATACCTATTGGCGAGGGCCTTCACAGTAAGGCCACCTCTCTTGCGGAACATACCCTTATTATAGAGAGAAATGTGCTTTGGCCATTAACAAATAAAGATATACGGAAATAACATATATGTAGTCTCCAAAGCTGATCTTAACAGTTATTTAATGGACATACCTAAAACTTATATATATATATATATATGAAATCAGTCATTTCTCTTTCTAACTTACAAAAATTTTCTTTAAATCGTGAGTGAGAAAATAGAATTCGCATACAATCGTAACACACACAATGAATCTGTAGCCTGATTAATTTCATTTTATAGCGCAAGAGTCATCACGACCGAGTTATAAATGACAAGAATTTCTCCACTATCTTATAGTGTCAGCTGGTTCCACCATATTGGTAGGAGAGATCGGCAACAATTTCAGTTAAGATCTTGTATGGTGATATTTTGGTTTATTCTTGCTTCGAGATATTGTATAAAAATGACAACATCGTAGAGGCATCGATATTCCTCATTTCACTATAATTAGTTAAAATGCAACCTACATGCAATTAAATCCTAAGGATATGCGACTCCCTCACACCGTGCAACATGCAAAGCATGGTAGCAGATTGTAAATGCAATTTATATGAAGCACTAATCTAACTGTTTCTGGTACTTTTCTTTGTTGACTTAATGTAATAAAGCCGAAAATCAATCCTAATCTACATGTGACCGAACATGCATTAGATTACTTCACTATCAATAATTTGATGGTGCGATGTTAATTTCTGCATGCAAAAATGATTATGTAATGTAACATGAACATTTGCTTGAAAATTGTTTGATCACCCACTTTGGTGGGATATCACGAAAGAAGTGATGATGTCTCTTTTGGGTGCATCTCTCCGCAAATTGTTACACCTGGAACAACAAAATCTCTTTTGTACGCATTAATGTAAAATGAATCTTTTAAGACCGTTAATATATTTTTTACATTATATTTTTACATTGAAAGTGCAATAATCATCCGTGAACGTGAATTTAGTATCTACGAAAACAATAAGGAAAGTAACAAGGAATATGGTCTAGTCTATTTAAGACCATGTCATGGCAAGGTTTTCTGTTGAACTTTTGTTTTCTAATTTTAGCGGGTAAAAATCACTCGAAAGACAAAGGTGATATTCATTTCTGTCTTAACGTCCTTTTCTGGTCATTTGGAAGGCCATTTCCTTTTGCCGTTGCTTTATTTTTGCTTTTCTAAACTTTGTTTACTTTAGACAAATCAGCACGTTTTTACATGGGAATCCACTGGGAGGGGAAGTTGGAAGTCTATGTGAATCCAGCAACAGACCTTTCAGAGAAGACTTTTGCTGAATCCCTATTCCCACCACCAATAAACTCTCTCCTATCCTAAAAGTGCAAAATCGAGTGGCATCAAATCCTCAGCCTCACAAGCAATTTTGCAGGTCTTTTCACGAGGCCTTTATGGGCCTGTTTGTTAAAATGTGTTGTTCCCAGGAACACAAATTTTTATATTTTTCTATTCCTGGGAACAAAAAAGGAACAGAAACGCGTTTGTTTGCGTTTTTGTTCCAAAATTATTATTTTTTTTGTTCCCAAAAACACAATGGAACGGAAACAAGAAACAAAAAAAAAAAAAAAAAAGTTGTTTCTTATTTCCGGAACAAAATTTATGAACATTTTTTTCTCTCTCTTTTATTTTCTTCTCTCTTTTTTCTTCTTCCTTTTTCTTTCTTTTTTCTTTGGCCGATCGCCGGCCTCGGCCATGGTGGGCAACCGGCCGTCAAGGGCCGGTGACCTCGCCGGAGCGTCGTCGACCCCTGGCGAGGCCAAGCGTCGTCAGCCCCTAGTGAGGCCGAGCGTTGCCGGCCCCTGGCAAGGCCGACCTCACACTGGGCTGGGCGAGCTTGATCTCACCTAGATCCAGCGAGGCCGAGCTCGCCTAGCCAAGGCGAGGCTCAGCCTCACCGGGCCATCGCTAGGTCGACGTCACTTGGCGGTGGCCCAGCAACGCCGAGCCTCGCCGGCCGCTGGGCGAGTTTGGCCTCACCGGATCTGGGCGAGCTCGAGCTAGCCTAGCCAAGGTGAGGCCGGCAGCCCTCGTCGGTCGGTCGCTGGCCATGGCCAAGGCTGGCTATCGGCCAAAAGAAGAAAAAAGGAAAAATAAAAAATAAAAAATAAAAAATAAAATAAGAAAGAAAATAGAAAAAATAAAATAAAAATATTAAAAAATTAAAAGAAATAAAAAAAAATTATACAAATTTACCAAACGTGTTTATGTTCTTTTTATATTTTTGGAACAGATTTACCAAACGCGTTTTTTTGTTTAAAAATTGTTTCCTAAAGCAGAAATACTTTTTTCTATTTCTATTTTCAGAAACAATTTTTAAACAGAAATATTACCAAACGCATCCTATGTGGGTCTTTGATAAGCTGGCTGGGCAATTGGAGACATTTTGATTTTTCCCTTAAAATTGAAGTTAGACTAGACAGTGGTGAAAGTAAAAACAAGGCTCCCGAATATAACGATGAAGATTCCCAGGTCATAATGCGGGCGACTCCATAATTGGTAATCCAAAGCTTTGGTTATTGTCAATTAATTGTGTGCTTGGGTTGACAGGGATGGGGACCGCCGCCCCTTAGGGCCTCTTGGTTTTTCAGTCTGACTTTTATCAAATATATATCATAATTATGAAATCATCATATAAAAGTTTTATATTCCACTCTTAGAGCTAGGTTGTGACATCTCTGAATTAACAAACTGAACTACTGTCTACTTTGACCTGTCTCATATCGAGTCTCATGATTTTGTCCTTTGGTGTAAAGGTCACCACCTTTTAGGATGTCACCCATTCTAGGAGTGCTTTTATCTTAGTATGCTTAATTTTGGAGTTCCAAAGCTAAACATTACCGCTATGCAAAAGGCATTTTTGTGACTTGATTATAATTTTCACATATATATTCCATAATCACTCCTCCTATATTCATTGCATGTTTTAGTTCATTCCTACCCCCATTCGCCATCCTAAGAGCAGCTCCTTATCCAAGCCCTCTATCTCTGTTGTCCACTCCAGACCAAATCATTACATAGATATTGGAGTTTACTTCATGTCGCCTCCCCTAAGCTATGTTTCTACTTTCTCCACCTAATCTTCCATCATTGTAGATTATATGCCTGACATTCATTATCGCGTCAATAGTGCACTTTTATTCCATCTTCTTTCGATGTTCATTTTTTACACAAAAGTTAAGGTCTGAGTCATTTAATGTACGAGGCACGAGAAGTTCAAATTGTCATTGTAGCAACTATGATGGATCTTAGGATCGTCTCATATGGCAAGTGACAATTCGCCAGATTGTTTAACAGAAGTTCGAATTGCCTTTAAAAGTATTTGCTTTTGAGACAGGTATGCGCTTATTTTCAGCATCGTGGAAAGATTATTTGTTAACAAAATATTAATTAGCTATTTGTGTTAAAAACAACCATGGGTGTTAAAGTGACATTCTCCTCATCTAAAAAGGATCTTACCTTAGTTCTCTTTTAGCCGCTCTTATATACTTAGTTGTCTTTTAGCCGCTCTTATATACTAAAAGCAAAAGCTTCCCCTTAACCCAATTCCAACTTTAACCGAATTGAATATATAGAGTGCTTCTTTTCAAATATGATTCTAAGTTCTCTTTCCTACGTACCAAGTCAATCATCAGAAATATGTAATGAGCTTACATAGCAAACTAAAAGGGAATGGATTGAGATGTAAAAAAAAGTATAAAGCAATGGAAATTAATTTTTATTTTCTAAAACAATCTTATAATTGCTACAACTTAAACCGACTAGTCGGTTTTATTGGTTAATTAAAAAAATTCGAACCATTATCTAAGACATGGAAATCTAATCTTTATAAATAGCTATACAACCCATGGGCATTAGACTAGTAAATCATAACTTAATGTTGGATAGTCTTTAGTTTCTCCCACTCAAAAAACTAACTTAAAAGATAAGGTTTTCCCTCATACTTATAACTTGATTGCCAGCCCTTTTTACAATCAATATTGGATAAACTCCAACAATTTACCCCTCATAGATTAATTCCGCAACTAACTTGATTCAAAATATTTCACGAAATCTATCTATGTTGGGAGCAAAGGGCGAGACTGAACATGTGAGGGCTTAGAGTAAGTCTCCACCCGTTAGACGAAATTGTTTAACTTTAGTATTTTCTCTTAGAGAAAGTATGTGGGAGATATCGGGATTATTAGGGTATAGAGGCGTTTATAGTTCTTTCTCTTTCATTGTATTTTGAGAGGTAAATCTTTGCAGTTATTATCCACCCATGAATGGAGGCAATCGATTGAATCACATAAATTTTTTGTGTTGTCTTTTGGCTCTCCATTCTAATTTTTAGGCTTTTTGATAGCACAAGGTTGAGACTCTGTTTGCTGATGGTCATGTTAGGAAGTTCGAATTGCTGTTTCTCCGGAGTTAACATTCTTTTCCTGAAGAAAAATAATTTGATGGAATATGGCATAGCATGTGGTTGGTACGTTTCTTTTTTCTTACACCTAAAGTCATGATGTTATTATGTTGACTTCAAGAAAATTTACCTGTTGAGCCGCCATAGCCGGTGGATCCTCTTCACAATGGGCATGGTGATTGGTGAACCCTGGACATAAACAATAACACAAATTATTACATAGAGAATGGCTGCCGGCCAAATATTGTTCATCACAAGCCCACCAATATGGAAGAGTCCTTCCCATCATAGACTAATACTCTCCGATGTCTTTGGGAAGCTCCCATGCGGGATTCCCATAGGAAATTGCAAAAATTGCTAATCAAATGTATCTGCCTCATTCTCAACCTAACTCTGATGTATTTCATTTCAATAATTTTGCTAATTAAATGTATCCGTCTTGTTCTCAACCTAACTCTGATGTATTTCTTTTCAATAATTTTGCTTATTAAATGTATCCATCTCATTCTCAACCTAACTCTGATGTATTTCTTTTCAATAATTTTGCTTATTAAATGTATCCATCTCATTCTCAACCTAACTCTGATGTATTTCTTTTCAATAATTTTGCTAATTAAATGTATCCATCTCATTCTCAACCTAACTCTCACATGTTTCATTTCAATATTTTATCTTCTACGGATGGCATTTTATCATAAAATGAGTCATGAAATAGTTTTTTAAACGTTTACCTGATGCAGATATTTTTTTTTTTCCCGGTTTTGATATTTTAAGTAATCTTTTGGTTAAGAATGGTATGAGGGAGCAGGTGCACGTTTACATCATTTTGTCAAGACGTGAATACTTATATTTTCTTCGCATGCTCTAAATTTGGTTGCATTCATCATGTGCAGTTACCTGCTAGATTTGAAAATTTTCGTCTCTCCTTTATTTATTTATTTTTAATTTTTTTAAAATGAAATGCTTAGAGGGGCTAAACATTTGCGCTCAGTTATTTTATAGATTATGTGAAAGGAAGATCCCAGCCCATGAGCTTGGTGAAAACAAGTGGTGTTGTTCAACATGAGTGCTTCAGCTTTTCTGTAGAAGCAAATAACCCTATCTGGAGTGACTATTTATGTTTTTGGCCCCGTAAATTGAACGAACATATAAGTTTCTGACAGGATATTATCCATAAATTCTTAAATATGACTTCGAATCAAAATTAAATATATTCTAATATGCCTTGAAGCCTCAACGACTTTGCAAAATTCAAAGAAATAAAGAATATGCTAGGAGTGGATTTGAGACGACACGGACTTTCAGTGAAATTTTATTGAACTAAAACAAATGACCTACATTCGTGGAGGTCATGTTTGCTCAACGACTAGAGTTGAATATAAATTGCTAATGGAGATGAGTAGAGTGCAGAGAAAAAGTAAAAAGCTTACAAAGCACGACTGGAAAACTTTTACAGACAAATATTAGCACTGAAAATGGTAAACCTAATCTAATTCGAAATTAAAATTCAAACTTAGGCAAAATCTAAAATAAATTGATCCATTATATATGATCTTCTCATCTTTATATTCTTCAAAGTCAAATCCAATGTGCCGTTGTGATTTTTCCAATGTCTTGATGATTCCCCTCTTTTCCTGGACCCTTTTTGTGTCTTTCAATGGCCATTCTGTTATGAGTTTTGGTTATTCTCAGCAAGAATCTATAACTGTTTTGACTTGCTCTACTCTAGGGTGATTTGTAACTACTTCTGATCCCTTATTGATGGATTATCTTTGATTCAATCTTCAACTTCGGTGCATAAATTGAGTCAAGCTATCATCGCCCATCTCATGCTGTCCTTTGGAAACTCATGAGCAATGAGCTAATCATTCATCCCGTCGATGGCCCTTGTGATTCAACTGTATTGCCATGGCCTTCATGATATGATCTTAGCAGACATTCCATTGATAAGGCTTTGTGGATTAAGTGTATTGTCATGACCTGGTTTTGACAATTAGTTTCTTTACGTTTAGGTCCAAATGTTTTACCTGTGTAAATTTTAACAATTCGGTTGGACTAAGATTTATGATCTAAAGATTGCCAAATTTTTTTCATGTTGAGACATTTTGCAAGTGTCATAATACCGTTGAAAAGCTCGTCTCGTAGTTGGTTCAGTTTAGATATTTGGGTTTTGATTTTACCAATGTTTTCCTACAAAAGGGGGCTATGTTCGTTGGAGACGAAAGAGGGGTGTTGGGCGAGAGATGCCTTTTTGTATAGCTTACGGTAAACCTTAGTGCTCAAGAAGTTTCAGGGTGAGATGAGCTAATTCAAGGAAATTATACTAGCAAAGAACATTCAGGATGGGTTCGTTATCTATCTTTGTATTTATATATAAAAGTGGGTAAAATTCGTATGAGGCTCCCTCATGCGGCATATTTATGTGCAAGTTTTTATGTAGTAATTTGCTTTTGATAGTCAATGCAGCAAACCTCTAAGCTAGCAGATATCGAATCTTAGCAAATGTCTAATTCACCGTCTCTGATTTATATGCATATTGTGATAATAAATTGCTATCTTTTTAGAAGAAATTATATATATATATATATATATATATATATATATATATATTGATCATCCAAGTGTTAGGGAAATCCCTTATGATGTTTTGAAGATGACAAAATAAATCAAAGGCTACTAACATGTTTGATAGTTGAGTAATAGACCATGCAGATGATAGAACATGTAAAGGATGTTGTCAAAGTGCAAAGACGACCAGAAGACTGAACGTAACACATGTCCAAAGTATATTCTGAAGATTTCCAGACTTCTGTGTCAAAGTCTGAAGACTGCCAGACTCAAGACTCAAAGTCTGAAGACTGCCAGACTCAAGACTCTATGCTGAAGCTAAACCAGAAGATAAACTCTATGTTGAAGCTGAACTGGGTACAGACCTTAAAGCTAAATCTGTTCAGAAGCAGATATGTTCAGACCCAGATTGTAAAGTCTACAGACTCAGATTGTAAAGTCTACAGACCCAGATTGTAAAGTCTACAGACTCAGACTTTACATCCAGATTCGATGAATCGTAACTCAAGCCCAATCATATAACGGCTAGTGATCTGGTTTGGATTTCACATCAAGATTGATTTGATTGATTCAATCTAATTGATTGACGATTGGATGTTGAAGACAAGATATTGCTATACGAAGAAGCTTTACTTATGGAAACCAAGATTTCGTTTGTATGGGCGATCGGAATCAATTTGGGATTCTACCTTTGTCACTCAACGGCTATCGAATCTTCTAGATACAGAGCTGTCCAATGGGTATATTGGAAGACGATTCTCCGGGATACTGTCCAACGGGTAGTTTGGAAGTGGAGAAGTATTTAAGGAGATGAAGGACCGATGAGCAAAAAGAAGAGACGGAGCGTAGAATTTATAATTCCAAAGTCTGAGCGACCTTCGATCATACACTTGTCTTTGTTGAGCTTAAACGTTTGTAATCGTGAGAGAAATACCAAGAGAGTGACTTAGTGAGATAGTGTGATCTACTAAGTGTTTGCACTCGAAGTTGTAATCTCTTGTTGATTGCATAGTGGAATCCAGCCAAGAAGGCTGTTATCGTGGGAGAGTGGACGTAGGCTTGGATTAAGCCGAACCACTATAAATTTTGTGTTCTTATTCTCTTCCCTAACTCCTTTATTTTGTTCATACTAGCACTCTCAATTGGTATCAGAGCTCGTGTACTCACTTTGTTTGAAGTGTTTTACTTCAGAGTAAAAGATCCATGGCTAGTATGTTGGCTCCGGGACTTATGGAAGGGCAAAGCAACACAAGGCCACCATATTTTGATGGAAAGGAATACGACGTATGGAAGAACAAAATGAAAGCATTCCTAAGATCCAGAGATCTCTTACAATGGGATGTTGTGGAAAGAGGAATCAACCCCATTGCTGCGTCTACATCAAATAAGAATGGCAAAGACAAAGAAACAAAACCCCCCGCTCCTATGTCTCGGACGAAGATGTCCAAAAGAGAAGCTTTTGATGCGAAAGCAATTTATTCTTTATATTGCGCTTTGTCTCCTGCTGAATATAATAGAATCTCTTCATGTGAAACAGCAAAAGAAGTTTGGGATAGACTTCATGTTACATATGAAGGGACCGATCGTGTAAAAGAGACAAAAGTAAACTTCTTGCTTAGCCAATATGAATCATTCAAGATGAAGCAAGGAGAGTCAATTAGAGATATGTTCAACCGTTTTACAGAAATTGTAAATGGTTTAGCATATCAAGGTCAGCAAATTTCTACCCCGATGAAGGTCAACAAACTCTTGCAAGGTCTCTCAAAAGATTGGAACCATGTCAAGACCTCAATTCGGGAGACTCAAAGGATTATGCCACTCACCATTGATGAATTGATTGGCACTCTTCAATCCTATGAAGTGGAACAACTCAACGATGAAGATCCCGAAGGTAAGAAGTCCATCGCTTTAATATCTAATGCTGTTTTTGATGAAACAGATTCAAAAAATGACATGGACGACAAAGAACTTGCCTTTATGGTTAAGAAATTCAAAAAGCTGAGTAGAAAAGGAAGGAACTTCGATGGAAGAAGTCAATACAAGCATAATGGCCATAAAAGAATCATGAAAGAAGATGATGATCAAGAAAATATATGCTTGATGGCACATTCAAAATCTGAGTCCGATTCGCATACGTACTCGAGAATCAAAGTCTGATTCAGACACAAACTCAGAATCAAAGTCTGACTCGGACACAGACTCAGAATCCGATGAGGAAATCAAGGTAAGCAATTCAAAAATTCCTCTAAAAGTTTCAAAGTATATAAATGAGCTTTGTTCAAATCTCAAATCTTCTCTTAAAAGGATTTTCGAACTAAAAAAGGAGAATTCTCGACTTAGGCAACAAGATCTTTCTCAAGTCTGGAGACCTATTAAGAAAAATTGGATAAAAGCAGCATATTCTGCTAACTCTCATGGACCCAAAAAAAAAAAAGGGTACCAAAGAAAAGATAAGTTATTTTTGCAGGATATAAAGAAGAAAGAAGAAAGAGGATTTGGTAAGGAATTTTTATTCTCAATTTCTCATTATGCTTGATATTCGATATATCATTGATTGATTCAGATTTTATAATGATCATATTTTTTTATTTGCTTTATTGAAGAAAGAATTGTGTGATTTGTGATTCGAGATTTAATTTGATACGTGTGATCATTTTTGATATCATAAAAGACAAATGAATTTATTTGGTTTGATTTTATACTCTCAGATTTTATCATATTTTGCAAAGTAAAAATCTGATTCTACGTGATACTAATTTTGCAAGATATTTTTTCTGAGATACTCAAGGATTTTATTCTCCCTGATTTTATTGTGCTTTGACTAAGTGAGAATTTATTTTTCAAAATATCATTGTGCATAATATTCTTTCTTTGAATACTTTGTTATTATGAATTAAGAAAGAATATTTGATTATGGAGATTTCATATTTTACTCTAACGTCAAGGAAGGATCCAAATTAATGGATACCAAAAAGGGAAATGAGTTGATTGCAGGAAATTCAATAAGGGGGAGAAAGTGAATCCAAAAGAAAAGGAAAAGAATCGTGATCATCTCAAAAAGGCAACAAATTGAGGGGGAGCATTGATCAATTATGGAAAAATCTTTTTGGATTGATCATGATCTTATTATGGATGAAGGAAAGGTAAATGTGTTAGAATCTGTTACAAAAAAAATCTGGTTAGTGCATCTTTTATTACCTTTTGTCATTAACAAATCTCTTATTGATATTATCATTTTATTATGACAAAAAGAGTACGTGAATTTCATGATGCATTCGTGATTTTTATTGGATATTTCCTGATATATATAATCGAAGTGAACTACATTGCATATCTTTAATATTCGACTTACTTTATAAAAGCTGATTTTTGGAAATTGTGATTCATGCAAAATATTTGTTATCATTCTCTACGTGAATCTATTATTATCGCTTTTTGATTATGACAAAAAGGGGGAGAATATATGAATATGCATATGTGCTGATTGGTTGATATTATTTATTGCATAATATTGAGCTACGATTATTTTTCTATATATTCTTATGCTCAATCTATTTGTTATCTTCTGATATCCTTTGATTTAAAAGTATGTTTACAAATCTGCATATTCAGAGATTGTTTTGTCATCATCAAAAAGGGGGAGATTGTTAGGGAAATCCCTTATGATGTTTTGAAAATGACAAAATAAATCAAAGGCTACTAACATGTTTGATAGTTGAGTAATAGACCATGCAGATGATAGAACATGTAAAGGATGTTGTCAAAGTGCGAAGACGACCGTAAGACGAACGTAACACATGTCCAAAGTATATTCTGAAGATTTCCAGACTTTAGTGTCAAAGTCAAGACCGCGACTCAAGACTCAAAGTCTGAAGACCGCCAGACTCAAGACTCTATGCTGAAGCTAAACCATAAGATAAACTCTATGCTGAAGCTGAACTGGGTACAGACCTTAAAGCTAAATCTGTTCAGAAGCAGATATGTTCAGACCCAGATTGTAAAGTCTACAGACTCAGATTGTAAAGTTTACAGACCCAGATTGTAAAGTCTACAGACTCAGACTTTACATCCAGATTCGATGAATCGTAACTCAAGCCCAATCATATAATGGCTAGTGATCTGGTTTGGATTTCACATCAAGATTGATTTGATTGATTTAATCTAATTGATTGACGATTGGATGTTGAAGACAAGATATTGCTATACGAAGAAGCTTTACTTATGGAAACCAAGATTTCGTTTGTATGGGCGATCGGAATCAATTTGGGATTCTACCTTTGTCACTCAACGGCTATCGAATCTTCTAGATACAGAGCTGTCCAATGGGTATATTGGAAGACGATTCTCCGGGATACTGTCCAACGGGTAGTTTGGAAGTGGAGAAGTATTTAAGGAAATGAAGGACCAATGAGCAAAAAGAAGAGACGGAGCATAGAATTTATAATTCCAAAGTCTGAGCGACCTTCGATCATACACTTGTCTTTGTTGAGCTTAAACGTTTGTAATCGTGAGAGAAATACCAAGAGAGTGACTTAGTGAGATAGTGTGATCTACTAAGTGTTTGCACTCGAAGTTGTAATCTCTTGTTGATTGCATAGTGGAATCCAGCCAAGAAGGCTGTTATCGTGGGAGAGTGGACGTAGGCTTGGATTAAGCCGAACCACTATAAATCTTGTGTTCTTATTATCTTCCCTAACTCCTTTATTTTGTTCATACTAGCACTCTCACCAAGTACTCCTTCGATGCCTGCGATGTCCAGGTATCCTTCAGAATTAATACTTGTGATCATCCAAGTACTCTTTTGATGCCTGCGAATGACCAGGTATCCTTCAAAGTTAGTACTTGTGATCATCCAAGTACTCCTTCGATGTCTGCAAATGACCAGGTATCCTTCAAAGTTAGTACTTGTGATCATCCAAGTACTCATTCGATGCCTGCAAATGTCCAGGTATCATTCAGGTTAGTACTTGCAAATGTCCAGGTACTCTTCCAATGCTTGCAAATGACCAGGTATCATTCGAAGTTTAGTACTTGTGAATATCCAGGTACTCTTTCAATAAACAAATGCCCTAAGAAAGGTCGGCACATCCCTCGAGAAAGGTCGTGTAATTAACCAGTGTCCTTGACAAATAGTAGACACCCAACAAATAGATGCCCTAAGAAAGGTCGGCGCATCCCCCAAGAAGGTCGGGTAATCAACTAGTGTCCTTGACAAAGAGCAAACACCTAACAAACAGACGCCCTGAGAAAAGTCGGTGCATCCCCCGAAAAAAGTTGGGTAATCAACCAATATTCTTGACAAAGATCAAGCACCCAATAAACAGATACCCCGAGAAAGGTTAGCGCATCCCTTGAGAAAGGCCAGATAAACAACTTATTGCTCTAATAAGTGATCGAAGAAAAGTTCGGGACCTAGAAAGGTAATTCCTTGTCAAGGCGATTGAAAAAAGGTTCAGGTCCTAGACAAACAACTTATTGTTCTAACAAGCGGCTGAAGAATGGTTTAGGTCTTGGAAAAGCAATTTCATGAATGGACCTAGGCTTAGAACTAGGGAAGACGAAATCAGTTTTCTGCAAGTATGCCTTCCCAATGTGGGCGAACCTCTCCCATTCAAGCCTTTTAGAGATAGCATTTTAGCCAAAAAAAAAAACCATCCTGACCTTTAGTTTAGAACCTAGAGACACTCAAAGATGTTAGGATGGTAACGTATCTAATTATCCGAGCTACATTTATCAAAGGATCCTACCGGGTTGAGAAGAAGAAGGAGTTTAGAAAGCCATGCAGAGTTTCACACAAAGCACTCACTTTACTTCAAGGGACTTTGCCCAACACATTATATCATCTTTGCCTTTTATAGACATTAGGAGGTCACACACAAATAGGGACCATGCTTAGGGGTCCAAAAACAAACAGAGGCCCTGGAAACTTCCGGTAGGGAATTATTTTTGGTGATATGAACAGTGATAATGAATAGTGATTTCCTATCCTACTGCTACAGTGACTTGCTACAGTGATCTACTACAGTCAGCGGTCTCGTCTGTCATGAGCATTGTAGTTATAGTCTGAGTCATCAGAACTATGCATTGTCAGAAGATGTTCTTCATATTTTTGCTCAAGTCCTACAAGTGAATCTGGTGAGAGAATTTGGTTTGCTGAGGATGCTTGCTCTTGATTCCTGACAGTGCCTGTAGTGTCGGCAGAAATGCTTAGCTGAGGCCAATTGGATGGTTGAGCGTAGTAAGATGTGTATATGCTTAGAAATAAGGACAAGGGTCCTTGATCATAGGGATCTTGGGAAAGAGGAACTCCTTATTGAGCATAGAGGTCTTGAGAGGACTATGCAGGGTCATCTGTGTCTGTCATTTCATACTCCTATGATGGTGCAGCTTGTTTAAATTCCTCGAGTGCTTCCTTGGCTTTTGGTGTAAAGCTGTAATGATCCCATGCAGTGGGTACATTATAGTTTCATACATCTTCAGGAATGGTTTTATTTTCCTAGCACGAGACTCTTTAAAGATCTCGGTACTGATGGTCACAGCAACCAACAGTTCCTGGAAAAGATTTGTAAATCTGAGTTTCTACAAGGTGTGACTGAGGCTTATAGGATGTGGTTCCTATAATTTGTGAAGCATTGGTGATGCTGCCTGCTACCATGAATTACCCTAAGCTTAGAACCAGGGAAGACGGAGTCAGTTTTCTACAGGTATGCCTTCCCAATATGGGCGACCCTCTCCCGTTCAAGCCCTTTAAGGACAACTTTTTATCAAAAAACCACTCCGACCTTTAGTTCAGAGCCTAGAGATACTCAGAGATATTAGGATGGTAACGTTTCTAACTATTCGAGCTACATTTCTTAGAGGATCCTACGAAGCTGGAGAAGAAGAAGGAGTTTAGAAAGCCATGGAGAGTTTCACACAAAACACTCACTTTACTTCAAGAGACTCTGCCTAACACATTACATCATTTTTTCCTTTTATAGACATTAGGAGGCCACACACAAATAAGGACCATGCTCATGGGTCCAAAAATAAATACAGGCCTCGGAAACTTCCGGTAGGGAATTATTTTTGGTGATATAAACAGTGACAATAAACAATGATTTCCCTAGCCTACTAATATAGTAATGCTACAGTGACTTGCTATAATGATATGCTACAGTCAGCGGTCTCGTCCGTCACGAGCATCGTAGTTATAGTCTGAGTCATTAGAACTATGCATTGTCAGAAGATGTTCTTCATATTTTTGCTCAAGTCTTACTTGTGAATCTGGTGAGAGAATTTGGTTTGATGAGGATGCTTCCTCTTGATTCTTGAAAGTGCTCGTAGTGTTGACAGGAATACTTGGCAAAGGCCAATTGGATGATTAAGTGTAGTAGGATTTGTCCATGCCTAGAGATATGGACAAGGGTCCTTGATCATAGAGGTCTTGGGAAAAAGGACCTCCCCATTGAGCATAGGGGTCTTGAATGGACCGTGCAGGGTCATTTATGTCTGTCATTTCATACTCTTGTGATGATGTAGTTTTTTTGAATTCCTCGAATGCTTCATTGGCTTTTGGTGTAAGGCTATAATGATCCCATGCAATTGGTACATTATAGTTCCATACATTTTCAGGAATGGTTTTATTTTCCTGGCACGAGACTCTTTGAAGTTCTCGGTATTAATGTTCACAACAACCAACAGGTCCTAAAAAAGATTTATAATCCAAGCTTCTATAAGGTGCGACTAAGGCTTATAGGATGCGGTTCCTATAATTTGTGGAGCATTGGTGATGCTGCCTTTGTCATGTGTTCAATCATGAAAAGGGTCTGGAAGATAGAATGACTTTCTTCCTTTTCCTTGCCAAATTTGATGGAAACAATTCCATCTTTCTTTCTGACAAATTCGAAGTCTGAAGAGTAGAAAGGCTTGTTCAATATTTCCAGAGTAACGGAAATCCTGTCCATTACTATTGTACAAATTCTCCCGACGAAGTAGACCCAACTGCAAGACCCCGACGGAAGCACAAGAAGTCAAAAGATACTATATACCAAAGGTACTTAAACGGAGATCCTTCCATTGATACTCTTGGCGAGTATGATAAATTCCAATTTATGATTTCTTATGCACCAACTCCACTATTAGAGTTCATTGCTTCACCCCCTGTTTCACCAACTCCACCACCATCATCTCCTCCAATTATATTTATAGAAGCAAACATTGGGATTTGAAATGAAATGACAAATATCGTCAAATCAAGTATGTTATGTAGATCAAGCCAATTGTGTGTACACGTGTGTATCGAATGTGTTTATCGAATTTTTTAAACATGAGACACGTCTTCATTTCTGGGTAAAAAAAAAATATATGAAACATAAAGTATTGCTCACCTGGTGCAATGGTCCACAAGATATTTATGGGAATACATTTCCATATCAAGCCAATAGATCAAGTAGATCAATTCTGAGAATATTTTATTGCTTTCATCTAATCTTTTTTTTTCCTTGCTCACTACCAATACTCTTCTTTGCTCTCTTGGCATATTTTTCACTTTTATCATTACGTATCAATCTATTACTTTGGATCCTCCAAATTAAGAAATTCAACAAAATCAATAAACTTTCATCATCATTACATATATTCAGTAGATGTGGTTCTTATAATTTAATACCAGCCATTTTCCCATTTCATAAGCCAATTCTAAAATGGGCAAAGAAACATTCCTACCCACTTGAGACTCCAAAAGAAACACTATGCAGTTCTTCCATCGCCACATTCCAAGAGGCAGATTTTCCTCCTCTTGTTCGAAAAGGTTCGAAACTTTCTTTCCCTACTCCCGAAGAATTCATTGATCCACAAGGTAAATATCAACATGCTCCTAAGATACCTGCCCCCACCGATGTGGATGAACATGGAAGACAGAAAAGGACTCATGTTGCTAAAACTGTCCTAAATTGGCAATTGGAGACTCTGTTAGCACATAACAATGCGTTCAAAGCAATCAACTCCAAGATTGTGAATGTGCAACAAGATCTTCGAAGATATGATGAAACTACCGAAAAGATGCTTTTGGATTTTCAGAAAATGTTTCATGCCTTAGAATCCGGACAACATCTAGTGTTTCATCATCTCAAAAGCCCTAAGGAGAAAATAGAAAGGCTCAAAAGACATATCCAACTCATTGAAGAAGGAAGATTCAATCCTTTCAACCCATTTTTGACCACCATGCGGACCGAGCATTCCCCTCCACCATCTCAGAATACGTCTATCTTTGCTGCTCTCACAGAAACTCCTATCAGGCAAGATAAGACGGATGTGGTAAAAATGTGAAATCACCTCAAGGAATTGGACCGAATAAGGAAAGAAAAGGGAAAAGAGAAGACGCCTAGAGAATCTTCGCTTATCATAAAGGAAAAGCCAAACCAATTGATGTTATTAAATCCGTTAGATTATTTCCTAAGTGATATGGGCAATAAGGAAGAACAACCTGATCCAAATCTAGGCAATCAGGAAAAACAACCTGATCCTGCCATTTTGAAAGACTAGATCTTATTTCCATCAGAATTAGCTTTTCCAAACATCTTTGATACTGAATCAGACTCGGTATCCTTTTCATCTTCTTCATCCTTCTCAATCCCTACCATTGATTCCTTTCCTATTGTACCAATAACTTCATCAATATGCATGGCTGATCCTCCAAACTAGGATATGGAATCCAACCCTTCTAAACCAAAAGTGGTTTAACCAAGCAATCCTTCTCAAAATATGTCCATCACTTCCAAACAGTTTTTTACTGTTGGTGACATTCCATATTCTAAATGGCCAGAAAGATTTGAGGAATTCCATACTTGGTTAAATGCCCAAGCTCTTACAAATCATGATAAGTATGATATCCTATTTGGTTTTGTCACAAGGTTTACAAGAAGCCTCAAATATTGAGGAGGCATACCTGCAGAAAACTAACTCCGTCTTCTCTAGTTCTAAGCCTAAGTCCATTTGGGCAGAGTCCCTTGAAGTAAAGTGAGTGTTTTGTGTGAAACTCTCCATGCCTTTCTAAACTCCTTCTTCTTCTCTAGCCTAGTAAGATCCTTTGAGAAATATAGCTCATATAGTTAAAAATGTTATCATCATGGCATCTCTGAATATCTCTAGGCTTTAAACTAAATGTCAGAGTGGTTTTTTGCTAAAAATTTGTCATTGAAGGGATTAAACGGGAGGTTTGCTCACATTGAGAAGGCATACCTGTAGAAAACTGACTCCATCTTCCTTAGTTTTAGGCGACTGAAGAAAGATTCGAGTCTTGGAAAAGCAATTTCCAATTAAGGCAACCGAAAAAAGGTTCGGGTCTTGGAAATGCAACTTCCTTACGTCACTAGGTAAGATGATACCTTGATACTTGCCAAACTCGGGATTCACGCCTTATCTCACTCATTCCCGGTAAATAACTATAGGTATCTTTTTATACATCTTAGTATGTATAATGTTATATTGCTATTTTTGCATAGGACACGTGGTCCCAAATAAGATATAATCTACTACATATGCATGGACAAAATTTAAGTATCGGTTCTTCTTTGAATGCAACATCTGCGAGCTCACCTTCAAAAAGGGATAGCTATTGACATATAAATTTTGATTAAATATTTAAAATTAATTTGCATAGAAAATTAGGAATCAATTTGACCCTAACAAAAATATTTTTTGCATCAATTGGGTTCTAGCTTTTACTTGCATCCATTAATCTTTATTTTTTTACTTATTTTTCACCTTTTTCTGGATAATTTACTTAATAATAATAATAATTGTTGTTGTTGTTGTTGTTATTATTATTATTATTATTATTATTATTAAAAGGGGGGAGGGAGGGGGGCACTCACGCCCAACCCGCTGGAGCTGGGTCTTCATGCTCAGCCATTTTTCCTCTTTCTCCCCCTCGCATGAGCCCGAGGCCCACTCATTTTCTTCTTCTTCTTGGCTTGGCCCCCTCCTTCTTGTCTTCTTCCTCTGCCTCCGCAACCCACGCATAGGATGCTTACGGCTGAGAGGAGGAGTAGGCCGATAACGGAGAGGATGTTTCTTAGGTGCCATCAATGCTCGCCTTCAATGCTGAGTACACCTCAATGAAGAAGCAGGGATGGGACACCGGTTTGGCCGAGGGAATCCGGTTAGCAAGCCAAGGAGCGGTATTCAATGTTGCTCCTCCGTCAACCGGACCCTACTCACCTATAAATGGGCGGGTTGCGACCTCCGTCGGCAGTGAGCGAACGAGCGTAGAGAACTTCCTTGGAGAGACTTTCAAGGGAGGCTCGAAGAGTAAGCAAAAGAGAGTGGGGCAACAAGCTCAAACGACCTCCCTTGAGAGACATCAGGGGAGGCCAATGGCTAGTAAACCCAAGAGAGAGGGGCTCCACACTTGAGAGATCGCAAGTGAGGGAAGAAGAAACCCAGATCTGTGGTTTGAGTTGAAGGGGGACAAATTCCGCCGACGGTCGTGCCTAATTCATGACCAGCAACCCACCACTGCGCCTCCTTCCTTGGTGAGCTAGGGTTTGTTTTGTGTTTTTTGCGTCTTGGGTAGTCGGGCCAGAAATCACAACCGTTAGCCTCACGCAAGTTTCGACCCGAACCATCCGTCGTCTGGCTACCCTAGTCTCTGCATGTTGTTTGCACCTGAGTCCTGCCATAGTCTCAACCTTTGAGCTATCCGATTTCTCTCCCTTAGCCGGCGTCCCTCAAGTGTTTGGTGAAATGTCTAAGAGAGTCCATGCTTGGACCCTTGAGTTTCATGCCCACGGTAGTGATGGGCGTTGGAGTCAGCAACGGTGGTAGGCCAGGCGAAGGCCAGCTTATCGACTTAGGGTTGGTTGAGGGGATGCCGATGGAGGCTCGAGCCCAGAGCGAGGCGAGCGGTGCCGCCGTCTTTCTAGCCGCACCGTGGAGTGTCGAGGGTGCTATAGGGAGAGCGAGACGCAAGACAGAATCGGGTCACGACTAGGTAGTCAGGTCGGGCGTGGGTCGTCGTTCAAGTAGGGTTTGGTCAGAACTGGGTTGCTAACTGGGTCAAGCGCACGAGTTTTAGTCAGATAGGATTTTGGACAATTCAAGGCGTATGCGCATGGGCCGGGTCCGAGTAGTTCAAGCTTGGACTAGGCACTTTTTTTAATTTTAAGTGAGTTCTGGGCTGGGCCCATGTTTTAGGCCCATTCAGGCCAATCGCTGGCGACCTGGGTTGGACTCAACCCAGAAATCCAACCCAAGTTGTTTATATCATATTCTAATAATAAAAAAATAATATTTTAATAAAAAAATTTAAAAATAATAAAAATAATTTATTTTTCAGAAATAAAAAAAATCCAAAAATATTCTATGTTTTCCCAAAAAAAAATCAAGAAAGGCCGAAAATGATTTATATTTTCAAAAAAAATATCAAAAATCCAAAAAATGCTTTTTATGTTAAGGAAAAAAAAAGACTTTACCAGAAAAAAAAAAGAACAAAAAATATGTTTTTCCTCCGCAAATGCATGAAAAATCCCTTTAAGATCCAAAAACCTTAGAGTTTAAACAAGATTAGGTACCGGAAGGGTTTTAGTGATTAACTAGTGAATCAAGTCCCCGATCATAGTTTCTCTAGTTGCGTAGGAGTGAAATATTTCTCCAAATATTTCACTTGGATTTCAAATCAATCTGCCCCAAATCGATTAGTAGTGACTTCTATTTAAAATTAACTTATTAGTTAAAAACTTGGATCATAAGTTGTGAATTGATGAACTTGGGAGAGCTCGGACTAAGCCTAATAGACTTAGCAAGCCATTAGACTCAGTAGGCGCTCCCATAATCAAGCGCTGAAAAATAGATTGCATAAATGGTGAAAAAGGCTTGAAACAAGGGACCAGTGGTTAACAATACTTTTCTAGAATTCTTGCTAGATCAGTTGGAGGGGAGAGGTTATCTTCGCATTGTTGCGCCCTAAAGTAAAAAGCTCACTAGCGTTGTTCTTATGAATGAAATCCAGATATCTAGTGATAGTAGTGTTTTTACTTTGAATGAGACCATGTCTATCTTTCGACAATCAAAGAGTCATTAAATTAGCCTCGTCCCAACCTGGTGGACCGAAAATGATCCGACTCTATATCTCTCCCTCCAAAAATCACCCTGGACGTTCATAAAAATTACTGGGGTGCCATTATGTGGAAGTCAAAATGTTTTCGGACGCTATGGTCTCTATAGCAAAGCTCGAAGATGAAACCTGTCTCTCTCATGTCCCTTCCATGCAGATGCCTTGTCTCTATCTCATCCATATCTTTTCATGCGAGACACCTGGCAAGTGTCAAAATCCATGTGAGGATACCACCCAACTTTCCTCTTGATGATGTTTGCCTCTATGCCTATCTCTTCTTTTCATGCGGGACACCTAGCAAGTGTCAAAATCCATGTTAGGATACGATTAAACTTTCCTCTTGATAATCTTTCTCCCTATCTCTTCCATATCTTTTTGTGCAAGGCACCAAGCAAGTGTCCAAATCCATGTCAGGATACCACGCAACTTTCCTAGATGATGTAAGCAATGACGCAACACGAACCTACGGAGACGAAGTAAGTGTCACATCCTTGTGGGGAGGAACTTTGGCAGCATCCTTGATTTCAATGACATCTTTGAGTCGCCCAATCCGAGGCCAAAAAGGTGTTGCACGAAAGACGTCCTTGCATGGCACGTGTACAATTAGAGAAGATAAGGTTTCCTAATTTTCATACATGATTGCCCTTACTCAAACATGTCTTTGACTCACGATGCACGTGAAAAACGTTCCATCTTTATTTTTAATTATGAGCTAATTTCATTACTTAACTTCCCCATCTAAATTTGCATCCTCCTCATTTTTCTTGCCATCTGAAAGATAACATAAATTCCATATTCAATCTTTGGACTTTGATTGGCGAGAGTGAACCCCGTTATTGATTAGCAAGGCTGACCTCACCTAGCCCTCACCTCTAGTTGATGACAGCTTGCCAATGAAAGAAGGAAGAAGGAGGGAAAAAAAAAGAAAATGAACAATTAATTAAATAATTTGTAAAATATTATTATTAAAAAATTATTAATGTCAAGATCGATCCAGACTGATCGACATCGGCTGATGCTCGGTTTGTGTCCATTTTGGCACCGATCGACCAAAATTAATTGGATGAACTAAATTAGCACAAATATAACAAGTTTAAGATTGAATTAGTAATTAAAAAAAGAGTTTATAATTGAATTGGTATAATTTTAATAAGTTTAGGACTTTTTTTGATAGTTTTCTTCCACGGTCTTTGATACAGTCAAAAGGCCTTGAGCACTCTAATTTTGCCGTGCTGGTTTGACGCAATGACAAGTTCATAATCAAATTACAGACAACACGCATTGATCATATGGCCAATATTAAAACACTTGAATCGGATGGCATTAAGATTAAACAAAAGAAAAGAGACAATAAAGGAGTGGACCTCTGTCCAAATCTAATAAGAGAAGTAAATAAACAATTACCAACTATTGATGACCGCATAATTGTGATGAGAAGTTATAATCCAAGATATTTCTTACCTGAAAACGAGTTCAGTGGATCATATGCATCACAATGGTTTGATTTTGTGAGATCCATTCACATAACGATTATGAATTTTTGTGATTCACCAAATATAAAGGATCTGATTTCAGATGATAAATTTCTTATTACATGATCTATAAATTACATGGATGAAGACTATTCGAACTATTAGTTATGTGGGTTCTATTGAAAAACCCATGTAATTAACTGTTTCATGTATTTTTGCAAGGTTATGGTCGCCAGAAATGCAATGGTTTCACTGACTTATTAAAGTCCAATTGAGGATGATTGATGGCTAATTAAATCGTTGCATGTCTTTGAGTCAAAAGTAAACGAATTCAAGGACTTTGTAAAATTTGTAATACTTAATGACACAAAAATAATATATTGGAGACAACAAGGAATTTGCATGAAATTTTATTGAACTACAGCAGCTGGCTTACAATCTTGCTGAGCATGTTTGCTCGACGATTGAAGGGGAACATAAACTGCTAGTGGGGATGATTGGAGTGCGTAGAGAAAGTAAAAGCTGACAAAACACAATTGGAAAAGCCATTATATAAAACTTGCTTGTTTACATCACTAATGTACAGAATATAAGCCTGTTGAAATAATATTTGTACCAAATAAATTGTCAATATAAAACTCTTTTTGCAGAGTCTTAAAATAAAAACATTAACCTGTTTATGGGATAAGTCTACATGCTAAAAAGAAAAATTATATATGTTCGTACTATTAAACTTATTTTTTTAAAGAAAATTTTACACCGCCAGTACACAGAATATAAAAACCATTAGAATATCTTGTTTGCAAAGAAGGAGATGATGGAAGGAAACAAAAAGGATAATTATGTGAACTTACACTTGTATCTTTTTTTTTTTTTATTAAATTTTCCAAATTTGCACTATTGTAAATTAAAGGAATTTCCATAAATTTTTTGAGGTCATAAATTAGGATATTTTTTGTATATCCACAGGTCAATGTATAAAAAGGGAAGATCCAAGAGATCAGAAAAATAACTTTGAATTGACCCACGTAAAAATACTTCTCCGTTTCAGATTTTTTTTTTTTTTATGCTTGCGAGACGGTGGTCTTCGATCCCTAGGACCATCCCTAGCCTAAAGGTTCTTAATGGGTTAGGACTCAACTCTTGATTATTGCAGTCATTGGCTTCAGAATCCTAATGACCAGCCACATTACTAGTAATCCGGTGAGACATCGTATTCTCCTCTCGCAGTCACATAAAAAACATGTACGTAAATTTTTGCCAAAAACTCAATGAATTTAATTAGTAATTAAAGTCCAATGGAGCGATGGCCAGTTAAATCATTAAATATGACATTGAATAAAAAGTAAATGAATTTAATATGCCTGCAAACCTCAAAAACTTAACAAAATTCGAATTACTAATTAATACGCATATAGTAGATTGGAAAAAAAAATTAAGAATTTGCATGAAATTTTATTGAATTAGAAAATATAGCTTACATTATCGGAGGCCATGTTTGCACTATGACCAAACTTGAACCTAAACTGCTAATAAAGATGAATGAAGTGGTTGAGAAATTAAAAAGCATACAAAACACGACCGGGAAGCTTTTATAAATCAGGATGAGCACATCGATCTTTATATCTTTAGAGTCAATCTCATATCTTGTGCACACTCTTACTTGAGAGAAGCAAAAAATTTGATGCTTTATGTGAACACTTAAGATTATTGTTTACGACTAGTTTGGGCAAAGTTAAGGTTTCTTTTAAACTAGCGCTGCGCTTTCTTGACATGTTGATATTTATCTTTCCCGTTGGCTAAAGAAATCGATAGGACAAGCCATCTAGGTGGAGTGCATTTTAGGACAATGAGACGAGATGTTCTTTTTCTCATGAGTCATGCCGTATCGTAACAGCATCTCATGTATGTCGGAAGGATTCCCCATAGACTTGCAATGAGTCCTCGGAGATTAAGAGTAGATCATGCCCTAAATTATCGGTGGTGAATGAATCGACTTATGAATAGAGACTCGGCATCCACCATTCAAACGTGAATTTGTTTCGGAAAAATACTAACGTATTTACTTGGTGGGCCGATTTGGATCAATTAAATATCTCTAGTTTTTTAAAGAATTGAAGCAATCAAGGATGCTCAGTTTACCACCCACTGCGGTGGCGTAGTTGGCTTAAGCTTTGTGCCTCCCACGAAATGTGCCAAGTTGGAATCCCAGCAGCATTACTTGGTGACTTAACCGTTGGCGTGAGTATAGTGGTTAGCTTGCGTCAGCCCCAGGTTCTTCCCGCCGACTGTTGGCTTTCGGGGTTTCCTGGGTCATATTAAAAAAAAAAAAAAGATGCTCAGTTTGATGTTCGATATCATATCGATATGTCATGTGAAATAGGAGCTAGATTCTTTGATGTGGCCGAGACTTCCTTTGAGATTAAACTATTAATTTCAATTTCTGAACAGAATAGACTCCAATGTATGGACTCGGTGGATATTAAGATGAAACAACTTATGGATGGGAATCCACCGATTGCGATGCAATGCCACAGTTTTGACACCGAGCATCCTTGATTGCTTTGAAGAAAATTACTCGACCCGCTCCTAGCCACCCCG
Organism: Eucalyptus fibrosa; assembly: GCA_017140475.1. Lineage (NCBI taxonomy): Eukaryota > Viridiplantae > Streptophyta > Magnoliopsida > Myrtales > Myrtaceae > Eucalyptus > Eucalyptus fibrosa. Next base: position 53,261,002 of record CM029507.1, on the reverse strand, counting down.
GGGCACCATAGCATGTCGGGAATAAGGGGGGACATACTGGACATAACCACTCCCTTGGTTGGGGGCTGTGCCGCCCTGGCTGCCAAATTTACAGAATAAAAATCTATTGAAATAGGATTCGCATTACATACGCTATCAAGGTAATTTTTTTTTTTTTTTTTACATAAGCAGTCTCAAAATGGAATAACCTATTTATTGATTAAATTTACTAAGTATTTGCTAAAAATGAATCATTCTATAAAACCACTGAATAAAAGAAATTGAAATATGTCAGTTTGCAAAGCAGGGGATGGTGGTAGAAAAGAAAGAATATTATTATGTGAAATTACACTTGTGGCCCCAAGTAACTAATTGATAAAAAAAAAAGTATCTAATCTAGGAATCCAATTAATATATATATTCAGCACCTTTGGTTTCCTAGTCTCGATTGCAATATCTTATATGTACATGTTAATGACAATGCTTAATATATGAGTTAATTAATAGTCCCTTCAGTCTTTTGAAAATAGAGAAATTGTCAGAGTTCAATATAGTTGTTCTTTTGTGCCCGCCTTTCTCTACTCCTTTTGCCAAATGTAGGTACGAAAACTAGCTAAGTACTGTTATTATCACAATAACTCAAAGACTACTATAATAGAAAAGCCCAATTAAGAGTGGCTCATGCCCTAAATTATTGGTGGTAGGTGAATCGATTGAAACCTAACTAGTGACTAGGCATCTACCATTCAAACGTGGATTTGTTTGGCATGGACTCAAATAAATATCTATATCTTAATCAAAACAAATGAGAGTACTCCATTTGATGTACGATATTATGTTGGTACGTTAGGAGCTAGACTCTTTGGTTTGGTATGGTTCAGGTGTCCTTGAGATTGAACCGTTAATTTCAGTTTGATAGACATAGATTCCAATGTCGGCCATTTGGCTTGTATTATTGTGCTCTTTTTACTTTTATGGGCCATTACTTTTCGCTAGTTTCATCGTACCTGTCTGTAGAGCATTATATAAATGCTCGCCATTATTGGATCATGTGAAAATCTGGAATATCCTCAATCTACACAACGACCGTTAACTTCTGCCCAGAGAAGAATGAGAGTTGACTAGAGTCAATGGCCATGTCCCAATGATCTTCTATATCTCCTCTCTTTCCTCTTGCGTGACATGCATGCAATTTCTGATGTCATGAAATTCAGAAATGAAGACATCATACAGGAAAAGAGAATGGTACGTCATCCACAGCTGGAACTTTGGCTTCCATCCACAAGTCCATCTATAAAAGGAGATCCAAGAGAACGCAAAATAACTTCGACTTCAACCCCGTAAACAATACGTTTTCTCTGCTTCAGATTTTTGCAGTGCTCCCGAGAAGTCACGGCAAAGAATCCTCCATGGATACCCCAAGCAGCGGGGTGACGTCGCCACCACCGCCAGGCATGTTCCTTTCTTTCCTTTGTTGTTCTAGTTTTTTTTTTTTTTAAAATCCCACGAGGCGATGGCAAAATCACAAAAATTACGCTTTTTGTGTGTTAATTTCGAAGTAGTATAACAAACATCAGGGACAGTATATATATTGAAAATCGGAGTATTTCTTTATTTTGTTATTTAATAAGCGTCCGGACAATTTTTCCTTTTATAAAATCCTTGCGAAATAAGGAAAGAGAGTGGAAGAAAAATATTCTGTAGGATTCTAGTGGAATATTTGGTACGAGGAAATTTTGCAATTTCTTGTTTTCATTTCCAAAAATTCTCAATGAGAATACGTTTAGTAGAAATTTTGGTTTTCTTATTTTCAAAATTTAAACCTTAAAAAAAAAAATTGACATTATTTCGTACCAAATTTGCTTTGAAAAACTACATCAACGTAAAATGATTTCTTAAAAACTTGAAAAGTTCAACTAAATCATTAGAAATTAAAATTATTCTTTTTGAAAAGGACTTACTTTAAAGTAATTTGGCAAATAACACGTTTTGTCCCTGTAATTTTGACAAAGTGACTTAATTATGATCATACAACTGTATAAGGATGGGAATTGTAACAAAATGGAATATAAAAACCACAAATGTCATAACTTTTGTACAGTACTCACTTGAGTGATATAATTTTTTCTTCAATAATTTAAGTACTATAACTTTTAAAAAAATGTTCGTTTGAATGTCATAACTTTTAATTGATCATTTAAGTGTCAATTTTAAATGTTCACTCTAGTATCGGAAATCCAAAAATCCAACATGGCATAGCACTTATTGTGAACGTTTAAAAAAGAGTTATGACACTTAAGTGATTGATAGAAAGATTATATGGCACTCGCCATAAGAAAGTTATGAAAGTAATCAAAAATATAGGGAGTAAAGTGATATTTCCCAACCTACAAAGACCAAAAAAAAAAAAAAAAAAAAATTGTAAAAGCAGTGTGTGGCCGCCAAGTACAGCTAATCTATTCATTTTAACGGGCTTATGTACATAATTATTCCTTTGAAGTAAACAGCGAACGCGCCAAATGTATTACTTAAAGTCAAATCTCCTAATTTGGTTTGACTTGGCTCCACAAGTTCCCTCATAGTCGTTAATCATGATGCCACTGCTTTTTCTCAGTCCTAGTTTTGTTACTTACAAGCACTCAATAACCAGTTCATTAAAATTAATTACCAGAATATTTCCTCTTATAAGAGAGCATTGTCCCAAAAATCACCTCATTAGGACTAATTATTTCTATGTTTACTTGGTATACAAATTGAAATTGCAGCTGACTGTCCTGCAAAGCAATTTCATCAAGGGCAGAGCATAAAACGAATGGCTTCTGGATAGTTAATTATCTATCATTAAGAGACTACATGAGACTAAACTTTTGAAGTGATGATCCTCGAACTAGTCAATTCACTATAGTCATCTCCATAAAGAAATCATGTAATGTAGCTCTAAGCCAAAAGTAAACTGGTCAAAGGAAATGGTTGTCACTGTTACGAAAAAGTATAAAGATAACATTAAAGAAGAGAATCCACTAATAAACACATTGTCGAAGGGACACGGACCTTGAAATGGTCCTGCCACAGAAACAAGAAAAAGTAATATGAATTTTGTAAGAAAAATTAGATCAATTATTTTTCCCAACCATCTTTATTAAGTTTAAGCTAAACACTTAGGGAAAAACTCCATGCAATTCATTGCTATGATCATACTAATAATCTTATAAACATCTATCCTATATCAATCGTGACTTATAAATTTATCGTATCAATTGACGGAATCGATGTGATTTAAGTTAATTCATTTATGTTTATTTATGTAAATCTCTTTCATGATTATTACGTGAATTTTAAAGTTAGATACAATACCGTTACTTAATTTATGAATGATATCACGGATAAAATCAATAGTAACCATAAATAAAAACTCACTAAAAAGCACATTGCACAAGATAAGAAGGCAAAGGTCCTATAAACCTAATTTATGATACAATACTATCTCAAAAAAAAAAAAAAAAAAAAAAAAAACTCATGATCCATGTTAAGTTTAATGTTAAAAAAATTTTGTTTAAAAAATTAATTTTTATATAGAAAATTCTATGCAACGACTGATCCTAATGCTCATGTCGATGATTTAAAGCATACATGGTATAACATTTTCTAAGGTTATTTATGTTCATCTCTCTTTTTGTTATCAAAGTGGCTAAGGAAGAAGGGAATTCAGAAGGCGCAACGACAACTTATAAAGGTTTGTCATTTTGTACTTTTTATTTTCATTTTTTTCTATAAATATGTGTTTCATGCATTTTGACATTTTTTGTTTAATTTTTTTTTTTAAATTTAAGCATACAAATTATAATCTTCATACTTTTTGAAATCTGAACAATATCTTGAATTATAATTGAGAAAGCCCAAATATATATATATATATATTTACTTTCAAGGAGTAAATAAACAGGCTTATAGAAAAATGTGCGTTGAGTAAACGACTGCCCCTTGGCTTGCATTTGCATTTCATGGGAACTCTGAGCAAGTGCAATAATTACACTTGACCTAAAAACCAAGAAGTGCATAAGCCTGAGGACTTTTAATGTGTAATTTTTGCAGTCATGCCAACAGCGGTGGTCCATGACAACCATCGACCATTGTTTGGAGCTGCACTCGTAGGAGATTGGACATATGTCCAGAAAGAGGTTTCTCAGAATAAAGAAGCAATGATGGCCGAAGTTATGACTGTAGAACATGAATCCGTTACTGTGCTTGATGTTGCGGTTATTGCCACACAAGATCAATTGGTCGAGAACCTAGTTGAGCTGTTGCCTTCAAGACATGAAAATTTAATTTTAAGTAGGGCTCTCTGCAATGCTGCTCGGGGTGGAAGAATAAGGATGGTAAAGGCATTAGTAGGCAAAATTGATTTTGGACGTGAAAGTGTAGCCCGTGCCTTATCGACTGCTATTTCATGGGCTCCTATTCAAAAGGACGTTATTTGGTACCTGGCCAAACATATATCCGCCCCAGATGATAATATCATCAGCAGCCTTACTATGGCCGGTCATATGGGTAGGATTTAATACTTATCCATCTTATTTCATTTCCTTCGCTGTTTACTTGAACTAACTTTTTTGTTCTTGTGTTCCAAAAGACATAGTGTTCTTTTTAGAAAACCAAAACTCCGGGCAAGCGGAAGATTCTAAACACGATAGAACGTTGGCATACTTGGTGCCTATGATGTCTTACTTCCGTAGTAGAGCTAGACTCAACTTTTGGGAAAAAATTGTTTACAAATGTAGGTGCTTCTCGCACTTCCTTTGTTAAATATATGCAATGCAAACAACTTTATCCGCATGGTATTCACTTTATCTGTTATGATTTTTAGATATCCCACCATGCTTGGTCACTACATCATCTGGCAAATATGAAGAAATGAAGTTGCCTAAAGGTATTTCTGTGAATCTGCTTAATTGATGACTAACATGACAAAAAGCATATCATTGATAGATCCTATCGATAAAAAATTGAAGGGACAATGACTACGTCTATGTATACAATTTAATATCCAAATCATGAGGTAGGTCACAAATCAAAGTCATGTATAACTGTTGTAAAGTAAGGCAAGACGTCTTACTCAATGTCAATTTTCCAGGTAGAATTATTGAGAATTGTAGACTTGGATTTCATCTAGAGGTTGATCAGTCCAAGTTGTTTTCTAACATATTCAAGCATTATTAAATTTCATTGCATGTGCAATTTTCGATTCATGAGTGTGATGTGTATCCTTTTGTTAATCATCAATTCCTAACTTGCCGACATGATTGTTCTCTCCTCTTCGTGGCTATAGCAAAGCAATTCATGATATCACTCTTGAATCTTACCACAAAACTAGGTACATGACATTACCATGGTATTTATAGGAAAAATGACCTCATTTCATCATAGGTAGAGATCCCTAAATTTAAAGTGCAAATTGATATTTCAGTATCCCTTGAGATCATAGGTATTAAGATGGACTGGTCCTCAATTCGTATTATGAAGATATGAATCAGTTTAATTTAATTCCAAGTCTAAATGATATATATATATATGCTTTACGTGAATCTGTTAAAAAACTCTATCCAAGATACAGCTATTGTTCCATTATTGAATCTTCCCATTTTTCATTATTAAAAAAAAAAAACTTTTTTCCATAAAGTGTGTGTGTTCATCAATACATTCGCCTAGTCTCTCATGCATGCATTTTTATTTTCAAGCTATATTAAATTTGTTTTCTTGATTAATATCTTACATCCATCATTTTCTTCTAAACTACTATGTAGATGTAACAAAACAGCCTAAATCCATCTTTAATATCTTTGGCCTTTTGATTCTTCCTTGTTATATAAAATTGCTTATCTAATAATACGTGCAGTTTCTTTCATCAAAAGGATTGTAGACTCGAAGTTGAGGCACGAATTTGGAAATCTAGCTCTTGTCAACAAGATATTTAGTATGGATATTCCCACCATACTGGAGTTTTTATTGACTTCAAACATTGTCATTGACGCTGCATCTCGTGGAATCTCTGACTTTGTCCAATTATGTTTGACGTTTTTCCCGGAGTTGATGTGGGAAAAAAATTTCACAAAAGAACTGATCAAAGAAGTTGTGAAGGGACGGCATGTCGAGTTGTTTAGACGACTGAGCGCACACAACACAACTCCATATTTGACTGATGATGAGTTGACAAGACGTAGCCTGATGGAGGCAGTAGTAGAATGGTCACCAAGATGTGTATCGGCAGATGTTTCTGGAGCAGCTTTTCTAATACAGAGGGAACTTCAGTGGTTTAAGGTTGGTTGACCTTATTCGCCAACCACAATTTCGTGCTTTTTAATTTACATCTATAATGATAGGTGTCCTTAACTTTTGTGAAGGTAGTGGAAGATATGAGCGATCCTTCTTTAAAACGTCTGAAGTTTAAGGTCAGTTCACCTTATTTGTTTGCCACCCTTTTGTGAGCTTTAATGTACACTTACATTAGTAGGCGCCCTTTATTTTTGTGAAGGTATCGAAAGAGGAAGATGGGAGCGATCCTTCTTTCAAAAGTCTAAAATTGGAAGAAACAGAAGAAAGGAGAGGGAAAACATATTGGGAAGTTTTTATAGAACAACGCCAAGATTTGCTCAAAGAGGCTGGACAATGGATGAAGGATACATCATCATCTAGTAGTCTCATCTCGACTCTCATCATTACGGTAGCTTTTGCTGCTGCTTTTACGGCACCTGGAGGCAACAATGATGAGGGGATCCCGATCTTTCTAAAGAAGAGCTCGTTTATTGTATTTGCGATTGCAGACGCTCTTGCTCTCTTCTCCTCTGTCACCGCCACCTTGATGTTCTTGGCTATCCTAACTTCACGCTATGCCATTGAAGATTTCGTCCACTCGCTGCCAAGAAAAATGATACTAGGCCTCACTTTTCTCTTCCTCTCTTTGGCCTTTATGATGGTAGCGTTTGGTTCTGCTCTTACAATGGTCTTAAACCAACGATTAGAGTGGATCTACATCCCAATGACTTTGTTTGCTGCCATTCCTGTCATATTGTTTGCACTCCTACAGCTTCCCTTGTACGTTGAAATGGTTGAATCCACTGGCTGGCCTCCCCTCTACCGTCCCATTAAGATATGGAAATAATCTCTACTATTGTTAGACAAAGACATCAGTAATGTCATCTTTTTTAGCACTTCTTACTGTGTGTGATGCGAATGTCATGCTACACTCATTTTAAAGACTTGAAGTGTAACATCAATAATACTTGTACTAAAGTTTAACATATGCTGTCAAGCGCACACCTTGCCACAATGTGTTATGGGATTGTTTCCCCCCAAACTGTGAGCAATTACTTCATTGCTCATTCTTGTACAAGGTGAACCCAATTTTCAAAGAATCAGCAACATGATGGTCAAATACTCAACGGGGTTCATCCAATCAAGTAAAAGCAAAGATCCAGACAAATTCTCTATAATGGCCACCCAACTAGTGGCCCAACACAAGTAACTTCCGATGTAGCAAGTGGACCAACAATTTCAGTTCAATGGAGGCTCAGCCTTCAAAACCAGTCGTACCACTGCCCATACTTGCGCCTCATCCTCTCATCCAAGTCTTTGGCTTTGACCTCTACGAACCTAGCCGCGTTGGCCATCGATTCCTGGCACTTTCGCCGGTTCGTCTCCATCGCGTTCTTTTTTGCACCCAATCCTTCGTACTCCCTCACCCAGCAACGGTGCACGGTGCACGGTGCATGTCCGCACCAACACCACCAACTCCAGAAGCACAATGCCATCAAAACCCAGCACTCCAGTCTCATCAGGACTCTACCCTCTTTCAGGTCTCTCTGTGATCTCATAAGCGAAAGGCTTGACGTTTACGCCAGGGCGCTAAGCACCTGGCTGGACATCGAAGTAAGGAGGATCAGGACGAGGGTCCTAAAGCAGAAAAGAGTGAGCTAGGAATATGAGACGGGTGGACGGTATTATGAGGAGCACAAGGCCGAGAGAAGTTGGGTTACTTGCTAGACCTAGGCGAGGGGCCACATGCCCTCGCTTTGCCTGGTGAGGGCGTGGTGGCCCTTGCCAAAGCCGGGAGGGGCGTGGCGGTCCTCGCCCATTGCTGGCAGCCCTTGCCAGTCCTCATAGACAAAAATAAAAAGAGAGTAAAGAACAAAAATAAAATATAAGTTTAAAAATTATTAAAAAATTTTAAAAAATATTTACGTGAATGTCGATCATGTCACATAAAACAATTGGAGTCCACATAAATGATTTCCAATCAAAATTGACATGATAGACTCGATAGATACCAATGCAAAAAAAATTATAACTAAATTGGTCCAATTAAAATGTACCAATCTAATGCAATAAATTTGATATTTTTTGTTACTTTTTTCCACTATAGAGCATTATAAGATAGACCCAAAGTGCTGAGAAACATGAATCAGGAAGAGTCATAAATTCGTACGTAAAAATTTAAACGCAAATATATTATTAATTGTTCCACTCAAGTTCAAGTGCGGTGAACGAGGAAACAGAAATTTAAATGACAGATGAATTAGGGCATGCATGTTTTTATTCCTGATTTCTGTTCAAGAACAGAAATTTTGTTTTTTTGTTCCCGAGAACAAAAAAATAACAGAAATGCGTTTGTTTGCATTTTTGTTCAAAATCGGATTTTTTGTTCCCTGAACACAAAATGAACAGAAATGAGAAACAAAAAAAAATTGTTTCTTGTTCCAGAAACGATTTTGAAGAAACACTTTCTTCTTCTCTCTCTTCTCTTCTTCTTTTCTTCTTCTTTTTTTTTTGGCCGGTCGCAGCCACCGGCCGTTGAGGGCCCGCGACGCCGTCGAGGGTTGGCGACCTCGCCAGAGTGTCGCCGGCCCCCAGCGAGACCGAGCGTCGCCGGCCCCGGGCAAGGCTCGGCCTCGCCTTGGCTGGGCGAGGCTTCCAGCCCCGTCGGCCGGTTGCCGGAGGCTAGCGACCGGCCGAAAGAAGGAAAAATAAAATTAAAATATTAAAAAATTAAAAGAAACAAAAAAAGAATAAAAATTTACCAAACATGTTTCTATTCATTTTTTATTCCCGGAACAAGTTTACCAAACGCATCTTTCTGGTAAAAAATTATTCCCCGGAACAGAAACATTTTTTTCTATTTCTGTTTCCTGGAGCAATTTTTGAACAGAAACGTTACCAAACATGCCCTTAAAATCACAGTCAAATCCTAGGGGACAAAAAAAAAAAAAAACACAGAAGAAAAAAAACAATTTCAGTTTAATGGAAGCTCAGGCTGCGAAATTAGTGTTAACCACTGCCCATACCTCATCCTCTCATCCAACTCTTTGGCTTTGACCTCCACGGTCTTAGCTGTGTTGGCCATATATTCCTCCTGCACTATGGCGATCCTCATGCTCCGCTTCTTCTCCACCGCGTCCCTTTTTTTTTCCCAGCCCTTCGCACTCCCTCACCCAACAATTGTGCACGATGCACGTCAGCGCCAACACCACTAACTCCAGCGGCACATAGCCATCAAAACCCCGCACTCCAGCCTCACCAGGACTTTAGCCTCTTTCGAGTCTCTGCGATCTCAGCAGCGAAAGTCTTGACTTTTCTTTGGTGAACAGCACCCGGATGCTGAGCACCTGGCTGGACAGCAAAGCGAGGAGGATCAAGAAGTGGGTCATGAAGCAAAAGCGGGTGAGCTGGGAATAGAAGCCCACAAAATAGGAGACGAATAAAATGGACGACATTATGGGGAAAGCGAAACCGAGCAAAGTTGGGGGAATTTTGAGGAGGAACGAGGGAGCAAAAGACGCTGCAGAAGCATGAAAAGAATGAATCGTAAGCAAGAGAGCAGGAGACTCGGGAATGAATAAGAACTTCTCAACTTTACGGCAGGCATTTTCTTTTTGATTTTGGGGAGTCTATTTGGGTGTTTGTCTTTATATGCATCAAGAGGGGAGAATTTGAAAGTGAAAGAAGGCAAAGTTTCAAGTTCAACGGCTAGGACACAGGTTGGAGAGGGCACCGCCTTTACATTTATTACTCTCTGCCTTGGGTGGTGCAATGGGTGGGCATCACTCATTTCTCTCTATCCCAAGTGTTTCAAAAGCCAAAAGGCACATAATTGTTGGTGAGGGTTCCTTATCGACTTATGAGAGAAGGTTTTGTCTTTCCACAAAATTACATGTGAATTGTAGAGAGAGAGAGAGAGAGAGAGAGAGAGAGAGAGATTGAAACAATGAGAGAACAAAATACTGCCTACTTCTTACAAGTATATGTCAAAAATACTATTCATAAAAATGCATATAGTCAAGAAAATGTTTTGAGCTCCATTTTCTGGTTCACTTGGATATGTAGTTGTAACTTCTGAGAATGCATTGTAAAGTAGATTAATTAATCAGGGCCAAAGCATCAGGCGCTCTATGATTCACCTCTGGTAGTACATCCCTAGGGATTTTCGCTAGCAAATGCCACACCCATAAACAAAAACCAAAAGGGAAAAAGTTCCTTAGAGAGCATATACCGTTGGGCAGCAATTTTGAAAACAGAGTAGGGATTGCTCAATTACATGATCAAAGTCGTGTATGAAATGCACATGGATATTGCTTGATAGGATGTCACGAGAAATGCCTTATCATCGTTCCAAATCATCTGCCTTGACACAAAATTAATACCATTGATGATGACGGGACCTTCGTTTCTATAAATATCTCGTAGATGACTGAAATTTCAGTAAATGTAAAGAAAGGGAATGGACGTGAAAAATGAAGAGTTAAAACAACTGATGAAACAGATTGCACGTATTTTACCACTCCACTACTTCCCTTACGTACAACAACATTGTCCGACAAAATTGATGATATTCAAAGGCTTCAATGCTCATTCTTCACTGCACGACTGAACCTCGTCATCCCTTCCCATATTCCCGCTTCTCCAGCTGAATATGAAATTCAGGCAAACAATTGATGCTGCAATTAAATATGAACATGTGCCAAGAAACAATGATAACAACTTCTGAGGCCAACATGAACACTCAAAAGCAAAACGATTTTTTGCTCGGCCATGTTCAAAATTTTCTTGTCAAAGCATCATCCTGTGCACATTAGATGCCAGTAGTTGTCATCTCAACGCAGTTCAAAGGAGCCAACCAATTAACATAACATCTCTTCACCAATATCCTCTAAACAGTATCTGGATAGCTTAAAATGGCTTCCACTCTATCTAGCGATGCTTGCAACTGCCCAGAGTTCATGTTGAATAGTGGCTCATCAGTACCAAGACCCCTGTTACATGAAACACACAACTTGAACCCCAGAAAAATTAATAAAACAGAGTGACATAAATCACGGAAGCACATGACCCACACCTGTAAGTTCACTGTATGTTATAAACATCATGCTTTGTAATAGCAAAATTTTAATTCGTGACACCGAATAGTTGATACAATTAGACCTTGTTTTGATATATAGCTCATCTAGTTTCTTCCAAGAGCGAAATATATTGTAGTTGAGAAGGAAGAAACTTACCCTGTGATTTCTGGAAGAAAGTAATCAGCCCTCCACCCAAATCGAAAATCTACACCTGGACAAAGTCCAAGAGTGGTCTTATTTCTAATTCGAGATACACCGTCCCCACCCAAACATGTGGTGAGCTTCCATTTCCAACTAATTGCATTTAACTGAAAATTGTGGCCTACGCCAACCTGTAATTTTCAAAACACACCAAGCTGACTTCCCAAAAGCTTTACCAATTACCGGTCAATACCCACAGAAGTTAACAGACTTATTGATGATTGAGAATATTCGGCCACGCAGGACAAAACAGAGGTGAAATCAAAGAAGCCTCAAACCTGGAGATTTAAGAATTTTGTGACAGGAATCTTTTTTGAAATGCGCACGTCTTGATGTATGGGTGTCGCGACCTCTTTCTTTCGGGCGCCCGTGATCGGGTACGGGCGCCTAAAGAGGCTAATGGCTCGGCTGAATTTGGTTATGCCCGGACTCTCCCAAGTCCACCAATTCACGACTTAATGGTTCAAGTTTTTTAACTTGTAAATCAAATTTTAAAATGGAGTCGCCACTAATCAATTTGGGGTGGGTTGATTAGAAACCCAAGTGAAGTATCGGGAGAAATACTCACTCCTGCGCAACCAGAGAAATTAGGATCGGGGACTTGATTACACTAGTTAATCACTAATGCCCTTTCGGTACCTAATCTTGCTTAAACCCTAAGGCTTTTTGGATTTTTGAGGGATTTTCCGTGCATTTTTGGGAGGAAAAATATTTTTTGAGTCACTTTCTAATTTTTTTGGACACCAAAGGGATTTTTTGGGATTTTTTGGTATTTTTTGGAAAAATACAAGTCTTTTTGGTTTTTTCTGAAATTTTGACATTTTATTTGGCTTTTTCATGAATTTTTGGCTTTTTTTTTTTTGGATTTTTGGCATTTTTTGGAAAATATGAAATATTTTTCATTTTTTTATTTTCGGAAAATAAAATATTTTTATCATTTTTTATTATTTTTCGATTTTCTAGAAATTAAAACATTTTTTAATATCTTTAGGAAAATAAAATATTTTTGGATATTTTTGTTTTTTTGGTTTTTTTTTGGAAATTAAAATGCTTTTTTTTTTTAAATATATATATATTTCGAAAAGAAAATATTTTTTTCTTTTTTTGAAAAAAAAATTATTTATTTATTATTAAATATTATATTAAAATAAAAATCGACCCGGTCCGATCCACGGCAGGTGTGCCCGACCCGGGCCGGCGACCTGAATGAGGACGCGGGCCCGACTCGGATTTTTTTCATCCTTTTTTTTCCTTTTTTTTCTTTTTTTATTTTATATCTACTGAAAACGACGCCGTGGCCGAGCGTTTGGGGGCGCCTGGCCCGGCCCGACGACCCGGATCCACCACTCGCTCCACGGCCCGGCTCGCTGACCCGCTCCCCTGGCGAAACCCTACCCGGATCCGGCCCGGCTTTCAACCCGACTCGCAGCCGCCCCCCTGGATCGCAAACCCTACCCGATTTTCCGGGTCCGGATCCATTTCGCGGCACCGGAGAGGAGACCGAAGCGGTCCCGCGGCGAGGACAGCCACGGTGGTGACGGCGAAGGTGATCGGACTATGGAGAGGGCTACGGCGGCAACAGCAACGGCACGGTACCTTATTGTGACGACGGCGCGACGAGGGTGGCGATGACAGCGAGACCCACGCAAATCCCTTCCTCTCCAACTTCTCTCTCTCCCGTTCCCCCTCCGGCGAGGCTCGGATCTGAGGCCGCGAGCCTTCGGCCCCCCTGAAGTCTCTCAGTGGGGTGTCCAAGGGCTGCGACTCGATCCGGCTCTCCCTCTCTCTCTATGATCTTCGTCCCCCCTCTTCGTCGGGGATGAAGGGCTTATTTATAGGCGCGGAAGCGGCCGATCGGCGAGGCTTCGACCCACCGGTTGGACCGCCGTCCCATCCGCCATCATCGCCTCCTCCGGTCACGTCCCGTCGACGCCCACTGCTCCTCTGCTCCGCACGCGATCGCCGTTCGTCCACCCCCTTCCTCTCCGTCGCGCCCTCTGCGCGTGCGCTACAGAGGCTCGAGGAAGAAGAAGATGCGGTGGGGCCGAGCTTGGCGGAAATGGGTTGAGAGCCCATGGGGGGGGGCTGCTCCTTTTTGCTTTTTTTCTTTTGCTTTGTTTTTTTTGTTTTTTTATTTATTTATTATCTAATTAATTTTTTAGGCGTCAACAGCTGCCCCACTTTGAAGGTGAGCTCGCGGAGGTTGCATTCAAAGACAAACTGATGCCTAAATTTTGTCTATATATGCGTAGCAAATTATATTTTATTCGGAACTTATTATCCTGTAAAAAGAGCAATATAACATTACATATATTAAGACAGATAAAAAGATACCTATAGTTACTTACCGGGAGTGAGTGAGATAGGGTGTGAGCCCCGAGTTTGGCAAGTATCAAGGCATCATCTTACCTGGTGATATGAGCAGATTGCTTTTCCAGGGCTCGAACTATTCTTCGGTCGCCTGTTAAAACAATCGATGATTTGTCTAGGACCCAAACCTTTCTTCGGTCGCCTTGACGAGAAATTGCTCCTCCAGGACCCGAACCATTCTTCGGTCGCCTATTGGAGCAATCAGTGGTTTGTCTTGGACCCGAACCATTCTTTGGTCGCCGTGACGAGAAATTGCTTCTCCAGGACCCGAACCATTATTCGGTCGCTTGTTAAAACAATCAATGATTTGTCGATGACCCGAACCTTTCTTCGGTCGCCTTGACGGGAGATTGCTCCTCTAGGACCCGAACCATTCTTCGGTCGCCTGTTGGAGTAATCAAGGGTTTGTCTCGGACCCGAACCATTCTTCGGTCGCCTGTTGGAGTAATCAAGGGTTTGTCTCGGACCCAAACCATTCTTCGGTTGCCGTGACGGGAAATTGCTTCTCCAGGACCCGAACCATTCTTCGGTCGCCTGTTAAAACAATCAATGATTTGTCGAGGACCCGAATCTTTCTTCGGTCGCCTTGACGGGAGATTGCTCCTCTAGGACCCGAACCATTCTTCGGTCGCCTGTTGGAGTAATCAAGGATTTGTCTCGGACTCGAACCATTCTTGTCTCGCCATGACGGGAAATTGCTTCTCCGGGACCCAAACCATTCTTCGGTCGCTGTTAAAACAATCAATGATTTGTCAAGGACCCGAACCTTTCTTCTTCGCCTTGACGGAGATTGCTCCTCTAGGACCCGAACCATTCTTCGATTGCCTGTTGGAGTAATCAAGGGTTTGTCTCGGACCCGAACCATTCTTCGATCGCCGTGACGGGAGATTGCTCCTCCAGGACCCGAACCATTCTTCGGTCGCCTGTTGGAGTAATCAAGGGTTTTGTCTAGGACCCAAACCTTTCTTCGGTCGCCTTGATGGGAGATGCACCGACCTTTCTCAGGGCATCTCATTTGTGGGTGCTTGATTTGTATCGAGGACATCAGTTGGTACCCGACCTTTCTCGGGAGATACGCCGACCTTTCTCAGGGTATCTGTTTTGTGGAAGGTGTCTGACCTCTGTCAAAGACAACAGCTGGTACCTGATTTTCCTCGGGAGATGCGCCGACCTTTCTTAGGGCATCGTATTTGTTGGGGTGTCTGACTTCTGTCAAAGACACTGGATGGAACCCGACCTTTCTCGGGAGGATGCACCGACCTTTCTTAGGGCATCGATTTGTGGGGCGTCTGACTTCTGTCGAAGACACCAGTTTGAACCCGACCTTTCTCGGGAGGATGTGCCGACCTTTCTTAGGGCATCAATTCTGGAAGATACCTAGACATTCACAAGCATATCAAAGAATACCTGGATATTCACAAGTACTAACTTGAAGGGTATCTGGGCTTTTGCATGCGTCAAAATGGGTATTTGGCTGACCATAGGCATTGAATGGGTACTTGGATGATCACCAGTATGAGTTCTTGGGGGATACTTGGGTATTCACAAGTTGAGAACATACATTGGATATTTGTGAAGGTATCCCACCTCCTAGCAATTGGGAAATATCGAGGGCATACCTGGGATATTGGTGAAGGTCTCTCACCTCCTAGTAGTTGGAATATCAAGGACGTACCTTGGATATTCATGAAGGTTTTTCATCGACTGGTAATTGAGAATATTGAGGACGTGCCTTGCATATTCGTGAAGGTCTCTCGCCTCCTGGTAAAAGGGGAATATTGAGGACATGCCTCGAATATCCGTGAAGGTCTCTCACCTCCTGAAATATTCGTGAAGGTCTCTCACCTCCTGGTAATGGGAATATCGAGGGCGTACCTGAGATATTCGTGAAGGTCTCTCATCTCCTGGTAGATGGGAATATCGAGGACGAACCTGAGATATTCGTGAAGGTCTCTCACCTCCTGGTAATTGGGAATATCAAGGACGTACCTTGGATATTCGTGAAGGTCTCTTACCTCCTGGTAAGTGGGAATATCGAGGGCGTGCCCCGCATATTTGTGAATGTCTCTCACCTCCTGGTAAATGGGAATATCGAGGACGTACCTGAGATATTCGTGAAGGTCTCTCACCTCCTG
This sequence comes from Eucalyptus fibrosa, assembly GCA_017140475.1. Lineage (NCBI taxonomy): Eukaryota > Viridiplantae > Streptophyta > Magnoliopsida > Myrtales > Myrtaceae > Eucalyptus > Eucalyptus fibrosa. The sequence goes on along the minus strand of CM029507.1, from coordinate 53,244,930 downwards.
GTAATTGGGAATATTGAGGGCGTGCCTCGCATATTCATGAAGGTTTCTCACCTCCTGGTAAATGGGAATATCGAGGGCGTGCCCCGCATATTCGTGAAGGTCTCTCACCTCCTGGTAATTGGGAATATCGAGGGCGTGCCTCGCATATTCATGAAGGTTTCTCACCTCCTGGTAAATGGGAATATCGAGGGCGTGCCCCGCATATTCGTGAAGGTCTCTCACCTCTTGGTAGTTGGGAATATCAAGGACGTGTCTCTCACCTCCTGCACGAGATATTCGTGAAGGTCTCTCACCTCCTCGGTAATTGGGAATATCGAGGGACGCACAGGATATTCATGAAGGTCTCTCACCTCCTGGTATTATAAACTGGACTGTGGTATGAGGCTTACTTGGATTGCTACAGGCACTTAAAGAGGTGGGACACCTGGATAGCCACAGGTGTACTGGAATACTTGGATGAACACAAGTATTTAGTGATATGATTTGGGACCACTCAGGCTGGCCCAAGTGCTAGAAAACATACCTGAACGGTGGTGCCAAGTAAAGCAATGGAATGCTTGAACAACTACTATATTATTTGGGGACAACTCGGGCAGGTTGAGTGTCATGAAAAGGAAGTACCTGGACAACGATGGGTACTTGACGATATGGGGATACCTAAACAGTAGTAGGTATTCAATAATAAATAGATACTTGGTCAGTCACAAGTATCAATACTCTGGGGACAACTTGAACAGGTCGAGTGTCAGGAAAATGGAGTATCCGAACAATGGCTGGTACTCAAAGACAAGGGGATACTTAGACAATTGCAAGCACCCAAACTCAAGGGACGACTCGAATAGGTCAAGTGTCAAGAAGAGAGTATGCTATTTGTACAATATGCACACATGATTGTATATGCTATGAGCTCAAATGAGATTCATGCATGATGATTTTGTCGGTTTTGCATCTTTTGATTTCCATTGGGGAAGATTTTGAGAGACAACATTCATTTAGAATGTAGATGTCTTGAGCATGCCAAATGAGGGACTTTCAGTCTGAAAGGGCTTTTCACTCACTCTCATGGAAAAGGCTATCCTGACCATTGATGCAGGATTATAAGGACCACATTATCTCACTGTCATCATGTCAACAGGGGTCTGAGTATTCTTGCAAACAGTACGATTTTACCAATGTGAGAGGTCTTTGTTGAAACTATGATGAAATCTTGGCCAATGGCTCATCAAAGGGAACCATCAAGGTCAAGGCTTATGAATGGAGTGTCACACGATTGTCTTCGGGCTTGGAAGTCAAGAATCCTGCGAAAAGAGATAGAGTAATCTTGCCCGTACTTCTTCGAGCGAGGTTTATAGACATATGAAATCTTACATTAATTGAAGTGCCCCTAGTCTGAAGAGACTTTTATAATGGGATGCAACATAGATTTGGCTCATGTGTAAAAGGGTGAGAGTTGGTGACTGTCTTGGCATTTGTCACCGGTCTTTCTTCTCACGGTCCGATGAATGCTCTATGGACCACAACAACAATTTCTTTTGGGAATATAAATGATTGTGTTTTTTGTCTGGGACATTGGCCTTGCTTTTACCAGGCACACTGCTTTTTTTCATGCCTCAATTTCTCATCTCAATTTTTCATTTATGAGCATTGACCTTGCTTTTACCAGGTACACTGCTTTTTTATGCCCCAGTTTTTACTCTTGTTGCTTGAGGAATCGATCTTGGTGAGTTCAAGCAAACACCTTCATTAGACTATGGAGTCTTCATCTTTTATTGGCACTCTTGATTATGTTGCTCAAACGACAGTGGCTTCTACTTTGCCTCAATGTGAGGGTGGATTTACAGACTCAATTGAGTTGTACAATGGATACAAGTGTGTAAATAAAGAATTGTTCTTCATGACTCTAGAGCACTTAAATTAACGCGAGTGTTCATATGTAATAAAGATACTCAAAGATTGATGCAAGTGCGAGCAAGAAAATTTTTATCCCCTTTCTCACCTTGTGATGTTGATTTGCTTTTGACTTGCCCCAGTGTGGGGTGGTTCTTTGTCGGGAGTATAGTAGAAATTTGTCAGTGTATGGGGCTCAAAGTGAGTGATGGAATGCCTCTCATTGCTTTGATCATCGTACCATTCGCAAGAGAACTCTTTACCCTGTAGTCATGGAATTTTCTGCACTCATCTCACAAGTGTATAAATGGGGGGATTGTGTGTAGGATATGGCTTGCCTGCCATCATTCTGACGCGCCTCATCCAACATGCTCAATCAATCTTGTATTCTTTAATCGGTTGTCTATTCTAATAATTCTCAATTGAATCAATGATTTAGACAGACAAAATCATCATGCAGAATTCACCTGGAAAAATGTATGTAGTGTATGATGTGATGGGGTTTGTACTCTCAAAATAAATGAAAGGCTTTTTACTCAAGAAGAACTTATTAACAGTTATAGGGGTGTTTACTTGGTGGAACGGTATTTACAAATGTGTTGAGACTTGAACATTAAAAGAGATATTTATAAAAGGGTTATTCACAAATGAGTGTCAATAGATTACTCCTATTGGTTAGGGACATGACATATGAAGGATCAACCAGGGATTGAGAATCTGATCAAGAATTTCTACTCTTGCTTTTTGCAGAGAAGAAGCTGAAAATGGATCAATCAACAGGGCCAAAATTAAAAGTGAATTAAGGCCTGAAGGATCTCTGTCATTTGCTTTGGCAATACTTGAGACGCCATTTTGCTTAGGGGAGTCTGTCATGCCTCTCATTGATTTGTTATCTTTGCTTTTGACAGTCAAGTGATCCTGCAACAAACAAGAGGGAATGTGTTAGTCATGAACTCTTTCAAGAGTCGAATAACTGGAATCGATACAACTTTACCCTTCACTGGTTTGCAGCTGATTGGGTGAACCTGAGGTGAGAGGGGGACACGAAGTCCTATATCCCTTGCTTTGTTAGGTCAAATATTGGCTCCTGGATGACACATCATTTTACACGAAATCAGGTGAATTCGATGTGGGTCATTTCCACGTACTAGCTTGGCCAATGTCGATTTGCCAAACCTAACCATCAAGTTGGGCTCTTGAATTCCGATGCTTCCTGTCAATAGGGAAAATATGTCGAAAGCGGGATTGAGTAGTGGGAGTATTGAAACGATACCAAGTTACCCTTTCCCAGAGTTTGTATTTGTTGATTCCTAAGAATATTTGAATGTCGATGATGGCTTCTCTATCTTAGCATAGTTCAATGTTTCCTTCAATTGGCCTCCCTGATTTATGACCATGTATGCATGATTGCTGGTCGTTGATTCATCTTCAACACCTTCCTTCTATGGAATTTCTCCTTCTGTCTTTGACTATATGACTATTAGCAGCATTGAGCAAAGTCATGTACTTTAAACTTCTATGGAATCTGAGATGGACAATCAAAACCTCCAATTCTCTTATGGCAATTACTTCTTGCGAGAATATGCGTCTGGAGTGAAGCTTCTAAATTCCAAAGTCATTGTCCAGGATGTGAGGCTATAGATTGCCTTGACTGTCTAGATTTTCTCCTTGTTGACAGTAATCACTTAAAAGGAAGAGGAGGAACTCCTTCCTTATGTTGAAGTTGATACTGTAACATCTAGCCGTTTGGGTGCGTCGTAAGACAAGATAGTCTTTTAGCTTAGGATGGAGCTGGGCAGAAGTGAGGCATGTCATGGATGCTTCGATCTCAACTCTATGCCTGTATCTATTACGTCTCATCTTTTGTATCCTGTAAATAGAAGAGAGAGGACATCATTTCCAAATTATATTCATAGAATAAGACTTACCCTCTTTTGGTGTAGGATGATTCTTTCTATTTGCCCCTGTTTTCTTGGCAGGGTGTCTTTGAATTTGGCGAGTTCGTCTGATGCGTTTGCTTCAAATGCCCCATGTCACACTGAGTCAAAGGGGATGGGAATGATCTTCTGAGACATGAAGTGAATGAGTCAGAAAGACAAAACATGGTTAAATTTATCATCTCGTTTTAACAAAAACTTTTGGGTGATGAAATATTTTTTATTTTCAAAATACGTCTTTGGGGGAGAAAAAGCATGAGGAAGCCCAGCCCTTAGTATTCTCCTTGGATGATATTTCCTTTTCATGGTTGGATAACATCACCGGGCTGGTTTGGAGTACCGCCTCATGCTCTTAAAACAAAATATTATAACTATACAATAGAGTACTTGGAATGGAAAATACAACAGTAGCACACCAGACAAGATAAGAAACATGAAATTATAAAAACGAGTAAAACCCATGAAAACTCCTGTGTAAAGGAGTGCTTTGATAGTGTTGGTTATGAAATCAAGCGCCTTTGAGTTCTTCGCCTTCAGTAGACTCGAAGTATTCACATGCGATGACTACCTCGTTGAAGCTATAGAAGTGTAACCCATGTAGCCAACAGCGATGCTTGCAAGACAAAGCTTTTATGAACTGCTTCATTAACTCCTCTTCAGCCAGTTGAGGGCAGGTTTGCATCATGAAAGCTCTCCACCTCCCTGCGTATGCTTGGAAATCCTCCATTGGTCTTCTTGAGAAGTGAGCCAAATTCTCACATGGCAATTCAGTTCCAATCTGGCTTTGGTACTGATGCAAGAATGTGGAAGTCAGCTCATTCCAATCCTGTAGGAGATAAATATTTGCTATGATGAACCATTGCAATGCAGATCCCGTAAGAGTTTCTTGGAATGCCTGAGTTGTGAACGATATCGGGCCATAGTATCGACTCATTTCCGCATGGAGATATTGCAAATGAGCCACGGGACAAGTTGTGCTATTATACTTACGGAAATCAGGTATCCACATCTCTCCAGGGGTCGTGATCCTGTGAGCGTAATACGGGCTTGATGTATCTTGGTTAGGCCACTGATTTTCCCACTGCATATCTGTTGTAGTGGTGAATTTTTCTGTTTCAGGGAAGTTGGATCCTACCGAGATTACCCCATTGCTTTCTTCTTGGTCAAAATTTCCGAATGAGGATAAAGTATTGAAGCTATCTTCATGGTCAGATGACGAGCTTAGTACTTCATTAGGATCGTAGCGAATAAAGACGTATGCTTCCTCTTCTGACGGACCTTCATCCCCGGATGAGAGTAGGAAACAGTTGTACGATGAATCGTCAGTTTCATTGTTGAAATAACGCTGGAAGTCTTTGGGATTGTATTCTAGGGCCGGGAAGTTTTCAGGGTTGTACTATAGGGGATGGTAGCTTTCAAGGCTGCATTCTTGGGAATGCTCGAAGCTTTGGCGCGGTGGCTCGTTAGTAGATGCTGCATTGATCTGCTTAGGCTTTCTTTTCTTGCCTCCCGGTCTAGACCTTTTGAGTAAAGCCCTTCATTTTGAACAAGCTCTGTGTCCTTGATCTCATACAAAGGCTCTTTGCCTTTCCTAGTGGGAAATTTTCCAATAACAGGGTGTTGTTCAGCTGCCCATTTATTATGCAAGGCTTCATTGACATGTTCCTTCCCTATCTCAGCGACTAACAGTTCCTCGTGCTCCGCGATCATTGGCTCTTCATAGGGCAAGGTGATGTCAGGGGTGATGTCAATATCATACTCTTGGTGAAAAACATGAATTAGTTCCCTCCAGGTTTTAAGGGGACTAATCTTCCTGACAATGTACCATCGCAAGGCGGGGCCGTCAAGTTCGATTGGTACAATTGAATCATCCTTCGGACCGGTAGGCCTGCAAGTAGGTCTCTGGGTGGGAGGTATCAGCATACCTTTCGCATTCAAGTGCTTTGAGCTCTTTAGGGATTTCAATGTCGGCATAATTGGAAAGGTCCATGGGATTCTACTCCTGCAGCTGGCTTAACTTTTTCATGATCCTTTCAAACTGCCTATGGTACTGGCTATTTTCTGGCAAATTTATGGACGTCATGATGGTGTTTGAGGCAACTATAGAGTTAGGCTCAGCTTGAGTAGATTTCATTTGTCTCAAGAGTTGTCGAAGGACAATGGACATTTGTCCTATGCCGTCTTCAATGTTAATGAGGCGATTTTGTACATCATTTTGATCGGGCCCTAGTGCATGAGGCCATTCACGAGCTATCCGGCGATTCATAATTACCTGTCGTTTGCGAAAACAATGAATGAGTATGAAAGTAAACAAGAATTGACCCATGGCAATGGTCTAACTGCTTTTTTATTCATCAAAAGAAGATTTCATAGACCGCAAACTTCTGACATCTAGAACTTGAAATTGAAATGACAGAATAAAATACTAGACCTTAAACAAAAGTCCCTAAACAATGGGACAAAACTTTCACACTATTAACACTAAGGAGCACATGATTGCCAATTTATATGCGACAGGGAGTCTTGCGCTTGCGCAGATGATTGCTTTCTTGGACCGGTTGTGAGGTATGTATCCAGTCCATTCCCAAATCCCTCTCCATGAGCTTTACTTGCTCGTGCTGGCTGCTTTTGCCGATCGAGTGAGGGATTGATGGCTTCCATTTTGTTGGGATACGGTGGTTGTGGATGTAGGCCGCAGAGGCGTGGTGGGCTTTTTCTTCTCCCTCAAGCCCTTCGGGTACCACGATCCTTTTGCGATGGCATTTGTCCCAAGCTTCTTCATAAATGTCAACCATGTATTCAAAATTTTGATAAGTGAAGAGAAGTGGAGGGATCCTCTTCTTGAAAGATGGCGGGATCTCCTGAAAGGCTCCATACTGTCGTGCCACCCTTTGTGGGAAATAGGAAAAAGCACTGGTGAGGCCGAGCAATGGAATTGGATGGCGGCGCTTGAAAGCAAAGCGAGCTCTCTTTTCATAGAACCAACTAGCACACCATTGGAATGCCTCAGGAGCCGGATCTCTTAGGAAATTTATCCAATTTAAACAGCTTTGATTGGGAATGTACGGTTCTAAAACCATAAATTTTTGTAACGGATTTTCGAAAGCATTTGTTTCAGACGATCGCATGAAGTCTCGGAATTCGCTTAAGTGAGAAAAGAACCAGACTTGTAAAATTTCAGGAGAGGCTCGCATGATTTTCTTTGTGTTGTCTTTAAAACGATTAAAGGACAAGAATGTTTCAGTTAAAATCATGTTGACATAATTTCCCCCCCTTAAGATCTGATCAACTATCCATGCCATCTTAGGACTTATGGCATTTCTTTGATGGGGGAAAATGATGAACCCAAAAAAGCCCAAGAGGAATATTTCACTTTTTTGGATCATAGGCTGATTATGAAAATAGGCATTCATGAATTCTAATGGGCAAGTACTATGGTTGTTTTCAAGAATTTGTCTCATGACATGGATTCGGTTCCTAAAAGTCGTGCTAACCCTTGCCACGGGAGGAAGCCTATTGATGGCCTAACAAGCTTTTTCTCGAGAGGCATTCCAGTGATGATGTTGTACTCTTCTAGAGTTGGGGTTAGCTCAAACCCACCAAACATAAAAGTAGTCGTCTTCAAGCACCAGAAATGTGCCATGGCCTGTATGACTTCGGGACGAACAGTGATTTGAATCAATGATAGGAGATGACCGATTTTGGCTTTCACACGCTCTTGGGCAAGCTGATCCAATTGACCCCACCATCTGAAGAGCTCCGCCTTGGGAGTAGGAATGAACTGGATATCGTCTTTCCCCATCACATATAAACTGGGACTTGAAAAGCTTATCCTACATTGTCACGGGCCAAATAAAAAGACTGAGTAAAAGTAAAGGAATCACTTTGCTTTTAAAGAAAAATGGCAAGCACAAAGACATGCGCATGGGACGTGCGGCTCGATTTCTAACTCAGAAGGCTTGATGAAATTAAAAAGGTATCCGCCCATTGTTAGTCTCGCGTTAGAAAAGATACCATTCTAACCTCGGCTAAGAAATTCGGGGGAAAAGAAAGGCAACCTCTACATCGCAGTCTCGCGTTCGAGGTCGTATCTTTCTTAACACCATCCTAGAAATCCTATGGCGGCCTAGGTTCGGCGGCCGGGTTGTGTGTGCCATGTGTAGTGTTTAAAACAGTAAAGCATGCACAGCAGTTTATAATCACAAAACATTTTATTTTGACAGAATAAAAAAACTTTAAGCTATTACCCTGCACAAAAGAAAAGAAAAACCCAAGTCAGCAAAGCGTTTAAACAAAGATAAAATGGCCTAAGTCCTCAAAGTCCCCAGTAGAGTCGCCAAGCTGTCGCGACCTCTTTTTTTCGGGCACCCGTGATCGGGTACGGGCGCCTAAAGAGGCTAATGGCTCGGCTGAATTTGGTTATGCCCGGACTCTCCCAAGTCCACCATTCACGACTTAATTGTTCAAGTTTTTTAACCTGTAAATCAAATTTTAAAATGGAGTCGCCACTAATCGATTTGGGGTGGGTTGATTAGAAACCCAAGTGAAGTATCGGGAGAAATACTCACTCCTGCGCAACCAGAGAAATTAGGATCGGGGACTTGATTACACTAGTTAATCACTAATGCCCTTTCGGTACCTAATCTTGCTTAAACCCTAAGGCTTTTTGGATTTTTGAGGGATTTTCCGTGCATTTTTGGGAGGAAAAATATTTTTTGAGTCACTTTCTAATTTTTTTGGACACCAAAGGGATTTTTTGGGATTTTTTGGTATTTTTTGGGAAAATACAAGTCTTTTTGGTTTTTTCTGAAATTTTGACATTTTATTTGGCTTTTTCATGAATTTTTGGCTTTTTTTTGGATTTTTGGCATTTTTTGGAAAATATGAAATATTTTTGATTTTTTTTATTTTCGGAAAATAAAATATTTTTATCATTTTTTATTATTTTTCGATTTTCTAGAAATTAAAACATTTTTTAATATCTTTAGGAAAATAAAATATTTTTGGATATTTTTGTTTTTTTGGTTTTTTTTTGGAAATTAAAATGCTTTTTTAAATATATATATATATTTCGAAAAGAAAATATATTTTTTTTTTTTTTTGAAAAAAATTATTTAATTATTATTAAAATATTATATTAAAATAAAAACCGACCCGGGTCGGATCCACGGGCTGTGCCCGACCCGGGCCGGCGACCCGAATGAGGACGGGCCCGCGTTGCGGGCATGACTCGGATTTTTTTCATCCTTTTTTTTTCTTTTTTTTCTTTTTTTATTTTATATCTACTGAAAACGACGCCGTGGCCGGGCGTTTGGGGGCGCTCGGCCCGGCCCGACGACTCGGATCCACCACTCGCTCCACGGCCCGGCTCCCTACCCGGATCCGGCCCGGCTTTCAACCCGACTCGCAGCCGCCCCCCTGGATCGCAAACCCTACCCGATTTTCCGGGTCCGGATCCACTTCGCAACCCGGAAAATCCCAAACCCTAGGGTTTGCGATTTTGCGGCGCCGGAGAGGAGACCGAAGCGGTCCCGCGGCGAGGACGACCACGGTGGTGACGGCGAAGGTGATCGGACTATGGAGAGGGCTACGGCGGCGACAGCAACGGCACGGTACCTGATTGTGACGACGGCGCGATGAGGGTGGCAATGACAGCGAGACCCACGCAAATCCCTTCCTCTCCAACTTCTCTCTCTCCCTTTCCCCCTCCGGCGAGGCTCGGATCTGAGGCCGCGAGCCCTCGGCCCCCTGAAGTCTCTCAGTGGGGTGTCCAAGGGCTGCGACTCGATCCGGCTCTCCCTCTCTCTTTGTGATCTCCGTCCCCCCTCTTCGTCGGGGATGGAGGGCTTATTTATAGGCGCGGAAGCGGCCGGTCGGCGAGGCTTCGACCCACCGGTTGGACCGCCGTCCCATCCGCCATCATCGCCTCCTCCGGTCACGTCCCATCGACGCCCACTGCTCCTCTGCTCCGCACGCGATCGCCATTCGTCCACCCCCTTCCTCTCCGTCGCGCCCTCTGCGCGTGCGCTACAGAGGCGCGAGGAAGAAGAAGATGCGGTGGGGCCGGGCTTGGCGGAAATGGGCTGAGAGCCCATGGGGGGTGGCTGCTCCTCTTTTTGCTTTTTTTCTTTTGCTTTGTTTTTTTGTTTATTTATTTATTTATTATCTAATTAATTTTTTAGGCGTCAACAATGGGTTCATAGACAAACTTCCACATACGATCTGGGGAGAGAGGCTTGAACACAAGCTTCGCTTGAAAATCATTCCTTGGAGCATTGTAAAACTGAATCGAAATATTAAATCCAGATGTCATAATGAGGCTATATTCCATAACTATATTAAATGAACAAGCAGAGTTACACCAGGCCTTAAAGGCTCCAACAAAAATTTTGCTTTATGGCCAATCGTTGGAGCACCATAAGACAGACCCAAAGTTTTGAGGACCATGAATATACAAACATTAAACACAAATATATTCTTTATTGTTCCACTTAAGCTGAAGTATGGTGAATGAGGACACAAAAATCAAAATATCTGACGAATTAAAGTCGCAGTCAGAGCTTATAGAAGCACAAGAGAGACAACAAGAAAAGGAAAGTCTTTGTTCATCTACTTCATTACGCGACTATTACTGACAGAAGCTGTATTAGGTCAATAAAGACGAAACAGCGAACACAAAGCCAAGCCAATCAATGAATTTACGGAAATTATAGTGATTAGCATATGTCGATGGAATCTATGCGAATAACTGTAAGGCTGTAACATCCTGCATGCCAGATCTTGTACAAGTCTGATCAACATGCTCAGCCAAGTGAGGTTCAAACTCATGGAGATCACTGGAAAAAAAAAAAAACATAAAAGTGCTCCTGTTAATCTACTCAACTTCTAACATCTTCACCAATCAGACATCGGTGAAAACTGTAACAAACCTCTTTTATCTCCCATGAGAGCATGGATTGATATATGAATAGTTCAACACTCTCCGGATTCTCGCTTACATGTGGACTGACCAATTGACTTAACACAGAGCCCTAAAATGGACTTCAATGCACGGAAGCAAACGAGAGGGCCTCAAGTATGTATAAGTCATGAAGTTGCCATGTCAATTTTTTAGGTCAATCTATCTGCAAACTTAAACTAGACAGAAGAATCACTAAAAATCCTTTGACATTTTAAATTCTCTCCCACATGCATGTTAGAAGAGCAGTCAGTAATTTAGGAACCAGTGCCACAATCTCTGACACTAATTAAAAAGCGAAGTTGTGCCATCCACATGCTGAAATATCAAGCACTTGTCTTCAAGACCAAGGAATGAGTATGCGTATCAAATTAGACAGGAACCACATCCAATATGCATACCCAATCCAAGTCAGCAACATAAGAATAAATTAAGAACGAACAAGTTATTCACATTAAAATTGACCCACGCTTCAGATACCATATGCAGATGACCTCAAAACGAAACATTTCATTCACTCCTTCCAAGCCTTAATGGCTTGGTTCATCTTTCCACACCTCTCTCAACAAAATTAAGCCACTAGATCACCCTTTTTCATGCAGCCAGGCCAATCATACTTGCTAGAGACCAAACTTCAAATACGTGGCAACACAAAGGCAAGCAAAATTTAGGCACATCAGAAGAAACACCTCCAGATTAACACCGACTCGGATTCCCTGAATTTCTTTCCGAAACTTGAGGAACAACTCGGAGGGCATCAAATTGATGTTGTACAGTTCGTCCCACGAGGTGGGTTCTTCGCCGGCTGGACTCGTCTCCATGTTCAAGCTCCCAACACTGCAAAAATCGATAAGGAACAGTTCTTTCCCACCATACAAAAATCGCCAGCGTGTTTCACTCAAGACCCAACTCTCAAAATCGAGAATTCGACACTCATCACTAATCCGACATATCTTCGGAGATAACACAGTCCATGTGGAGTCGGTTTCTGGGTGCCTTGACATGAACTGAGCTGCTCTGCATCTGTCAAATTATCCTCACATTCGCATCAAAACAAGCGATAAGAGTCTAAAGCATACCTTCGAAACTAGAAGAACAGGACTCTGTTGGCGCCTATAGAAGTGTGGTTGAATGGCGAAGTAAAAAATGGGGATGAAGTTCGCAGCTATGACAGTCAAAAATGATGGCGGTACCCGGGCAATTTGGGGTTCGCATCGTTTGGATTATATACTACGAGACTACGAATACGAACGAGTTTTGCCGAAAGAGGGAAAATTGTTTACTCGGCAAAAAAAAATGTTGATTTTACTGTCTATGCACTGTGTAATTATAGTTTCTCAGTTGGGCCACATTAGTTATGAATATGTCAATGGAAGCTATTAGCATTACAAGAAAGGATTTATATCACTGAAAACTAAAAACTGATAATTTATGACATATTTACTCCAAATTAGATTTCTATCCAAACTAATATTCGTCTTATGAAAAATCTCAAACTAGTACTTTTGATATAATTTTACTCTCCACATTATATTCCGAATTGCTAACGAAGATTGATTTGAGGTAAATGTGTTATGGGTTATCAATTTTGGATCTTTTTGGTCAAATGAAAATTAGTTTTAATAAATGGGTCATAAGAGACCAATTTGGATTAATTTTGGGGGCAAATATATGAGACAAATATCATGCCACACCTCTAGATTTCTTTTTAACAATTCTTATAATTGAGTTTGCTGCAATGAGTGAACGGACATTACAATGTAGCCTAACGCATGTACAAATATTGCTGAATAATGTCTTCGGAATGAACTACGAGCTTGTTTTTGTGCATTGCTTGATCAAATTGTACGTAACTGTGGACGTCAACTGCTTTGGAATAGAAAGCAATGCAGTGTCTTTATGTGCTTTTTGGAAGCATGACAAGTAAAAAGCCTCTCTGGAGTTGTTTCATTCTTTATACTGGAACCATCGTAGATCAAACGCTCCCTCAGTATCTGACCATTCTTGTTGGACCACCAGATGGTGACAGTAATCAACAGACCGGCCGTTGATGAGTGAAGATAATCTCTTTAATCGCACGAACATGAGGATTCCGTAATTATAAAGATTATGTGGGTCGGCTTCAACTTCATTCAAGTCTTTTTTTATTATTATCTCTTTACCAGATTTGACCATCTTAAATAAAGCAAGACTTGACTTTATGAGAGGACGAAAGAAAGCACCCAAAAAGAGCAAAGGGTGGGTCTTTCTTTAGTATTATCTATAGTCCAGATTCATGCAGCCTTTGTGGGATACTCTCTCTTTGAAGCTCTTCTGAGGATGGAGTTCTTTTCACAAGAAATTCTTCCGGTCAGTTTACGCAGGTGATGCTTACGTTGAAAATAGGTACGAGAAAAGAAGCAAATGATGGTTCGGCATAAGATTATCTGGTTTACTCCAAACCTCCGGAAATTTGAATTCATTATGTGGTTTGTTATATTAAATATGCTGCAAACATTTGATAGAATGAGAAAGTGGACTTCAATTGATGATAAGTGCATCCTGTGTTCCTCTTTTCCCAAGTCTTAGGAACCATCTGTTCTTCTAATGTGCTTTCTCTAAGGCTGTATGAACAATGGAGTCATCTTCTGGAGCTGCTGGGATTTCATAGGAGTTTTGGTGCATTGGATATTGAGTTTGAATGGATTCTTCGAACGTCTAAGGGGAAATCTCTGCTTATAAATGCAGTTGGGTTTAGTCCACCCAGTTTACCTCACAAGTTGAGCAATGAAAGGATTAACTTACCTACCAAAAGAAGCTCTCTAAAAAAAGAAAAAAGGAAAAAAAAAAAAAAAAAAAAAAAGAGAGAGAGAGAGAGAATTTGAGTTCTTGAAAATTTCTATATTACATGCCATTTTTTTCTTCAATTCATGATCTTGTACTTCGCCTGTTTACCGTGCATTCAATTATAATCTATTTCACGATGCCATATTTAAGCTTATGTTTCAAACATCCTATTTTCATAAGAGACTGAAGAAGTATATCAGTAAAAGGTACGTTGTTTATACATTTGATACACTCAACATTTTCATCTTGCACATAAAAACATTATCTATCACATGCAGTTAAAAGCCAGAGCTGAAATAATGCTCATTTTCGTTTATGCAATCCCTAATATTTGGTGACTAAAGAAAAAATTGGCTGAATTATTTTCATCCTAAGTATCATCAGATTTGGCATCAAGATTTACAACAAATGGAGCATTTTGCAAGCACTTCATTTCGAGTCATCGATACACAATATGAAATGGCGCTCCAAGAAAGCTTGAACAAGCAGTGAGGCAACGGTTTTCCTTGAAAGCAAGACATAGCCCGGGATGACTCCCCAAACTAATTTCTAGGCGCATGACTAATCTGACGGAGGTGGTGCTCTTATTTGTTTTATTTCATCTCCATCGCCGTTGAGTCTCAGTCATATCCATTTACACCCATTTTTACTCTGTCTTTGTTTCTTACTACTAATTTTAATCCATTCATAAAATTGAATTGACTCACTTTAAACTGAACCCAGCAGATATGAGTGGAGAAAAGGTAACCAAACAAGGTGCAAATCCAGGAAATTCCCCTGGTCAGCTGATACGGCCCCTCAGCTGGTGTACACAGACCAAACTGGCTCGTTTATAGGTCTCCATTCGAAAATTCTAGATTCTTGAGTGACTAATTATTTATTTTTGGCCCCCTTAATTGAACAAATACGATAATTCTTGTTGGCCCCCTGTGGCTTTACGGAACATCTCATCTCTTTCAAGCCAAACATAGTAAACTTACCTTATTCACTGTAACTATGAATATTATTGTAATTTTTGCACAACAACTCAATAATCACTATAACAATGGCTATTATTATTTTTTTCTTAGAGCAATATAATCTTAAAAGTCAGAAGTATGCTTGCATATATATAGACCTCAGAGAAGAGTGAGTCTAGATAGCTCTCATCACCATTTTGCTCATCATTAGGATTCCACTCGTTTATAATCTTTCAGCACAGCCCATGCGTTTGCATTATCACAAGTAAATTGTGAACAAAAACTATTAAACCTAAGTGACTTGATAATTCTAGTTCCAATTTAATTAAGGCTTGAAGGGTATATATACATATATATATGTATGTATGTATGTTTATATGGATATAGATGTATATAATACTGTATCATGTCTATATGAAAGACCAATTGTTCATCGTCGGTTTATAAACGAATGATAAAAGAGTCACTTTTTTCTTGAGCCACCATAAAAGGCTAGAATGGCTAAAAAAACAAGAAGAAGAAGAAAGAGACGCCTCAAATTGATCGGTTGTTATGATTTTAAGTAGTCATCTTTTGCTTTTAGCAAAAGAAAAGTAGCTAGGTAGCATGCATATGTTTTATTATTTTTTAATGAAAATTATTTGATGTTTCCAGCTATCTCGGACTTGGGCTGCATTGATCAAGTCCATTCATCAGTTAGATTTGAAAATTTTCTTCTTTTTTTTTTTTTTTTACTATTATTTGGTCATCTAAGGGCGTGTTCGGTAATGATTCTGTTCTTAGAAACAATCTCGATCGAAATGATTTTTTTTATTCTATTCCGGGAATAATT
This sequence comes from Eucalyptus fibrosa, assembly GCA_017140475.1. Classification (NCBI taxonomy): domain Eukaryota; kingdom Viridiplantae; phylum Streptophyta; class Magnoliopsida; order Myrtales; family Myrtaceae; genus Eucalyptus; species Eucalyptus fibrosa. The sequence continues at coordinate 53,229,531 of CM029507.1, read as the reverse complement.
TCTAAACATTTTAAATTATTTGGTAACTGTCTAAAATTTCTAGTTTTGGAATAAAATTGCATTTGGTACCGTGCTCAAAATTTCTACTCCAAATCATTTTTTAAAAATTTTTAAATAATTTTTTTTTTACTTTTTACTTTTTTTCTTTTCTTTTTTTCTTTCTCTCTCATATTCTTCTTCTTCAAGTGGCCAGTTGCTAGCCCTCGGTGAGCTCCGGCCTTTGTCGGCCGAGCCTCGCCGATGGCTAGGCAGCCCTCATTGGGGCTGGGCAAGGCTCGCCTGGTCACCAATGGGGCTGGGTGAGCCTCGCCGAGGCAGAGCGAGGGGCAAGGCTTGGCCTTGTCAAATCGCGAGGCTCACCTAGCCTTGCTAATGGCCAAGCAAGCCACTGGCAGGGCTAGGTGAGGCCCGCCTCACCGATGGTTAAGCTTGCCTTTGGTGAGCTCGCTGAACCAATTACTGGCAATCGATGGCGGTGGGCGGCAGGCAGCGGACGGCGGTGGGCGGCGGATGAAGAAGAAGAAAAAGGAAAAGAAGATGAGAAAATGGAATAAGAAGAGAATATGGGCTTGATTCTTAGATTTGTTCACAGGACAAAAATCGACTTTTTTTTTTTTTTAATTTTGATTCTATTCCAAATCTACTTCCGGAACAAAAAAATAGAAATTTGGTCCAATGAGCAAAATTTTTATTAAACTTCCGTTCCCAAACTGCTCATTGGAACAAAAAATCAAATTTAGGAACTGTTTGGATTATTACCAAATAGGCCCTAAAAATCTGCATTATTACAGCCCAACTTTCTCCGGTATCCACATGGGTTGAAAAGTGACTTGGGTTGAAGAGTGGGGCATTGGTGACATCAAATTGAAGTGTGAAAAAAATGCATGAAGGTTTTTTCTTTTTTTTGGTCGGTGCATAAAGGTTGAAACAATTGATTTGTGCGGGAATCTAGAAATGTGAAATTTTGGAGGATCAGTAGATAAGAGATGACCAAGAGTCAACGGCCATGTCCACACTCTCCAGAAATCTCTTTTGTCTCTTTCCTCTCTTTCGTGACGTGCACAACTTGAGAAGAGCCCTCATCCCACGGGGCACACGAAAAACGTTCCATCTTTATTTTATGTTTTTTGTAAATATGAGCTAATTTCAGTGATTGACTTTCCATCTAAATCTATATCCTCCCCATTTTCCTTACTTTCTCAATGACTAAATAATTTCCCTATTTGGTTAATTATTTTTTTAAGAAAAAATTCTGATATTGAGCTTTTGAAAATATTCACATTAAGCTAAATACATATAAAAAAAATTAATAACTATATGATGATGTTCTCAATTTATGAGATAAGTTTAAAGATGTTCATGGGGATAAAAACACTACAGGTGCCATAACTTAGCACAAAGGGATACTTAAGTGTTATAACTTTCAAAATGTACACTTAAATACCACATTTGAAGAAAAGTGGGACACCTGAGTGTCAGCTCCGGCGAAGCCGACCAGAAATCATACGTGGCAATTAAATATTAATATTTCTTGCTGAGGTGGCTCGCCGGAGAGCTAAGTTAGCTCTAATTCACCCAAAATGACGTCGTTTTGGCATAATTTGAATTTTAATATAATAATAAAATTAATTAAATTAAAAATTAAAACAAAATAATAATAATATAATTTATATTTATTATTATTATTTTTAAAAAAACAGAGGAGGCGGAAGTAGCCGTGGCCGAGGGCTAAGCCTCGCCGCTACCGTCGCCTCCCGCCATCGTCGGAAGGTGGGGAGGGTCGGCCGGGGCCGCCGAGCCCGGGCCGAGGGCCGGTGACCCCGGCCGATTGACGGCGAGGGTCGACCCGCCCGGATCCGGGGCGAGGGCACGCAGGTCCTGCCGCCGCTACCTCCCTCTTCCTCCGTCCCCCTCGTTTTCCTTCCTCCTCCTTCTGCCCCCCCCCCCCACCCCCCGCGGCCGGATTTGGGTGAGGGCTCACGAGCCCGTCGCCGGTTGGCCGGGGTCACCGGCGCCCCCGGCCGTGGCCCGTGACCCCGACCGACCCTCCCCTCCGTCCCCGGCCCTTCCCGGTGATGGCGGGGAGGAAGCGCGGCGGGCGGGCCGAGGGCCGAGCCCTCAACCTCCCCTTTTTTTCAATATTAAAATTATTATTTTTAAATATTTTAACTAAATTAAATTTTAAATTAAATTAAATTAAATTTTATATTATTTTTTTACCACATCAGTCCAAAACAATGCCATTTTTGCATTATTTGGTCACGTCAACGTGCAAAACGATGTTGTTTTGCACTCGCATTGCCAAAAAAAATGCCACGTATGCAATTTTGTCAGATTTTGGCCGAATTGAGGCTCAAGTAATCTACTTTACTCCGATTTTGGCACTTAAATGTACCTTTCGAAGTTATGGCACTTAAGTGTCCCTTTCTGCCAAGTTATGGCACTCTAGGGGTCCGCACCTTGATGTTCATGTATCTCTTTTATGCGAAGGTTACATTAGCGCAAGCCACACTTTTGGATGGTTTTTTTAGTTGTCGATGAAAAGACAAGAAAAAAGAGGTAAAAAGAATGATTTTTGCCATGGTGCTCAGAAAGTACTTGTCAAAGGTGGTGAATAAAAAAATTACGGATATGTACATATTGGAAATTACCAACATCTTCATAGACCTAACTCAGAAATGTTTCAGATTTAAGGCCCACTATCCAAATTGTTGGATTTATGAGTTCGGCCATTTCATGATGGTCTGGATCATGTTCAGTTAAACCCAAGGGGGGTTTTCTTTTTCTTTAAGTGAAACGAAGACCATCGTTCAGAAATTAAACCAGTCAAGTTACATCACTCGTAGTCGAAATACTGTCAAGTGCATCCTTACACAAGTATCTTCAATAACGTTTGGAATACTTGTGAAAATAGTAAACTGCATATGCTGCTCCTTTCACAAACTAGCCAGAGCATGCGGTGCATCCGTTTGCTTCTCTGTATATATAATGCTCAATTCACGGTATGCCTGCATTCTTTCCTTGCAAGTTCCTGCACTCACGAGGAGAGGTTCTGTGAGAAGATAGTGAGACTGTTTGTTCTCAAGAGCATGAATAACGGCTAAAGCATCTAATTCGTTATGCAAATGAATAGGACTATTCGAAATACTAGGTCTAATTTTGCCTCCTAACGTCCAAATCTCAGCAATAAAAGCATTCGTTCTTCCTGTGTTTCGAGGAAAACTGGCTATCCAGCTCCCCTGATGGTTTCTCGAAAGAACTCTTGTTCCTGCTTCTCTGTTCTCCAGACATTAATTGCTCTGTCGGAGTTAAGCTTAATTTCCCATTATTCAGGTTTCCTCCATTCCATTCCCTGCCTTGATGAAAAGAAGAGTTATTTTCCTCTTCCTAAAGGCATGGGCAAATGTAGAATGAAGAAGCAGACGCATGCAGACAAGTCATATAAAGACGAAAAGGAAGTTGCCTTCGTGTTATGTGAGTACGCTAGAAAAGAACAAAAACAGAGTGCTCGTGTGAATGTGTCTGGGGTTGATGGAGAGGAATGCAAAGGAAGTTATCTTCGAAGAACACTGCAAGCAATCGTTTGAACGCGATTAAACTCCTGGCTAGCACAGACAACACAAGCATCGCATGGAGAAACTGTTGTTGGGCAAACACTTATTAAGCAGGTTCTTACTGTCCGGAACATATCTGATTATGATCTGCAATTGTTCTTGTGCAAACATGGTCAGTTAGCCCAATTGAACTTGATAAACAACCGTTGGGATTGTGCAACAGAATGCTAATACCTTCATCTAAGGAGAAGCCAACTAGGATATATTAATTGTTCCACACCACACTTATTATCCAAGGGGAAAGTACCAAAAAACTCTTAAATCTATTATATGTGTGTCAATTCAGTTGTCAATCTTTTAATTATACCAATTGAGTCATAAACCTTTTAACGATTTGTCAATGTAGTCCAAAAAATCACTCACACGGATGTTATGTGTCCTACGTGATACGACCTGTGTTAACATGGAGATTTTTTCTAAATGTTCTAATATTTTCGTGGACCTTCATAATATTTTCATTTGTTTATTTTTGTAAAAAATAAGTGATTATTTTTGCTTTGGAAAATGAATAATTTTGAATCATTTTATATAAAATGATTGTTTATATCGCTTACAAAAATGAATAGTTCATGAAAATATTTAGATATAAATTATTGCCAATATTAAAATTATTTTTTATTAACTAATTATCTTGGCTATACAAAGCAATTATTTTTTGGAAAATATTATCCAAACTATTTATTTTTTTGCAAAAAAAATAAAATGAAAACATAGCCTAAAAGAATTTGAATTATCGTCTCATCATACTGGGCCGTTATAACTCTGAATCCTTCAGTCAGAAGCACGGCACTAGAGGTTCCAATTATGTAGTCAACCTCAGTAACGAAAGAAACGCACTAAACTAGGACAGAAAAAAATGAAAGAGAAGATCTGGACAGCAAGTACTTAGCATCAAAGAACAGCACATCAATGACCCAATCACATGATTACGCATACCAGAACATATGAACAGCCAGCACGTACAGTATAGACATAACCCATAACTCTACACATCTGTACGAACACAACACAGTAACCACATCAGCAACTCAACGTATTCAAAATGGACATGCAGCTGATGAACCGATCAGTAACACAGCGCACCCAAATGAATGCACATGCGATGACTAGAGCAGCAACTCAATGCTCTCACAGCATGCACTTGGTATTCAAGATGGTAGCATTCGCTCACACTTGCAATTTCAACACGTGCAGCAAGCTAACCAGCAACATTTTTTCATAATATGTTTGCAATTGGGCACGATAAACACAAAACGACATGTAGTGAAGTATTAGGTGCATGGATCAATTCATTTTCGTTTAAGGGGCCCTCGGCCAAGTTCTGGAGTAGTCAGTATTCATCTTGCGTACACATTGGATATGCGTCTAATCCAAGAATTCCAAGAACAAATCCCAAAACGTATAGCTACTAAATTCGGAAATGAGAGGAAACAAAACAAAAGTAAATTTTATACGACAAAAATAATGAATTGATTAAGCAATGGAAAGCCCTACGTCAGAATCTGAATCAAAACACGCACTGATCTAGTACAGGAATTTTATCAAACAGGTGGTAGACATTTCAGCCAAAGGATCTAGATCCAGAAATAAGATAGAGGTCATATCCAGACTTATCACAGAGGCTCAAACGCGACCGGATTTCATGCAGGCATAATCAAGCACTCGGCCCTACCTTCAGCAGAAACAGAGAATGCGAATTACGGGCGAACAGAGCACTTACTGTGGCTACGAAGCTGGTGGTGCTGGGGAAGTGGCCTGCGAAGACAATCAGTGACAGAGAGAGAGGTGAGGATTCATGGAGGAAATCAAGAGAGAATCACAACTAAACATGAGAATTCCTTCCCTATACTCTCTTCTCTACGGTGGTCGGCGATCGGAGATGAGCGGCGGCTACTGGTGGACTGGAGGTGGCCGAGTATGAAGAGGGAATCGCGAACCAGAAGCTCCTGGAAATTGATGATGAGAGACAGAATTTGCTGAGCTCCGTGTTTGTGCGTTCTCTCTGCTTTATTCTACCCTGCCGATTGCGTATATGTTAGAAATACGTATATGTGGACGCGAGGCTGTAGCGAGATGCGCTGAAATTTTATTTTAGTATTTTTTGTTATTTTCATATATTTCTTTTTTTACAAAAATGCACGCTCGATTTGCTAGCGAAAATTCCGGTTTCAACGAGAGAGATAAGTTTTACTTGTGTTTTTATCAAAATGGATGAAATTTTTGTGTAAAATTATGAGAAAAAACCCATTACATACGTATTCAGTTAGAGATAGAGAAACATCATGAGTGACAAGTAAAGTATCCTACGTTCTTATTGGTTTATTGGTGATGCAGTGCTCAATTATAGTTCAGTAACAATTATAGATTGGCTGTAGCCGTTAATTTCAATAGGGTCCCCGGCAGAGTCACCCCGATGCACACGCACCCAGGCAGCTCAGAGGTCCTCCTCATCCTCCAAGGGTCGATCTGTGCTGGGTCCATCTCGTCGTCAATGAACATCGTCTACTTGAAGAACCTCAACAAAGGAGATAGCATGATTTTCCATCAGGGGCTATTGCACTTCCAATTAAATGCTAGTAAAGGTCCAGCTCTTGCCATGATCTGCTTCAGCAATCTGAGCCCTGGGCTTCAAATCTTGGACTTTGCTCCGTTCGCTAATGATTTGCCTTCTGAGTTTGTGGAGGCCACCACTTTCCTTTGATGATGCCCAGGTGAAGAAGCTAAAAGGTGTTCTTGGCGGCACTAGCTAAGTGGCTAATTTCATTTTCATCGAGAATCCATCCATTAACAATCACCACCATTTGAAGCCTCTTCAAAATGAAAGTAAATTAATTCAGCTTAACTGCTTGTCTTCAATGGCTTTCCATGGGTTTTTCTTCTAAGGTTGTATTTGGTTTGCTTGTGTGTTGAAGTGAGTCGGAGTAAAGATTTGATTATTAGTGCTTTCTAACTTGTCCTGTTTAGACTATGGAGCAAAACGCCTCCCTCTTTTCGTCAAATTTTGAGTAGATGAATAAAAGTATGTTGCTTCATCAATTCCTTGAGTGCTAATTTTCATCTAGAAAAAAATGTGCTCGAAAAGTCAAATGATGTAATAATATCATCCACCCATTATAGATGAGATTACAGTAGAATTTGAATCCTATCTACAAAGGGATAAACTAACATTTGATAATGCATTCATATAATGGTGGCTCATGTCATGCCGGGTGTTTGACCCAACCAAAGCATTATTTAGTAATGGCGCATCATATCAACACATTTAATACGTTCATTTAGTATTGTACAAGGCCAATTGGACCAATTCATTGACGTGAACTTTTCTACGCATGACTTCATTGACGAGGATTAGCATGTGAGCTAGGTAGATTCTTTTTTTTTTTTTTTTTTTTTTTGGCGGAAGGTAGATTCTATTTAAGAGCCTGGCTTTGGACTTGTTTCTTTTTTTCTAAATACACTAGAATCTTGTTGCGATCACTTGTACAATGAGCTAGTAATGGATGCATCCGGATCATGAAAGTAGCTCACATCCATTGTTAGATTAGTGGGTTCCACGTGGGTTGAATTTCATCCAACGATACATGTGAGATGGGCTCACATGCACCGGGTGCATCTAAGATTTTTTTCTTCTACAGGACGATGTGCCTTAAAAGTGTTGAGATGCTGCGTATGATTAATTTTTTTGCCATAAGCTCATAAAATTTCAAATTCAAGTACTGTTTAAACCCATTTTTGGGAATCTTGCGACCCTCATGCCACCGGAAAGCTCTACTCACTATTGTCAGGTATAGGAATTGTTTAGTTTAGATCCTTAGCTTTTAATTTCACCATATGTTTTCACCGAAAAGGTGGCAATATCATTTGAGACAAACAAGGGTGTCGGGTGAATGATATTTTATTGGAAAGGTTACAATAAAATTAGGTGCTCTCGAAATTTCGGAGTGAGATGAGGTAATTCAAAGAGATGATCCTAACATTTCAACGTGAGTTCAGTATCAAAATCTATCTTTCAAAAATATAAAAGTGGGTAAAATTCGCATGATGTTGACTCACGTGGCACACTCTTGTGCAAGCTTTATGCACTGATTTGCTTTTGAGGTCAGTTTAGCAAACCTCTAATGCTAGCAGATGTGTAATATTAGCAAATACCTAAATTTTACATATTTAATTCTTATAGGAATTTTGATAATAAATTACGAAAGGAATACATGTTTAAAGAAATTATTTAGGGAAATTATCAAGTCAGTCCCAAACTTATTATATAGAGGCCAATTCAATTCTAAACTTTCGAATTTTGCCAATTGAATTATAAACTTTTACACAAATTTCAATATAGTTATTCTGGCCAATTTTCACCAAAGATTACTAATGTGGCAATGTGCCAGGTAGGACGACCAGCGATGACTAAACTATCACATCAACGATTTTCAGTTTAGTCCTCTTCAAGGCATAATATTGAGAATACTCATTGAATCGGAATAAGTTTGGCAGCAAACCGGTGATCTTCTCTATCTAATGAATGGAAAGTCTGCTTTAAAATCGTCCACCTTGCACCCACCCAAAACCGACATAGGTGGGTAGGTAGAGAATACCTAGGGGCGCAAGACAACTCTCTCTAAGGAACTCGGCAAAATAACCTCATAACTTTGGGAGAAGGGGTGCCTCCTCGCAAAGGGGGTCGCTCCTTCATGCATGCTCCACTTGGCTTGGGGGGATATGACTCAATTGATTTGTCAAGACTATTCGGTGTAAGTTCTTTGGCTAAAATTAACTGTAAAGACTACATTGAAATTCCGCACAAAGGTTTAGAAATTAATTAACAAAATTAGATTGCTTAAAATTGAATTGGGATCCATAAAATATGACCAATGGGATAATTTTTCCAAATTTTTTATTTGTATCTAAATTCTATGTAGTTGTTTATGTATATTTGGATTCTATTTTGAAAACTCTATATGTGATTGAATGAATTATCAAAGATCTATGACAGGTATAATTCCATGTGGTTCACAATTTATGTGGACGGAATCTTATATCTGATGTAATTCCAATTTTATAGTTATTAAGAGTAAGTCATAAGGTATAAAGGGAAAAATATATGTCTGAAAAGTGATTCCGTGATTATGCATATTTTGTAAAAAATGTAGAAAATAATAGCTTCTACACTGTAGAGATTGTATTTTGAAATACCTAGAGGATGAATATTTAAGTTGATGGAGAAAGTTCCTGAATCTAAAATATGAAAAGAAAAAAAAAACTATTTTTTTTAAAAGTTATGTTCCATGATTAAGCATACTTTGGTGGAAGATGTTCATGATAATTTTCATACATTTATAGAATTCACTTTGAAATATCTGTAGCTTGACACTTCAAATTGATCAACTTATTCTATAAATATATATCTGGTAACAAGGAAGGGAAACATAATTTTGCACAGTAATTGTTCAAATACTTTAGGAAATACATCAAGTGGGGCATTTCCCCCACTACAATCAGCTGTAACGTGATATTGTCCGATAATTATGCCTCACTTTCGAATGCCCACAGGACGAAGGATGCTAGGCCCGTAAGTGGATTTAACCATTCGAAATAGTAGGGGAAACTGTAGCCGTAAGAATGAAAACACGGTCAGAGAGGCCAGCAAAGTGATGGGAATAAAAACCCACTGCAGTCTCTTGTCCAGCACAATCGTGAGAGTTGCAGCAAAGGCCACCAGCGTGAAAACCAAGGAGAGGAAGAGAAAAGAAAGCCCCATTATGATCTTCTCAGGCAACGAACGAAGAAAATCTTCCCACTCATACTGCGAACTTAAGATAGATAGGAATAACATGATGACCGTCACAGAGGAGAACAAACCTAATGTATCCGAAATTGCAAAAACCAAAAGAGAGTCATTTCCCAACAACAATGGGATTCTGGTATTGTTGTCATTGCCTCCGGGCACAGTGAAAGCAGCAGTGAACAACACTGAGGCATTTAGAGCTGAGACGAGCATACATGAATTTGCCATCTTCTTCACCCACTTCTCTCCATTGTCAAGCAACTCTTTGTGATTCTCCATGAATATTTCCCAAAATGTTTTCCCTTTGTCAATGGCGATTCTCAAGTCAGGGCTGATACACATATCCATAGCCTATGCATAATAGTCAAAAATATGAATTACGGTAAGTGGATAAATTATTGAAAATTTTCCCAAACCCCGCTGAAGCAACGTCTGAAGGAGATAAGAGACTTATTTAACGTTTAAGAATGATTCGTGTCATATTACTTCAAGAAAATCAATATCCATTTACATACATTTAATTATATTTGAACTACACTATAATCTTAAATACAAAATATGATACACTGGAACTAGCACAACTATCAAGGAAACATAAGCAAACCTGATTTAAATGCTTATTTTCTCCAAATTAATATATTTGGATAATACACGAATTGATTTGCACAATAATGTCCATATTGCATCGTGACAGAAATCTATAGAAAGAGTCGGTTGGATTTGAGAAAGAATTCTTTGGATTAGATTAAGTAGCAGATAATAGTTGCAATCTAATTATGATGACTTTTAATCAGTTTTTAATGCCCTAATTTCTCTAATCAGTCTCCCTTATTTTCCATAAATTGTTCGAAGGATATAACATAGTTTCTCAACTTACTTAAGTGATTTATGTTTGGCATGTGTCATTTAAAAGTTCTAGGCACCGACAAGGTGTAGGCTTAAATGGTAAGAGAATTTATTCTTCTGCTTGTGAACGACTCAAGTCTTGTCGAGAATATGTCAGGACTAAAATCCCGAATGAACCCCAAACACCGCATCACACCCCCGCCCCGACCCCCCCCCCCCCGCGGGGCTAATGTAAGGTAGCGTGCTTCTAAAATCGATCGGGGAGATGGACCAACTGAAGTGTATGAGAACTTACCAAAATATCGCCTGACTGCTATTAAAGAAAGTAACTACATATGCTCCCAAACTATCCAAATAAAGATCTAGCCATCATAGTTTAAGAAATTTGGCTAGAAGATATGATAATTATCGTTAGAAGCGGTTATTGAGTATATGAAAAGAAAGATACTTACCCTAAACCAATCATTGGAGTTCTCTTTGCATTTTAAAAGCTGCCCCGGAGACTTCATATACACCAGGTAAATTAGGGCTGTACTTTGCTACTGCGAGCATAATTTGCTTCCATTCTTTCGGATTGAGCGGTAGACTGAATGACAAGTCATTGGTTGAGTTTCCCTTCAGAAAGAGTCTGAGGATGCTTTCTTGGCGATGCACCACAGCAAATGTCCTCAACGACGCACGATAATCCGGAAGCCAAATACGCTCCGGGAAAATCTTAATCCATAGCTTCACGAGTTCAGGGATTCCCCTGGATACAGCTCCGGCAAGCAGCTCCTGCTCTTTGAAAAACTCGGTCTCTTTGAAAAACTCGGTAATCTCAGTAGCTTTCATACGAGAGACCTCAGTGCAAACTTTTTCAGCTAATGTAACGGCCGCCACATGTCTCAGCTTCACCTTGTGAATCCTCTTGATTGTAGGAACTACAAAATGTTAAATGAAAATGAAAAACGAAGAGGCGGAAGTTGAATTGCGCTAAAAAATAATTCTCCAAGTTTTTTATCAGACACCAAATTGCTTCTAGCAACATTTTGCTAATTGTCGTATTTTCCCAGAAAAACCCTACCACACTGAGAGCTTGGGTTGGGTACTTGGGTGGTACATTGGGAAAACGATGTCATTTTTTTTTTTAATATATCTTTCTGGAATATATTTTGATCTTCTTTTTCTTTCGGGATTCTGTCCTCAGATGCAAAGTGTGGGTTTTAGAAGTTGCTGATGCAAAGTACAAAAAAAGGTATATTCATTTTTTAAACTTTTTCCAAAAAAAGGTTATATAATGTCTTAACAGAGAAAAATAATAGGATGTGAAAAAGCAGAACAGATGAGAGGGTAAGTGAAGAAAGTGATCTTTCTTGAAGTTGTTCTGCAAGGGTAGAAAGAAGGGATGAAGGAAATGACTAGATCTTCATTTATTAAGAAAGAGAAGGAAATTCGGACGAGGCTTTATAATGCAAATCGTGATTAAGACTCTGAAGTAACCATTCTAATTACACGTTTCTAGCTAGAGTAAATCACAGCAATCTTTGCATATATAATTACTTTAAACAATATTATTCATATGTGCACAGCAGCTCGTAATAAGTCGTACGATCATTTGTATTGTTAGTTGCGCTCAGTGCAATAGCAAAAATATTGCTTTTCTCCATTCTATCGAATAAATCAAGACTTCCACATGAGGTTGCACACTGGTATGTCAAGTTCAAGTTTATTTGTTGTACCTCCATGATATGGCGAGTATAGCTAACTCGGCTTTATTCTAAAGCAATTTTTTATATGATAAAAATACGCAACGGCCTTTTTCCTTCTTGTTCTTTGATAAATATAGAATAATTAAGGACAAGATGACAAGGTGAGTCTAACTTTGGGCAAAAGTTGAGAATAAGTTTTGAAAACTATAGAATTGTTTCATAGTGGTCAGACAATATTTGGGTTAGCTTTCGCACACCTCAAGTGGTTTACCTTCCTAGATAATTTTAAGAGCGTACTCCTCCATGTTGATCTGGTGTACTTAGGATCTATTCCTAGAATCTTCCAACAAAATACAAGATTATAATAGAAGAGCAAAGTTCCTTACCATCTAGCTAACAGCTTATTGGTACAGGATATATAACGAATGGATTTCTGGGATGCTCGGTTTTGTCCAGGCCCAATAAAATTGCTTCCCCTACATATTCTTCTATTCGAAGCCCTTCCAAACAAATCATTTTGATTTTTCCTATGCGTTTTCTTCCCCATTTCCTATTCTTCACGCCTATTTAAAGTTGCCAAATTAAAGTGTAAATATACTGTATTAAATGCGTGTAAAGGATACACCCGTGCCTTCATCTATTGCAAGCTAATTTTGTAGTCAATGATGCTAGGGCTTGCCCCTGGTCCCACGCTTGATTCCTGCACCCTCTGAACATATCATATCGTGTTGAATTGAGATGAAGTAGCACTTAAAGAAAATAATATTTAGGATTAAGCACTTCACCCATGAAGGAGGAAACAATTACATTTGGGTTTACTGTTCTTATTTTTTCACAAAGATTTAGACGCTTTGTAGAGATTGATGAAGCGAACATTTATCAAGATTGAAGGGGAAGTCCCAGGTTTATGTAACTCTCATTCAATTAGCCATAAGCAAGATAAATTCCTAAGTTAACATGAAATCTCGACCCATTTTGCAATTTTAAAGATTTTTTTTTTTTAAAACGCTACTCTTGCAATGGTGGATACCTGAGATCTTTAAAAATATACAAGCATTGACATAGGGAATCATAGAACCACATATATAAAAGATTTTTATTAGATCCAATGCGGTGCAAAATAATAAGTTATACATTCATTGCTGAATGGTTGACATATGAAAAAATGTAACTAGAAAACTAAACTCCAAATACACGTCACTTATCCAATGGTACTGTGTAAAGATTTCTACATAGACAATGGACCTAATAAAAATCCCTTTCAAATTAGGGCCAAAATATTAATTAGAACTTTTTTCTACTTATAAAAGAAGTAAAAAAACAAACAGGAAATAGACTTTTATTCAGCGGGAGAGAGACAGAGACAAGAGACAGTATCTTCATAAAATGAAAGCATACCTACAAATTTGGCAACATTCCAAAGTGACCTTGTAAGACGTTGAAATGCTACAATGGTTGTAGAGAGAACCAGGTAAGTGGAGAAATCACTGAGAGATAGAGACAAGAGATAGTATCTTCATAGAATGAAAGCATACCTACAAATTTGGTGGCAATCCAAAGTGACCTTGTAAGACGCTGAAATGCTACAATTAAGTTGTAGAGAGAACCAGGTAAGTGGATATGAAATCACTAAGTGTAGGTGGAATGAAGATACTTTACTACATAGATTATAATTACTGGTGTCTTGACAATCTCAATGGTCGATAGCCACAGAGATCAAAACAAACAGCATTCACATTCACATGGATTAATCAGTTTAGCTCTGCTTCGTTTTGCAGCTCCTTCTATACCAGTTGCGTCCTAATTCGCTCATTTTGTTGTCTATTAAATAAGTTATACAATACTTATGCACCTGGTTAAATCATATGTGATTCACACCAGATAGCTGATCCATGAAGTAGTTTCGATTCGAGTCAAACTTGGTCAAGGAACTAGAATATATCCTTCAAAGAAACAGTCATTTTTGGTTTCCTTTGCTAATATAAGAAAACTGCTTAAGTAAAAAATCTTGGAATGTCTTAAATTAGATGATGCCCAACTACAAAATTTGTGGCTTACCTGGATCTGAATTTTCATCTGTTGTTTTGTAGCTCAAGTCCACCGAAAGACCTTCAGTTCAGAGAAACAAAAGAACAGGTGATGAGGTGGGTATGATCATCTTGAAGGGAATCAGTGATGAAGGGATGCGAGTGCAGAAAGTACGAACATTCGTATATCAATGCTTCCATAATATTGAGCCTGGTTCCGCTGCGAAAGTTAGACTTCACTATCGCCAACTGGTCCAGTATACGCGAGTATTTCAAGGTAATTAGGCGAGGGTACCGCCCTACTAGATAAAGGGTTATATCTATCCAAATTCACCAGAAGAGTCGATCACGAAAAGAAGCCAAGTCTAGAATGAAGGAAAAAACAGATGGAATTGAGATAAAGGGTGATGGTGATCTTACCATGGTGACCAGCGACGGTGAGACCATAAAGGAGGAAAAATGCATAGGGACCGCTGAAGGGCTGACTTTCATCGTCTGTTGTATTTTTCGCCAGGAACCAGACAATATCCTTATGCATATAAGCTTCCCAAGCAGATATTTCCAAAGGAACACGTCCTTCCTTGTCATCAAGTTGCGTCAACCTAGGATTACTTCTAACTAATGCCTTGACCATCCTTATCCTTCCACACAGGACAGCAATGTGGAGGGCTGTGCGGCCGTCACAATCAACCATTTCAAGCTCTTCCGGATGTGGAGAAAAGAGCTCAATCAGGTTCTCCAAAAATTGGTCTCGTGCACTCCAAACGGCTATGTGAAGCACTGTTTCTGATCTGCTTGTTATTTTGGCCGTCCTTGAAACAGTATCTCGTACGAAAAATCTTTTAGCAAATTCCCAATCACCCCTGAATGCAGCTTCGATCAATGGTTGGTAATAGTGTGCATCCACTCCGTTTTCCAGCATTTCTGCAATGGATGATAACTTTTCAGGCCAAGTTAATACTTTTTTTTCTTGCTCACAGTGAGAACTGAGAAGTGTGCCAGAAAAAGGAACAATTTCATGAAGATCCGCTCCAAATATTAATTTCAAAATGGAATAATCCTTCCGAGGGATAATGCACCTGGAGCACCTCTTGATTGAGAAGGATCTGATGGAACGCTTACACGAACATCTTCAATAAATGTAGGAGAAAAAGTGAGCACAAAATCCTCCTCAAATTGATTTTCTTAGCCGATGTCAGGGTTATATTTGTTTGATGACAAAGCATAGAAATAGAATTATGAAGAAAATACAAGTTCTGGAATATTTTAAGACCATATCGCCTATACCCTAATTTTTGTCGCTTGGAACTTGAACAGATACCTGCTATTGGTTCTGCATTATTCGAATTTCGTTGTTGTTCACTTGGTAGCGTCGCCATTGGGTTGCTTTCCTGGTTAGATTCTTTCAACAACGAAGTAAACAAAGCATGCAAAAATGGGTAAGATCTTCGGTTATCAAAGAGTTTTATAAAGGAACATCCCTTAAAGTAAAGGTGAGCCCCTACAATTACACCAAGCAAGCACATCTTTTTTTTCCACTTTATAGAGTTGGATTAGATGAGTGTATTAAAAAAAAAAAAAAGATTATCCATAGGAGTCTAAGGTAGACCTATACTATTGGGCCAATAGCCTTAGACTCTAGTATTACAGATCATTAGGTTCATTCCTTAATGATGGGACCATTACTTTAAGATGACTTGATTCCTCTTTTTAACTAAAATGTTCATCCATCCCTTTACAACATGATGAGGTTGAGTCTTTACCAAGTTAAGTTGGTTCTTTGGCTTGGGAAAGCTATTCAGGTAGCCTAATTCGCAAGCTTTTAGTCGTATGAAGCTATTAGCAAAATGAGCACCTCACTTCTGTCAAAGACCAAAGGCAAAAGCAAAGAACTACAATTTGAGTAAAGGTAGAATCTTTATGAAGAGACGGCTTTCATGCAAAATATAGTTATATAATGGAAAATCTCCAATTTCTTGTTTTCATCTCCAAAATTCAGTGAAATAAGTGTGGTAGAAATTTTTTTGGTAAAGAATTTTATTTTTTTTGGTAAAGAGTGTGGTCGAATTTTTTTTTTTTGTTAAAGTTATTTTAATTTTTTTTTTGGGTAAAAGGTGTGGTAGAAATTTTGGTGGCTGCATTTTCTAGACTTTTAAAATTAAAACCGGAAATAGCCAAAATTGACCTTATTTTGTACAGGGCACGAAATGTTTTTACAATGTCCCTTAAAGTAAAGGTGAGCCCCTACAATTACAACAAGCAAGCACATTTTTTTTTTTCCACTTTATAGAGTTGGATTAGCTAAGTGTATAAAAAAAAAAAATGATCCATAGGAGTCTAAGGTAGACCTATACTAGTGGGTAAGTAGCCTTAGACTCCAATGCTACAGATCATTAGGTTCATTTCTTAATGA
The DNA here is from genome assembly GCA_017140475.1 of Eucalyptus fibrosa. NCBI lineage: Eukaryota > Viridiplantae > Streptophyta > Magnoliopsida > Myrtales > Myrtaceae > Eucalyptus > Eucalyptus fibrosa. The sequence goes on along the minus strand of CM029507.1, from coordinate 53,213,161 downwards.
TGGGACCATTACTTTAAGATGACTTGGTTCCTTTTTTTTACTAAAGAGTTCATTCCATCCCTTTACAACATGATGTGGTTGAGTCTTTACCAAGTTAAGTTGGTTCTTTGGCTTGGGAAAGCTATTCAGACAGCCTAATTGGCAAGCTTTTAATCGTACGAAGCTATTAGCAAAATGAGCACCTCACTTTTGTCAAAGACCAAAGGCAAAAGCAAAGAACTTCAATTCGATAAAAGGTAGAATCTTTATGAAGAGACAGCTTTCATGCAAAATATAGTTATATAAGGAGATTCTCCAATTTCTTGTTTTCATCTCCAAAATTCAGTGAAATAAGTGTGGTAGAAATTTTGGTGGCGGGGTTTACTAAACTTTTAACATTAAAACTGAAAACAGCCAAAATTGACCTCATTTTGTACTGGGCACGAAATGTTTTTATAATTTTTCATTCCCGTCGAAAGCATGGAACAGCTGATCAAGGATCACTTCGTGTTCCATCCACGATGAGGCAAATAGCATTATCAACGGACTCTTTCATGAAACTATCTGAAAAGCAAGTAGCTTGAATGCTAGCGAAAGTTAAGATCTTGAAAACGCATCAGTAATGGGCACTTGAGTTTGGAGAGAAAAAATTTACAAATGAACCAAATTTCCATATATCAGTCACAATTCAATTCATATCTCCTTGAGGATTAGAACAAGAACGATTACCTTTCGGGGTCATCGGAAATTAGCATAAGGGGAGCGATTAGATAGTACCCATTCTCTGTCACTCTCGAAATGCTTCGGGAGCGTGGATCCATTTTGTCATCAAAAAGTCCTTTGCCGAACCATCCTAAACTCCCAAGAGTGCAGGTTCTTCCTTGTTGGTGGGAGATACATCTCAAGTTTCATAGGTTCCGTATCCAATCTCTTCTATTTCTATTTCAGCGGGAAAATTGTCCAAAAAATCCTAGATCTATTACACTTTGGTTAATTCAGCTTTTTACCTTTCAATTTTACCAATTGAAACATAAATATTTTTATGTTTTACCAATTAAGTCAATTTAGCCAATTTTAGCTTGAAATTGCTTATATGAATGCTAACTGTCCTATGTGATATAGCTAATGCTAACGTGGATGATTTTTTTTTTTTCAAAATTTTATTATTTTTATTAATCTTTTGTTTTGTTTTTTCTTTTCTTTGTTCTTTTCCTTCCTTCTTTTCCTTTTTTATGTCCCATTATGACAGGTGAGGGTCGCTAGAGCTCGGTGGCCACGGGGTAAGGGTTGTGAAGCCCTTGCATGACTTTGCCCACCACCGGTGAGGCCATGGCCACCTTCGCCCGTGACCAACAAGGATGACCTTGCCTATCCCATCGCAAGGCAACTTCGCCCAAACCATCGTGAGATACGGGCACAAGCTAGCTGCCTTGCTGGCCATAGATGAAGGTGACCATGGCCTCGCTAGCCACAAGTGAGGTGGCATTTGCTTGTGGTTGACAAGGCTAAACTTGCCTACATTTGGGCGAGGCGGCCTTGCCTGCAGTTGTAATGGCCTAGCCTAAATTTGGGGGAGGCTGGGTGAGGGTTGCGGCAATCACTAATGGTTGACAAGGTCTTCATGGCCCTTGCCCAAGGGCTCGTGAGCTCCAGTGATCGCTGGCCACAATGGAAAACAAAAAAAGAAAAAAGAAAAGAAAAAGAAAAAATTAGTTAATATTTTCAAAATATATTATAAATTATTAAAAAAATGTCCACGTCAGCCGCTATATCACGTAGAGCGATCGCATCCATGTCAACAATTTTTAGCTAAAATTGATCAAATTGACTCAATTGTAAAATTGAAATGTTTATAATTAAATTGGCCAAAATGCAATAGATTTAAAAAAATTTGGACAATTTTCCCATATTCCAACATGTTAATATGTAAAAGTTAAAAACAAAAGATAGTCGTGGATAAACAACATTGGTATTTATCTCCATTAACCACTCAACCACATGGCAAATATCTTGCTCCTGATTTCATTAACACATCCCCTTGCATCGAGTGCCTTACACTATGCTTGGAAGCATGAGCGAATGAAAAATGCCAAAAAGGTTCTCACAGTTCCAAATTTTCCACTCCAATTATCTTTGCCCCCAAAATCCCAATTTCCAAACAGAGTCATAGTGTTCATAATGCTATGAGAGCCAAGCCTTCACCCTTGGGACATTGATAAATCTGTCAAATGGGCAGGTCAAATCAACTCATACCCGACTCGACTCAATTTAGAAAAACTTGTTATATATATAGCTCATATATTGTAGACAATTTTCATAATTTTTAAAAAAATTCTAAAATTTTCAATGTTTTTTATTTTTTTTCTTTGGTTTTCTTTTACGTCCATGATCGATAACAACTAACAATTGGCGTGGCAGCATTCGGCGATGATTGACAATAGTTGGTGACCAATGATTAATGACTAGCCGGCAATCGGCAACCGGCAATCAACAACAACTGACGACTAGTGACTAGTGATGATCGGTGGTGACTGGCAACCCTTAAGGAAAAGAAATAGAATAAAATATAAAAAATCATGAAAAACCTGAAAATTTAAAAAAAAAATTAAAAATGACTTGTCTATCCATCACTCACTCAAACTTAATAAATAACTAACCTATTTATGGCCCATTCAAAACCCATTTAAGACCCATTAATTTGTTAACTAATTTATTTATGACCACTTAAGCTTATTTTTAAAATTTAAGGCAACCATTTATGACAAACACCATTATATATAGGTTAAAATATGGATTCTAGACTCTCTTTTTTTTTTTTTTTTTTTAGTCAGAAGATACTGGACCCATTTTGCGAGTGTAGAAACTATTGCCATTTGTATATCATTGCTTCCACAACAGTAAGCCTGGTTCCGGTGGGAATGAAAGACTCCATCCTCAGCAAAGCGTACGGTATAGAATAGCATCCATCAAAGTTTCTTCTTTTCATGGTAATTAAGTGAGGGGACCACCCGACAAGATAAAGGGTGATATCTGTCCGAATTCACCAGTAAAATTGATCGGGAAATGCTAAGTGAAGAATGAACGAAAAAACAGATGGAATTGCGACTAAGAGTGATAGTGATCTTACTATGATGACCAACGATGATGCGAGCAGTAATGGGGAAAATTGCAGATGGACAAGTGAAGGGATGACTTGGCCCATCATCTGTTGTACTTTTCACCAGGAACCGGGCGATCTCCTTATGCTTAGAAGCTTCCTGAGCGGATATTTCAAAAGGAGCACGTCCTCTATTATCTATAAGTTGCGTCACCCTAGCATTGCTTGTAACTAGTGATGCCTTGACCATCCTTATCCTTCTATACAGGACAACAATGTGGAGACAAGAGCTCAACCAGGTTCTCAACAAATTGGTCTTGTGCACTCAAAGTGGCTGTCTGAAGCCTGTTTCTGATCTGCTTGTTATTTTGGTCGTATTTAAGTAGAAAATTGTTCGAAAAATCTTTTGGCAGATTTCCAATTGCCCTTTAATGCAGCTTGTAAGAATGGCTGGTGATAGCGTCCATTTAATTCCTCTTCCGATATTTCGGCAATATATGCCAACTTTTCAGGCCATTTTGTTAGTAAGTTCTCCTAGTAGACACTGAGAAGTGTCCCAGAAAAGAACAATTTGATGAAGATCCGCCGCAGGTAATTAATTTCTCAATGAAATAACTCTTTTGAGGGACAACACACCTGGAACACCTCTGGATTGAGAAGGAGCTGATACAATGCTTAAACGAACGTCTTCAATATATGTAAGAGAAAGAGTGAGCACAAAATCCTTTCCATACTGACTAATTTTTTTCTTTTCGTAGCCAAGGTCAGGGTTACGTTTGTTCAATGATAAACCAAAGAAAAGAACCACAAGAAAATACAAGTTTTGGCATATTTTAAGACCGCATCGCCTATATCTAATTTTTTTTCTCAGTCAGAACATGAACATGTGCCTACAAGTTGTTCTGCATAATTCGAAATCCCTTGTTTTTCACTTGGTCATCGTCTTGGCTTGCTCTCCTCGGTAGAGTCTTTCAACAACGATGTAAAGGGAGAATGCAAAAATGGGTCAGATATTTAGGGTGCGTGTGACAACCATTATGTTCTAGAAATAATTTATGGAACAGAAATAAATTTTTTTATTTTTATTTCTAGAAGAGTTTCTAAGCAAAAATAACCGTTTGATAATGACACAAAATTTCTACTCTAAAAATAGAAATTCGTTTGATAATGACACAAAATTTCTTCCATTTCGGACTAGCAAAATGGCGATGATGATGACCTTTAATATAAAAAATAAAAATAAAAATGATTTAGTAACAAAAAATAAAAATAAAATCATAAAAAATAAAATAAAAATATCATTTTATTTTAAACTAAAAATATCCTTAAAAATAAATTTATTTTATTTATTCTATTTTATTTTATTTTACGAATAAATTTATTAAATTTATTTTTATTTATCATAAATAAATTATTTTTAATAAATTTAATAAATTTATTTTTAATAGACTAAAAATAAAATGATAAATAAAAATAATTTATTTATTTTAATAAATTTATTTTTATTTTAAAATGAATATTTTTATTTTTATTTATTTTTATTTTTTAAAAAAATGAGGAGAGGCGGAAGAGGAGGAGATAGAGACGTAGAGGAGATGAGGGAGGACTCACTGAAATTAGGATTTAGTGGGAGAAATTATTTCTGATTTCTCTTCAAAATCAATTTCTGGAATAAAAATCTATTCCAGAAATAGAAAAATTGAATAAGTTTATCAAACAGGTTTCTATTCTAAAAACAGGTATGGAATAGAAAAATTATTTCTAGAATAGAAATTTCGGTTGTCATGCACCCCCTTAGTTATTAAAGAATTTTACCCTCCACTAGGGGGAGTCCATTCCTTCCTCATATACAAGTACCTCCCTTAAAATAAAGGTGAAACTCTACAATTACAACGAGCAAGCATATCTTTTTTCCACTTTATAGTGATTGGATTACTTGAGTGTAAAAAAGTTTATCTCTGGGTATATAAACTAGACCTATACTAACGAGCAAGTAGCCACAGGTTCTAGTGCCACAGACCCTTAGGTTGAGTCCCTAGTAATGAAACTACTACATTAAGATGACTTTGTCCCTCTTTCTTTTCATAGCATTCATTACATCCCTTGACAATTGACACCATGATCAAGTTGAGTCTTTACCGAGTTAAGTTGCATCTGGGGCTTGGTAAAGTTATTTGGGCAACTTAATTTGCAAGTCTTTCGTTTTATAATTCTATCATCAAAATGAGCACCTCACTTTTGTCAAGCCCAAAAGTAAAAGTAAAGAACTTCAATTTGATGACTATGTTCCTCTTTCTTACTATAGAGTTCATTGCATCTCTTGACAATTGACACCATGATCAAGTTGAGTCTTTACCAAATTAATTAGTTTCTTGGGCTTGGAAAAGCTATTCAGGCAACTTAATTTGCAAGCCTTCAATTGTATAATTCATTAGTAAAATGAGAACCTCACTTTTGTCAGGCTCAAAAGAAAAGTAAAGAGCTTTAATTTGATGACTCTATCCCTCTTTCTTAGCAAAAGTAAAGAACTTCAATTTGATGACTCTATCCCTCTTTCTTACTATAAAGATCATTCCATCCCTTGATAGTTGACACCATGATCAAGTTGAGTTTTTACCAAGTTAAGATGCTTCTTGGGCTTAGGAAAGCTATTCAAGCAACTTAATTTACAAGCCTTTAGTCGTATAATTCATTAACAAAATGAGCACCTCACTTTCGTCAAGCTCGAAAGCAAAAGTAAAGAACTTCAATATGATGACTATGACCCTCTTCCTTACTATAGAGTACATTTCATCCATTGACAATTGACACTATAATCAAGTTGAGTCTTTACCAAGTTACGTTGTTTATTGGGCTAGGGAAAACTATTCAGGCAACTTTATTTGCAAGCATATAGTCGTATAATCCATCACCAAAATGAGCACCTCACTTTTGTCATGCCCAAAAGCAAAAGTAGAGAATTTCAATTTGATGACCCTGTCCTTCTTTTTTACCATAGAGTTCATTCCATCCCTTGACAGTTGACACCATGATCAAGTTTAGTCTTTATCAAGTTAAGTTGCTTCTTGGGATTCGGAAAGCTATTCGAAAGCCTTTAGTCGTATAATTTATCAACAAAATGAGCATCTCACTTTTGTCAAGCCTGAAAGCAAAAGTAAAGAACTTCAATTCGATGACTCTATCCCTTTTTCTTACTACAGAGTTCATTCCATCCCTTGACAGTCGACACCATGATCAAGTTGAGTCTTTACCTAGTTAAGTTGCTTCTTGGGCTTCGAAAAGCTATTCGGGCAACTTAATTTGCAAGCCTGTAGTCATATAATTCATCAGCAAAATGAACACCTCACTTTTGTCAACCCAAAAACTAAAGTAGAGAACTTCAATTTGACAACTTTATCCCTCTTTCTTATATAGAGTTCATTCCATCCCTTGATAGTTGACACCATGATCAAGTCGAGTCCTTACCAAGTTAAGTTGCTTTTTGGGCTTGTAAAAGCTATTTGAGCAACTTAATTTGCAAGGCTTTAGTTGTATAATTTATCAGCAAATTGAGCACCTCACTTTTGTCAAGCCCAAAAGAAAAAGATAATTTCATAGAGCATCTAAGTGGGAGTCCATTTGTTGATACAAACTAAGAGGGGTCTTTTCTCATATTGCAAAGATATGATTGACGGTTAAAAACTAAAAAAGCACCTTGTCCCATATCGAAAAGATATGAGTGATGGTTTTCTTTTTCTTTTCTTTTCTTTTTCTTTTTGGCCAACAATTGCTAATTGACTTAAAACCTTTGAGAGGTTGCATCTTTTCATAAGTTATAAAATTAGGGAAAAAAATTAAAAAAATCAATTAATTAGATAAAGTTATTTTTTAAAAATTTATCTGAATTTACAGTTTGTCTTTTGAAATGGTATATGTTAAAAATGCAACGTTTCAGAGAAAAGGTTGTATCTATTCAAACACTGTTATAGTTTTGACTTGATGTTTTCGTTTCAATACTTTTAATTCTTTCTTGATTTTTCTTCCTTAAAAGATACAGCCTTTATTTTCGATTGTTTTCAATTTGAGAGTTCTTGGAAAAATACCAAATTGCTGGTGGCCATTCTCGTTTCAAACTTTGTTTTATTATATACATCGGCATCATAAAAAGTCTCCCAATGAAAAAAAAAAATACAAAAAAACAGAGGTGAAGAAAATGATTTTTTCCATGATTTCTGAAAGTAAAAATCAAGCGATGATAATAAAAATATTATACACATTGGCATCATAAAAAAATTTGCCAAAAAATGTCTCAGAATGGTAATATAAATATATTTATTGAAGATTGTTACGTGCAAAAAATTTAAATTGATTATGTGTCATTATCTAAAACCTGCTTGTACAAATTGGCCTTTACATAATAAAAATCAATCGAAATGGGATTCATGTTACATACGCTGTCAGTATGAGTCTTTTTTACACAAGCAGTCTCAAAATGGAAAAACCTATTTGTGGATTAAACCTACTTGCTAAAAATTAAAATCGTATGTGTCATTCTATAAAACCTACTTTTATAAAGAAAAATTTACACCGCAAGTGCACTGAATAAAGTTCAATAAAATATGTTGTCTGCAAAGCAAGGATCGAAGAGGGAAAAAAATTGATTATGTGAAATTGCACTAGTATCTTCTTTTAGTAAAGTTTCCAAATTTACACTTTTGTAAACAAAAGGAATTTCCATAAAGTTTCTAGTGGCCACCCTTCTAATATGGAAGGGGGAGGTGAGGGGTTCAAATCCCCACCTTCTCAAGGGGGATGAGGTGGGGACGCGTAAGTTTTAGGAGTGGGTTTCGACTCCCACGCCCTACAAGAGCCAGGGCAAAAGTCTAAGAGTGAGTATAGAGTAGGAATATAGTAGGACTGACCAAAATAAATAAATAAATAAAATTTCTGGTGTCATAAATTTTGGGAAAGCAGTTGTCAATCACATTCCGTTCGTTTCGTGGAAATCAATTTCCAAGAAAATATTTTTCTGATTTTTCAGCGTTCATTTCATGGAAAATGAATTGATTGAGAAAAAACATTCCCATAAAAGGAAAAAAATCTTCTAAAATAAGAGAAACTGTTTTTTAATTTCAAATAAGGGAAAATATTTTCTTCACTCACTCTCTCTTATCTCACACCCATACTAGCCCCCATTTCTTTCTTTTTATTTTATTATTTTCTTAAAAATTCATTTTTTTCTTTTCATTTTTTTCTTTTTGCTTTTCTTCTTTCTTGGCCAATTGCCAATCATGGCGATGGCCGGCAACCGGCCATAGGTGAGCGTCAAAATCGTCGACCTCTAGTGAGTGTCAAGCTCAAGGCTTGCTCGATAGGCAAGCGTGAGCCTCACCACAGGCTCAAGCTCACGGCCTCGGGCCTTGCCAAATCAACGAGCCTTGAGCTTGAGGCTTGATTGTGGGTGGTCGCCGGCCATTGCCATGGCCGGCGATCAACCAAAGAAGAAGAAGGAAAATGAAAAATAAAAGGAAAAAAAAGAAAAAAAGTAGAAAGAAAATTAAAATTTTAAAAATCAAATTTTAGAAAAAAATAGAAAAACAAAATAAAACATATTTATTAAAATGAGTGCACAAAGGAAAATGGGATCGAATTTTCTATGCCAATGATAGAAAATATTTTCTAGTTCATTTTAAAGTTTAAGTTTAATACCAAAAAATATATAATTGCTTTTTAAAAAATAATTTTAAAAAACGCTACAAATTCGCAAAACAGACGAAGCGTCGGGAAAAAGAAAATGGGTACATCACGTGCGGCTGGAACTTTCGATCCATATAAACACAGAAAGTCCGTGACAACACAAATTAACTTTAAGTCTTCATCCACGTGAAAACTATTTTTCTGCTTTGGATTTGAAAAGAGGCAAGAGTGTAACGTCCTTTCATTGACGAACTCTGGCAGCAGTCTCCGCTCCAATGACATCTTCTGTCGGCTATTTGGCTTGTGTTATTGTGCTCTTTTACTTTTATGGGGGGCATTACTTTTGGCCAGTTACATCGTGCCTATCTGTAAAGCATTCTATAAATGCTCGCAATTATTGGATCATGTAAAAGTTTTGAATATCCTCAATCTACACTGTACAAGAGTACTTTCTGCCTACTGTAGAATAAGAGTTGACTAAGAGTCAATTGCCATATACCAATGACCTTGCAAATCTCTTTTCACTCCTTCCTCTTGCGTGACATATATACAATTTGAGAATAGTCCTCAATAATTTCATACAAGAATTCATACTTTCGACGTGCTTGTCATACGATGCAGATGAAAAACGTTTCCTCTTTGTTTTTACTAATTCCATCAATTAACTTTCCATCTAAATTTTTCCTCTTCATTCCTTATATTTCCAACGATTAAGTTTTTTTTTCCATCATAAAAATTCTTTTTTACATAAACTTGTCACTGGAATAAGAGTAATTTCTGCCTACTGTAGAATAAGAGTTGCCTAAGAGTCAATTGCCATATGCCAATGACCTTATAAATCTCTTTTCTCTCCATCCTCTTGTGTGATATGTATACAATTTGAGAAGAGTCCTCAATAATTTTATACACTAATTCATACTTTCAAACGTGCTTGTCTCACGATGCAGATGAAAAGCGTTTCCTTCTTTTTTTTACTAATTCCATTAATTAACTTTCCATCTAAATTTTTCCTCTTCATTCCTTATTTTTCCAATAATTAAGTTACTTGCAAAATAATTGGTTATGTTTCATTATTCAAAACCTGCTTGTTTGAAGAAAATGAGAATAAAGCCTGTTGAAATAGATTTACATGTCATACACCGTCAGTGTGAAAGCCTTTTCCCCCCTTTTTTTACACAAGCAGTCTTAGAATGGAGGTATAAACCTGTTCATGGAATAAATCTACATGCTGAAACTAAAATTGCATGTGTCATTTTATAAAACTTGCTTATGTAAATAAATTTTTATACCGTTAGTGCACTTGGAAAAAAAAAATCCATGGAAATATGTTGTTTGCAAAGCAGGGGATGGTGGAAGAAAAGAAAAAAGAGTACTACTGTGACGCTTGTATTTTTTTCAAGTGAATTTTTCAAATTTTCACTTTTGTGAATAAAAGGAATTTCTATAAAATTTCTGATGTCATAAAATTCGGAAATGAAGACGTCATTCAGGAAAAGACAATGGTACATCATCTACGGTGGGAGGTTGGTCTCCATCCACAAGTCCATCTATAAAAGGAGATCTCCATGAGAACACAAAATAAGTTCGACTTCAACCACGTAAAAATACACTCTCTCTGCTTCAGCTACAGTGCTCCTGAGAATTCACGGCAAAGAATCCTCCATGGATATCCAAAGCAGCGGGTCGAAGTTGCCACCACCGCCAGGCATGTTTCTTTCTTTCCTTTGTTGTTCTGATTTGATCCCACAAGGCAATGGTAAAATCGGAAAAATTACGCTTTTTGAGTGTTAATTTCAAAGTAATATAAGCAACGTCAGGGACAGTAAATGTATTGAAATTTTTATTTTATTACTTAATAAGTGTCCGGACATTTTTTTTAATAAAATGGCACGAGGAAATTTTGCGATTTCTTGTTTTCATTTCCAAAAATTCTCAATGAGAATACGTTTGGCATAAATTTTGGTTTCCGTGTTTTCAAAATTTAAACCTTAAAAATGAACAAGACCAAAATTGATATTATTTTGTACCCGAATTGCTATGAAAAACCACACCAATGGAAAATGATTTTTTAAAAATTTGGAAAGTTCAACTGAATCATTAGAAATTGAAACTATTCTTTTTGGAAAATACTTGCTTTAGAATTATTTGGGCAAATAATACATTTGTCCTTGTAATTTTGACAAAGTGACTTACCTGAGTACCATGATAACACATTCATTTGAATGCTATAATTTTCAATCAATCACTTATGTGTCATAACTTTTAAAAGGCATCCGCCCAAGAACCAAAAATCTAACACGGTATAACACATGTCGTGAACATTTAAAAAGGTATTGGCGCTTAAGTGATCAATTAAAAAGTTATATCTACAAAAAAAAAATATGACATTCAAGTGAGTGCTGTACAAAAGTTACAACACTTGTAATGTTATTTTTCTCAATTATAACTTATAAATTCATTGTATTAATTGATGAAATAGATGTGCTTAAGTTAATTCTTTTATTTATATTTGTATATAAATTATATTATGATTGATAAGTGAAATTGTGGAGATAGATAAAATTTTGCATAGACTTAATTTATGAATAATGTTGCAGATAAAATCAATGACTACGAGAAATAAAAACTCACTAAAAAGCACATCGACCAAGGTACGAAAGTTAGGAGGCCCATAAAACTAATTTGTGCTATAATGCCTATATCGAAAAAAACTCATAATCTCTATCAAGTGTAATGCTAAAAACTTTTCGTTTAAAAGTTTAACACAGAAAATTCCATGCAATGAATGAGCTTGATGCTAGTCACGTATCGACGATCTAAAGCGTACAAAGTTTCATCTAAGGTTATTTATGTTCATTTCTTTTTTGGATAACAAAGTGGCTGACGAAGAAGGGAGCGAAGGGAGCATTGGCACGGAAGCTGATAATGCTTCCCAACACCGTCATAGACCAACTTCTTATGGACACTACCCGAAGTCCATCAATCAATTAGAAAATAAAGGTTTGTCCGTTTGAACTATCAATCTTCGTTTATAATAAATCTTGCCTTTCATGCATTTTGACATGTTTTAGTCCGCAATAATTTAAATTTTAAGCATACAAAAGCTGACGTGTAACTTCAAATATAATCTTTTCATAATTGTTATAATCTGATCAATATCTTGAATTATAATTGAGAAAGCCCCCCCCTCCCAAAAAAAAACCAAAAAAAAAAAAAAAACTTCCAAAGAGTAAACAAATGCCCTCATAGAAAATAATATGTTGGGTATACGACTGCCCCTTGGCTTGCATCTGTGGTTCATCGAAACTTTGAGCAAGTGAAACGGTTAAAATTGACCTAACAATCTAGAAGTGCAAAAGCCTGAGGATTTTTAATGTTTGGCAGTCGCGCCAACAGCGGTGGTCGATGAAGATTATCGACGATTGTTTGAAGCTGCACTGCGTGGTCAATGGAAAGATGTCGAGCATATCATGAACAGGGATAGCAGAGCAATGACGGTCGAAATTATGAGAGTAAAAGATGAATCCATTACTTTGCTCGAAGTTGCGGTTATTGCCGCACAAGATCAACTGGTTGAGAACCTCGTCAAGCTCTTGCCTCGAAATTATGATGATCTTATTTTTACGAGGGCTCTCTGCAATGCTGCTCGGGGAGGAAGAATAAGGATGGTAAAGGTATTAGTTGAAAAAATTTATGATGATTCTAAAAGCATAGCCCTTGCCCTATCGACAGCTATTTCATGGGCTCCTATGCAAAAGGAGGTTATTTGGTACCTGGTCAAGCATACATCCTGCCCAGATGATGATACCATGATCTGCCTTATTATGGCCGGCCATTTGGGTAGGATTTCACACTCACTCATCTTATCTCAGTTCCTTCACTCTTTAGTTGACTTAACGTTTTTGTTTCGTGTCCCAAAAGACATAGTCTTCCATTTAACTTTGTGATGCGGCGGATCAGAGACAACCGAAGATGTCGAACACAATAGATCGTTGAGATATTTGGCACCTATGATGTCTTACTTCCGTAGTAGAGCTAGACTCAGTTTTTGGGAAAAATCAATCTACAAATGTAGGTACTTCTTGCATTTCTTGTGTTAGCTATGTACAATTCGAGCAACTCTATCTCCATGGAATTCACTTTATCTGTTGCTATTTTTAGGTATCCCAAAACGCTTGTTCTATATGTCATTTGGCAACTCCAAAGCCATGAAGATGGCTCGAGGTATTTCTGGCAACCTGCATAATTGTTGGACTAATACGACAAAAAGAGAGATCCTATTGTCAAAAAATTTAAGGCTTAAAAGACTACATCTATGTATACAATTTAATATATAACCCATGAGGTAAATCACAAATTAATAAAAAAATATTTATAAAGTAGGTCGAGAAGGCTTATTCAAATGTCAAACTGCCATGTAAAATTATTGAGAACTGTAGATTTGGATTTCAAAGTACAAACGTTGATTGATCCAAGTTGTATTCTAACACGTTCATGCATTATCAAATTTCATTACATGTGCAATTTTCATTTCATGGGCCTGATATGTATCTTCTTCCTAATTGTTGGTATGATTCTTCTCTCCTTTTCGTGGTGGCAGCAGTGCAGTTCGTAATATCACTCTTGAATTTTGCCACTAAAATAGGTATAGGAAACTGCCATGTTATCAACAGAAAAAGGACTTATTTCATCCATGGGTAGAGATCTCTTAATTTAAAGTGTCACTTGATAATTTCAGGAATCCCTTGAGATCACAGGTATTAATATTGACTGACTCTCCATTCGTGTATTGTGATACAATTCGATTAGCATCAATTCAATTCAAAGTCTAAAAGATATATATCCTTTAGGTGAATATGTAAAAATACTCAATCGAAAATATATCTATCGATCCATCACTAAATCTTCTCATTTCATTATTAAAAAAAGAAAAAAAAAAAGATTGCTTTTTTGGGTAAATTGCTTATTTGATGTTACGGGGAGCACCTTTCATCCAAAGGATTGCAGAATCAAAGCTGAGACATGAATGGTTGATTGCATATGGAAATCTAGCTCTTATCAAGAAGATGAATATCATGGAAACTCCCAAAATACTAGAGTTTTTATTGACTTCAGACATCGTTCTTGATGCTGCGTCTCGCGGAATTTCTGAATTTGTCAAGTTATGTCTTGAGTATTCTCCGGAGTTGATGTGGGAAAAGAATTTCACAAAAGAACTAATAAAAGAAGTTGTGAAGGGACGTCATGTCGAGTTGTTTAGACTAGTAAATGCACACAACACGACTCCATATTTGAATGATGATAAGCAGACGAGATGCGACCTGATAGAAGCAGTAGTAGAATGGTCACCAGAATGTGTATCAGCAGATGCTTCTGGAGCAGCTTTTTTGACACAAAGGGAACTTCAGTGGTTCAAGGTTTGTTGACCTCTTTGCCTGCCACCCTCGTGTTTTTTAATTTACAACTACATTAACCGGCGGCGTTTATTTTTATTTTTTTTAAGGTAGTGGAAGATATGAGCGATCCTTCTTTAAAAAGTCTGAAATTTAAGGTTGGTTCCCCTTATTTGTTTGCCACCTTTTTGTGCTCTTTAATTTATATTTACATTGACAGATGTCGTTTATTTTTCTGAAGGTGCTGAAAGCGGAAGATAGGAGCGATCCTTCTTTTAAGAGTATGAAATTGGAGAAAACAGAAGAAAGGAGTGGGAAAACATATTGGGAAGTATTTGTAGAACAACGTCAAGATTTGCTCAAAGATGCTGGGCAATGGATGAAAGATACATCATCATCTTGTAGCTTCGTCGCAACACTTATTATTACAGTAGCTTTTGCTGCAGCTTTTACAGTACCTGGAGGCAATCACGATAGTACAGGGATGCCAATCTTTCTGCATAAGGGCTCATTCATTGTTTTCGCGATTGCAAATGCTCTCGCTCTCTTCTCCTCTGTCACCGCCACCTTGATGTTCTTGGCCATCCTAACTTCACGATATGCAATCGAAAGTTTCCTCCACTCGCTACCAAATAAAATGATATTGGGCCTCACTTTTCTCTTCCTCTCTTTGGCCTTTATGCTGGTGGCATTTGGCTCTGCTCTTACAATTGTCCTGAGTGAACGATTACAGTGGATTTATATCCCAATTACTCTGCTAGCTGCCTTCCCTGTCATATTGTTCGTAATCCTACAACTTCCCTTGTACGTTGAAATGGTGGAATCTACCTACCGGCCTCCCCTCTACCAACCCATGAAGATTTGGAAATGATCTCTGCTATTATTAGATAAGGACTTATGTGATGAGATATTTGTTTGCACTTGTCACCGTGTGTGTGATGTGAATGTCATGCTGTTTACTCATGTTTAAAGACTTGAAGTGTAACATCAGCCATACTTGTACTAAAGGTTAATGTATGCTGTCACGTGCATACCCTGTCGCATTTGTCATTTGATATTTTACAGTAAGCAATTACTTCATTGATCATTGTCCTATTGAAATGAACCCAATTTTCAAAGAATTGACAGCATGGCCATCAATATTAATAAAAGCAATGATCCATAAAAATTCTCCATAGTACACAATATGGCCACCCAACTAGTGGGCTAACACAAGGAACTTCCCATTGGCTTTGACCTCCACAATCCTAGCTGCGTTGGCCATCGATTCCTCCTGCACTTTTGCGATCCTCATGCTCCGCTTCTTCTCCACTGCGTCCCTTTTTGCGCCCAACCCCTCGCACTCCCTCACCCAGCAATTGTGCACGATGCACGTCAGCACCAACACCACTAACTCCAGCAGCACATAGCCATCAAAAGCCCGCACTCCAGCCTCACCAGGACTTTAGCCTCTTCGAGTCTCTGTGATCTCAGCAGCGAAAGTCTTGATGTTTCTCTGGTGAACAGCACCGGGATGCTGAGCACCTGGCTGGACAGCAAAGCGAGGAGGATCAAGAAGTGGGTCATGAAGCAAAAGCATGTGAGCTGGGAATAGAAGCCCACGAAAGAGGAGATGAATAAAACGGACGATATTACCGGGAAAGCGAGGCCGAGCAAAGTTGGGGTATTTTGAGGAGGATTGTGGGAGCGAAAGACGCTGCAGAGAGCATGAAAAGAATGAATTGTAAGCAAGAGAGCAGGAGATTCGGCAATGAATAAGAACTTCTCAACTTTAGGGCAGACATTTTCTTTTTGATTTTGGGGGGTCTATTTGGGTGTTTGTATTTATATGCATCAAGAGGGGAGAATTCGAAAGTGAAAGAAGGCAAAGTTTCAAGTTCAACGTCTAGGACACAGGTTGGAGAGGGCACCGCCTCTACATCTATTACTCTGTCTTGGGTGGTGCAATGGGTGGGCATCACCCATTTTGCTCTATCCCAAGTGTTTCAAAAGCCAAAAGGCACAGAATTGTTAGTGAGGGTTCCTTATCAACTTATGAGAGAAGGTTCTGTCTTTCCAAGATCTGTCTTTCCACAAAATGACATGTGAATTGTAGAGAGAGAGAGAGAGAGAGAGAGAGAGAGAGAGAGAGGAGAGGAGAAATTGAAACAATGAGATAGAGCAAAATACTGCCAACTACTTACAAATATATGTCAAAAATACTATTCATAAAGATGCATATAGTCAAGAAAATGTTTAAGCTCCATTTTCTGGTTCACTTGGATATGTAGTTGTAACTTCTGAGAACGCATTGTAAAGTAGATTAATTAATCAGGGCCAAAGCAACAGGCACTCTAGATTCACCTCTGGTAGTACATCCCTAACGATTTTCGCTAGCATGTCTAGGGCATCTCCCTACTCTAGCAAATGCCAGAAACATAAACAAAAACCAAAAGGGGAAAGTTCCATAGAGAGCATTTGCCACTGGGCAGCAATTTTGAAAACAGAGTAGCGATTGCTCAATTACATGATCAAAGTCGTGTATGAAATGCACATGGACAATTCTTGATAGGATGTCACGAGAAATGCCTTATCATTGTTCCAAATCATCCGCCTTGACACGAAATTAATCCCATTGATGATGACGGGACCTTTGTTTCTACAAATATCTTGTAGATGACTGAATATTCAGTAAATGTAAAGAAGGGGAATTGAAGTGAAAAATGAAGATTAAAAACAACTGATGAAACAGATTGCACGTATTTTACCACTCCACTACTTCCCTTACGTACAACAACATTGTCCGACAAAATTGATGATATTCGAAGGCTTCAATACTCATTCTTCACTGCACCATTGAGCCTAGTCATCCCTTCCCATATTCCCGCTTCTCCAGCTGAATACGAAATTCAGGCAAACAATTGATGCTGCAATTAAATATGAACATATGCTAAGAAACAATGATAAATAAGCAACTTCTGAGGCCAACATGAACACTCAAAAGCAAAACGATCTTTTGCTCAGCCATGTTCAAAATTGTCATGTCAAACCATCGTCCGGTGCATATTAGATGCTAGTAGTTGTCATCTCAATGCAGTTCAAAGGAGCCAACCAATTAACATACCATCTCTTCACCAATATCCTCTAAACAGCATCTGGATAGCTTAAAATGGCTTCCACTCTATCTATCGATGCTTGCAACTGCCCAGAGTTCATGTTGAATAGTGGCTCATCAGTACCAAGACCCCTGTTACATGAAACACAACTTGAAACCCAGAAAAAATTAATAAAACAGTGACATAAATCACCGAAGCACATGACCCACACCCGTAAGTTCACTGTATCTTATAATCACCATGCTTTGTAATAGCAAAATTTTAATTTGTGACACCAAATAATTGATACAATTAGAAGTTGTTTGGTGTTATAGCTCATCTAGTTTCTTCAAAGAGCGAAATATAGTGTAGCTGAGAAGGAAGAAACTTACCCTGTGATTTCTGGAAGAACGTAATGAGCCCTCCACCCAAATCGAAAATCTACACCTGGACAAAGTCCAAGAGTGGTCTTATTTCTAATTCAAGATACACCGTCCCCACCCAAACATGTGGTGAGCTTCCATTTCCAACTAATTGCATTTAACTGAAAATTGTGGCCTACGCCAACCTGTAATTTTCAAAACACGCCAAGCTGACTTCCCAAAAGCTTTACCAATTACCGCTCAATACCCACAGAAGTTAACAGACTTATTGATGATTGAGAATATTTAGCCACACAGGAAAAAACCTGGAGATTTAAGAATTTTGTGACTGTTGACACCTCGATTTTAATTAGTTTTATTAATTAAGTTTTTAATTTTGTCTTTCCTGATAAATATATGACAAAAAGAAAACAAGACAAAAAACAAAAAGAAAACAAGAAAAAAAAACAAAAGAAAAGCAAAAGAAAACAAAAAAAAAGCAGCAGCCCCCCCTTTTTTCACGTGGGTTCGTACAACCCCCCTCCCCTCTCTCCTTCTTCTTCTTTCTTCTTTCTCCTCCTTCTTCCTTCTTCTTCTTCCTTGCGCCTTCCTTCTCAGCCTCTGTACTTCACGCGCACAGGAGACGACGATGCACGCAAAGGACGGCCTACGGCCGAGGGGAGTAGGCCGACGTCGGCTGAAGAAGATAAGATCGCGAACGCCATCATTGCCGAGCATGCTTCGCTGGATGAGCTCGGATGGGACGCCGGTTCGGCCACGGGGGTCCGGTCGGCAAGCCAAAGACCGGCGGCCGAGCCTCTCCGTCGACCGGACCTCCTCGCCTATAAATAGCGGAGCATTTCCGTCGTTGAGGGATACACCGGAGAAGATCGCGAGCTTGGAAACTTCCTCCCGAGAGACTTCGGAGGAGGTTGAAGAGCGAACGAGAGAGAGGCCTGCGAGCTCCGAGAGATCCCCTGAGAGACTTCGGGGAACTCAAAGAGCGAGCAAGGGCGAAGCGGTCGGGCCGCGAGCTCAACGACCTCCCTCCGAGAGACTTCGGGGGAGGCCGGCGGCGAGCGAATCCAGATCTGCGAGGAGCGAGAGCAGAGAAAGGAGAGAGATCGAAGCCGCGAGCATTCAAGCTTCCCCCGAGAGACTTCAGGGGAGGCTCGACGCTCGCGAGCCCAGATCAAAGGGAGGGAGCAGAGTTTGGGCACCCTCCGCCGCAGCCGCCGCCGTCGCCACCATTCGCCGTTCAAACGGCCGTTCACGGACAGGTAAAGTACCGCCGCACCACGCCCTCCTGCCGCTGCCGCCCTCCGTTCGTGTCACTGCCGTCGCCGCCGCTGCCGCTGGGACGCCCCGTCCCCCTCCCTCAGCGCCGCGAATCGGGAACCCTAGGGTTCCCGATTTTCCGGGTCGTGGCCTCGGGTCATCAGATCGGACTCGGGCCACGAACCGGGTAGGGTTTCCGCATTCTGAGGTCGGGCTGAAATCGGGTCAAAAGCCGGGTCGGACCCGGGTAGGGTTCCGCTAGGAGCCCGTGTCTTCGGGCCGGGCCGGGCGTCCCCGAACGCCCGGCCACGGCGTCGTTTTTGATTAAAAAAGAAAAGAAAAGAAAAAGCCGAAAAAATCCGAGTCGGGCCCGCGTTGCGGGCCCGTCCGCGATTGGGGTCGTCGGCCCGGGTCGGACCAACCCGCGGATCCGACCCGGTCGGTTTTATTTTATTATTTTAATATAAAATAATAAATATTTTATTTTCAAAAAAAATAATTAATAAATAATTTATTTTCAAAAAATATTAAAAAATGTTTTAATTTCCAGAAAATCGAAAAATATTTTAAAAATGTCGAAAAATGTTTTATTTTCTCTAAAAAAAAAAAAAAAAAAAATCGAGAAAAATAAAAAATAATTTATTTTCCAAAAATATTAAAAAATATTTTATTTTCCAAAAAAAAAATCAAAAATATTTCATATTTTCCAAAAAATGCCAAAAATCCAAAAAAAGCCAAAAATTCATGAAAAAGCCCAAAAAATCAGAAAAAGCCAAAAAGACTTGTATTTTCCCAAAAATACCAAAAATCCCCTAAAAAAAAATCCCTTTTGTGTCCAAAAAAATTAGAAAAAGACCTAGAAAATGTTTTTCCTCCCAAAAATGCATGGAAAATCCCTCGAACATCCAAAAAACCTCAGGGTTTAAACAAGATTAGGTACCGAAAGGGCATTAGTGATTAACTAGTGTAATCAAGTCCCCGATCCTAATTTCTCTGGTTGCGCAGGAGTGAGTATTTCTCCCGATACTTCACTTGGGTTTCTAATCAACCCACCCCAAATCGATTAGTGGCGACTCCATTTTAAAAATCAACTTACAGGTAAAAAACTCAGACTATTAAAGTCGTGAATTGGTGGACTTGGGAGAGTCCGGGCTCTATCAATTCAGCCGAGCCATTAGCCTCCTTAGGCGCTCGTACATGATTGCGGGCGCCGAGAAAAAAAGAGGTCGCGACAGCTTGGCGACTCCGCTGGGGACGTTTGTGAGGACTTAGGCCATTTTTGTCTTGTTTAAATTCTTTACTGACTTGTTTTTATTTTTTCTTTATGCAGGTCAGTAGTTTAGAAATTTGTTTTAATTTTGTTTAAAATAGATTATCTTGTGATTATAAACTGTTGTGCATGCTTTACTGTTTTAACACTACACATGGCACACACAACCCAGCCGCCGGACCTGGGCCGCCATAGGATTTCTAGGATGGTGTTAAGAAAGATACGACCTCGAACGCGAGACTGCGATGTAGAGGTTGCCTTTCTTTTCCCCGAATTTCTTAGCCGAGGTTAGGAGGGTATGCTGCTAACGCGAGACTGCGACGGGCGGATATTCTTTTAATCTCACCAAGCCTTCTGAGTTAGAAATCGAGCCACACGTCCCATCTGTATGTCTTTGGGCTTGCCATTTTATTTAAAAGTAAGGTGATTTCTCTACTTTTACTCAGTCTTTTATTGGCCCATGGCAATTTAGGATAAGCTTTTCAAAGTCCCAGTCTATATGCGATGGGGAAAGACGATATCCAGTTCATTCCTGCTCCCAAAGCGGAACTCTTCAGATGGTGGGGCCAATTGGATCAGTTTGCCCAGGAGCGCGTGAAGGCCAAAATTGGTCATCTCCTATCGTTGATCCAAATCACTGTTCGTCCTGAAGTCATACAAGCCATGGCACATTTTTGGTGCCCGAAGACAATTACTTTTATATTCGGTAGGTTTGAGCTAACCCCAACCTTGGAAGAATACAGCATCATCACTGGAATGCCTCTTGAGAAAAAGCTCGTCAAACCATCAACAGGCCTCATCCCGATACGTGGGTTAGCACGGCTTTTAAGAACTGAAGTCCATACTATGATACAAATTCTTGAAGATAACCATAAAACCCGCCCACCGGAATTTATGAATGCATGTTTCCAAAATCAGCCTATGACCCGGAAAAGTGAAATTTTCCTCTTGGCCTTTTTCGGGCTCATCATCTTCCCCCATCAAAGAAATGCCATAACTCCCAAGATGGCATGGATAGTTGATCAGATTTTAAGAGGGGGAATTATGTCAACATGATTTTAACTCGAAACATTCTTGTCCTTTAATCGTTTTAAAGACAACTCGAGAAAATCATGCGAGCCTCTCCTGAAATTTTACAAGTCTGGTTCTTTTCTCACCTAAGCGAATTTCGAGACTTCATGCGATCATCTGAAACGAATGCTTTTGAAAACCCATTACAAAAGTTTATGGTTTTAGGACCGTATATTCCCAATCAAAGCTGTTTAAATTGGGTAAACTTCCTAAGAGACCCAGCTCCTGAGGCATTCCAATGGTGTGCTGGTTGGTTCCATGAAAAAAGAGCTCGCTTCGCTTATAAGCGTGATCTCCCAATTCCATTGCTTGGCCGCACCGGCGCCATTCTCTATCACCCTTATCGGGTGGCACGACAATATGGAGCCCTTCAGGAGATCCCATCGTCTTCCATCAGGAAGGTCTCTTCAGTTCTTTTCAATACAAGCCGTGACTACGAATTCGAAGTTTCTACCGCTCAGGAAACTTGGGACAAGTGCCATCGCAAAAGGATCGTGGTACCTGAAGGGCTTGAGGGAGAAGAAAAAGCTCACCACGCCTCCATGTCCTACATCCACAACCATCGTATCCCGACAAGATGGAAGCCATTAGTCCCTCACTCAATCAGCGAAAGCAGCCCGCACGAGCAAGCAGAGCTCATGGAGAAGGATTTGGGGATGGACTGGATGCACACCTTAGAGCCAGCCCAAGGAAGCAGGCATCCTTGCAAGAGCAAGGCTCCCCATCGCATATAAATTGGGAATCATGTGCCCTTTAGTGTTAATAGTGTGAAAGTTTTGTCCCTTTGTTTAGGGACTCTTGTTTAATATCTAGTATTTCATCCTGTCTTTTCAATTTCAAGTTCTAGATGTTAGGAGTTGGCAGTCTATAAACCCTCTTTTGATAAATAAAAAGCAGTTAGACCATTGCCATGGGTCAATCTTTGTTTACTTTTGTGCTCATTCATTGTTTTCACAACCACCAGGTAATTATGAATCGTCGGCCACCACTCGTCCGTGAATGGCCTCATCCAATAGGGGTCGATCAGAATGATGTACAAAATCGCCTCATTAATATTGAAGACGGCGTAGGACAGATGTCTATTGTCCTTCAACAACTCTCGAGACAAATGAAATCCACTCAAGCTGAACCCAACTCTATAGTTGCCTCAAACACCGTCATGACACCCGCAAATTTGCCAGAAAATAGCCAGTACTATGGACAGTTTGAAAGGATCATGAAAAAGTTAAACCAGCTGCAGGGACAGAATCCCATGGACCTTTCCAATTATGCTGGCATTGAAATCCCTGAAAAGCTCAAAGCACATGAATGCGAAAAGTATGCTGATACCTCCCGCCCAGAGACCTACTTGCAGGCCTACTTGGTCCGAAGGATGATTCAATCGTACCAATCGAACTTGACTGGCCCTGCCTTGCGATGGTACATTGTCAAGAAGATTAGTCCCCTTAAAACTTGGAAGGAATTAATTCATGTTTTCCATCAAGAATACGATATTGACATCACCTCTGACATCACCTTGCCCTACGAAGAGCCAATGATCGCGGAGCACGAGGAGCTGTTAGCCATTGAGGTAGGAGAGGAGCATGTCAATGAAGCCTTGCATGATAAATGGGCAGTTGAGCAACATCTTGTTACTGGAAAATTTCCCACTAGGAAAGGCAAGGAGCCTTTGTACAAGGTCAAAGACACAAAGTCTGTTCAAGAGTGGGGCACGACTGGACAACTTCCCAAGCTTACTCCAAGAGCTAGGGTCCAAAGAATACCAACCCCTATCAACCTGGAAAGTGAATCAGACAATGAAACTCTAATGTCTCTCACTTCCCTTGACAGAATCAAGTTAGCAAAACGAAGGGCCTTACTCAAAAGGTCTGGACCAGAAGCCAAGAAAAGAAAGCCCAAGCAGATAGATTCAGCATCTACCGACGAGCCATCGCACCAAAGCTTTGAACATTCCCAAGAATACAACTTTGAGGGCCACCATCCTCTAGAGTACAATCCTGAAAACTTCCCGGCCCTAGAATACAATCCCAAAGACTTCCAGCGTTATTTCAACAATGAAACTGACGATTCATCGTATAACTGTTTCCTACTCTCATCCGGAGATGAAGGCCCGTCAGAAGAAGAAGCATATGTCTTTGTCCGCTATGATCCTAACGAAGTACTAAGCTCATCCTTTGACCATGAGGATAGCTTCAATGCTTCATCCTCATTCGGGAATTTTGACCAAGAAGAAAGCAATGGAGTAATCTCGGCAGAATCCAACTTCCCTGAAACAGAAAATATGCAGTGGGAAAACCAGCGGCCTAGCCAAGACATGCCCGGCTCGTCTTGTCCTCGTAGGATCATGACCCCCATAGAAATGTGGATACCCGATCTCTGCAAGTATGACGGCACAACTTGTCCTGTGGCCCACTTGCAATATCTCCATGCGAAAATGAGTCGGTACTATGGCCCGATGTCGTTCACAACTCAGGCATTCCAAGAAACTCTTACGGGGTCTGCATTGCAATGGTTCATCACAGCAAATATTTATCTCCTAAAGGATTGGAATGAGCTGACTTCCGCATTCTTGCATCAGTATCAAAACCAGATCGGAACTGAATTGCCTTGTGAGAGTTTGGCTCACTTCACAAGAAGACCAATGGAGGATTTCCAAGCATACGCAGGGAGGTGGAGAGCTTTCATGATGCAAACCCGTCCTCAACTGGCCGAAGATGAGTTAATGAAGCAGTTCATAGAAGCTTTGTCCTGCAAGCATCGCTGTTGGCTGCATGGGTTACACTTCCATAGCTTCAACGAGGTAGTCATTGCATGCGAATACTTCGAGTCTACTGAAGGCGAGGAATTCAAGCACGCTTAGCTTCAAGACCAGCACTATCAAAAGCACTCCTTTACACAGGAGTTTTCAGGGGTTTTACTCGTTTTTGTAATTTCATATTTCTTATCTTGTCTGGTGTGCTACTGTTGTATTTTCCATTCCAAGTACTCTATTGTATAGTTCTAATGTTTTGTTTTAAGAGCATGAGGCGGTACTCCAAACCAGCCCAGTGATGTTATCCAACCATGAAAAGAAAATATCATCCAAGGAGAATACTGAGGGCTGGGCTTCCTCATGCTTTTTCTCCCCTAAAGACGTATTTTGAAAATAAAAAATATTTCATCACTCGAAAGTTTTTGTTAAAACAAGATGATAAATTTAACCATGTTTGTCTTTCTGACTCATTCACTTCATGTCTCAGAAGATCATTCCCATCCCCTTTGACTTAGTGTGACATGGGGCATTTGAAGCAAGCGCATCAGGCGAACTCCACCAAATTCAAAGACACCCTGCCAAGAAAACATGGGCAAATAGAAAGAATCATCCTACACCAAAAGAGGGTAAGTCTTATCCTCTGAATATAATTTGGAAATGATGTCTTCTCTCTTCTATTTACAGGATACAAAAGATGAGATGTAATAGGTACAGGCATAGAGTTGAGATCGAAGCATCCATGACATGCCTCACTCCGCCTAGCTTCATCCTGAGCCAAAGAACTATCTTGTCGCACGACGCGCCCAAACGGCTAGATGTTACAGTATCAACTTCAACATAAGGAAGGAGTTCCTCCTCTTCCTTTTAAGTGATTACTGTCAACAGGAAGAAAATCTAGACAGTCAAGGTGATCTATAGCCTCACATCCTGGACAATGACTTTGGAATTTAGAAGCTTCACTCCAGACGCATATTCTCGCAAGAAGTAATTGCCATAAGAGAATTGGAGGTTTTGATTGTCCATCTTAGATTCCATAGAAGCTTGAAGTACATGACTTTGCTCAATGCTGCTAATGGTCATATAGTCAAAGATAAAAGAAAAATTCCACAGAAGGAAGGCGTTGAAGATAAATCGACAACCATCAATCATACATGGCCATGAGTGAGGAAGGCCAATCGAAAGAAATGTCAAACTGTGCCAAGACGAAAAGGCCGTTATCGACATTCAAATATCCCTAGGAGTCAGCAAATACAAACTTTGGAGAAGAGTAATTTGGTATCGTTTCCAATACTCCCGATTTGTCCGAACTCACTTTTGACATATTTTCTCCTATTGACAGAAGCATAGGATTCAAGAAACAAGCTTAAAGGTTAATTTGGACAAATCAAATGACCCATATCAATTTACCTAACTTGGTATAAAAGGACGTGTCGTCCTGGAGCCGGTTCGGTTAAATAAAAAAGACAGCGCCCTACGGACACCGTCGGCACCTCTAGCCGAGTGGTATCCGGGAAGAAGCAAAAGGTCCAAAGTCGGGGTTCGAATCCCGACACGGCAAAAAGAAAAAATAAAATTTTTTTGGCCGCTTGGTAGAAAATAATAAAAAAAATTTTGCTTCTCTTGCACTTGCAAATTACGAGAGAGCAGGTGACCTAACGAAGCAAAAGACGTAGGACTTCGTGTCCCACTTGCACTTCAGGTCCATCCAATCCAGTGAAGGGTAATGTTGTATCGCTTCCAAGTTATTCGACTCTTGAAAGAGCTTCTGACTAACATGATCCCTTTTATCTGTTGCAGGATCACTTGACCGTAAAAAATGCAGATAACAAACCAAAGAAAGACATGTCAAACTCTGATAAGCTCTCCTAAAGCGAAATGGTGTCCTGAATAACCACCAAAGCAAATGACAGAAAATCTTCATACCTCAACTCATATTTTGATCTTGGCCAAACTAATTGATCTACTTGTACATCTTCTCTTCTGCAAAGGCAAAAACAGAGATGCCCGATCAGATTCCCAATCATTGGCTGATCATTCATGTGTCATATCCCTAATCAATAGGGGCAACCAGTGACACCCATTTGCGAATAACCCTTTTGATGTTCAAAATCTAACATATTTGAAAACACCATTATGTTAACCCCTAAAGTTGTCAATAGGGTCTTTTTTGAGTCAAAACCATTCATTTGTTTTGAGAGTACAAACTCCATCACATTTAAAATGCTGCATGGATTTTGCATGATGATTTTGTCTGTCTAAGTCACTGATTCCACTGAGGATTATTAGAATAAACAGCTAAGTGAAGAATACAAGATTGATTGAGCATGCTGAATGAGGCGCGTTAGAATGATGACAGGCAAGCTATATCCTACACACAGTCCCCCCATCTATACACTTGTGAGATGAGTGCAGAAGATTCCATGGCTGCAGGGTAAAGAGTTCTCTTGCGAATGGTACGGTAACCAAAATAGTGAGAGGCATTCCATCGCTCACCCCATTGAGCCCCATGCACTGATGAAATTTCCGTCAAGAACCACCCCACACTGGGGCAGATCGGAGGCGAAGCAGCATCACAAAGTGAGAAGAGAGATAGAAATTTTCTTGCTCGCACTTGCATCAATCTTTGGGTATCTTTATTGCATATGAACACTCGCATTAATTTAAGTGCCCTAGAGTCATGAAGAGCAATTCTTTCTTTACGCACTTGTATCTATTATATAACTCAATTGAGTCTGTAAATTCACCTTCACGTGGAGGCAAAGCATAAGCTACTGCCATTTGAGTAGCATAATCAGAAGTGCCGGCAAAAGATGAAGACTCAATAGTCTAACAAAGGCGTTTGCTTGAACTTGTCAAGATCAGCTCTCAAGCAACAAGAATAAAAAAACATGGGCATAAAAAAGCAGTGTACCTGGTAAAAGCAAGGTCAATGCCCATAAATGAAGAACTGGAATAAAAAAACAGGAGCATGAAAAAGTAGTGTGCCTGGTAAAAGCAAGGCCAATGCCCTCCAGTAAAAAATACAGCCAAGAAAAAGTTGTTATTGTGGTTCAATTGATAGAGCCTCCATCTGATAGTGAGAAGAAATACCGGTGACAAATGCCAAGGCAATCACCAGCTCTCGCCCTTTTACACATGAGTCAAGCCAACATTGCATCCCATTGTAAAAGTCTCTTCAGACTAGGGGCACTTCAATTAACGTAGGATTTCATATGTGCATAAGCATCGCTCGAAGAAGTACGAGCAAGACTATTCTATCTCTTTTCACAGGAGTCTTGACTTGCAAACCTGGAGATGATCGTGCGGCACTTTGTTCATGAGCCTTGACCTCAATGGTCCCATTTGATGAGCTATTGACCAAGTCTTCATTTCAACAAAGACCTCTCACATTGGTAAAGTCGTACCACTTGCGAGAATACTCGGACCCCTACTGACATGATGACGGTAAGACAGTGTGGTCCTTATAAATCCTACATCAATGGTCAGGATAGCCTTCTCCAAGAGAGTGAGTGAAAAGTCCTTTCAGACTGAAAGTCCCTCATCTGGCATGCTCAAAGCATCTATATTCCGAATAAATGTTGTCTTTCAAAATCTTCCCCAGTGGAAATCAGATGATGCAAAATTGACAAGATTATCATGCATAAATCACATTTGAATTTATGAATTTGCAGTATATACAATCATGTGTGCATATTGTGCAAATGGCAGACATACTCTCAGAGATCAGAGATATTGCCGGGTAAGCATATCCATATCCCCATTTGTCTTAAGGTACT
The DNA here is from genome assembly GCA_017140475.1 of Eucalyptus fibrosa. Lineage (NCBI taxonomy): Eukaryota > Viridiplantae > Streptophyta > Magnoliopsida > Myrtales > Myrtaceae > Eucalyptus > Eucalyptus fibrosa. The sequence continues at coordinate 53,185,433 of CM029507.1, read as the reverse complement.
TACCACTGTCCAGGTACTCTCTTCTTGACACTTGACTTGTTCAAGTCGTCCCTTGAGTTTGGGTGCTTGCAACTGTCTAAGTATCCCCTTGTCTTTGACTACCCACCACTTGCCGGTACCCTTGTTTTTAAGTGCCTACCGTTACTCGGTGCTCCTCCGTTGACACTCAACCTGTTCGAGTTGTCTTTAAAGTTTGGATGCTCGTGACTGACCAAGTATCCTCTTGTCTTTGAGTACCGGCCACCGTTCGGATACTCCATTTTCCTGACACTCGACCTGTTTGAGTTGTCCCCAGAGTATTGATACTTGTGACTGACCAAGTATCCCTTTATCGTTGAATACCTGCTGCTGTCTAGGTATCCCTATTGTCTTTGAGTATCGGCCACCGTTCAGATACTCCATTTTCCTGACACTCGACCTGTTCGAGTTGTCCCTAGAGTATTGATACTTGTGACTGACCAAGTATCCCTTTATCGTTGAATACCTGCTGCTGTCTAGGTATCCCTATTGTCTTTGAGTATCGGCCACCGTTCAGATACTCCATTTTCCTGACACTCGACCTGTTCGAGTTGTCCCCAGAGTATTGATACTTGTGACTGACCAAGTATCTCTTGGAATACCTACTGCTGTCTAAGTATCCCTATTGTCTTTGAGTACCGGCCATTGTTCAGATAGCCCCTTTTCATGACACTCGGCCTATTCGAGTTGTCCCCACAGTATTGATGCTTGTGATTGACCAAATATCCATTGAATACCTACCGCTTTGTTTAGGTATCCCCATATCGTCAAGTACCCATCGTTGTCAAGGTACTTCCTTTTCATGACACTCAACCTGCTCGAGTTGTCCCCAAATAATATAGCAGTTGTTCAAGCATTCCATTGCTTTGCTTGGCACCGCCGTCTAGGTATGTTTCCTAGCACTTGGACCCGCCTGAGTGGTCCCAGATCATATCTTTAAGTACTTGTGTTCATCCAAGTATCCCAGTGCTTTGTACACCTGTGGCTATCCAGGTGTCCCACCTCTTTAAGTGCCTGCAACAATCCAAGTAAGCCTCATACCACAGTCAAGTTTATAATACCAGGAGGTGAGAGACCTTCACGAATATCTCAGGTACGCCCTCGATATTCCCATTACCAGGAGGTGAGAGACCTTCACGAATATGCGGGGCACGCCCTCGATATTCCCATTTACCAGGAGGTGAGAGACCTTCACGAATATGCGGGGCACGCCCTCGATATTCCCATTTACCAGGAGGTGAGAGACCTTCACGAATATGCGGGGCACGCCCTCGATATTCCCATTACCAGGAGGTGAGAGACCTTCACGAATATCTCAGGTACGCCCTCGATATTCCCATTACCAGGAGGTGAGAGACCTTCACGAATATCTCAGGTACGCCCTCGATATTCCCATTTACCAGGAGGTGAGAGACCTTCACGAATATGCGGGGCACGCCCTCGATATTCCCATTTACCAGGAGGTGAGAGACCTTCACGAATATGCGGGGCACGCCCTCGATATTCCCATTACCAGGAGGTGAGAAACCTTCACGAATATCTCAGGTACGTCCTCGATATTCCCATTTACCAGGAGGTGAGAGACCTTCACGAATATGCGGGGCACGCCCTCGATATTCCCATTTACCAGGAGGTGAGAGACCTTCACGAATATGCGGGGCACGCCCTCGATATTCCCATTTACCAGGAGGTGAGAGACCTTCACGAATATGCGGGGCACGCCCTCGATATTCCCATTACCAGGAGGTGAGAGACCTTCACGAATATCTCAGGTACGCCCTCGATATTCCCATTACCAGGAGGTGAGAGACCTTCACGAATATGCAGGGCACGCCCTCGATATTCCCATTTACCAGGAGGTGAGAGACCTTCACGAATATGCGGGGCACGCCCTCGATATTCCCATTTACCAGGAGGTGAGAGACCTTCACGAATATGCGGGGCACGCCCTCGATATTCCCATTACCAGGAGGTGAGAGACCTTCACGAATATCTCAGGTACGTCCTCGATATTCCCATTTACCAGGAGATGAGAGACCTTCACGAATATGAGGGGCACGCCCTCGATATTCCCATTTACCAGGAGGTGAGAGACCTTCACGAATATGCGGGGCACGCCCTCGATATTCCCAATTACCAGGAGGTGAGAGACCTTCACGAATATGTGAGGCACGCCCTCGATATTCCCATTACCAGGAGGTGAGAGACCTTCACGAATATCTCAGGTACGTCCTCGATATTCCCATTTACCAGGAGGTGAGAGACCTTCACGAATATGCGGGGCACGCCCTCGATATTCCCATCTACCAGGAGGTGAGAGACCTTCACGAATATTTGAGGCACGCCTTCAATATTCCAAATACCAGGAGGTGGGAGACCTTCACGAATATCCCAGGTACGTCCTCGATATTCCCAATTACCAGGAGGTGAGAGACCTTCACGAATATCCAAGGTACGTCCTCGATATTCCAAATACCAGGAGGTGGGAGACTTTCACGAATATTCGGGGCACGTCCTCGATATTCCCATCTACCAGGAGGTGAGAGACCTTCACGAATATTTGAGGCACGCCCTCAATATTCCAAATACCAGGAGGTGGGAGACCTTCACGAATATCCCAGGTACATCCTCGATATTCCCAATTACCAGGAGGTGAGAGACCTTCACGAATATCCAAGGTACGTCCTCGATATTCCAAATACCAGGAGGTGGGAGACTTTCACGAATATTCGGGGCACGTCCTCGATATTCCCAACTACCAGGAGGTGAGAGACCTTCACGAATATGCGAGTTACGTCCTCGATATTCCAAATTATCATAAGGTAAGGCACCTTCATGAATATCCTTGTACCCCTTCGATATCGCGAACGCTAGGTATCCTTTAAGAGTTTGTACTTGTGATTATCCAAGTACTCTTTCAACACCTCGCAAGCAATCAGGTACTCCTCGATACCTCCGAATGCCAGGTATCCTCCAAGAGTTTATGCTTATGATCGGTCAAATGCCCCTTTAATCGCCTGCAAAGGCCCAAATATCCTTCAGGTTAGTACTTGTGAATATCCAGGTACTCTTTGATATGCCTGTGAATGTCCAGGTATCTTCCAGAATCGATGCCCTGAGAAAGGTCAGCGCATCCTCCCGAGAAAGGTCGGGTTCCAACTGATGTCTTCGACAGAAGTCAGACGCCCCACAAATCGATGCCTTGAGAAAGGTCGGTGCATCCTCCCAAGAAAGGTCGGGTTCCAATTGGTGTCTTTGACAGAAGACAGACACCGCGCAAATCGATGCCCTGAGAAAGGTCGGCGCATCCTCCCGAGAAAGGTCAGGTTCCTACCAGTGTCTTTGACAGAAGTCAGACACCCCAACAAATAGGATGCCCTGAGAAAGGTCGGCGCATCTCCTGAGAAAGGTCGGGTACCAACTGGTGTCCTCGATACAGATCAGGCACCTACAAACAGATGCCCTGAGAAAGGTCGGTGCATCTCCCGTCAAGGCGACCGAAGAAAGGTTCGGGTCCTAGACAAACAACTTATTGCTCTAACAGGCGACCGAAGAAAGGTTCGGGTCCTGGAAAAGCAATTCTCCGTCAAGGCGACCGAAGAAAGGTTCGGGTCCTAGACAAAACAACTTATTGCTCTAACAGGCGACCGAAGAAAGGTTCGGGTCCTGGAAAAGCAATTCTCTGTCAAGGCGACCGAAGAAAGGTTCGGGTCCTAAACAAAACAACTTATTGCTCTAACAGGTGACCGAAGAAAGGTTCGGGTCTTGGAAAAGCAATTCTCTATCAAGGCGAGCGAAGAAAGGTTCGGGTCCTGGACAAAGCAACTTATTGCTCTAACAGGCGACCGAAGAAAGGTTCGGGTCCTGGAAAAGCAATTCTCCGTCAAGGCGACCGAAGAAAGGTTCGGGTCCTAGACAAAACAACTTATTGCTCTAACAGGCGACCGAAGAAAGGTTCGGGTCCTGGGAAAGCAATTCCCCGTCAAGGCGACCGAAGAAAGGTTCGGGTCCTAGACAAAACAACTTATTGCTCTAACAGGCGACCGAAGAAAAGTTCGGGTCCTGGAAAAGCAATTCCCCGTCAAGGCGACCGAAGAAAGGTAAGATGACGCCTTGATACTTGCCAAACTCGGGGCTCACACCCTATCTCACTCACTCCCGGTAAGTAACTACAGGTATCTTCTTATCTGTCGTAGAATATGTAATGTTATATTGCTCTTTTCCGCATAGAGTAATAGGTCCTAAATAAAATATAATCTATTGCGCATGCATGGATAAAATTGAGGCATCGATCGTGTCTTTGAATGCAACCTCTGCGAGCTCACCTTCAAATAGGGGCAAAATTGTTGACACCTCGATTTTAATTAGTTTTATTAATTAAGTTTTTAATTTTGTCTTTCCTGATAAACAAAAAACAAAAAGAAAACAAGACAAAAAAACAAAAAGAAAACAAGACAAAAAAACAAAAGAAAAGCAAAAGAAAACAAAAAAAAAAGGCAGCCCCCCCTTTTTTTCACGTGGGTTCGTACAACCCCCTCCCCTCTCTCCTTCTTCTTCTTTCTTCTTTCTCCTCCTTCTTCCTTCTTCTTCTTCCTTGCGCCTTCCTTCTCAGCCGACGTACTTCACGCGCATGGGGAGACGACGATGCACGCAAAGGACGGCCTACGGCCGAGGGGAGTAGGCCGACGTCGGCCGAAGAAGATAAGATCGCGAACGCCATCATTGCCGAGCATGCTTCGCCGGATGAGCTCGGATGGGACGCCGGTTCGGCCACGGGGGTCCGGTCGGCAAGCCAAAGACCGGCGGCCGAGCCTCTCCGTCGACCGGACCTCCTCGCCTATAAATAGCGGAGCATTTCTGTCGTTGAGGGATACACGGAGAAGATCGCGAGCTTGGAAACTTCCTCCGAGAGACTTCGGAGGAGGTTGAAGAGCGAACGAGAGAGAGGCCTGCGAGCTCCGAGAGATCCCCCGAGAGACGGGGAACTCAAAGAGCGAGCAAGGGCGAAGCGGTCGGGCCGCGAGCTCAACGACCTCCCTCCGAGAGACTTCGGGGAGGCCGGCGAGCGAATCCGAGATCTGCGAGGAGCGAGAGCAGAGAAAGGAGAGAGATCGAAGCCGCGAGCATTCAAGCTTCCCCCGAGAGACTTCAGGGGAGGCTCGACGCTCGCGAGCCCAGATCAAAGGGAGGGAGCAGAGTTTGGGCACCCTCCGCCGCAGCCGCCGCCGTCGCCACCATTCGCCGTTCAAACGGCCGTTCACGCCCCGGGTAAAGTACCGCCGCACCACGCCCTCCCGCGCCGCCGCCCTCCGTTCGTGTCCTTCGCCGTCGCCGCCGCCGCCGCGGGACGCCCGTCCCCCTCCCTCGCGCCGCGAATCGGGAACCCTAGGGTTCCCGATTTTCCGGTCGTGGCCTCGGGTCATCGGATCGGACTCGGGCTGCGAACCGGGTAGGGTTTCTATGTTCGAGGTCGGGCGAAATCGGGTCAAAAGCGGGTCGGACCGGGTAGGGTTCCGCTAGGAGCCCGTGTCGTCGGGCCGGGCCGGGCGTCCCCGAACGCCTGGCCACGGCGTCGTTTTTGATTAAAAAAGAAAAGAAAAGAAAAAGCCGAAAAATCCGAGTCGGGCCCGCAACGCGGGCCCGTCCGCGATTGGATCGCCGGCCCGGGTCGGACCCAACCCGCGGATCCGACCCGGGTCGGTTTTATTTTATTATTTTAATATAAAATAATAAATATTTTATTTTCAAAAAAAATAATTAATAAATAATTTATTTTCAAAAAATATTAAAAAATGTTTTAATTTCCAGAAAATCGAAAAATATTTTAAAAATGTCGAAAAATGTTTTATTTTCTAAAAAAAAAAATCGAGAAAAATAAAAAATAATTTATTTTCCAAAAATATTAAAAAATATTTTATTTTCCGAAAAAAAAAAAATCAAAAATATTTCATATTTTCCAAAAAATGCCAAAAATCCAAAAAAAGCCAAAAATTCATGAAAAAGCCCAAAAAATCAGAAAAAGCCAAAAAGACTTGTATTTTCCCAAAAATACCAAAAAAATCCATTTTGTGTCCAAAAAAATTAGAAAAAGACCTAGAAAATGTTTTTCCTCCCAAAAATGCATGGAAAATCCCTCGAACATCCAAAAAACCTCAGGGTTTAAACAAGATTAGGTACCGAAAGGGCATTAGTGATTAACTAGTGTAATCAAGTCCCCGATCCTAATTTCTCTGGTTTGCGCGCAGAGTGAGTATTTCTCCGATACTTCACTTGGGTTTCTAATCAACCCACCCCAAATCGATTAGTGGCGACTCCATTTTAAAAATCAACTTACAGGTTAAAAACTCAGACTATTAAAGTCGTGAATTGGTGGACTTGGGAGAGTCCGGGCTCTATCAATTCAGCCGAGCCATTAGCCTCCTTAGGCGCTCGTACATGATTGCGGGCGCCGAGAAAAAAAGAGGTCGCGACAGTGACAGGAATCTTTTTTGAGAGAATGCGCACGTCTAGATGTATGGGTTCATAGACAAACTTCCACAGACGATCTGGGGAGAGAGGCTTGAACACAAGCTTCGCTTGAAAATCATTCCTTGGAGCATTGTAAAACTGAATCAAAATATCAAATCCAGATGTCATAATGAGGCTATATTCCATAACTGCATTAACTGAACAAGCAGAGTTACACCAGGCCGTAAAGGCTCCAACAAAAATTTTGCTTGATGGCCAATCGTTGGAGCACTATAAGACAGACCCAAAGTTTTGAGGACCATGAATATACAAACATTAAACATAAATATATTCTTAATTGTTCCACTTAAGCTGAAGTATGGTGAATGAGGTTACAAAAATCAAAATATCTGATGAATTAAAGTCGCGGCCAGGCTTATAGAAGAACAAAAGAGACAACAAGAAAAGGAAAGTCTATGTTCATCTACTTCATTATGCGACTATTACTGACAGAAGCTGTATTAGGTCAATAAAGACGAAAAAGTGAACACAAAGCCAAGCCAAGCAATAATTTACGGAAATTATAGTGATTAGCATATGTCGATGGAATCTATGCGAATAACTGTAAGGCTGTAACATCCTGCTAGCCAGATCTTGTACAAGTCTGATCAACAGGCTCAGCCAAGTGAGGTTCAACCTCATGGAGATCACTGAAAAAAAAAAAAAAAAAAACATAAAAGTGCTCCGTTAATCTACTCAACTTCTAACATCTTCACCAATCAGACATCGGTGAAAACTGTAACAAACCTCTTTTATCTCCCATGAGAGCATGGATTGATATCTGAATAGTTCAACACTCTCCAGATTCTCCCTTACATGTGGACTGACATATTGACTTAACACAGAGGCCTAAAATGGACTTCAATGCACGGAAGCAAACGAGAGGGCTTCAAAGTATGTATAAATCATGAAGTTGCCATGTCAATTTTTCAGGTCAATCTATCTGCAAACTTAAACTAGACAGAAGCATCACTAAAAATCCTTTTGACATTTTAAATTCTCTCCCACATGCATGTTAGAAGAGTAGTCAGTAATTTAGGAACCAGTGCCACAATCTCTGACACTAATTAAAACACGAAGTTGTGCCATCCACACACTGAAATATCCAGCACTTATCTTCAAGACCAAGGAATGAGTATGCGTATCAAATTAGACAGGAACCACATGCAATATGCATACCCAATCCAAGTCAGCGACATAAGAATTAAATTAAGAACAAACAAGTCATTCACATTAAAATTGACCCAAGCTTCAGATACCATATGCAGATGACCTCAAAACGAACCATTTCATTCACTCCTTCCAAGCCTTAATGGTTTGCTTCATCTTTCCACACCTCTCTCAACAAAATTCAGCCACTAGATCACCCTGTTTCATTCATTCAGGCCAATGATACTTGCTAGAGACCAAACTTCAAATACGTGGCAACACAAAGGCAAGCAAAATTTAGGCACATCAGAAGAAACACCTCCAGATTAACACCGACTCGGATTCCCTGAATTTCTTTCCGAAACTTGAGGAACAACTCGGAGGGCATCAAATTGATGTTGTACCGTTCGTCCCACGAGGTGGGTTCTTCGCCGGCTGGACTCGTCTCCATCTTCAAGCTCCCAACACTGCAAAAAATCAATAAAGAACAGTTCTTTTCGACCATACAAAAATCGCCAACGCGTTTCACTCAAGACCCAACTCTCAAAATCGAGAATTCAACACTCATCACTAATCCGACACATCTTCGGAGATAACACAGTCCATGTGGAGTCGGTTTCTGGGTGCCTTGACATGAACTGAGCTGCTCTGCATCTGTCAAATTAACCTCACAATTCGCATCAAAACAAGCGATAAGAGTGTAAAGCATACCTTCGAAACTAGGAGAACAGGACTCTGTTGGCATATAGAACTGTGGTTGAATGGCGAAGTAAAATATGGGGATGAAGTTCGCAGCTATGACAGTAAAAAATGATGGCGGTACCCGGGCAATTTGGGGTTCGCATCGTTTGGATTATATACTACGAGATTACGAGTACGAACGAGTTTTACCGAAAGAGGGAATTTTTTTTTTTTTTTTGGTCGAAGTGAAAACGCTTTGATTGATACTAAGTAGGTGGAATACTAGTAGGAAAATCAACACATAAGATAAGAAAGAGTTCGTGCGGGGGATTAGTAACCCAATTACCCGGCAAGGAACTGGAATTGTGTGATTTTGCGATCCAGTCTGCAGCTCGGTTGGACTCACGCGGTTCAAACTGCAAGAAGACATCCTTCATTTGGCCCAGCAGCTGTCGGCAGTCCAGGACAAAGGGCCGCGAGGCCCATGGAATTTCTGTGCGGCCCAAAATCAACTGAACAGCAAGGAAACAATCGCTAGATACGTAGAAGGAAGCTTTAGTTCGTGCGGGTGAAAGTGATTTTGACAGATCAGTTCTCTTCGCCTTCAACCACTCGAGCGAACGCCGGATAGCTAGGGTTTCGGCCATCTGAGCCGATTGAGCTCGGATTTTCTGCACAAAACCAGCGTTGCACACCTCATTAGCTCCTCTACAGATGCCGGCTATGGATCCCTCCTATCTGCTCTCCTACCATGAACAATCCACGTTAATCTTCCACGCGCCCGGATCTAGAGGTACCCATGAGTATCGTTCCAAGGTAAGCGCAGTCCTTTGTGGTTGCCACTTCTCGAATAGTTGCTGCGCTAGGCGAGCTTCACTGATTATCTTGTTTTGTTTTATTTTCCAGCCTTGAAAGATCATGCCGTTTCGTGCTTTCCATATGTACCATAAAGTGGTCGTGAAGGTCACCTTTTGACTTGCTAAGTTGCCGGAGAAGGTGTAGTTGCATACTCACTGATCTATTCTTGTAACTGATGTCGGGGAGATGCTGATTTGATCACTGAAGTTCAGCCATATTGCGTTTGTCCACTGGCATAGGATAAATAGGTGCTCGGAGGACTCCGGATGCTCGCGACAGAAAGGGCAAGTAGGCTCAGGTAAGATTTTCCTCCGGCACAGGTTGAGTCTCGTAGGGAGGCCTTCGGTACATAAGCTCCACATGAAGTGCCAGATTCTGGGATTAGTATGTAGGTGCCATATTTCCTTCCATAGTCGATTGGGGACTTGAAAAGATGATGATGCCCGATTCTCTGTGTTTGTTTTGGTTTCTGCTCGTAGTCTGTGGTACCCATGTTTGATTTTATAATTCCCCGAGTGATGCCCTGTCCATATTAAGTAGTCAGGTCTGGTATTTATGCTGAGTGTTGTTTGCTGGATCTCCTCTGAGATGTTTCTGTCAAAAAGCTCATTAATGAGTGGATTTTTCCATGTACGCGAGTGTGGATCAATAATATCCGCAACTAGCTTCGGGTCATTTTGATTCTCCGGTCCTCCAATTTTGCCTGACATGAGCCAACGATCTTCTCTTAAGTTTATAGATTTGCCATCTCCAACCTCCCATTTCAGATCAGGTTCAAGAGCATCTCGGCCAAGTAGGAGGCTCTGCCAACCCCATGATGGTCTGGCACCCTTAGTAGCAGTCCATAGGCTACCGTTAGAAAAGTAGAGTCCTTTAAAAATTATGCTCCATAAGGCCTCTGGAGTTTGATGGAGTCTCCAGGCTTGTTTCCCCAGCATTGCCTTGTTAAGTTCCACTAAATCTCTAAATCCCAATTCACCTTGGTCCTTTCTCCTCTTTAAGACATCCCAACTCTTCCAGTGAATACCTCTCTGTACTGCATTCTTCCTCCACCAGAATTTTGAAATTTTCCTTTCAATCGCTCGACAAATGGATAGGGGTATTTTGAATATGTTCATGGCATATTGGGGAAGAGCCTGAACAACCATTTTTATTAGTACTTCTTTCCCCGCCTTTGAAATTAACTGCTCCTTCCAGCCCACCAGTTTTCTGTCCACCCGTGCCATGATCCAATTGAACATCTGTTTTTTTGTCAAACCCCAATCGGATGGTATCCCCAAGTATTTTCCAATTTTTTCTAAGATAGGAACCCTCAATTCAGATGCTATGTTTCTTTTTAAAACCTGTGGACAGCTTTCCCCTAAAAACACCCCAGATTTGTTACGATTAACTGACTGGCCCGTCGCAAAGCAATAGCAAGTCAATAAGTTTGCAAGATTCTGAGCTTCTCTAAGTGTTCCATCCAGAAAGAAAATAGCATCATCCGTGAAAAATAAGGGGGAGAGAGTGGGGCAGTGAGGGTTTAGTTTGATACCTTTTAGGCTACCATCACTAACAGCATTTTGCACCATGTGGGAGAGGACATTGGCCAAAAGTATGAACAGATAAGGTGAGAGCGGATCGCCTTGTCGTATACCTGTCGATGGAATAAAGGTTTCCCCTGCTTCACCATTAATTACAATTCGAAATTGGGCTGAGGATATGCAAAATCGGATCAGCTGCACCCATCTATCAATGAAACCCATCTTCTTCATGCAATCACATAGAAAGTCCCACTCTACTCTATCGTATGCTTTCTGCATATCTAGTTTCAGCACAGCCTAGAATTTTCTTCGCCTTTTTCGAACTCGTAGCTGATGGATGACTTCTTGGACTATGAAAATATTATCTTGTATCTGTCGATTACTAACAAAAGCGCTTTGTTCAGGAGAAATAATAAGATGGAGCCAAGGTTTGAGTCAATTCGCCATGACTTTTAACTTTATAGCTGAAATTACACAAACTAATGGGCCTGAATTCTGATATGCTTTCAGGGTTTGCCACCTTGGGGATGAGTGTAATATGGGTTAAGTTTAGTTCTGGATCAAAGGTTCCTTCTTTGAAAAAAGAATTTACAAGCTGGAATATGTCTTCATGAGTGATATGCCACTGACTTTGATAGAATATGTCACTTAAACCATCTGGTCTTGGGGCTTTAGTTGCCCCCATCTGAAAAACAGCCTGCTACACTTCTTCCTTTGTGACTGGTCTTATAAGCGCCTCATTCATTTCCTCAGTTACCTTGCGTGGACATTGTTCTAGCACTGGCTAATAGAATCGATACCCCACCGATTGGTATAGATTCTTATAGTAGGTTGTGATGTGTTGTTTGATAACTCGAGGCTCACGGCTCCACACATTCTCATCAAGTTTGAGCATGTTGATTTTATTTCTTTGTCGCCTTTGAATGGTTGTTGCATGGAAGAATGTCGAGTTCCGATCACCCCACTTCAGCCAATTAATTCTGGATCTGATGCCCCAATACATTTCTTCTTGGCGCCATAACGTGCCAATTTTCTCAGTTAAAATATAGTATTCCTCGCCCATATTTGTCTGGTTCTCCCTGTTCATGATCTAGATGAGCTGGTTTCTGAGCTGATCAATTTGTTTTGATGCATTTTTAAAAGATCTCCTGCTGCTCCAATTCCTCAAATCTTGAGTTACTTTCTTTGTTTTCCTTACCAGGTTTTGGTGCTGCCCATTTACTGCCTTCCAAGCCTGATCTACTACAGCTGCACACTCAGGATGATCTACCCAGTAAGGCTCAAATCTGAATAGTTTTTGTCTTTTCTACAACTGAATTTAAGCAAAGCATTAGAGGACCATGATCAGAACCTATTGCTGGATATACAAAAGCTTCTGCATTAGGAAATATGAGCCTTTATTCTAGGTTGCAAAATGCTCGATCAAGCCTCTTCTTGACTAATTCCTCGCCTTCCCTGTTATTTGTCCACGTGAATGCACACCCTTTACTTTCAATGTCTATTAACGAGCATGAATCAACAAACTCTCGAAACGCTGTCATTCGGAACCTTTCCACTGATCTTCGACCCACCTTCTCCCAATGGTATAATACCTCATTGAAATCTCCTATGCATAGCCAAGGTCGTGAGGTGTTTCCATTTCTGGCTCGAAGATAGTTCCAAAGAGAAACTCTTTCTTGGAAATTTGTTGACGCGTGCAGCATCGAAATCTTCATTTTAATTCCATTTCCAGCATTTGTGCATGAAATTTCGATCATCTCGTGGTAGCTATACTCAATAGATATTTGCACTGACTCATCCCATAAGAGTACTAGTCCTCCCGCAATGCCGATAGGATTAATAGCAAACATAGAAGTAAATCTTAGTCTTTTTTTGAGATTGTCCACCACCTGATATTGATTCTTTGTTTCCATAAGAAAAACCAGATTAGGTCTCTCACGAGCCACTAAGACTCGTAGGTGCTGGACTGTCAAGGGAGAGCCTAGACCTTGACAGTTCCAGCTTAACACTTTCATGGCTCCTTTGGTGGCTTGTTACGGCTGGCCACCAAAGCCCCTACCGATTCACCTTCCCATACTTGAATGAGTGTATCCATAAGTTGGTCCAAATCCACTAGGGTTGTTAGTGAAACCCTCTTCTCATATGGAGCAAAACGTTTCAATTTTTTGGATATTGGTTTTGTTGGACCAAGTTTCACTACCCCCTGAGTCACTACACCTGCATCCTATATTTGATATGTCTTTAGAAGATCTGAAGGCTGCTGTGTCCTTTTCCCTTTCTTTTGTGCAATAAGCTCCGCTGAATCTGGTTCTTCTGGTGTTGGTTGTGTCACAGGTTGATAAAGCACAAGGGCTTGACTCTCATCACAAGAACTTTTCTTGTTTGATTCATCACAAGAGGGGATAACAAGGGTTTCGGGAACCATTTCATCTTCTATTAAGGTAAAATCAATGTCGCCATAGAAGGTATTCCAGCAAGGACTAAGAGTTTTCACCTCCGCCTTTAACCAAGAACCATAGCGGCCTGGTTTGTCCTGAGGAAGTCTAGATTCTTCATAGGGATATGTTGGACAATAGTTAGCATAGTGGCCTATATAACCGCAGGAATAGCAAAAATGAGGGAGTCTCTCGTATTTAAAGTCAATCCACCAGTTGCGATCTCCCACGTGAATGATTGTTCCAGTTTTTAGGGGCTGCATTAGATTTAGCCTCACTTTTGCTTTGCCTATCTTTCGAGAATCGTTGTTCCGAGCATCAATTCTAACTTTCTCTACCTCTCCCATTTTTCCAGCTATCATGCTAATACACTTCTCTGACATTGCAGCCCTTGGAAGCCCCATCAAATGCACCCAGAACGAGCAGGAGTTGAATTCATAACAATGCTCGGGAACTGTAGGGTCTCCTTCTTTTAAGATTAACAAATTACTGGCAAAGGACCAAGGGCCTGTTTGGAGTATTCTTTTCTTATCTACCTCAGATTTAAATATGAAAACAAAGAAACCCTGTTCTATCACCTCACATCTGACTTCAATCTTCCAAGACTTTTTCATTGTAGCCCAGAATGCTGGAAAGTTGGCATTTGGTTTCGAGAACAATTTTCCATATAATAGATGCTCATCGGCCTTTTGGTTTACCTCAGGGATGTGATTATTCAACTCCGTAATATCATCTATAGCCCAGAGATCTCCCATACGTTTACAGAGTGTCAACACACGGAGCTGGTTTTCATGGCTGCCCTCCATTGCTTCAGCAGGGCTTTCTAGAGAAGAGGGTTGTCGTTGACGATAAAGATGGGGTTCCAAAGATGAACAGATTTTGGTTCAGATGATGGTTTTATGGGGAATGAAGGGAGCTCTGTAGATTACACGATCAGTGATTGATAGATCTGAGTTATGACAAGTTAAGGTTTGGGGAAGCAATTTGTTCATTCATTTTTGTTGTTTTTGGGTTGAAAGGAGGAAATGATTGATCAATCCGATGGGAAAGGGGTAGCAATATCCATTGCGAAGGCAAATTCCAAGTCTGGAAAGAGAAAGGATCTATCTCATGAAGGAAAGAGGGAGAACTCACCGTCGGCGAGAGAGGAGTGATATTGCTAGTATGAGTACCTAGAGGGGGGTGAATAGGTATACAAAGATTTTTCTCGATAATTTCTGTATACTTGCGCAATACTTAGACAGTTGAAGGATTTGCAAAGAGTAATAATCAATGTAAGACTGAGCAAGGAAAGAGAAAATTAAACACGCGGTTTATAGTGGTTCGGCTTGATCCAAGCCTACGTCCACTCTTCTGCACTGACAGCCGATTGGCTGGATTCCACTATAATCAAAGAGCTGTTACAGTGTTGATCTTCTTTGAATTCTAGGTGTAGATGATCTACCACACTCTCTCAAGGTGTCACCAAATATAAACACTCTCTGTGTATACAATTTCGCTCGAACAGTCTCGACTAACAATCAAGGTTCTTCGACTCGGAATTTTTCTATCGATCACACACTTAAAACAACTAGAACGTCTTCCTTTTATACTCCTTTATGCCATCATAGCCGTTGGCACTTACCAAAGGAATTCCTCCAATCTACCCGTTGGACGGAATCAATCAAGAAGATCATCCGAGCTATTTAAGGAATCGATGATAGCCCATCAATCTGTTCGCCCATACAATCGGGATCTTGGTTTCCAAGAATAGAACATTCCAAGATTATTTCGTCGACCATCGGATCTTCAATCGATCTTAGATAAGAATCAAAGAATCCGAAATGATTATCCAACCAAAGAATCTATTCCGAGAGGATAGGATCGAATCCTCAACCATATACCTTGGCTTTGGATTTCCTTCGTCACTGGATTAGAAAGACTGTCAGTGAGAATAGACTTAAGTCTTGAGTCTTGAGTCTTAAGTCTTGAGTCTTGAGTCTTGAGTCTTGGGTCTTGAGTCTTGGGTCTCGAGAATACAAAGTCTTCAGACTTTAAACTGTCGGTCTCCGAACATCCAGACTTAGCCCGATAGAAACGTTTTGTCGGCTTCAAAATATTCGGAAAGATTTCTCCAACAATCTCCCCTTTTTGATGGTGACAAAACTTTCTTGAAGATTTGAACAACTTTGACTGCAAAACATTTCTCAAGCAATATGGCTAACTCATAAAGATTAATAAAACAACCAGACTCTACATCCACAGAAAATTGGTTAGTCTTTCATGAGAAACACCATATAACAACACTTGAATAAATGCAACCAGTCAAGCATCATAATCCATAGTCAATTCAGTCAAGCTCACACCCAAGTTCAAGTTCTCAAGTCATACTCAAAAATAAACATAACCACAAAAGTCAAAGTTTTTAAAAGATGTTGGTTCAAATTGGTTCTCCCCCTTTTTGTCGCATTGAAAAGGGTGAGAAAGGAGTCATGTCGCTGGGAATGCGCACGATCCGGAAATCCCCAATGGATGGACTACTCCTTCGAGCTTCTTCGGGTCTTCTCTCGGATGAGCTACCTCTTCTCCCTTGGCATTGGCTTGAAGTTGCGGAGCGAGGTCTTTGAATTTATCCTCCGAGAGAGGCGAAGATGCTTGTCCAGCATTCTTCAAAGCTTGGATTTCACGATCGAGAACATATATACGGCTACGCATTTCCGAGAAGAATATTCATGATACTACGAAAATCTGCAGAATCATCCGTACGTGTACCGGCATGAGCTTTCTCGATTGAGTAAATGCGAGACGATGGCGCTTCGGTATAGTCCGGCAGATTTGGAATCGACGTATCACCTTCTTCGTGCAATTGAGAGACCCGAACTTCTTGCGGGTCTTCGGAGATTGTCTTAGATCTTCAGCGACAGCGGCATGAGGTGTAGACCTCTCTTGCTCTCCAACTCCCCCTGTCTCTAGGACATCGAAAGGGGAAGAGTGATGATCATGCTCTTGATTTCCCTTCTCTCCAGATTCATCAACAGATTTTTCTTTTTCTCCTTCTCCTTCTTCTTCAACTTCTTTCTCCTTCTCTCTCTGTTCTTCCTCTTCTCTGTTCTTCTCTCCTTCTTCTCTGCTCTTCTGAAGATCTGTCGGATGAGACACAGAACGTCTTGTTCTTGTCAGTGCTTGGATAGTGGGATCTTCATCATCTTCATCTTCATCTTCATCCTCAAGGATGAGAGTTCTTTTCTTCTTTTTCGATGGAGCACCAATGGCCTCCTTTCCTTTCCTTTTTGAAGCAGACTGGACTGGAGATTTCACTTTGAATTTCTCCATTGCCTTGGAGAGTTCTTGCAGACGCATCTTCATTAACATTTTCAACCCTACCACCATCTTATCACACGGTCGAACACAAAATGTATGTGGCAGTTCAATGTTCAGATGTCTGAAGATCTTGGTCACCAGACCAGGATAAGGCAATTGTCCTTTGTCTTTTGACATTGCTCTGTACATCTGGAAGAGACACAGAAGTCTTTGACGTAGACTTCGGTTTGAGACAGTTGATCACAATCTTATGAAGCACAATGTTGATGGCATTCATCCTGGAATAGGTAATTTTCTTCTCTACGTCCCTATCTTTGACAAGATCCAGAGTAGTACGAGCGAGTGAGACTTTGATTGGAAGATAACGCCCTCGTTCAACTCCAACTATGTCCGCCAACATATTCACATCTACCACGTAGACTTGATCTCGAACATCGAATGAAATTCTATTCGCATCCAAAAAGCTAAGATTTGAATAGAAATAAGCGGTCGGTTGAGCATACCCATCCGTAGAGTCAGAGCAAAAAGTCTCAAATTGAAGCAAATTCAACTTTTCTCTTAAGTTCACGTTGATGGTGTCCAGGAAGTCAAAATCGACACTTCTAGGGTTTATCACCCCTTTTTTCAACAGCCTGAAATACACTTTTTCCTGATCCTTGGATTTAAACAAATCCATCCGATTTCCTTTCACCTTTGCTGCCACACCCATTCTAGGTTTAAATTCAAGGAACATTTTGTCATCATCGTTCCCGTCAATCAGATTTTGCCCCGGCATACGAGGAATACTTGGAATGTTCGCAAGAGCCTCCTCGCCCTTCCTTTAGGAGCAATTCCCAATTCCTCCATTTTCCGCAGAAAAAGATACTCATTCCCATAATTTTTGTCCTTAAGGAAGTCATCTATATATTTTAACGAAGTACCGGTGCTTTTCAACGCACGATAAAGCTTATAGATAACGGAGGGTTTTTGGACTCTTCTGCGGGTCGGCATCCTCGATTATCTCTTCTTCCAGATTTTGACTTGCACCTTGTGGGACAGGAGACGATGAATGACGTGGAGGAGAGCGAATCGGACTTTGTCGCTGACTTGATAAGTCTTCTTCCTCAATAAGATCGAAGTGAGTCGGTCCCTTCTCCATTCTTTGTGGTCCCCTGCTTGCTATTCTTGATGATTTCCTCGAAGACGACATCTTTCTTTGTCTATTGGAAGATTCCTTCACTTGCTTTTCCCAAGAAAAATGACCACTTTCTCGACGACGAACAAGAAGTAAAAACAGTATCGGGAGGAGAGTGCCTTTTAGGTTTTTGAAAATTGGGGCGAAGAATAACTGTATATATATATATGTCTCGGATTTGAAAAGAGAAGATTAATCGGTACAAGGAAAGTGTACGAACACTTCTTTTCAAAATCAATAACTGCCAAAATTAATTCCTTGAAAAAGACAAGTTTTTCAAATTTCACACGAATTATATCTAAATGAAAGAACGTACCTTTTCGAGATAAAATAGCAACTTACAGTCTTTAGCCATGAATGTTGAGTCTCATGATTTAAAGTCTGAGAGATCAGAGTCTTAGAGTTGGTGAGTCTCTAGACTTTAACTTCTTCAAGCTTCAAAATGTTGAGTCTTGAGCGGATAAAGTCGAATTGATTTTTCTCCCAGGGCTTTGTGAATATATCCGCTAGTTGACTCTTTGAATCAACAAATTGAACCGAGATTTCTCCATTTTGAATATGATCTCTAATGAAGTGATGTCGAATCTCAATATGCTTTGCTCTTGAATGAAGGATTGGATTTTTGGTGAGATTGATTGCGCTGGTGTTGTCACATTTGATTTATGTGCATGAGTCTTCAATGCCAAATTCTTGTAGCTGTTGTTTTATCCATAGAATTTGCGAACAGCAGCTTCCAAGAGCTACATACTCTGCTTCTGTCGTTGAGAGAGCTACGAGTGCTTTGCTTCCTTGAGAACCAAGACACGTCCCTGTTTCCAAGCGGTTGACAAGTTCCGGAAGTGCTCTTTCTATCGACTCGCAACCGCCAGATCGCATCGAGTATCCTAGAAGATTAAAGTCTCCCCTCTTTGGATACCAAAGACCGATGCTTGAAGATGAAGCAACGTATTTGATAATACGTTTCACGGCAATGAGATGTGATTCTCTAGGATCGATTGAAACCTAGCACGAGATGCAAACACTCAACAAAATATCAGGTCTAGAAGCGTAAGATAAAGAAGTGAACCGATCATGCTCGTACAGCTTTTGATCTACTTTCTTCCCTTCTTCATCTTTGTCTATCTTCAAGGAACTTGACATTGGTATGTCAGTCTTCTTGCAATTTTCCAATCCAAATCTTTTGACAAGATCATTAGCATATTTTTCTTGGAAGATAAAGTTCCTTCCTTCAATTGCTTTATTTGAAGGCCAAGAAAGAATGTTAATTCTCCCATCATACTCATTTCAAACTCATCCTGCATAGACTTAGAAAATTTCTTGCAAAGACTTTCATTAGAGGATCCAAAAATAATGTCATCAACATATATTTGAACAAGTAAAAAGTTTTTGTTTTCCTTTTTGATGAATAGAGTAGTGTCTACTTTACCTTTGACAAATCCGTTCTGTAATAAGAACTTACTTAGTCTGTCGTACCAAGCTCGAGGTGCTTGCTTTAGACCATACAGAGCCTTTTTCAGTTTGAAGACTGAGTCTGGCTTCCTTGGGTCTTCAAATCCAGGCGGTTGTTCCACATAAACTTCCTCTTGGATAAATCCATTTAGGAAAGCACTTTTGACGTCCATTTGGAATAACCTGAAATTTTTGTAACAAGCAAACGCAAGTAATAGACGAATAGCTTCTAACCTTGCTACAGGAGCGTAAGTCTCATCATAGTCTATTCCTTCTTCTTGCGTATATCCCTTGGCCACGAGTCTTGCTTTATTTCGTACGACTTTTCCCTTTTCATTCATCTTGTTTCTGAACACCCATTTGGCTCCAATAACAGTTTTACCTTTTGGTTTAGATGTCAATTCCCAGACATCGTTAATGTTGAACTGTCTGAGCTCCTCTTGCATAGCTTCGATCCAACTTTCATCAGATAAAGCTTCTTCTATGCTTTTTGGTTCAATTTCAGAGATGAGAGCGACAGCACTAGACTCTTCACGTCTTTTGGATCTGGTGCGAATTCCTTCATTAATTTCGCCGATAATGAGATCTTTAGGATGACTGGATTTGTGCTTCCAGTTACTAGTTGATTTGCCTGGTTGATGATCTCTTTCTTTATTTGAATCTTCATGAGCATCTTGATGTTGGACTTCCTGAGTCTGAGATGCTTCTTGAGTTGAAGACTTTGGAAGGTCTAGAGCAGGTTCAGACTCTTCATGCTGAATCTGGCTGGATTCATCTTGTGTGGAGTCTTGGAATTTGAAATTCATTGATTCCTCCACGGATCGGCTTTTCTTGTTATAGACTCGTAGGCTTTGCTTGATGTAGAGTATCCAAGGAAGATGCCTTCATCTGATCTTTCTTCAAACTTACCAACTCGATCATTTGCATTTTTCAAAATAAAGCATTTGCAACCAAATACATGAAAGTATGAAACAATAGGCTTCTTACCTTTGAATAATTCATACGGGGTTTTCTCAAGAATAGGTCTTAGAAAGACTCTATTTATAATATAGCATGCTGTTGAAACAGCTTCAGCCCAAAACCGTGAAGAAATTTTGCTTTCAATTAAAAGTGTTCTAGCCATTTCTTGAAGAGATCTATTCTTTCTTTCCACAACTCCATTTTGCTGAGGAGTGTATGGAGAAGAGAATACATGTTTAAAACCAGATTCATCACACAATTTTGTGAAATCTTGATTTTCAAATTCTCCTCCATGATCTGTTCTTATACTTGAAATAGCACATCATTTTTCATATTGAACCTTTTTAGCAAACTTCTCAAAGTACGAAAAGGTTTCTGACTTATTTGCAAGAAAATGTACTCAAGTAAAGCGAGAGAAATCATCCACAATTACTAGGCAATATTTCTTACCTCCAATACTCTGAGTTCTGGTTGGTCCGAAGAGATCCATATGCAGCAACTGTAGTACATGATTAGTAGAGACATGATTTATTGGTTTAAATGAATTTCTTACCTGTTTTCCCATAACACAGGGTGTGCATGGATCGGACTTTTGATATGGTAATTTGGGTAGACCTCGAACAAGCTGCTTTGATGAGATTTTGGCTAATTGCTTCATATTGACATGGCCAAGCTTTCGTGCCATAAGCTTGCTTCATCTTGGATTGAAATTAGACATTGAGATTCATTCATTTTCATGTCTAAGAGGTAGATGTTTCCATGTCTTCGACCCATGAAAGACTCAAGTAGAGTCTTTACTAATTCCATAGCAAATTCCTTCTTGAAAGGAGATCTTGAAACCGGTATCACACAATTGGCTAATGCTTTGAGAAGGTTATAGTTGAGTCCTTCTACTAGAGAAACATTGCTTATTGTGAGATTTCCAATTCTCACAGTTCCAAATCCCACGATGCTTCCTTTGCCGTTTCCTCCAAATGAAACATTTCTGCCGTTTACTTGAACAAGCTTTATGAAGCACTTTGAGTCTCCTGTCATGTGTCTTGAGCATCCGCTGTCAAGATACCATTTTATCTTTTTCTTGACGGAGACCTGCATTCAAAAGAGAGTCCCAAGCTTTCTTTGGTACCCAAATTTTCTTAGGTCCTTTGGAGTTAGTAGGATAAGCATTATTAGGCCATACTTTCTTAACAGGTTTCCAAACCATAGGACAGTCTTTTTCAAAATGATCTTGACTGTTACATTTTGAACATCTTAGAGCATTTCGACCTACAGACTTTACAAAGACTTTCTTGAAATGATTTTTGTAAGCCTCTTTTGACGGTATTTTCTTAATTCTTTCTTTTACTTTTGGAAAATCAATCAAGGGGATTGTTTCCGCTGTCATACCTAGACCAGACTTATTAAAGTAAGGTCTTTGATTTGAAAGAACTTTTTCAAGTTTTTCCGACCCTATCGAAAACTTCTTTGAAATATTTGATAAGTCCGTTTTTAAGAAAACATTTTCTTTCAAAAGATCATCTTCTTTTTCTTTAAGAGCAGAAACATTTAGGTCTAGACTTTTAACTCTTTCTTCTAAAATAACTTCCTTTTGTTTCAGAATTGAGTTTTCCTTTTTAAGTTCGGAAATTCTTTTGAGAGAAGTCTTAAGGCGAAACACGGTTCATCAATATATTTAGAGACTTTGACAGGAATTTTAAAATCACTTACCTCAAATTCACCGTCGAGTCGAACTGTAATCTGAGTCGAGTGCGAATGTGCCATCAAACATATGTTGGCATATTCATTATCACTCTCTTCACATTTTGTATCACTCCAGGTTTCAGCTTTGAGAGCCTTTCGAAACTTCTCAGCTTTTCCTCTTTTCTTTTTCAGAAGAGGACAATTGGGTCTGATGTGTCCCTTCTTTTTACATTCGAAGCAAACTACATCTTTGTTTGGTTCCTCATCATCAACAGACTTGGTCTGCTGTCTCTGAAAACTTTGTTTCTTTGAGTTGAACCTTCTACCTTTTCTATTCAGTTTCTTGAATCTTCTTATCATGAGGGCGAGCTCCTCATCATCCATATCATCTTCAGAATCTGCATCATCGGAATCATCATTTAATTTTAGTGCAATAGATTTCTTACCTCTTGGATCTTCGTCTTCATTAATTCGTTCCACTTCGTAAGGCGAAGAGTTCCAATTAGCTCGTCTACGAGATAATGGCATGATTCTTTGCGTCTCTCTTATTGAAGTCTTTATATGATTCCAATCCTTGGAGAGTCCACGCGAAGCTTGTTCACCTTCATGGGATCAGAAATTTTTGTCCTTGGTTCTCAAGACCATTGACAATATCGTAAAACGACTAAACATGTCGATTCTGATTCTCCTGGTTTCATTTTGAAGGCTTCATATTGACCGAGGAGAATATTGATTCTAGTCTCCTTCACTCGATCTGTTCCTTCATAGGTGATATGTAATCTATCCCATACTTCTTTTGCTGTAACACAAGAAGATATTCTGTTATATTCAGTTGGAGACAAGGCACAATATAAAGAGTAAATTGCTTTTGCATCGAGTGCTTGTCTCTTGTTTATTTCTTCCTGAGGCATTCCGCTGGCTTCAACAGTTTCTTTCCCTCTTTCAGAGACTAATGCCACAGCAGGAGTGATTCCTCTTTCCACAACATCCCATTCCAGAGGATCCTTGGATCGTAGGAAAGCTTTCATCTTGTTCTTCCAGATGTTGTAATCCTTTCCGTCAAAGTAGGGTGGTGCGGTATTGCTTTGCCCTTCCATCAGCCCGGTGCTAGCATACTAGCCATGGATCTTTTACTCTGAAGTAAAACACTTCAAACAAAGTAAGAACACGGGCTCTGATACCAATTGATATTGCTAATATGAGTACCTAGAGGGGGGTGAATAGGTATACAAAGATTTTTCTCGATAATTTCTGTATACTTGCGCAATACTTAGACAGTTGAAGGATTTGCAAAGAGTAATAATCAATGTAAGACTGAGCAAGGAAAGAGAAAATTAAACACGCGGTTTATAGTGGTTCGGCTTGATCAAGCCTACGTCCACTCTTAACCGACGGCCGATTGGCTGGATTCCACTATAATCAAAGAGTCATTACGGTGTTGATCTTCTTTGAATTCTAGGTGTAGATGATCTACCACACTCTCTCAAGGTGTCACCAAATATAAACACTCTCGTGTATACAATTTCGCTCGAACGGTCTCGACTAACAATCAAGGTTCTTCAGACTGCGGAATTTTTTATCGATCACACACTTAAAACAACTAGAACGTCTTCCTTTTATACTTCTTTATGCCATCATAGCCGTTGGCACTTACCAAAGGAATTCCTCCAATCTACCCGTTGGACGGAATCAATCAAGAAGATCATCCGAGCTATTTAAGGAATCTGATGATAGCCCATCAATCCTGTTCGCCCATACAATCAGGATCTTGGTTTCCAAGAATAGAACATTCCAAGATTATTTCGTCGACCATCGGATCTTCAATCGATCTTAGATAAGAATCAAAGAATCCGAAATGATTATCCAACTAAAGAATCTATTCCGAGAGGATAGGATCGAATCCTCAACCATATACCTTGGCTTTGGATTTCCTTCGTCACTGGATTAGAAAGACTATCAGTGAGAATAGACTTAAGTCTTGAGTCTTGAGTCTTAAGTCTTGAGTCTTGAGTATTGAGTCTTGGGTCTTGAGTCTTGGGTCTCGAGAATACAAAGTCTTCAGACTTTAAACTGTCGGTCTCCGAACATCTAGACTTAGACTGATAGAAACGTTTTGTCAGCTTCAAAATATTCTGGAAAGATTTCTCCAACAAGGAGGCCTCTATCGGGCAAAGAGGATGCAGAGCTTTTCTCCTGCGGGGATCAAGACGTTGATGAATTTCTAACTTGAGGGAAAATTGTTTACTCGGCGAAAAAAAATGTTAGATTTTACTGTCTATGCACTGAGTAATTATAGTTTCTCAGTTGGGCCAAATTAATTATGAATATGTCAATGGAAGCTATTAGCATTTCAAGAAAGGATTTATATCACTGAAAACTACAAACTGATAATTTATGACATATTTGCTCCAAATTAGATTTCTATCCAAACTAATATTCGTCTTATGAAAAATCTTAAACTAGTACTTTTGATATAATTTTACTCTCCACATTATATTCCAAATTGCTAACGAAGATTGATTTGGGGTAAATGTGTTATGGGTTATCAATTTTGGATCTTTTTTGTCAAATGAAAATTAGTTTTAATAAATGGGTCATAAGAGATCAATTTGGATTAATTTTTGGGGGCAAATATATGAGACATATCACGCCACACCTCTAGATTTCTTTTTAACAATTCTTATAATTGAGTTTGCTGCAATGAGTGAACGGACATTACAATGTAGCCTAACGCAGGTACAAATATTGCTGAATAATGTCTTCGGAATGAACTACGAGCTTGTTTTTGTGCATTGCTTGATCAAATTGTACGTAACTGTGGATGTCAACTGTTTTGGAATAGAAAGCAATGCAGTGTTTTTATGTGCTTTTTGGAAGCATGACAAGTAAAAAGCCTCTCTGGAGTTGTTTCATCCTTTATACTGGAACCATCGTAGATCAAACGCTCCCTCAGTATCAGACCATTCTTGTTGGACCACCAGATGGTGACAGTAATCACCAGACCAGCCGTTGATGAGGGAAGATAATCTCTTAAATCACACGAACATGAGGATTCCTTTGTGTAATTATAAAGATTATGCGGGTGGGCTTCAACTTCATTCAGGTCTTTCTTTATTATTATCTCTTTACCAGATTTGACCATCTTAAATAAAGCAAGACTCGACTTTATGATTAGGACGAAAGAAAGCACCCAAAAAGAGGCAAAGGGTGGGTCTTTCTTTAGTATTATCTATAGTCCAGATTCATGCAGCCTTTGTGGGATACTCTCTCTTTGAAGTTCTTCTGAGGATGGAGTTCTTTTCACAAGAAATTCTTCCGGTCAGTTTACGCAGGTGATGCTTATGTTGGAAATAGGTACGAGAAAAGAAGCAAAAGATGGTTTGGCATAAGATTATCCGGTTTATTCCAAACCTCCGGAAATTTGAATTCATCATGCGGCTTGTTATATTAAATAGGCTGCAAACATTTGATATAATGAGAAAGTGGACTTCAATTGATGATAAGTGCATCCTGTGTTCCTCTTTTCCCGAGTCTTAGGAACCATCTGGTCTTCTAATGTGCTTTCCCTAAGGCTGGATGAGCAATGGAGTCATCTTCTGGAGCTGCTGGGATTTCATAGGAGTTTTGGTGCATTGGATATTGAGTTTGAATGGATTCTTCGAACTTATAAGGGGAAATTTCTGCTTAAAAATGCAGTTGGGTTTAGTCCACCCAGTTTACCTCACAAGTTGAGCAATGAAAGGATTAACTTACCTACCAAAAAAAAAAAAAGAGAGAGAGAGAGAGAGAATTTGAGTTCTTGAAAATTTCTATATCACATGCTATTTTTTACTTCAATTCATGATCTTGTTCTTTGCCTGTTTACCGTGCATCAATTATAATCTGTTTCATGATGCCATATTTAAGCTTATGTTTCAAACATCCTATTTTCATAAGAGACTGAAGAAGTATATCAGTAAAAGGTACATTGTTTATACAATTGATACACTCAACATTATCATCTTGCATATAAAAATATTATCTATCATATGTAGTTAAAAGCCAGAGCTGAAATAATGCTTGTTTTCGCTTATGCAATCCCTAATTTTTGGTGACTCAAGAAAAAATTGGCTGAACTATTTTCATCCTAATTATCATCAGATTTGGCATCAAGATTTACAACAAATGGAGCATTTTGCAAGCACTTCGTTTCGAGTCATCGATATACAATAAGAAATGGCGCTCCAAGAAAGCTTGAACAAGCAGTGAGGCAACGGTTTTCCTTGAAAGCAAGGCATAGCCCGGGATGACTCCCCAAACTAATTTCTAGGCGCATGACTAATCTAATGAAGGTAGTGCTCTTATTTGTTTTATTTCATCTCCATCGCCGTAGAGTCTAAGTCGTATCCATTTACAACCATTTTTACTCTGTCTTTGTTTCTTACTACTAATTTTAATCCATTCATAAAATTGAATTGACTCACTTTAAACTCAACCCAGCAGATATGAGTGGAAAAAAGGAAACCAAACAAGGTGCAAATCCAGCAAATTCCCCTGGTCAGCTGATACGGCCTCTCAGCTTGTATACACAGACCAAACTGGTTCGTTTATAGGTCTCCATTCGAAAATTCTTGATTCTCGAGTGACTAATTATTTATTTTTGGCCCCCTTTAATTGAACAAATACATAATTCTTGTTGCCCCCCTGTGGCTTTACGGATCATCTCATCTCTTTCAAGCCAAACATAGTAAACTTACCTTGCTCACTGTAACTATGAATATTATTGTAATTTTTGCACAGCAACTCAATAATCACTATAACAATGGCTATTATTATTTTTTTCTTAGAGCATTATAATCTTAGAAGTCAGAAGTACGCTTGCATATATATAGACCTCAGAGAAGAGTGAGTCTAGATAGCTCTCATCACCATTTTTGCTCATCATTAGGATTCCACTCGTTTATAATCTTTCAGCACAGCCCATGCGTTTGCATTATCAAAAGTAAATTGTGAACAAAAACTATTAAACCATAGTGACTTGATAATTCTAGTTCCAATTTAATTAAGGCTCGAAGGGTACATATATATCTATGTTTATATGGATGTAGATGTATATAATACTGTATCATGTCTATATGAAAGACCAATTGTTCATCATCGGTTTATAAACAAATTAATAAAGAGTCACTTTTTTCTTGAGCCACCATAAAAGGCTAGAATGACTAAAAAAACAAGAAGAAGTAGAAGAAAGAGAAGCCTCAACTTAATCGGTTGTTATAATTTTAAGTAGTCATCTTTTGCTGAAAAGTAGCTGGGTAGCATGCACATGTTTTATTATTCTTCTCTTTTTTTGTTGACTATTATTTGGTCATCTAAAAGTCTGCATTATTAAGAACCAACTTTCTCCCATCTCCACATGGGTTGAAAAGTGACTTGGGTTGAAGAGTGGGGCTTTGGTGACATCAAATTGAAGTTTGAAAAAATGCATGAAGGTTTTTTTTGGTCGGTGCATGAAGGTTGAAACGATTGATTTGTGCAGAAATTAGAAATGTGAAATTTTGGAGGATCAGTAGATAAGAGATGACCAAGAGCCAACGGCCATATCCACACTCTCCAGAAATCTCTCTTGTCTCTTTCCTCTTTTTCATGACGTGCACAACTTGAGAAGAGCCCTCGTCCCATGGGGCCCACGAAAAACGTTCCATCTTATATTATGTTATTTGCAAATATGAGCTAATTTCAGTAATTGACTTTCCATCTAAATCTATATCCTCCCCATTTTCCTTACTTTCTCAACGACTAGATAATTTCCCTATTCAGTTAATTATTTTTTTAAGAAAATAATTCTGATATTGAGCTTTTGAAAATACTCACATTAAGCTAAATACATATAAAAAAATTAATAACTAAGGATGATGATGTTCTCAATTTATGAGTTAAGTTTAAAGATGTTCATGTTCTCAATATATAATGCTCAATTCACGGTATGCCTGCATTCTTTCCTTGCAAGTTCCTGCACTCACAAGGAGAGGTTCTATGAGAAGATAGTGAGACTGTTTGTTCTCAAGAGCATGAATAACGGCTAAAGCATCTAATTCGTTATGCAAATGAATAGCACTATTCGAAACACTAGGTCTAATTTTGCCTCCTAACGTCCAAATCTCAGCAATAAAAGCATTCGTTCTTCCTGTGTTTAGAGGAAAACAGGCTATCCAGCTCCCCTGATGGTTTCTCGAAAGAACTCTCGTTCCTGCTTCTCTGTTCTCCACAGACATTAATTGCTCTGTCGGAGTTAAGGTTAATTTCCCATTATTCAGGTTTCCTCCATTCCATTCCCTGACTTGATGAAAAGAAGAGTTATTTTCCTCTTCCTAAAGGCATGGGCAAATGTAGAATGAAGAAGCAGACGCATGCAGACAAGTCATATAAAGACGAAAAGGAAGTTGCCTACGTGTTATGTGAGTACGCTAGAATAGAACAAAAACAGAGTGCTTGTGTGAATGTGTCTGGGGTTGATGGAGAGGAATGCAAAGGAAGTTATCTTCGAAGAACACTGCAAGCATTCGTTTGAGCGCGATTAAACTCCTGGCTAGCACAGAGAACACAAGCATCCCATGGAGAAACTGTTGTTGGGCAAACACTTACTAAGCAGGTTCCTACTGGTCGGAACATATCTGATTATGATCTGCAATTGTTCTTGTGCAAACATGGTCAGTTAGCCCAATTGAACTTGATAAACAACTGTTGGGATCATGCAACAGAATGGTAATACCTTCATCCAAGGAGAAGCCAACTAGCATATATTAATTGTTTCACACCACACCAATTATCAAAGGAGAAAGTACCAAAAAGCTCTTAAATCTATTATATTTGTGCCAATTTAGTTGTCAATCTTTTAACTATACCAATTGAGTTATAAATTTTTTAACGATTTATTAATATAGTTCAAAAAATCACTCACACGGATGTTGTGCGTCCTACGTGATACAACCGGTGTTAACATGGAAATTTTTTCTAAATTTTAGAATATTTTCATTTGTTTATTTTTGTAAGAGAAATGAGTGATTATTTTTTGCTTTACAGAAAATGAATGATTTGTGGATCATTTTATATAAAATAATCGCTTGTATTGCTTATGAAAATGAATAGTTCATGAATATATTTAGATATAAATTATTATCAATATTGAAATTATTTTTTATTAACTAATTATTTCAGCCGATACAAACGATTATTTTTTTGGAAAATATTATCCAAACTATTTATTTTTTGCAAAAAAAAGAAAAGAAAAAAAAAAAACATAGCCTAAAAGAATTTGAATAATCGTCTCATCATACTGAGCCGTTATAACTCTGAATCCTTCAGTCAGAAGCACGGCACTAGAGGTTCCAATAATGTAGTCAACCTCAGTAATGAAAGAAACGCACTAAACTAGAACAGAAAAAAATGAAAGAGAAGATCTGGACAGCAAGTACTTAGCATCAACGAACAGCACATCAATGACCCAATTATATGATTATGCATACCAGAACATACGAATAGCCAGCACGCACAGAATAGACATATTCCGTAACTCACCACATCGGTACGAACGCAACCCAGTAACCACGTCAACAACTCAACATATTTGAAATGGGCATACAGCTGATGAACCAATCAGTCACAGCACACCCAAATGAACGCACCTACAATGACTAGAGCAGCAACTCAATGCTCTCGCAGCATGCACTCGGTATTCGAGATGGTAGTGTTCGCTCAATAAACTTGCGATTTCAACACGTACAGAGAGCTAACCAGCAACAATTTCTCATAATATGTTTCCAATTTGGCACAATAAACACAGAACGACATATAGTGAAGTATAAGAAGTAAACGTGCATGGATCAATTCATTTTCGTTTAAGGGGGCCCTTGGTCAAGTTCTGGAGTAGTCAATATCAGTTTCATCTTAGGTACGCACTGGATATGCATCTAATCCGAGAACTCCAAGAACAAATCCTAAAACGTATAGCTACTAAATTCTGAAATGAAAGGAAACAAAACAAAGGTAAAGTTTATATGACGAAAATAATGAATCGACTAACCAAAGGAAAGCCCTAAGTCAGAATCTGAATCGAAAAACGCACTAGTCTAGTTCAGGAATTTTATCAAACGGCCAAAGGATCTAGATGCAAAAATAAGAGAGGGGTCATATCTAAATTTATCGCTAAGGCTCGAATGCGACCGGATTTCATGCTGGTGTAATCGAGCACTCGGCCCCTACCTTCAGCAGAAACGGAGCATGCAAATTAGGGGAGAACAGAGCACTTACTGTGGCTGCGAAGCTGGTGGTGTTGGGAAAGTAGCCTGCGAAGGCAATCAGTGACAGAGAGAGAGGTGAGGATGTTAGACGCAAATTTCACAACCCCAAGATCTCCATAACCAGAACAAGAACATGCATGATTGAGTATAAAGAATTAACACACCTGTTTTGGGATCCATCGAACATAAAGCGGAAGCAGAAAAGGATTACCCACATGTTATCAAGGGGATCCACGCATCAAGTCCTTCTCCTCTATTGCCCTCCGTATCACTGGCTCAATGAGGCAGCCCCCCTCACGTTTAGTGTTAGGTAAACGCCCCTTAGGTGAGGATACATGTGAGAATTAAGGTTAGAGGAGAGACTTGAGCACTATTTATAGAGTTTCCAGCCAGTCCCCCCCTCATTACGGGCCAGGCTCAACTCGGCCCACACTAGCCAGCCCACATTAGACTAATTAAGAAACCTTCTATCTCACCTTAGACCAACTCTGTTTTACGGTAACCGTAAAAACAGTAAATTACAATATCAATTAATTTAGTCCACATTAGAAAAACTCTTACATTCTCCCACTTGGACTATATTAATTGAAATCGTACCGTATGTGCGCACATTTGGTCCAGAGATAATTCTTAATAGTCAATCCTATCCCATAAAGTCTTAAACACCGAATCATGGCAGTAACTGCGTGTATACACACAGAGCCTTCCATGGTCACGAATGTTCTCAACTTTATTGATATGGATTCAATATGGTAGTGTGTCAAATGGATAACATCTCTCATAGAGAGATCTCATTTGTCAGTCACCATTCTCTTACCTTAGGTGTCACAAAAAACTTGTGCCACTAGAGAATGCTTTATGGTTCCAATGAACCCACATATGTCTTGTCCTTATGGTTAACCTTTCTTTATGTATCACAAGACATATGCACAAGGCTAATAACCAGATGCCCGGATGCCCCTAGCCTTCACTCAAGGTCTATACAATCCCTTGAGACTTTATCAATATGTATTCAACATAATAACAACACATTCAAAATATTTTATTGAATGCAAAAGTTGATACATATCAAACCGTTACTAAATGTAACGAACCACAGATGTGAACTTTATCAGAGTAAAGCCAAAATAGCTCCCACTAAACAACAGTATCTGAAGATACTCATAGGCCCATGCTAATGACATGTCACTCAAATACACATGGGCGTATGCCTTTAGTTAGTGGATCTGCAATCACATCATCTATGAAAATATATTATATTAAAACGTCACCTTTCTGTACTATTTGTTTTTAGTAAAAAATTTTGACCACCATATATTTAGACCCCTTAAGACCTCTGTAGTAAATAAATAATACTACAAATTTGTTATCTCAATACAACCGTATGGGTCTATCCATAAAGTTAAAACGATTAATTCCGTCATGAGGTTTTGGAGCCTAAAAGCCCAAGTAACAGCCTAAAAGAATGTTACTAACATTGCTTACATAGTAGAAGATGACATAAAAGTTTATTTACTGCACTTACTGTTAACATAAATATGTATTATGTTATTGATTACGTGTCATTAGAACAGCCAACAAAGTTTACATCCAAATACCCTACTAACTGCAAGAATTGAACATAGCTATAAATTAGCATATAATCTCTTGTCTTCTTTAAGTACCTTAAAACCTTCTTGACAGCAACCCAGTGATCATGTCCTGGATTTGACCGATATCTGCCTAGAAGTCCCGTCACAAAGACAACATTTAGTCTAGTGCAAATTCGAGCATACATTATACTTTTAAGTACACTGACACAAGGTACACCATTTAATTAGATTTTCTCAATATTTAAATAAAGACAATGTGATAGATTTAGTCCATCACCCTTAACAACAGGAGCAATTCCTGGCTTGCAATGATGTATATTGAATATTTCCAATATACAATCAGCAAATGTCCTTCGAGAAAATCTAATATAATATGGCAAAAACAATCCTTACAAATCTCAGTATTGTCTCAAGGTCACAACTTGTAAGCAAAATATCATGTACATAAAGTATGAGAAAAAATAAATTTCCTCCCACTGACCTTGCAGTATATTGAATTACTTTGTTCCCAATTGAACAAAATAACAACACTATGAAACTTTAATAATATTGTCTGGAAACTTGCTTAAGACCATGAATTAGAACTTTTCAGTCTACATACAAGTTTACTTGAATCTGCTGCAAAATCATTCAATTGCACAATATAGATTTTGTATCTATTTGGCGTAACTTTATATCAAAATAAATTATTAATGCCACATTCATTCTGAAAGAATCTTTTAAAGAAATAGTTATTTCTTCAATATAAACAATCCACCCATCTTTCAGAGTGAAAACTTTAGTTACCAATTTGGCTTTAAATTCCACAATCTGTCTTTGAAATTCTATTAATTTTGTACGCCAATTTGCAACTAATAAATTTGTGATCTTTAGACAAGTCAATAAGTTTCCAAACATGTTTCATAGATTGTATATCGCCTTTTATGGCATCTAATCACATACTTAATTGAGAATAAGAAACGACATTTATAAATATGTCATTACATCAACCATATAGTGGATATTGTAATTACACTCTCACAAATAGACTATATAGTCTGATGGTATAACTGACCGTCTTCCCTTAACAAATCTCCTTAATAAAGCTGCAACCACTTCATTCTGCACTTGAGAGGTTTAAGAAATTTCATTATAAACTATATCAAGAATAGTACCTTGAACCTCAACAAGTTTAGTATATGGTACAGGAGATTCCATAATTATCTGTATAGGTAAAGACAAAAACATAGTAACCTCCATCATACTATTATCTTTAATAATCTGAGAACAGCTATCCTCTACAATTACGTCAATATTTAGAAACTTTAGAGTATGTGATTCCATAATTCTTGTACCTTCTTTAGGGTCATAAAATCAATACCCCTTTTGTATATAAAAAAATTGCTTTCATAATATCAGCCCACAAAAGACCAGATAAATTAGTCTTACTAATTATACTCATCACCATGTTCAATATGACGCATTTATGCATTTTGCCCAAATCTTTTTGTCAGAATTTTCAGATATAGTAATTAAATTACCACCCCAGAATCTACCAAGTATTTGACAAATGACCCTTTAAGCTATTTCGCATTGTCATACTTGCCAAAATACTCATTGCCACTGTACTCTCTGTTATATTCATAGAGGATAGCAAGAGAGAATCACAAATAAACATAAGAATTCCTTCCCTGTACTCTCTGTTATATTCTCTGGGGTTTAAATGCGGAAAGACTATGGTGGTCGGCGGTAGGAGACGAGCAGCGGCTACCGGTGGACTGGAGGTGGCCGAGTATGAAGAGGGAATCGCAACGTAGAATCTCCTGGAAATTGACGATACGAGACAAAATTTGCTGACCACCGTGTACGTGCGTTCTCTCTGCTTTATTCTACGAATGCGTATATATTAGAAATACGTATATGTGGACGTGAGGCTGCCGTGAGATGCACCGAAATTTCATTTAGTATTTTTGATTATTTTCACGTATTTCTTATTTTTACAAAAATGCATGCTTGATTTGCTGACGAAAATTTAGGTCACAATGAGAGAGAGAGAGGGAGAGATAAGTTTTATTTGTGTTTTTATCAAATGGATAAGACTTTCACTTGTGGTTTTATCAATATGGATGAAATTTTTTGCGTAAAATTAATGAGAAAAACCCACCACATACATACTGACAGGAGGAGAAATTCCTTTAATTAGAGATAGAGAAGCATCATGAGTGACAAGTGATGTATCCTATGTACTTATCGGTTTATTGGTGATGTAGTGCTTAATTATAGTTAAGTAAACATCTAAAATAAAACTTATGAACATTCTTTGCCACCTTTAAAATAAGTTGTGAAAATGCCCAGGAGTTATATGGTCCCCATAATATACATATTGGTTTGCAATCATTAATTTCGATATGGCCCCTTGGCATGGTCATCCTGACGCACACACACCCAGGCCCCTCGGAGGTCCTCCTTGTCCTCCAAGGGTTGATCTATGCCGAGTTCATCTCGTCATCAGCGAACACCGTCTACTTGAAGAACCTTAACAAAGGGGATAGTGTGACTTTCCCTTGGCCTATTGCACTTCCAATTGAATGCTAGTAAAAGTCCAGCACTCGCGATAGTCAGCTTCAACCGTCCAAGCCCTGGGCTTCAAATCTTGGATTTTGCTCTGTTCGCTAATAATTTTCCTTCTGAGTTGGTGGAGGCCACCTCTTTCCTTGATGATGCTCAGGTCAAGAAGCTCAAGGGCGTTCTTGGTGGCACTGGCTAAGTAGCTAATTTCATTTTCGTCGAGAATCCATCCATTAAGAATCACCACATTTTCAAGCCTCTTCAAAAAAAAAATGAAAGGAAATAATAATTCGGCTTATATGCTTGTCGTCAATGGCTTTCCATGGATTTTTATTGTTAGGTTGTATTTGGTTTGGTTGTGTGTTGAAGTGAGTTGTTGGAGTGGAAATTTGATTATTAGTGCTTTCTGACTTGTTGTTCTGTTTGGACTATGGAGCAAAAGGCCTCCCTTTCTTCATCAAATTTTGAGTAGATGAATAAAATTATGTTGCTTCGTCAATTCCTTGAGAGCTAAATGTTCATCTGGAAAAATGTGCTTGATAAATCAAGTAATGCAGTAATATAATCCACCCATTATAGATGAGATTACAGTAGAATTTGGATCCTATCTACAGAGGGATAAACTAACATTCGGTGTTGCATTCATATAATGACAGCTTACATCATGCCATTCAAAGCATTATTTAGTAATGGTGCATCATGCCAACACTTTCAATATGTTCATTTAGTATTGTCCAAGGCCAAGTGGACCAATTCATTGATGTGGACTTGTCTATGCATGACTTAATTATGGATGCAGATTCTGTTTTAGAGCCTAGCTTTGGACTTGTTTCATTTTTTCTGATTACACTAGAATCTTGTTGCGATCATTTATACAATAAGCTAATAATGTATGTGTCCGGATACTGTGAACCTAGCTCACGCTACCGTTAGATTGGTGGGTTCTACATGGGCCCACTTCATCCAATGGTACATGTGAGGTGAGCTCACATGCACCGAGGGCATCTAAGAATTTTTTTTCTTCTACAGTACTCGTTGTGCCTTAAAAAGTGTTGAGGTGTGGCATTTGATTAGTTGTTTAACAATTACATGATAAAATTTCGAAATAATTATCTTTTAAATCCATATTTGGATTCCTACAACTCTAATGCCACCGGAAAGTTCGACTCACTATTATTAGGTGTAGGTATTGTTTGATTTAGATCCTTGGATAGTTATTTGATCATGTGTTTTCCCTGAAAAGGTGGCTATGAAAAGGTGGCTATGTGATTTGAGACCAAAAAGGGTGTCGGCCAAATGATATCTTGTTGGAAAGCTTACAATAGACTTAGGTGCTCATGAAGTTCTGGGGTGAGATGACATAATTCAAGGAAATGATGCTAGCATTTCAATCTCTATCTATTGAATCAGTGGATATAAAAGTGGGTCAAATTCGCACGATGATGCTCACGTGGCACACTCTCGTGCGAGATCGATGCACTGATTTGCTTTTGACGTCAATTAGCAAACCTATAATCTAAACTGATGTCTAATTCTAGCAAATATCTAAAATTTAATTTTTATGATGAATTATTACTGATTTAGAAGAAATATTGAAATAAGTTATTTAGGGGCAATTATCAAGTCAGTCCTAAACTTATTATGCCAATTCAAATCTAAACTTTCCGATTTTATCAATTGAGTTACTTAACATGAATTTTGCCCGATTAAAATTAATTCACAAAATTAGGGATTATGACTTAGATATGTTATGCCCAACACATTTAAGCTTCAAAATCAATAATTCCCTGAGCTTCATCCAACAGAATAGACTTCGAGCAGTCTCCCCCAGAGATACGGAGGTCATCCATCGTATGCACAGAGGCTGGACGAAGCGGACGGAGGAGTCCTATCTCGGGCTTGAGTTTGGCCGGATCGGGCTCTATCAAGAGCCCAGTTCGAATTAATTCTAATCAGGCCCAAATTTCACTTGAAAGAAAAGCCAGGCCCACGACCTTGCAAGCCCATGCACACCCAGACCCAGCCGGCCCGGACAAACGAAACCCTACACGAATACGACCCACGCCCAACCCGGTTCGTAGCCTCCTCTGCTCTCCCACCGCGAACCCCGACGGATACGGCCGCGGCGAGCGACGACGGCTGGCCCAGACTTCTTGGTCGCGATGGTGCAGGGAGCAGGATCGGTGGCAGATCGGCGAAGCAGCGAGCAGCGGTGTCGTGGCAGCAACGACCGTCGGCTGCAACACGGCAGAGGTCTCGTGCGGCCTGGGTCTCCGTGGCTTGGTCGAGAGAGGGCTCTCTCTCTCTCTCTCTCAGATCTCCTCTCGGACCTCCGCCCTCTCGGTGCTCTCCCTCTACCTTCACCCCCTCCGCTCAGTCTCTCGGGCTTCTCGGACATCTCTCCGAAGAAACCCCTCCGCTCTCTCTCCTCCACCCTTCTTTTCTCTCTATTTGGCTCCCCCTTCTACTTATAGGCCGAGGAGGCCGGTCGACGGAGGCTTCGGCCGCCGATCCTTGGCGCCCCGACCGGCCTCCCCCGGCCAAACCGGCGTCCCATTAGTCATTACTTCCGCCTGCTCTACTCCTTCATTTCCGCAGCACGCTGTCCTTATCGCGTGAGAAAGGGAGAAGAGAAGGAGTGAAGGGAGAGCAGCCCACGGGAGTTGCAGGGAGGGAGAAGGAAGGAGGAAGGAAGAAGGAGGGGCTGGGCCAAGCCGGGCCGTGAGGGGGAAGCTGGGCCTGGTCCTGGGAGAAGACAGGCGA
The DNA here is from genome assembly GCA_017140475.1 of Eucalyptus fibrosa. Lineage (NCBI taxonomy): Eukaryota > Viridiplantae > Streptophyta > Magnoliopsida > Myrtales > Myrtaceae > Eucalyptus > Eucalyptus fibrosa. Next base: position 53,148,518 of record CM029507.1, on the reverse strand, counting down.
AATATAAGGGGGGCTGGGCTCTTTTCGCCCCTTTTCCTCCAATTTTTTTTTTTTTAAATATAGTTTTTTTATATATACGGTAAAATAAAGGGGAATAAAATAAAAATAAGTCTTTGTAGATGCAAAAAATATTAATGTCTAGGTGATGTGAAAATCATTTTTATTGGGGCCAAATTTGTCCCCAATTTTCTATTCAATAAATATCTATATATTTATACAATATTTAGGTATCAATTGTTGCCTTTCTTTGAAATTGAGCTTGCAAATGTTGTATTTAAAGAAGAATTGATTCCTAAATTTTGTCTATGCATATGTCGTAGATAATATCTTGTTTGAGACCAAGTGTCTTATGCAAAAATGGTAATATAATATGATACATATTAAGACAAATAATAATGTACATGTAGTTACTTATCGGGAGTAAATGATATGGGCGCGACCCCAAGTTTTTGGCAAGTACTAAAGTATCATCTTACTTGATGATGCAGGGAGCTTCTTTTTAAGGAATCGGAAATGTGTTTGATTGCTTATCGAAGCAACGAATTGTCGCCAAGGAGCTAGAGCTATCTCCGATCACCTTGACGGTGAGGATTGCTTTTTCAGGACCAAATTGTTATCTAATTTTTTTATGTAATTAATATCTAAATATTTAATCAAATTTTAGATGTCAATAGTGATCACTGGGGCGAAGATTTATGGTAGGTTTTATTCCATCTACTTCACAATTGATACAAAGAAAGTATCATAAACCGGGTGTGATTCCAATTACTTTATAGTTCACAAGAATAAAGTCTACATTTGGTATTGTTCTTACCACTGAAATTCTTATCTATAGATTTTTCTATAAATAATCTTTTTTTTTTTTTGGTAAAGTTCTATAAATAATCTTTCATCCCTCATTCCATGATAAAAAAGATATATTACATGATAGCCCGTATTTTGGTAATAAACGTTGAAGTTAATTTTTTTTTATAATAGATTACTTTTTGAAATACCTAGAGGTTGAATGTTTAAGCTGAAAGAAAAAAAAAATTCTGAATCTAAATTATAAAACCAAAAGCTAGAAAAACTAATTTTAAAAAAAAGTTATATTCCAAGATTGAGCATACTTTGGTACTTTTGAATGTTAAAAAAAAAAAATTGTTTATGTATGTGCAGATTCAATTTTGAAGTATCTATAGGCTGAAATTTTAAAATGATTAAATCATTTTATAAATAGAGCTTTCACATCAAGGTAGGGAAACGTAATGTATAGTAATTGTTCAAAGACTTCGAGGAAATAGATTCAATATCGCATTGGCCCCGCTACAACCAACCAACTGTAATGAAGACATACACCCTCAAATCAAATTCATCAATCATTGACCTTGTTCAATATAATTGACTCCATCCCAAATGCCCTCGGGACGAAAGATGCTGGATCCATAAGTGGATTGAACCATTTGGAATAGCAAGGGAAGTTGTAGTATTATGAATAAAGCCACAGGGATAAAGGCCAGCAAAATAATGGGAATGAGAATCCACTCCAGTCTCTTATGAAGCACCATTGTGAGAGTTGCAGCAAAGGTCACCAGCATGAAAGCCAAGGAGAGGAAGAGAAAACAAAGGCCCATTAAGATCTTCTTAGGCAACGAGTACAGAAAGTCTTGTGCCTCATACCGTGAAGTTAGAATGGCTAGAAATAGCAAGATAGCCGTCACAGAGGAGAACAAACCTAACGCATCCGAAATTGCAAAAATCAGGAGAGAGTCTTGTCCTAACAACAATGGCACTCCGGTATTATTGTCATTGCCTCCAGGCACGGTGAAAGCAGCAGCGAACAATATTGTGGCAATTAGAGTTGAGACGAGCATACATGAATTTGATGTGTCCTTCACCCACTTCTCTCCTTTCTCAAGCAACTCTTTGTGGTTTTCCACGAATGCTTTCCAAAATGTTTTCCCGAGGCCCTTATTGTTTTCCTCAAAGTAGTAGTAGGATCTCACTGAAGGGATAATCCAGCTTTCCACAGCCTATGCATAAAACTCACAAAGAGGAGTTTCGATAAGTGGATAAAGTGCTGAAAATTTTCAAAAAACAGATGAGGGAACATATAAAGGAGATTAAGACTTAGACAAAATTTGATGCGAAATTGCTTAAAGATCAAGTCACATGTTTATATCTAGATCATGTCGAAACAAAGGTAAGCACAAAAAGGAAAGAAAAGGAACTTTTTACCTTACTACTTCTACCATGAAGAAAATAATGAATATCGATAACATATTCAATCTCAGAGCAAGAGGATCAAAATTTTAGGCCGTAGTTAAAATTGTCCTCTGAAATATATTAATGTGAGTCTAAAAGTGAAGGTGTAACTAAATTGAAGAGAGAGAAACATAACATTGAAGAGAGGGATATTTTGGTCAGTTAATTAAAGAAAGGAGCGCCTTAGCTAAGATGGGAGTGGAAATAGCATGTCCCTATGATAATTATCATTATGCATGGTTATTAAATAGATGAAGAGAAAGATACTTACCTTAAACCATTGGAGTTCTCTTTGCATTTCAAAAGCTGCTCCAGCCACGTTAGTTACACTATCGAAACCGGGGAAGTACGACACTACTGATTTCATCATCCCCTCTGAATCGTTGAATGTAGGCCTTAGGACTAATGACAACTCAGCGGTTGAGCTTAACTTCAGAAAAAGTCCAAGAGTCCTTGGTTGGCGAAACTGCATTGCATGTGACGGCAAACTATTACCAAAGGGCCTAATTCGAATAAGCTCCGGGAAAAACTGAATACACAGCTTCACGATTTCACTGATTCCCCTGAGTGTAGCTTGATACAGCAAGTTCCCATCTTGGAAAAATTCGGTGATCTCGGTAGAGCTCATACAAGAGATCGCCATGCAAACTTGTTTTCCCAACTCGACTGCCTCCACGTGTACCCGCTTCTTCTCGTGAACTCTCTTGATTATAGGAACTACAAAATGTCAAAAATAAAAGGAAATAGAAAATGCAAAACGAAGGGCCGGTAATTGGACCAAGAGTAAAAGTTCTCAAACTCTCGGTCCCAAATTTTTTTTCGACACCGAGTTGCATCTAACAACAGCTTACTAATTGTCATAATTTCCCACATTTAGAGATTGGGTTGGCGGGTGATTGGGAGAACGATCTCATTCTTTTTTGTTTTTTAATCTTTTAGGAAAGCTATTTTGATATTTTTTCCTACTTTGGCATTCAGTCCTCAAATGCAAACAGTGAGTCTTTATCAAGTCTGGATGAAAAAAGAGTTGGATGTGAAGAAAGTAGAAGCGATTGGATGGTAACTGAAGAAGTGTCTTCCTTGAAGTTCTTTTTTTTCTCGTCGGTATCTTCCTTGAAGTTCAAACGAGGTTTTATAATGTTAATCATAATTAAGATAACATAATTATAAGAGTTAAACCTGATAGAACAACTCCGAAAATAACCACGCTAATTACATTGTCTAGCTAGAATAAATCACAGTAGTCTTTGCGTATATAAGATTAGTTTATACAATATTATTTAAATATGCATAGCAGCTAGTAAAAAAAAAGTCATCTTAACCGTACAAACCGTTGTGTTGTTATGAACAAGAGCAAATTTTTTTTTGTCTCGAACAAAATCAAAACTTCCACATGAAGTCGCACAATTGTAGGTGACATTTGACTTTACTTGTTACACCTAAATGAAGTGAGTAGAGTTAACTTGACTCTATTCTCTAAAAATTTTTAATTTGATAAAAATACGCAACAACACTATTCTGTTTCCTTTTTCGTTCTTTGACACAAATAGAAGAATTAGGGACAAGGCTAAAGGGTATTTTGGGAACATACAAAAGTTGCGTGAAGATTACTAGTGTAAATACGGGCAAAAGTTGTAAATAAGTTTTGGAAACTATAGGATCTTTTTACAGTGGTCAAGTGGTGTTTGGGCTAATTTTCACACACTTCGAATGGTCCACCTTTTCGAGTACTCTTAAGAGCGCATTCTTCCATATTGGCCTAATGTATTTGGGGTCTTATTTTCTGGAGTGCTTCCAACATATTTGAAATATAGGATTATAAGAAGAGGAGATAACTCTTTTATGGAAGAAGTGTTAAAAAAGTCCTAAACCTTTTACATTTGTACCAATTTAGTCCTAAACCTTTTTTTTGTGCCAACTTAGTCATAAACATTTTTACTTTTGTACCAATTCAGTCCTTTTTGACCAATTTTGACGACTGGACGTCGACCGGTTGACGTGACCTGATCGACGCTGACGTAGACAACTTTTAATAATATTTTAATATTTTTGAATTTTGTATTTTCTTTTTCTTTTTTCCTTTTCCTCCTCCTCCTTCCTCCAACCTCCAGCTGGTCGCGAGACCTTGGCGACCAACCGAGGCGACGGTCGGCGAGGTTGACTTGTCAGCCACCTCGCCAGTGGCCATGAGGGCAGCCTTGCGCTGGGTGGCAAGGGCGAGCCTCGCAGGCGCCACCTAAGCTACGATTCGGTGACGCTCGACCCTCGATGCAAAGCTGCCCTCGTGGCCTAGGTGGCACTGGCAAGGCTTGCCCTCGTCGACCATGGGCGAAGCTCAACCCTAGCTAGATCTGGTAAGGGGGAGCCTCACCGCCTAGTGCGAGGCCACCCTCACCCTCGATCTCGCAGGCCGGAGGAAGGAGGAGAGAAGAAAAAGAAAAAGAATAAAAAAATTCAAAAATATTAAAATATTATTAAAAGTTGTCCACGTCAGCGCCAATTGGACCACATCAGTCGACCGGCGCCTAGTCAGCAAAATTCAATCAAAATTGGCTGGAACTAAGTAAAAATGTTTATGATTAATTTAACACAAAAAAAGGTTTAGGACTAAATTGACATTTGCAAAAAATTTAAGACATTTTCAACACTTCTCCCACTCTTTTATTATCCAACAAACAGCCTGTTGGTATAGGATATATCACTTAGGGTGAAAATCTGGGATTTTGTTGGGACCTACGAAATTCGCTCCCACTGAAATAGTCTTCTATTACAAGCCCTCCCAAACAAATTATTTTGATTTTTACTACCTATTTTTATTCCTATTCTTCACGCCAAAAGTTGCCAATTAAAAGTATAAATTTATTGTGTTTAATGCGATTAAATGATAAGCCCATGCCTTCAGGTATTGTAACCTTATTCACGCGAGGGGCTTGCCCCTAGTCCCGTGCCCAATTCCTGCATCCTTTCAACGTTTTCTTTCGTGTTGTATTGAGACGAAGTAGCAGTCAAAGAAAATAATACTTAGGCTTTAGGCACTTCACCCGTAATGGAGGAAGCGAATGCATATAGGTCCATTGTTCTTATTTTTCCAGAAAGATTTACATGCTTGACAGAGATGATGAAGTGAACCAGATTTCACCAATCAAGATTGAAGAAGTCCTATGTTTACGTAAACCTTGTACCATATCTTATGCTTGGATCATTTAGCCACATGAAAGAAATTCCTAGGTTATCATCAAATCTCACCTCAATTTACAATTTCGCGATTCTTGTCATTAGAATTTGGTGGATATCAGAATTCTTTCAAAATTTAAAAATATTAACACAGAAAATCATATATAACTTTGTTTGAGTTTGAGTACTTTTGTGAAGATTTTTATTAGTATCGTCGACGATGTAAAGAATAAGTCTCATAGTCATTGTTGGTTGACAAGGAAAAATTGAATTACAAAACTAACTTTGGCATACATGTCACTCATCTGATAATAAATGTGTAATGATTTTTTTTTATGCATGTGACGGGCCTAACACAAGTTCTTTTCCAAATTATGGCCAAGAACTAAGTAGGAGCTTTTTTCTACTTATTTAAGAAGTCAAAAACAAACAAGCCATAGACTTTTAATAGGAGAGAGAGGGACAAAGATAGAGATGGTATCTTTATAACATGGAAGCATACCTGCAGTTTTGACGGCATTCCAAAGTGACCTTGAAAGGCAATGAAGCGCTACAATCAGGTTGCAAAAGAAAATTTGGTCACTGGATATGAAATCATTGGAAGACCTTGTAATCCATCCGTTACATTGTCCAAAATCAATTATGTTATACAGTACTTATGCACTTGGTAGAATCATATGTGGTTCCCAAGGGCTAGCTAGTCCATAAAGTAGTTTGATTTCAGGCCATTATTCAAGTAACACTAGGTCAAGGAACCATAATATATCCTACAAAGAAACAATCATTTCCTGTTTCTTTTGCTAGTACGGAGGGAATAATTTAAGAAAATTGACTAAAAGTTCAAAATCATGGCAGATCCGAAGATAATGCCTAAACAGCAAAAATGCATACCCACCCGTATCCGAATTTTTATCTGTTGGTTTGTAGCTCAAGTTCACCGGTATACCTTCAGTTCAGAAACAAAAGAGTAGGCTATGAGCCAGGTATGATCATCTTGAAGGAAATCAGTAATGAAGAGATGCAAGTGCAGAAAGTACGGACATTTGTATATCAATGCTTCCAAAACACTAAGCCTGGTTCCACTGGGAAAGTGAGATTCACTCAATGCCAGCATCCCCAGTATAGATCGTCCGGAATACTTTATGCTTTTCATGGTAAGTAAGTGAGGGTACCGCCCAACTAGAAAAAGGGTGATATCTATCCGAATTGACCAGCAATGTTGATCAGTAAAATAAGTTAAGTTTAGAATGAAGGAAAAAACAGATGGAATTGAGATAAAGAGCGATGGTGATCTTACCAAGATGACCATTGTCGGTGAGCTCTAAAATGAAATCAATCGCAGAGGGAATGCTAAAGGGTTGACTTGGCCCATCGTCTGTTGTACTTTTCGCCAGGAACCAGGCAATCTCCTTATGCATAGAAGCTTCCAGAGCAGATATTCCCAGAGGAACACGTCCTTCCTCATCTGCAAGTTGCGTCAACGTAGGATTACTTCTAACCAATGCCTTGACCATCCTTATCCTTCCACACAAGACAGCATTGTGGAGGGCTGTGCGGCCACCACAATCAACCATTTCAAGCGCTACTGGATTCGGAGACAAGAGCTCAACCAGGTTCTCTAAAAATTGGTCATGTGCACTCAAAGCGGCTATGTGAAGCAATGTCTCTGATCTCCTTGTTATTTTGGCCATCTTTGAAGCAGCATCTCGTTTGAAAAATCTTGTAGCAGATTCCCAATCACCCCGGAATGCAGCTCGCAACAATGGTCGGTAATAGGGTTCATCCACTTCCTCTTCGGAATTTTCTGCAATAGACGCAAACTTTTCAGATCCTTCAGTTAATACTTTTATCCTTGCTGACATTAAGAAGTGTCCTAGAAAAAAAAATAAAAAATTCATGAAGATCCATCCTAGATATTAATTTCACACTGAAAATAACTCTTTTGAGGGATAACGCACCTGAAGCACCTCCAGTTTGGGAAGAAGCTGATCCAACGCTTGCTAAAACATTTTCAATATCTGTTGGAGAAAGAGTAAGCACTAAGTCCTTCGCATACTTTTTTCCCCCTCTTTATTCTAGCCAAGGTCAGCATTATCTTTCTTTGGTGATTAAGAAAATAAAAAGAACCTTGAGAAAATACAAGTTCCAGCATATTTGGGACCCCATCGATTATATCATATTCTTTGTCGGTTGGAACTTGAACATGTACTTGCTGCTGGTTCTGCATGATTCGAATTTCCTTGTTCTTCACTTGGTTGCATCGCCATTGGGTTGCTCTCCTGGTTAGTCTTTCAACAACAAAGTAAAGAGACTTTTGACTTTCCTAGAAAGTTGAAGCTATGATGTCAACGGCTTAAGTTGCAGGAGCCTCTTATACCATGCGGTTCTCGTCGATGAAAAGTCTATCAATCATGGAAAAATATAACTCTAGTTACACAAAAATTAATTTAGGTTAAATATGATGCAAATTTATAAATTTTAGATTTTTCATAATATTAAAAATTAAAATATAGAAAATTTATTTGAGTTCTTTCGAGCTTGCCACTCTCTCCTCCCTCTATTCCCACTATTGACTGAAGTCGACTATGGTCGGCAACGATTCTATCACGGTGGATGGAACCCACATAAAAATGAATAGTAACCATATATCTTAATCTAACTTTTTAATTAAATTTTTTATGATTATTATATTTGGGAAAAGGGATTCGGGCCGATAAACCCGATCCGCCTACCGGGATATGAACGGCTTCAAATTAAAAACTATTTTTTTTAATTCTTTTTAATTCTTTTATTTTTCTATTTTCTCTTCTTCTCCGTTCTCTCCTTTCCGAAGCACGCCTCCCCCTTGCGCTCTCACCCGAACCGACGCCACTTAGACAAGCTCTCGCCGGCGCTCAGGACACCGCCGAGCTACCACCCAGCGTCGAACGCCACTCGTTGGCCGACCTCCCCGCCGCCGGCCGAGAGCCACACCACGGCCAAACACCGAACAAACTAGGCGACGACGGAAACGTGGCGAACGACTACACGGCCGACGCCCAAGGTCGCCCAACACCACTGGAACATTCCCATAGATCACGGCGTGCACGGAAGACTCGATTTCGGCCAAAAACGGGAGGATGAAAACTAGATCTCGCCTAAACATTTCGTCGGACGGGTGAAGGGCGCTCGCGAATCATGAGGTTTCCGGCTCAACTTCGACCGGGATTCTCGACGGGACTCTCGACAAACAAACAACAACACACACAGTAGCTGGAGAAAGGATGGTCGGGGCCGGAGCTCGAGTGAGCCGGACGACCGCGAGCTCCGGCCCGGTACGCCCGAAAACAGGGCCAAAATTGGGTCGAGGCTCACCGGAGCTTCGGCGTGGGAAAGGAGGCACGGCGGCGGGTAGTCGGCAGCGATTCAGGCGCGGCGGCCGGCGGTCTCTGCTCCGACTCTCTTCCCTCGCTCTCACTCGCGGCTCTCTCGTCGGATCTCTCCCTCTCTTTCTGGATTTTTCAGCCGAAGAACCCGCCCACTCTCGGTCCAACCTCTCCTCTTTTAAGCAGCGTCGCCAGCTGCTGCCAGCTTGGCCAGGCTGGTCGCACCGCGCGACATTTCCCCGCTGCCCGTGCTCGTCGTTCGCCGTCCTTAGGGAGAGAAGAAAAGAAAAAGAGGCCGGGCTAAGTCTGGCCGCATTATTATTATTTTTAATTTGCATTAATTATTTTTTTTCAAAAAATTTCTAACAGTTAATACCAGTAATGCAAATATTCCTAATGTCATGATACAATTTAACAAAAAAATATTTTTTATTTAGGGGTTAGACATTAATTCCTAATTTTTTTGCGATTAAATCATAAATAAATAGATAAAATTTAGATATCAACATATATACATATACATATATATATATATATATATATATATATAATTTGAATTACATTTTCTTGAGACGATGCCCAATGCCACATAGACATTATCTCAAATTTTGAAGGCTCACATTGACATAAAACTATTAACCATAGAATACCTAGATATAGAAGGAAAAAACTACATGGTGCGAATTCGACGGACCGAAAATGATCCAACTCCTTAGATAAGTTCATTTCGTAGAAAATAAGTGATTTGAAAAATCAAATTATCCGAATTTTACTTGTGCAATTATTTTTTCTTTAAATTTAACAAAAATGTGAATAATCTTACATATTGGTTGACCAATTTCTTTTTTTCCGAGGCAGAAAATCCGACTAACCTAGCCACTTCGAACCTTAATTTTAGGTTGGGATTGCCTTGGGTCCATCTCAATTCTCTTCGGGCATGTCTACATAGATTTTTACTTTTCTCTTTTTACTTAATTTATATATTGTGATAATGCGTTTTGGCTTTTTCCAGCTCGTAACACTTGATATTTTGACAATATATAAATGTTGGCACTTAGATCATATGTAAAATTTTGCATGACCTTTTTATAAGTTGGATTATATTTAGCTTTTGGCGGAAAAATATATATATATTCTTTTTTCTTTTTGAATAACACAAACAAAATAGCTTTTGAAAAGTATGGGTCAAAATGAATAAAAGAGCTTTAAATGTTACATTTGGCAAAGGTTTACAAAGACATGATAAAAAATAAATTGCTAAGACTTAAATGGAAAATCGAATATATTCATTATAACATTGGTAATCTTTTAAGTACTTGTAAAATTTCGAAGAAGTTGTGATTTGCTAATTTGATTTGATAAGTGGAAGCCACGAAAAAAAGGTGGAGCGAGGGCCATTTTTTTTTAGAAGCAAGAGGGCCATTGCTGCAATCCCGTGCTTTTGCGCACAACAAGTTTGTCATGTTTCTCCTTAGCCATTGGATTCAAGTGGTTTAATATCAGCCGTTCGATTAATATGTGTTGTCAGCGTTTCTGGATCACTCCCGCTAGTGGAAAACTCGTGGAATTGCCCACTCAAAGGTGCCAAAATCACGGCATTGCCCTTCCTTTGTTTATCGCCTACTTCAATTTTTCTTTCACCGTTCCCTTATTTCCAAGCAACATACATTAATAAAATTTTTAATCAGCGCATTAACATTGTCGCAGTTTCTTTATATAAGCTGGTTTTTACAGAATGGCACATATTCAATTTTTATTTTTAGCATGTAGATATTGAAAATACTAGTATTACCACCTAAAGGGGTGAATAAGTATAAAAACAAATTAAACAAATAAACACATAATAAGTTTTTCTCTTTTTTTTGCAAGCAAACTTTGATTAAAAGTGAGGCCAAACTTCTGAAGTAAGTTCAGACTCAATTAAGATGATTTAGAAATTCACAGAATTCAAAAAAAGATTGCGACAAACAAATTAAAAGAGTTAAGAGAAGAGAAAATTGAACACGAGATTTATAGTTATTTGGCTTAGATCAAACCTACTTCTACCCTCCCATGCTAATAGCCTTCCGGCTAAAATTCACTAAGACATCAACAGAGAAATACAATGGTTTGAGTACGAACACTCAATGGAATATTTCTTTTTCTCTCACTAAATCATTCTTCTTGTGTTTTTATCTCTTGAATACAATTTGTAAGCACTGTCGATAAAGAACAAGTGATTGGAAAAGTCTCAAACTTTGGAATTTCAATTTTCACGCATACACTCAAATGGACTAAATGGCCTCCTTAAATACTCTTCTACGCCTTTATAACTGTTGGCATTCTTCAGAGAAATTTCTTCCAATCAATCCATTGGACAAAATTGATTAAAGAAATCTTGCAGCCGTTTGAAGATTGAGATGAAAATCCGATAATTTTGGTCGTACATACAATCAGAATTTAGATTTCCATAAGTAGATGCTTCCCAAAAAAGAACTTGTTTTCAAGATTGATTTCATCAAATCGTGATTAATTCCATCAAATCGTGATTGATTCCATCAATATATTTATAAAAGGTAAGTGAGATTCTTCGCCAAAAAGCCAGATATTAAGAATAAATCACATTCCTATTGAATCATTGTCAAAAGATCAATAATTTTGAGTTTGATTATATCTCCGTTCTAGACTTGGTTTCAGTCTAGATCTCGTTAGAATGGAAAGACTTCCGAGTAAAATAGACTTTGATAATATTCCACAATATAGCACGAAGTCTAGTAATCTTCATAATAAGAACAAGAATAGGAAAGTTTTGTCAACTTCAAAATATGATAGAAGTTTTCTCAACAATCTCCCACTTTTTTATGGTGACAAAATTTTTATGCAAATTTAATCATTATATGAAAATTATCCTACAAAACAACACTTTAGCAGCACATGATAATTGATGAAAAAGACAAACAGTAAACATAGTACACACATAATAAATACACATAGTCCGCATCCACAAATCACATCAATTAACAGTCTGCAAATCACAACAAGAAAAGTCAAACACAACACAAGTCAAAGATAAGATTCAATCTGCACGGTCTCTCCCCCTTTTTGTCATCAACAAAAAGATTAAACCAGTTAAGCATAAAAAGAGGTCGGGTCGAAAAAGGATTAAGGTTGTTTTGGAACACGAACAAGTCTGAAATCCTTCAGGATCTGCACGGTCTCCTCAAGCTTAGTTAGGTATTGATGATAAACAATCTCAATTTTTGCTAGATTTTGCGAAGCTTGCTGATTCAAAGTTTGGACTTGATCATCAAGAGATAGTACCTTGCCTGTAAGAGACTCTGAGATAGTACCGAGAGCAGCATACAACTTTTGGATTTCAAACTTCATTGCATATTACTATGCCTTAATCTCAAATAGGAGCTCTACTATTCGAGGATGGTTTGATTCTAGTTTTGTTTGGGCAGTTGCTTCAGCGAATTGTACTTGTGGAGTATCTAGAGGTGAAGGAATATCAACTTGAACGTGTGAAATCCTTTGCTCCCCTTGAACATTAGCTTCTTTGTGTTGACCCTAAGGTGAGATTTCAGGAAAATGAGATGCAAAAATGAGATCGACTGATGTGAGCAGCTAATTCCCGTGTTGCTGAACTGCTTTTACGATCCTCAGCTTGCATGCGCAGACCAAACTGGTTGGTTGATAGGTCTCCTTTTGAAAATTCTAGATTCTAGAGTGACTTTTTTTTATTTATTTATTCTGGTGTTGGCTCTTGGCTTTAAAAAAGTTTTTATTTTTTATTGTTTAGCTAAAAAAAGTGTTTATTTTAGAGACTCAGTTTACCGAGGGTTGTTTGCTGGGAAGTTCGAATTGTTGGCCTGTGGCTTGTGCCGTCTTTTTCTCATCCCTCACGTCATGTGGTAGTTATATTGACTTCAATATTTATTGACTTTTCTCCGGCCAGAAATTCCGGTTGCCATGATTTTAAGAGACCATCTTTTGTTTAAATTTCAAAAAGTTATTTCTAGTATTCTTCGAAAAATAAAGATCCAGAATTGTGAGAAATATGAAAGATATGAGGTGTCCAGTATCAGACAAAATTTAAATCTCGTTCATCTAAAGCCGGAATTAAAAAAGAAAAAAGAAAACGAAAATCATTCCAAGCTCTCATTTTTTTTTTTCAGATGTATGACAGATTATGATATTTTATATATATTTACTCGTCAAATAACACTGCACAACGTCAACTTTTTTTGTCTACAATTGAAAAAACTATTCTGAGCTTTTACTACAAAAAAAAAAAAAAAAACAATTGCAACGGAAATTACTGGAACAAATTGAATGATTTCACCTGCAACTAGGACACCCATACGACCGTTAGAACTCCAATATGTCTTTAAAAATACAATGGCAGTACATGAGTAGGAATGTACTAAGGTCAAGTATGGATCATTTAAGTAACCCATTTAACTATTTAACTAATTTTGACCCACTTTGTTGCCAAGTATGTTGTTACCCATTATGCAAGGCCCATTAAATATGAGTTACAAACTGAGTTTATGGTATATTTTGGCAGCTCTAATTCCCCATTTTCTAGGCAGATCTTATTTGGGAATCCCATGGAAAATCGCTAAAATTGTGAATTAAATGTATCTATCTCATTCTCAGTCTAATTCTAATGTGTTTCATTCCACTATTATATTATTCAAATGTTCACCTCAACTTGTTAGGAATCTTTATGGCAGCTAATAAATTATTTAGAATTTATGCTTATTCAACTCATCGTGTCATAAAAAAAAAGAGTTCTAAAATAGATTTTTAAATATGAGAAAAAAATAGACTTTTAAATGCGTACCAAATACGATTTTGTTTTATCCCCATTGATTTTGATATTTTAAGTAGTCATCTTTGGTTAAGAAAGGAATCAAGGAGCATGTGCATGTTAACATTATTATTTCAAGATGTGAATTATTTATATGTTGACCTCGGGGCTCTAACTTCGGCTGCATCGATGCCATCGGTGTCCCCTAATGACCATCTAGAATGTGTAAATCTTTGCTGTTTGCTAAGAGAAAAAATGTTAGCGGTTGAATAGAGAAACAAGTTTGACCAAAAGAAAAATAAAGAAACAAGGACTAGGAAGTGGAGTGTTCGTGGCACGTGCTATAATTATTGCGAAGAGTTTTTAAGGATTCTCCAAAGAAAATGGAGGACTAAACGTAAATGACGGGGGAAAAAGGAAAGTTCCCTATGCTTATATTCTTCGGACCAATATAATCTAGCAAATATAGGCGTGGATTGATCCATCGTACATTGCAGTTAACCATGATAAACATTTGTCAAATCTTTGATGTTTTGTACTGAACTGAAAACTGCGTAAATGTATGATACCTAATGCTGAATTCCAATTCCACAAATGATTTTCATGGACATGAGAGTAAACGTACAAAATACATTGTCGTTGAATTTAATTGCAAGATCCAATTGATCATTTCCGATCAATTGTATATAACCAAAAAGATGCTAAAGTGTAATGTTGAGAACTGAATATGGGGTAGTTTGAGGTTTATCCATATGACTCAGGTATACCTATAGGTTTTGCTTTGAGAATTGAAGTTGGTCAAACAAAGTTCACATCGGCATAATTCCTTTTGAACATACCATAATGCTATTGTGACCTAGTTTTTTTTTTTTTTTGCGCAACTCAACTTGTAACCTGAAAAGGTAATTCAGGAAGCAAAGGGCCAGGTTGAACTCACTAGAGGGGTGCGAGGGGATCTGGCCCTGCTGGACAGACTTATGTAATTCTTTTGAATTTCCTCTAGGGGTTCTAGAATAAGTATTATTTCAGAGTATGTAAGAGGTCTTAGGACATATTGGGGCTTGACATGTGGTTGTTATGTTGACTTCAATATTTATTACCTGTCGAGTGAAGAAGGCTGGTGGATCCTGTTCACACTGAGCTGGCGATTAATGGTCCCTGGAAATATATAAAGACAGAAATCATTATGATTTTAAAGTAGCCATCTAATGGCTAAGAATGATATCAGGGGCATGTGCATGTTTACATTGTTTTTTCAACACGTGAATTGTGTGTTTTCCTTGCTGTTTCTGACTTTGGCTGCATCAAGTGCACCGACCAGATCTGAATTTTGTTCTCTCTTTCATTTTATTAGTTCTTGAAAATAGGAGATATATACAGCAAACCGTGTGCCTGTTCGACATCAAAGATTTATCTTTTCCTGGAAAGCAAAAGTGGCATAACTCCTTTCTCATATTCAATTTTTTTGACAGAAAATAAATGATTAAGAAAATATTTTTCTAAATAATTATTTTTAAATAAATAAAAAATATTTTCATCATTCATGAAATATTTAGATATAAATTATTGTCGATAGCGTAATTTATTCATTGATTAATTATTTCAAGTAATACAAGCGATTATTTTTAAAATAATATTTTTCCAAATAATTTATTTTCTACGCTTTCTACGAAACTTCTGTTGCTGAACATCTCGCATCATCAAGGCAACCACACAAGGTGCAAATCCAGCAAATTCCAATGATGCTGAACTAGCTGCTGGTGCAGCCCCTCGGCCTATATACATTGAGTTCGTTGAAAATTCTGGATTCTAGAGTGACTAGTCACGTTTTTGGCACCCCAAATTGAACGGACATACAAGTTTCAGAAAGCTTATTGGCCTTGAACTCTGGTTTTCTTCACTATGTTATCCAAGAGAGAAAATCATCTAAAATATTATAAACCTATTGCAATTATATCAATTCGATCATAAGTTTTTTTTTTAATCAATTGAGTTCTAAATCTTTTGTATTTATGCCTATGCAGCCCATTCAGCAAAGAAATCGCTGACATGAATACCAAACATTCTGTATGGCACGGTTAGTGCTGACGCAAAAATTTTTTAATAGATTTTCAAATCTTTTATCAATTTCTTTTCTTTTATTTTCCTTTGATTCCTTCTTTTCTTTTGTTTTTCCCCACTATGGCCAATGAGAGTTGCCAGAGCTTTCCCACCACTAGGCAAAGCTAGCCTTTCTATGGCTTTGCTAGCTGCAGGCTAAGGTGGCCTCGCCCATAGCTACGCCTACCCAGACCATTGCAAGGCGCAGCCAAGGCGAAGCTAGTTACGAGCGAAGGTGGCCATGGCCTCACCCAGCATGGGTGAGGCTAGCTTGGCTAGCAGCTATGAAGGCCTTGCCCAAATGTAGGTGAGGGCTTCATAGCCCTCGACCAATGGCCGTCGAGCTCCAACACAATGGGGAGAAACAAAAGAAAAGAAGGAATGAAAAGAAAAAAAAATAAATAATTCAAAAAATTATTAAAATAATATTTAAAAATTTCCATGTCAATGTTGACTATACTACATAGGACAGGTGTTCATATCAACAATTTCCAGTTAAAATTGACTAAATGGATTAAATTGGTATAAATGCAAAAAATTTAGAGCTCAATTGGCCAAAAAAGGTTTACAATTGAATTGATATAATTGTAATAGGTTTGAGGACTTTTTTTTTTGATAATTTTCCTTATCTAAGATGTTCTTGCGGATGTGGAGTCAAACTCCGAAACTAATCCTTCACAGTACCTACTGTTTTGCAAGGGAGCCGATCCTTTCTCTCTCTCTCTCTCTGTTTTTTCTTTTTGGTTAATTTAATAGGATTTATCTAAGTTGGTCTTACTAAGGTGATATTTGTCGGACAATTTCACTCTAACAAAATAATTTTGTTCATGATATGCCAAAAGAATTTTCATTTTCGCAGAACAACAAAAGAAGTAGAGGATGGTCACTATTATCGACCACTGCTGCGAGCTGCATTCGAGGGTGACTGGGCAACCGCTAATGGATTCTTCGAACGAGATTCAGCCTCAAAGACAGCTATAATAACAAGCGAATCACGGACCGCGCGTCATGTAGCGGCAATGAGCCCCCAAGATCAGTTCATCAACAATATTTAATTTGTAATCACACACACGAAAAAGGAGAAAAGGATTTAACGTGACTAAGTCGACCAAGAAGAGGACCCCTGGAAGCCTACATCCATGATGGGAAATCTCTAATTCTACATATCACATGGAGGTATTTCATTCTCTTTAAATAACATAGTATTCATCTCTAAGCAACGTCGCCAACATTGGCGACTCCAACTCGACCTCACACGATCGCTGCATCAGCTCTGACGAGTTTGGCTGAGAGGTTCTGTCGTTAGCTCCTCGTTCAAGAGCTTGCTGTTTCTCGTTCAAACCTTTATTCATCCATTCCCGAATTTCTGGACGCTCGTCCTGCACCTCAGTGACTGCCATGGAAGCGCGGGTTTCACCTAAAACTGCCCTTGCAGAGACGGACTTGATAACTCCCTATTTTGGCGTTTTTCTTTGTTTCGAGTCTTCCGCTGGCAGCTCACTTCACGGCGGTGCTTGGTTATCTCGCCTTTATCCCTTATGATAATCACATACAGCGGTGGCCTCAAATAGTCACGGCATTACTCCGCTCCACAAGACATTTCTTTATTGGTAGATGAGCGGATATGAAAAAAATCATATTATATTTTTCTTTTCCGATCGTTTGAACAAAATAATTTTGCTACACAAGACATTTATTTAGCAAAAACTTTTCAGACAATGATATAGCTTCGTGAAATTAACAGTTCCCATATGAAATGTAGCTAATAACTTACTTTCTACGAGAAATTTTTTTATTCCTTCAGATTAGTTTGAAATTACATAAATGTCTTAAAAGACACCAACATTTTTAGGAAAATGATTTTCATATCACTCAGTTTTTACAAAACAAACAAAACCTAAAAGCATTTGAACAATGGTCTCCTTATACTGGGCAGTTACAACTCTGAATTCTTCAGCCTCGACACTAGAGGCTCACCAAAATGGAACAGAAAAAAATGAAAGAGTAAATCTGGACAGCAACCGCTTGGCATGAACGAACAGCACATCAATGACACAATTAAACAATTCTGCACACCAGGACATATGAACAGCAAGCACCCTCAGAATAGACATAATCCGTAACACAGCACATCATACATCAGTACACAAACAACAACGCAACCACATCAACAACTCAACGCATACGAAGATGTACCAATCAGTAACACTGCCCACCCAAAATGAATGTGTATATGCCGTTACAACTCTAAATTCTTCAGTCATGACACTAGAGGCTCACCAAAATAGAACAGAAAAAAAATGAAAGAGGAAATCTGGATAGCAACTGCTTGGCATGAATGAACAGCACATCAATGACACAATTGAACAATTCCACATACCAGGACATATGAACAGCAAGCATGCACAGAATAGACATAATCCGTAGCATAACACATTGGTATAAACACAACAAGGTGACCACATCAACAACTCAACGCATATGAAGATGAACCAATCAGTAACACTGTCCACCGAAAATGAATGTGTATATGATGACTAGAGCAGCAGCTCAATGCTCTTGCAACATGCACCCAAGATTCAAGATATTAGCATTCGTTCAATACGCTTGCGATCTCAACACGTACAAAGAACAAACCAGCAATATTTTTTCATAATATGTTTGCAGTTGGGCACAATAAACATAGATCAACTTATTGTGAAGCATCAGAAGTAAATGTGCATGGATCAATTCATTTTCATTCAAGATGTACTCGGTCTAAGTTCTGGAATACTTAGATATCAGATTTGTCTCATGTACACAGTGGATATGCATCTAATCCGAGAATTTCAATAATAATTCCTATAACGAATAGCTACTAACTTCTGAAATGAAGCGAAATGAAATACAAGTAAAGTCTATACAACAAAACTAATGTATCAATCAAGCAAAGGGAAGCTCTCAATCAGAATCTGAATCGAAACACACATTGATCTAGTTCAGGAATTTTATCAAGCAGGTGGTAGATATTTCTGTCAAAGGATCAAGATGCAGAAATAAGGAAGAGATCTTATCACAAAGAGGCAACGCAACATTCTTAAGGTCATCAGGAAAGCCTAAAACGCGACCAGATTTCACGCTGATAGAATTGAGTACTCGGTCTTTACCTTCAGCAGAAACAGAGTATGTGGATTTACCTTGACGAAGAGCAATATCTGACCGCGATTGGAGATCAAATCGGAGGAGTGAATCTTCAGGAGTTGTAGCACCAAATAATGGAACGGACTAAAGGAGGGAGATGGAGAATCAAGCACTTCGATGAAGTTAGCCCGAAAACGCAAGCGAAGAGAGCACTTCCCGTGGCTGCGAAGCTGGTGGCGTTGGGGAAGTGGCCTGCAATGCCAATCGGTGATAGAGAGAGGGGTAAGGATGCATAGAGGAAATCGAGAGAGAATCACTACTGAACATGAGAATTCCTTCCCTATACTCTCTGCTTTAATCCCTGAGGTTCGAATGCGAAGAGACTATGGTGGTCGGCGATCAGAGACGAACGGCGGCTACTGGTGGAGTGGAGGTGGCCGAGTATGAAGAGGGAATGGCGACCTAGAAGCTGCTGGAAATTGATGACGCGAGAGAGAATTCGCTGAGCTCTGTGTATGTGCGTCTTCTCTGTTCTATTCTACCCAGTCGAATGCATTGTGCATTCGTATAAGATACGAATATGTGGAAGAGAGGCTGTAGTGAGATGGGCCAATGTTAATTTAGTTTTTTTTTTTCATATACTTCTTGTTATTATATTAAAAAAATGCACGTTCGATTTGCCGACAAAATTCAGGCATCAACGAAAGGACTTCTATTTGTGTTTTTCTCAAAAGGATCATTTATGAGAAAACTATTTTTATATTGACAGGACAAGAGATTCATTCAATTAGAGATAGAGAAGTACCTGAGTGATAAGTAATGTTATGTACTTATGTTTATTGGTGGTGTAGTGCTCCATTGTAGTTAAGATAAGAACTCATAAACATTCCCATATGGATTGAACCTTCTTTGCCAATTTCAAGATAAGTTGTGAATATGCTCAATAGCTATTTAGGTAGCGCATGAGAATGTTTTTATTCCTCCGGATTTCTATTCTTTTCTTCCCCGGAACAAAAAAAGAACAGAAATTTATTTGGTAACACCAAATTGTTTTTCTGTTCCCCAGAATAGAAAGTTAGCCCGGGAAGAGATTTGGAGCAGAAACAAGAAATAAAAAAAAATTGATTCTTGTTCCCGGGAACAATTTCTAGAAATAAGCTAATTTTCTTTTTTATTTTTCTTTTGGTCCTCTCTCTTGCCGCATCCACCTCCAACCAGATTTCTGAAACCCAACTTCCTCTCATGAACCCTTATTCCGCTTTTGCCAAACCCAACTCATCATTCTCACCTATCCGCTCCATCTGCCAACTTATACATCAAACCCCAAAGCAAGTAAAGGAGTACGTCCAGTCCTTCAAATTAAACCAACATCTCATTCCTGCTACTGAAAAGGAGTATTTTGTTACTCTCCAGATCTCTTTAGAATTTCCCAGACAATAGGTTCAACAGGGATATTCTCATGTCCATTACGGAGTTGTTCGTCTTGCTCTTACCTTTCATGGTCGTAAATGTTTGCCAGTTGTGGCAAGAATTGCGTTGTTGGATACCAGGTTTTTACAATACCAGCATGCTCGCATCGGTACTGTCCAAACTACTTTGAATGCTGGAACAGTCTTTGTGACTTTTGTATCCAAACTTCAACATTGCTCTTTCAGATCCCCAGCTACTTTATTTCTTAAAAGTCCAAGTACAGCTCACTGGAGCCCCTCAAACTGCTGACTCTGTAGCTGCAACACTACATTACCAAATGGTTTATCGAGTGTAGAACCATGCTCTTGACCTCAACTTCAACAATGGTAATGAAGATGCTTTGTTCATCTCTATGTAGAATGACCAGGCGTCCTGCATCCATGTTCCCAGACAGATCCCAAATGATACGTTGGCCAAGCTCCTTCCAGAGACTTGGATCAGAGACTTGGATCACTGACTACGAAAAGCTACACCAGCATAATAAGCCTTTCCAGTCCACGGACTCAAAGTTCGTCCCAAAAAAAGATGGAACTATTTCCATCAAATCTGGCAAGGAAAAGGAAGAAAGTCCTTCTATCTTTCAGGCCCTCTTCATGATTGAACCATATGTTCCCGAATCAATTTTCGAGCCAGACCCAAAAAAGCTTGTTCGACACTTCAACAGTGATGGACATCCAGTCCATTACTATAAAGACAATTATGGTAATTGTTTTTGGGATCCTTTTTGTCAATGTTCCTATTGTACAAACTCCCCTAATGAGGTAGATCCTTTTGTAAAATCTCCACCTCGATGAAAAAGGCCAAAGGACAAGATGTACCAAAGGTACTTAGACGGAGATCCCTCCGTTGATACTCTTGATGAGTGTGATAAATACCAGTTCATGGTTTCTTATGCATCACCTCCACCACCAGAGTTCAGTACTACATCCCAAGCCTCACTAGATCCACCAAAATCACCCCCACCATCTTCTCCTCAGAAAAAAACAAGCTTTCTCCCCGTTTTATAAGATAATCCTAAAATGGGCTAAGAAGCATTCTTACCCCTTTGAGGCTCTAGCAGAAACACCACCTACTTCTTCCATAGCCATGTTTCATGAAACAGATTTTCCTCCTCTTGTTTGAGAAAGTTCTAAACTTTCTTTCCCGGCTCCGGAAGAATTTATTGATCCACAAGGCATATACCGCCATGTTCCTAAAAGAGCTGCCCCCACTGATGTGGATGAGCATGAGAGACAAAAAAGAACTCCTGCTACCGAAACTGTTCTAAATTAACAATCAGAGACTTTGTTAGCACAAAACAATGCCTTCAAGGCAATTGATTCCAAGATTGGAAATGTGCAACAAGATCTCCGAAAGTATGATGAGACCACCAAAAAAGTGGTTTCTGAATTCCAGAAGAGGCTAAATGCCTTGGAATCAGGACAACATTTAGGGTATCATCATCTAGAGAGCCCAAAGCCAGAGATAGAAAAGCTCAAGAGGCAAATCCAATAGAAAAGCTCAAGAGGCAAATCCAACTTCTTGAAGAAGGAAGGTTCAGACCTTTTGATCTTTTTGCAACTACTATCAGAACGGGGTATTTGCCTCCACCACCCCAGACGTCTATTTTTGCTGCCATCCCAGAAGATTCTTTCAAAAGAAAACCAAACATGGCAGAATTGCGAAATCGTCTCAAAAAGTTGCAGAAAGACAAAGGAAAAGAGAAGATGCCTATAGAATCAAGTTCGATCGTCATAAAAGAAAGGCCAGATCAGATGATGTTATCCAATCCACTAGAATCTTCTCCTAGCATCTTTGAAACTGAATCAAATTCAGTATCCCTTTCGTCCTCTTCATCCTTCTCAATTACTACTATTGATTCCCTCCCTATTGAGCCAATAACTTCATCAATATTCATGGCCAATCCTCTAGACCATGAGATGGAATCAAATTATTCCGAGCCAAAAAATGTTCAGACAGACAATCCCAGACGGCATGTGTCCATGGCATCAAAACAGTTTTTCACCATAGATGATATTTCTTATCATAAATGGTCAGAAAGACTTGAAGAATTTCATACTTGGTTGAATACTCAATCCATCACCAACCATGATATGAATGATGTCCTTTATAACTTTGTTACGAGGTTCTTAGGAAGCCTCAAACTTTGATGGAAATCAATTTCAGAACAAGACCAAATTCATTTTCTAATGTCACCTGATTTCAGCTATGCCATCACCATCTTATATCATATCTTTGTGGGAAAACCCACTGACCTCATAGAAATGAAAAGAAGAGAATTTTTCGAAAGAAAATGTTGCTCTCTTCAGAAGAAATATCTTGATAAGCATTATCGGATAATGCTTCAGCTTTTCTATCAGATTAGAGCTGATCCAAATCTGAAACATGTTCTCCTGACTTTCATCCCTAAATGATTATCCCAGATGGTTAAAAGATCTTTCTTTGGAAGACAAAGGAGATTACAAGATATTCCCTTGGGAGAAATTCAACAAGAAATACATATGTGCCTTGAAGAATTGTGCTTAAAACAGCAGATGGTCCGTACCTACATCACAAATGACAAAAGTCTCGAAACAGCTTGCTCTCATCAAAAGTTAAAGATCAAATGTTCCAAGCAAGATTGTGATAGTACTTGTGGTAAGTTCTCTCGGAAAAAGAAGCATTTCAAGAAGTTCTGGATAAAAAAATCCAAACATGGGCCCAAGAACTTCCGAAAAAAGAAGAAATGACGATACCTACGCAAAAGGAAGGATCGCACAGGCCTTAAGAAATCAAACCGATGCTTCATCTGCAATCAGAAAGGACATTTTGCCAAAAATTGTCCTCAAGCGAGAAAAGGTCAGAATCGTCTAATTCATCACATTGAGAATGAAACAGGTATTTCTCTTGAAAATGATGATATTGAATCCTTATTCTCTGCTGATGAAGAACCATCTGAACAAACTCTGTGTCATTCCCTCTTACCAAACTTCCAGTGAATCTGAGTCAAACTCAGAATCTGAAGACATTTTTCACATATTCCCCACATCTTCAGAACCAAGCCTTGACATATTTTCAAGTCAAACTCACTGTCTCCATTTCCCTGTAAGAATCCTCACCTCGAAGTTTGTCAAACCTATCACTGTTATTGCTCTCATTGATACCGGGGCAAGTTGTTCAATATTGGATACCAAAGTCCTCCCTAAAAAATACTGGACTCCTTATGTCCAATAATTCAACTTGGCCTCAGGAGATACTTTCTCCACAAATGTCAGGACCACTCCCGTAACTATCCAGTTCTTTCCCCAATGTTCCATAACCACAAAGATCTTTGGATTAAGTCTCCCCAATAAAGATCTGATAATTGGGTGGGACATCATGACTCAAATCTCTCAGCTCCGTATCATTCTTGGAAGAGGTCTTAGGTATAAAGATCAATTCTTTGAGTTCGTCAATATTCAGAGACTCTTTCCCATTCAAATGAGTCTATTAGATCCAATCATGCAAAAATTGTTAGAATCTTGTTCGGAATCACATTTGGAATTTGCTCAAAAGTGTTCCCATCCTTTATGGGAAAATCCAAAGTTCTTTGTTCGCTTTCCTTTCAAGAAAAATGAATATATAAATCCAACCAAGGCAAGTCATATGGGAATGAAGCCAAAACATCTGGCTTTAGCTCAAAGGGAAAGCTCAGAACTATTGCGACAAAGCCTTATTGAAATCTCCAATTCTCAATGGGCTTGCGAAGCCTTTTATGTCAATAAGCGCGCCGAGCAAAACAGGGGAAAAATGAGACCGGTAATCAACTATCAACCTCTCAACTTTTTCCTCCAAGATGATAAATTCCCTTTACCCTCTAGAGATTCTCTCTTTACTAGTCTAACCAAGGCCCACATCTATTCCAAATTCGACCTCAAAGCTGGATTTTGGCAATTGGACATCCATCTTGAAGACAGATCCAAAACAGGATTCTGTATCCCGAACCAGCACTTCTAGTGGAAAGTTCTTCCTTTTGGTTTAAAGGTAGCACCATCCTTTTTCCAAAAGGACATGTGTCGTATTTTCCAACCAATCTTGTCAAGTGCAACTGTATACATTGACGATATCCTGCTTTATAGTCCTAACGAGCAGTCACACTGTTAACTCCTTGAGCAATTTGTAGAAATCATGAAGAAGTGTGGCATTATGCTTTCTCAAAGGAAAATGAATATTATCCAGACAGAAATTGAATTTCTTAGTATGCACCTTAACAAAGGTACATATTATCCAGGGTCACATATTGCTCAAGAATTATTGAAGTTTTCTGAAGATAACTTTACAACAAAACAAGTTCAACAATTTCTTGGGATAATCAATTATCTTAGGGATTTTGTCCCAAACATTGCAAAGCTCTTGATTCATTTGCAATCTATGCTGAAGAAGAATCCCCTACCTTGGGGAAAAACTCAGACTAAAGCAGTCGCTGAGCTTAAGAAGATTATGCAGAATCTCTCACCCCTACAAATACCATCAACAGGAAAAATGATTCTTCAAACTGACGCGAATAATGAATATTGGGCAGCCATCCTCTTTGAAGAAATTGATGGTAAGAGACACTTTTATGCCCATAAAAGTGGAAAGTTTTCTTAGGCTGAAATGCATTACCATTCCAATTTCAAAGAAATCCTAGCAGTAAAAAATGGAATAAAAAAGTTTGAGTTTCATCTCATCGGCCATCACTTCCCGATAGAATTAGACATGACATCTTTCCCTCGATGACCAAGTTTAAACAGAAGCAGATTCCAAATTCCCAACTGCTTCGATGGGCTGAATGGTTTTCAAAATACTCTTTTGAAACTAAACATATTCCTAGAAAGAAGAATGTGCTTGCTGACTTCCTGTCAAGGCCAAAAGCACCAGCTGAAATCAACATGTACATCAAGAGGTCTGCTTTTCATATACTCAATCATGGCGTGAAATACAAGATTGAGAAGATCATAGACCTGCCAAGTTGGAAATATCCCTAGGAAATTATTCAACAAATCCAGAATGACAGTCTCATGGAGAACCTTGGAAATCTCATGTGGCAATGCCACATAGACCTGTTTAGAAACAATGGAGGTTTGATTATTTATCCTTTTGGATTAAATTCGGATTATCCATTTATTCATCCTCTTATTTGGAAAGAAGATGATTTTCCTAATTAACTCAAGATGTTATTATGGTACTTAACCAATAAGTACTTGATAGTCATTGAAATTCCAATTACAAGATTCATTGCCAATCTCACCAGGATATTCTTACTCGGAAGAAATGTTGAAAGAGAAAGTGATCAAAATCTTTTAGACTTTCTGAATTGGTTCTATCCTCCTACGCACTGAAAACATCTCTTGGAGAAATAACTAAGAACCATGACACCAAATCCTGAAGTCCATACCATCTTGTTTTTCCGACGTTCATGGCATTTTTTCAGAAATAATGGCAACATCATTAATGCCCCACAGGATATAGGAACCACATCCTATAAACCTCACTTGGACAGCAGAGAAGCTCGGATTCACAAATCTTATCCAAGACCTATTGGATGTTGTGAACACCAATACTAAGAACTCCAAAGGATTTTGTGCCAGGAAAACAAAACCATTCCTAAAGATGTATGGAATTATAATGTACCAACTGCATGGGATCATTATAACCTAGCACTAGAAGCTAAGGAAGCACTCAGGCAATGCAGACAAGCTGCATCTTCTCAAGATCATGAAATGACAGGAGCAGATGATATTGTCCAATCCACTCAGGACCCTTATGCACGCTTTGGAGGTCCTCTTTCCCAAGACCCTTATGATCCAGGACCTTCGTCCTTATCCCAAAGCATGGACGCATCCTTCTATGCAGAGCCATTCAATTGACCCCAGCCAAGCATTCCTGCCGACACTGCAGTACGTGACAATATAGACTGGGCTCGAGAAGAAGCATCCCACTGGGCTCATGTAGAAGCATCCTCATCAAGACAACTGAACCAAATCCTCTCACCAGAAGACTTTGAAGCACTTGAGCAAAAGTATGAAGAACATTGCCTAGCAACAGTATACAACTCGGATGACTCCAACTATGACTACAATGCTCATGACGGACGAGACCGTTGAGTCCCTACAATTTCACTGTAGCAGTCACTGTTCACTTTTACTGTAGCACTAGGCTAGGGAAAGTACCGTTCACAGTATTATTACTGTTCATAGTGTGCGAATAATTCCCTCCCGGAAGTTTGCGGTGCCTCTGTTTGTATCTGGACCCATGACCTTGGTCATTGTTTGTTGCTTTGTGACCTCTTATTGCTATATAAGGCAAGGAAGGTATAATGTGTTGGGTAGAGTCCCTTGAAGTAAAGTAAGTGTTTCATGAAAACTCTCTCTATGGCTTTCTAAACTCCTCTTCTTCTCTTCTTCAGCCTGGTAGGATCCTCCAAGAAATGCAGCTTGGGTAGGTTAGAAACGTTTCCATCTTGACATCTCTAAGTGTCTCTAGGCTCTGAACTAAAGGGTTAAGTGGTTTTCTACTAAAAGGCTGTCCTTGAAGGGTTTGAACGAGAGTTGTTCGCCCACTGTGGGATGCATACCTGTAGGAAATTTACTCTCATTCCCTGGTTCTAAGTCTAGACCCGGAGCCACCGCCGACCGTTGTCGACCATCGGCCGCCGCCACTCGTCGGCTAGCGGCAGCTAATAGGTTGTGCAGCGGCGGTGACAGTCGGTGGCTGGTGGTCATGCAGCAGCAACGGCGGGTGGTGACGGGCGGCGGTGGCCGGTGGTTGGCGATTAGCGGTCCATCAGCAAGAATAAAAAATGAATAAATACAAAAAAGAATCCGTTTCGTACCAAACACATTTCTTTTCTTTTTCTATTTTTGAGTAGAAATTTTGTGTAATTACCAAACATTTTATTTTACTCAGAAATTGTTCCACAAAATAGATATAGAAAAGAACTATTTTTGAAAAAAAAAAAAAAATCTTTCCCAGCCAAGAAACGTCATCATGCATAGCCTTAGTCCCTATCATTTACAGATACAGATTGGTCGCAACCATTAATTTCAATATGGCCACCGGCGGGGTCATCCCAATGCACGCACCCAGGCAACTCGGAGGTCCTCATCATCCTCTGAGGGTCGATCTGTGCTGGGTTCATCTTGTCATCGGCAAACACTATCTCCTTGAAGAACCTCAACAAAGGGGAAAGCATGATTTCCCCTCGGGGGCTATTGCACTTTCAATTGAATGCTGGTAAAGGTCTAGCACTTGCATAGCCAGCTTCAGCAGTCCGAGCCCTAGGCTTTTCTCTGTTCGCTAATAATTTTCCTTCTGAGTTGGTGGAGGCCACCACTTTCCTTGATGATGCCCAAGTTAAGAAGCTAAAGGGGGTTCTTGGTGGCACTGGCTAAGTGGCTAATTTCATTTTCGTCGAGAATCCATTGATCAACAATCACCACCTTTTCAAGCCTCTTCATTGTTATTTTATTTTATTTTTGGGTGAAGTATGAATATGACAGCCAAATGCTACAGCGTAAATTGCATAGGCAAGATGATTTATAGATATTTAATTTGGAATTAATCCCACCATAGTCTGACTATCTACAAATAGCATTTCTCCCTTTTGCAAGCCCATTGTGATAATTAAAATTTCTGGAAGTTCAAATCATCGAAATACAAGCATTGAGACGCTCAGTATAATTGGAAGCAAAATCCTCCAAGATTTATGGTAAAAAAGAGAACGTTTTACATGGCAAGTGTTTATAATGCTTGATAATTAAAAATAAACTGGGACAATAATACCAACCTCCTATAACTTTGTATCAATGAATGCGGGCACAAGGGTGAGATGGCAAACGAGGGCCGGCAAGGGGACATGATGATGGTGCCATCGCCCAACCATCGGAAAATGGCCCGGCATCCCTCATCAAGCCGAGGCACAATAGAGAGAGGCAAGCATCTAACTCGTGACCACCGTGGCCGCCTACAGGGCGCCTTCCTTTGGCAGCACACATTCCTCACTCTCTGTGCAACCACGCTATTGAGTGCGTGATGTTGTGAGCCAGACAAGGGTCCGGTCACCCTGAGCAAATGGCATAGGGTGGCAACGTGACATATGGCGATAATTTGACTATCATTGTTTTAATATAAAAGCCAACATGAACATGAAAAACATCTAATTTAAAAATCCATTCGTAATGAGAGTTTGACCACGATATCAAGTGATCGGTAATAATAATAATAATAATAATAATAAATCCAGAGGCTGTGGTTGGTGACGATTTGCCGGCGATGGACGGGACCCATAATAGAGAGATCAAGGAAGAAAGAGAGAGGGCCTGTGCTGATTTCGGTTCTCCCTTTTTTCTATTTTTTTGTTTGTTTGTTTGTTGTATGCCAATTATGATCGACGGAAAACATCTCCCACTCAAAATCAATTTGCAAAATATGTGTTCGAAAAGTAGTTAAGTTTGGATTTCTAGGAGGTCGAGGTTTATCCAAGTTGAGTTTTAGCTATTCGATATAATTAGCTGAGACACGCAAGGCCTTCTCTAACATTCCCATAAAAATTCTCCTCGTTGGAGACCATCAGTATCTCACTATTTTGGTAGTGCACCATCTCTACATTATAAAGTAAATCCAATACCATTCTCAATTTTTGCCCCAAATTTCCAAAAATAACAATAACTGAAAAGTAATGAACAATAATCATGTACTTTAAACAATGGCTGACAAAGATCCACATAAAAATTATCTTATCACAAAAATCTCTACCGTAGATTAAAACTTAAATTCAAGCTTTGCCATCCTCGGACGATTTAAATATTGATTTGTTTAGTAAGCCCTATAGCTCTTCTTCTTCTTCCTTTATTAACCTTTTTCCTTTCTTCTATCTTTATGGTTCCGTTAATGAACACCCTCACAAATTCTATGTGTCTGCTTACGTGGACAACAGGAGGCAACGGAAGAGAAAGGGATTGTGACGTGGGCTAAAGTGAAAGCGAAATGACGCCGTTTGGGGAAACGATGCCGTTTTGGTCGCCAAATTATTTGATGCGTCCGAAGCAACAAGAACGACGCCATTTGCTTTGCGTCTCTCTCGGTTCCTCCACAGGAATCGATCTGGGCTTTAGGGTTTGTGCTGATCGATTCTCCCTCTCTACTCGATGCGTTTCTGAAGCTCGATTTTGTTCAAAGCTCATTTGTCGGATGAAGGCGATTTGTGGCGGCGATCGCCGGTGTTTTGGCGAAGAGGCTCTGTTTTTGGATCCTCTATTTTCGCCGTTCAAGAGCTTGCTCTTCTCGTTCAAATCTTTTTTTATCCATTTCTAAAGTTCCAGAAGCTCATCCCACGCCTCAGTGACTGCCATGGAAGCGCTGGTTTCGCCTATAACTTCCCTTGCAGAGATGGACTGGCAGCTCCCTGTTTGGCGTTTTTCCTTGATTTGAGTCTTCGGCCAGCAACTCACTTCACGGCAGCTCCGTATTGCTCTGCTCTGTTCCACTCTGTTTCTGCGTCGCTGCTGTGGTTCGTCCTGTTGTTGCAAGTATAAAACGCCCAACTTGCCAGCATCGCCTATTGCTCAAAACTAAACATTCGCTGGGATGGAAAGCAAAAGCCAAACCAAATCTGGAGAGAAACAGTAGATACGAGTAAAAGACGACACACAAAGAAAGCAGGGAGAGCGGCAGCCATGAAAATTCGTCATCGCTTGCCATTTACGAAACTCCGCAAGAGTCTCCCTATCGTCTGAGGCTGAGATGGGTGGTCGTGGCTGTAGGAGTGCCAATCGAGGTATTCTACAGTGAACATTCTTCGGCCATCCATAACTTCGCTGTTTGTTCGTTGCCACTGTAGATTACCAGGCCAACAAAGTTGCGCTGTCCAGTCAAGCCAAATCGTGTCTTGTTATTTTAGAGCCTACCATCAGGCCGTTTCTATTCCAATTGAGTTTCAAAGTCTATCACATGTCCGGATTTCTGGTTAGCCGAAGTTAAAGAGAACGCCAGACATCACAGATGATGTAATGACCCACATTTCACTGCCGTTACCAGCGAAGTCACAGGCTCAGTTTCCGTGCATGTCAAAATCCCAGAACAATAAGTTCACGGACCCTTCCTTCTACAGGTCCTATCGAAACCTATAGAATATGTGATTTCACCTTACTTTCACTTCATGAATTCCTGGTAGAATTTATCATAATCTTTTTCAGTTGCACGTAAAGTTGCATCGAAAAAACCAGTGAGTTTTACTCGATAAAATAGTGGGTATAAGTTCCTGTCATGGGAATGAATCATGGGCCGAGAGCACTTGGGGACGATTTGATTCAGCAGTAGAGAACGAAACACACTATCAAGAGACCTTGGCTGAAAGCATATCCAATAGAGAAGAAATGACGGAGGGGATGATCCGTTCACTTCCCCCGTCTCTCTTGAGAGGGTTGCGACACTATCTCCAAGGAGGTCGTGTGGCCCTGGCGCTGAATACTTGCTTCATGTTTACTCTTCCGTACTTCTTTCCCTTATCGGCTTCGTTGGTAGATTCGGTCAGATGTCTTGTATCTATTTGCTGCGCCGATATCCTCACTTAGCTAAAGGAGAGATTGGGATCCAGCGCTAAGGGATCCCTATTGAGCGCTGGATCCCTATTGAGAGCATTGTCTGTTATGCCGTGTCACTTTCTCAGCGGAGCTCGGCTCAACCTCTGGGAGAGACCGCTATGCAAATTTCAGCACTTCCACCGATTTTCCACTCGAATGCATTTGATACGGACGACTCATAAGATCATGCACGTTCGCCTGCTCGTTTTCTATCTGAAGGATCTTGCCAGAGAGCATTTATATATTGTATAATTTTGATCACCTTAGGGTCACTCTTTTCCCAGTTTAGCGCCTAGGTTGCTATTTGGTCTTTTCACTCTTCTCTTGATAAGTAGTTATATCATGAATATGGAATATCAGCGCATACAGCGTGAGTATAAATTTTCTTTTTCACAAACGGCCTCATCCACCATTGATTTAAGAGTTTTAACCGCTTATTATCTTCAATAACAATCAAAATCAATAGTGTATAAAGCCGCATGTGGAAAAAATTTCTTTTTATCCGTCGGTGTCTGCTATAATTACTATATTAATATTTCTATTTATAATTTATTAGCTGGAACGGAAAATATTACTGCATGCGAATTACGGGTGGCAATGGGATTGGGTAGGTGCACGATTGCCGAGTGGATGCAGGAAATTGCATCCTGGCTCCACTATTATTAGAGATGCCCCATCATCGGCCCATGTCCTGTGCAGGGACATCTATGAGCTCCATCCGCAACCCCGAGGAAGAATGCAGATTTCCCTATTGCACTTGCCCTACTTGATAATAACTTCAAGATTAAAAATTATTTCTTCAACAAGCCTCTCAAAAAATTTTGCAAGTTGAAAAAATCATTTATGCGAAAAAAAAAATGAATTTGGGATTCTTAGATCCTTTAGAATATAATTTAGTTTGAAAATTTGCCGTGATAAATTGATGAGAAAAGGGAATGAATTATTGGAAGTATTCATGTTATATTAAAATCTATGTTGAAAATAAGAAACTTTATATTACCAAAGTGATACAACTTATATAAAGGAACAAGGTTACTGCTAGAAATCTCCACCATTTAGACATAGGATCACAGTTCTAGACGGGTTCATTGGGAGGGCCCAATCATATCTATCCCCACCCCGCCCCATATGCAAGGCAGAAAAATTCTCCCAATTATATGGTACTTAATCAGTATTTCGAGGTTAATATTCTTTTTTAATGAGGTGATTTATTTATCTACATGTATGAGTATGTTGTTATTTGTCAATATTTGAAACAAATTCTTTTATACCGTTGTAAAATTTTGTGGAAATACTACCAACAATTTTAATATAAGAACTTAAACTGATAAATGAATGCTCCCTTCAATATACTAATACTGCTCCTCACTCGTAAATTAGAGTTTGGCCTAAGACTAAAGAGTAGAAATAAAAAATAGGGAAGGCAAATAAGGAATTGGGAAGAATTTTAATTTAGGGCTTCCTATTTTGATACTACGTTAAATTTTGCGGGAGCATGGTAAATTATTCTGAAAACTCATGCTACTAGACTAATGTGTCATTGTTATTTAAATATTCTAATAACTTGTGTTTCCCACGTAAATTGGAGTTTATGGTTTCATTTACATCCTCGTGTTATTTATATTTTGTAATAAAGAAAATACTTTTGAATATTTGGACATTCTATAGCCTAATTACAACTACTACTTTTTTATATATTACAAAACAGCTTAATATAATACTGACAAGGTGTATAATCTATTATACAGTCCCTTCAGAGAAAACAGATTGATTGTTGGGAAAATAGACTATACAATGAAGATATTTATGATATTTGTATGATGCGACTCTTTGGTGTTTTGCTGTCCGTATATGCTTATGTGAGTTTGTATGTATGCGTGCATGCACGCTTGCATGTATGTATGTATAATATTGTCTAATTTTGGTGTATGAGTAAGTAAATTCTATTTCCTCGACCAATAATTTGTTTTCATTTTTAACAATTTTGACCTTTAATTACTTAGATATATAATTTCTCTACTAGCTTAGCATCCAAAAAGAACCATTTTCAATGCACTAGAAAATATAGGACGTAATACGCTTATATGCTTGTAATCGATGTTACAAGTTTGTTTCTACTTTCTTCATTATTGAGTTCCTCAAACATCTATAGGAAAGTTTATAACAAAAAAAGTTTCAAACATGTTTTTAGCATTAAAGAAATTAAATTCTATTACTATACTTATTAATACTTTCCTATTAAAGCACGAGTCATGTGGCTACTATACTGACTCTGCGCATAAACGTTAACCAGTGGTCTTGTGACTCTTGCCTACTTTCTTTGGTCGCTATTATCACCGAAAATTGAAAAAAAAAAACCGACATAATTATTTATTTACATAGTATTTGTCAACAAAAGATGTTTACTATACAGCACATACATATCTTTGCAATGTCACGCCCCGATCCTCAAGCACGCACACATCCCTTACATTTGGTCAATTTTAAAAGTGATATCCCAGGACGTATCGCCGCCCCTTTTCATTTTAATATGCACATACATAAGTAATTATAATCCCCAGACAATAAAACAATAAGATAGAAAAGTAGGGCCATATTTTTCATATTGAAATTCACAACCAAACTTTTATACAACCATATCTCAAAGTATTTTACCATACTATTCACAAAGGTCTAGTCTCACACTTAACCACCTACAAACAGGGTTTTGAGATCATAGTCCTCATCCGGGTCGTACTCAAATCATCATCGGGGTCCTCCTCCAGGTACTCCTCTTCGGATTCTTTCTCCTCAGGCTCCTCATCAGGGTCCTGAAATGTCGTCCCACAACCGCGATGAGATTACGTCTCAGCAAGTTCTAGCCCCTAAGGCTCGATTAGTAAACCAATACGCTATCCGAGCTGCCTATGCACGCACGGGTCAGAGGACTTACCTTGGTCTCAGATTCCACCTGCATATTAGCACAGTTCAATAGGCACCCAAGCAATCACATCACAGATCGATATCTCGATCAATCGACTTAGTCAATATCGTGTCAATTCGACCATTCCCCGGTCGTCTCCCTTATTCAATCTCAAATCTTACTCACTGCTTCATAAGCATAGTCTACCACTTTTCTTGGCAACACATTACGGTCCAAAGGACACGACCTATCTTTAGGTGGCAAATTACGGCTCAATGGGCGCAACTTTTAATAGGTGGCAAATTACGGCCTTATCAGGTGCGACCCCTATCAGGTGGCAATTTACGGCCCAACGGGCCCGACCAACTCCAAATTCAGTGGCGAATCTCGGCTCAACTGGCATAGTTATACTTCGGCGGCTTCCGAGGTTCAACTCATAACCTCTTGCAATCAAATTCTAATTGAATACCGACACTGATCAATCTTGGGATAAATCCCCACATACTCATCAACTCACTCAATTTTCACAAACCAGTGCTCAATTAAATAAACAAAAAACACGACTGTAGTCAACACGGAATTTCGGTCGTCGGCTATCCCAGCCTAATTTCCGAAAAATAAATAAATAATTAATTAATTTCGAAAATTAATAATTAAACACTAAAAATCCAATTTATGCCCGTATTGCCTAATTGAAGCCCGCTAAGGGTCGGGAAAAATCCCAAAATGCATTCAATAAATAATAACACGTTTCTACTTGCTAATGACTATATCTAACCACTTAACATACATAACATTTAATTAATAATCACTAATCTACTCTAATCTAACAAATTAATTGCACTTAATTAAATCTAATCAACCCTTAAAGATAATTAGCAAACTAAGAAAGCATTAATGAGCAAAACTCACTTGATTAAAAGCGGAAACCGGGACACCGCGACGGCGGCCGAAATCGGGCTTTCAATGACACCGGCGGGCTTGGACCAGGCCTTAAACTTGGGCCCAACAAATCTCAGCTTGCACTAGACTGGGCTCACTCTTGGGCTTGGGCTTGGCTGCCATTGGGTCTTCTTCATGGGCTGGACTTGGGTTGAACTTGCTGAATTGGGCTCAATGGAGCTGCTGGATTTCACGGGCCGAGATGCACGAACAACTGGGCTGGAATTCGCTGGGTTGCCGCTGGAAGAGGCCCGCGGATGAAGCAACATGGAGACGCTGGTTGCTGGGGTTTCGTTGGACGCTGCTCGGTCAACAAATCAAAGGGGGCGAGTTGCTGGAGTTGATCGATGCGCTGGCAACGTGAGGACGCTCGGTGGATCTCACGGCCTGCTTCGTGCACCTCACTGGCAGCTGGATTGAACCGAACGGAAGGGAGAGACGCAGCTTCGGGCGTTGCTTTTGCTTCGGTTGACTGCAACACAGAAGACCCGAGCTGACGAAGAAGCTGACGCGTTAAGAGGGCTGCTCGAGCGTGAACTGAAGGCACGCGATGGATGGATGAAGACGCTGGAATCCGTGGCCACTGGAGCTTCGATGGATGCTTCTGGTCAACAAACCGAGGGAGAGTTCCTTTGTTGACCGGAGATGAGGAGAAACGGACGAGTGGCAGCACAGGGAAATCCCTGGGTCTTCGGTGGCCGTTTGAACCATGCATGTGGATGGCTGAAGCTCGAGTGGGCTTCACTGGCTCGCGGGATCAACCGAACGGCACCGATTGAAGACTTCTGTGGAAGATTGACCGAGCTTGGAGCAGTTCGGACGTGGCAGCAGTTGAAGAACTCGGCGGAGGCGTGACTTCTTTGTTTGCTGGCAGTTCAATTTGTTGGCTTCTCGGTGTATCGCAAAAACGAGAGAGAGAGAGAGAGAGAGAGGATGGGGCTGCTTCGTGCGAAAAAGGAGTGAAAGCAGAGGTAGAACTGATGAGCGAATCGGGGAAGCCGAGCGTGAGTAGCCAGCCAAGAGGAGGGTGAAAGTCAATAAACCTTAGCCATTACATTGAATGCTTGGTCCCACCAATCTTCAATCTCATCCTCTATGTTTCCCAATTTCTTTCTTGATTAATCTTCACCAATAATTAAGATTTTGAAGCCCAAAATTGCTGCCCTTTTTCCAAATCCGAATTTCACATTTAGGTCCTAAATTTTATCGTTCAATTCCTCAAATTGAGGTCCAATTTTGATGGAGAAAAATCCTGAACCATTTTCTATAAGTCCTCAATATCCAAAGGCTCGGTTTGGAAGTTAAAAACTTGCTTAAACTCAGCCTGTACGAATTTCTGCTAATTTTTCGCGACATCCGTACAATTTTCCGTAGAAATCTTAGAATCTCTGAAAAATCTTCTGAGACTGAGTCGACGTTCCTAAAATATATCGTAACACCACAAAACTTTCAATTTCTGAAATCGGACTTGAATTCATGGTTAATTTCCATTCGATGCGTTTTTAATTTAACCTAGGCTACTGGGTAACTTTCAGAAATTTTTAGTGTAAATGACCCGTGGTCGATTTTCTTCGAGCCACTATGAACCCACTTGACTCATTGATGACTCTTGATTGTCGTAAAAATCCCGATGATCCAAATACGGACATAGGGTACCAAAACAATAAGAAAATCAGTCTAGTATTTGTCGAAGAGAATTTTCCAATTTAGTGGTGTCACCCACGATTAGCCACACATCTCAGTCGAACCAACCTATTTCTGATCTCAAATTGATTTATATTTGTGCCATAATGATCTCTAAAGATGGACACAATCGAGAAGTTGATTCCTGATTGAATTCTCAAGTCTATTGCATTAAAATTCCTTAATGGCTTCCTCAGATAGTCTAGTTATCTCTAGAATGATTAGTTATGAGAACAGCCCTATAGACGCGTCAATGAAATGCTCGATTTATTCAGTAGAAAACATGACTGAAAATCTGGGATGTCACGTGCAATGTACTTCATTTCTTTATTGGTAAGATGAGTGGATATGAATAAATCATATTGTATTTTTCTTTTTCCATTGTTTGAATGAAAAAAATTGGTAGGCAAGACATTCATTTAGTGAAAACTTTTTAGAAAATGACATCATTTTCTTAAATTAAAATTTCACATATGTAATGTAGCTAATGACCTACTTTCTACAAGAAAATTTTGTATTCCTTCTCCTATGAATAGTTTAAAAATTACATAAATCTCGAGAGACACCAAAATTTTTAAGAAAATGATTTTCACATCATTGATTTTTCACGAAATAAATAGAATTTAAAAGCATCTCAACAATGGTCTCCTTATATTGAGCCACTACAACACTGAATTCTTCGGTCACGACACTAGGCTCCAATAATAGAACAGAGAAAAATGAATGAGGAAATCTGGACAGCAAGTTCTTGGCATCAACAAACAGCACATCAATGACACAATTACACATACCAGGACATACGAACAGCAAGCACGCACAGAATAGACATTATCTGTAATACAACACATCGGTAGGAACACAAGACAGTGAGCACATCAACAACTCAACGCATACGAATATGAACCAATCAGTAACACCGCCCACCAAAAATGAATGTGTATACGATGACTAGAGCAGCAGCTCAATGCTCTTACAGCATGCACTCGGTATTCAAGATATTAGCATTCGCTCAATTCGCTTGCAATTTCAACAGGTACATTGAACTAACCAGCAACATTCTCATAATGTGTTTGCAGTTCGACACAACAAACATGGATCGGCATATAGAGAAGCATAAGAAATGAACATGCATGGGTCAATCCATTTTCGTTCAAGATGCCCTCGGTCTAAGTTCTGGAATTCTCAGTTATCAGATTCATCTCATGTACACACTAAATACATGGAAAGCTCTCAGTCAGAATCTAAATCGAAACACACACCGATCTAGTTCAGGAATTTTATCAAACAGGGGGTAGAAAAAAGAGAGAGGTCGCATCCAGACTTATCACAAAGGCTAGAACGCGACCGGATTTCATATCACCAATTGCGCTCAGCTATTACTCTTCATCGAGGTATATTTGCATGCTCTGTTTCCCCTGAAGGTAGGGACCAAGTGCTTGATTCCACCAACGCCTCTCCTTGGCTTTCATGCTAGTGGCCTTTGCTGCAACTCTCACAATTGTGCTGAATAAGAGGCTGGAGTGGGTTGTCATTCCAATTACTTTGCTGGCCTCTCTCCCCGTGGCTTTATTCATAGTACTACAACATCCCCTTGCTATTCCTAATGGTTAAATCCACTTATGGATGCAGCATCTTTCGTGCTGAGAGCATTTGTATGGAGTCAAATATACTGAAATGATCAGTGCTTGGTGAATTTGATTTGTGGGTGTTTGTCTTCATTATAGTTTGTTGTTTGTAGCATAGCCAGTGCACTACTGAATGTATTTCCTCTAAGTATTTGAACAATTACTATGCATTATGTTTCCCTACCTTGTTACCAAATATCTATTTATAGAATGATTTGATCAATTGAAAATTGCTGCTTATAGATACTTCAAAATTGAATCTGCACATGCATAAACAATTTTTGTTTAGCATCCAGTACCAAAATATGCTCAATTATGGAATAGAACCTTTTGAAAATTATTTTTTTTAGCCTTATGTTTTATAATTTAGATGCAGGAATTTTTTCCATGAGCTTAAACATTCAGCCTCCAGGTATTTCAAAATATAATCTATGTAAACAATTATCTCGAACGTTTATTATTAACATATGTGCAATTATACAATACAACTTTCATCATGGAATTAGAGATGAACAATTATTTATAGAAAAAAATCTACATATACAAAATTTTGTTGAGAAGAATTATACCAAATGTAGGCTTCATTCTTTTGAACTATAAAGTAATTGGAATCATACCACTTATAAGATTTTGCTTATATTAATTGTGAAATAGATGGAATTAAACCTACCATAAATCTCTGATCATTCATTAGTTACATTTAGATATTTCATAATAGAATCTAGGTATACACAAGCAATTACTTTTAAACATTTTTTAAAAAAATACATGCAATCATGTAATACAATTTTCAACGTGAAAAAGCTTTTTGAGCATTTCATTTTTCTTTATAGATGCTCTTCAGATGAACGGTTTGATAATCAAAGTAATCTATATAAAGGATACCGATGATAGACATTATACCATATTTACGACTTTATTCTTAGGAACTATAAAATTGGAAATACACCAGATACGTGACTTTGTCCACATAAATTGTGAAGCACATGGAATTATAACCTATCATATATCTTTGATCATTCATCTAATTATAGATAGATAAATAACTAAGTAGTTTAAACATTTATTTTTTGTAAATCGGTAGAAAATTATTATCAAACTATGCATAAGAATTAGATTTGCAGAATTAGATATCTGTTACGATTAGATATTAGCTAGCATTAGAGGTTTGCTAAACTGGCTATCAAAAACGAATCACTACTTAGAACTGGCACATGAGGGTACCACGTGAATCAACCTCAAGTGATCTATATACACACATTAAACTCACATTGAAATTTCTATGCGAGTATAATTTCTTGGAATTAGCTCGTCTCACCCTAAAACTTCCAGTGTATCTAGGTTTATTGTAAACTTTCCAATAAGACATCATTCACCCGACATCTTTGTGCGTCTCTGACAAACATAGCTACCTTTTCGAGGATAACACAAGGTTAAATCGAAACCGAAGGATCTAAACTGAACAAAACTTATACCTAACTACTATGAATCCTGGGCTTTCCAAAGGCATGAGAATTGCAGAAATCCAAGAATGCATTAAAATGGTACTTGCATTGAAATTTTATGAACTTCTAGTCAAACAGCCACCCAAACCGCAGTCCCTCAACACGTTTGATGCACATCGAGTCTTCCGTGCTACAACTCCTGAGGCTTCACTCCTCTGATTTCCTCCAAGCATAGTGAAAGCAGCAATGAACAATACAATGCCATTTAAAGTTGAGACGAGCATACATGAATTTGTTGTGTCCTTCATCCACTTCTCTCCATTCTTAAGCAACTCTTGTGCTCCCTCACAAATATTTTCCAGTATTTTTTGCTATCACTTATGGAGACTCTTACATCAGGCATAGTTCACGATTCCACAGCCTTTGCATACAAGTCACAAACATGAGTTACAATGAAAGCAGCAATGAACAATACAATGCCAATTAAAGTTGAGACGAGCATACATGAATTTGTTGTGTCCTTCATCCACTTCTCTCCATTCTTAAGCAACTCTTGTGCTCCCTCACAAATATTTTCCAGTATTTTTTGCTATCACTTATGGAGACTCTTACATCAGGGATAATTCACGATTCCACAGCCTTTGCATACAAGTCACAAACATGAGTTACAATAAGTGGATCAATTATTGAAAATTTTAAGAAAGAGCTTACAAAGGAACATCTCAAGGATATTAAGATTTTATTCTACACTTTGCGGAATTGGTTACAAGTTAAGTCCATCTTTGCTGGAAAAATTCCAAGTGTCACCTTTTTCTAAGCTTCGAAATATCGTCAAATAATATAGGGAAAATTACACAGATGGTCCCTGAACTTTATACAAATATGCATTGTGGCTCATGGACTCTATCCCATGTGCAATGCAGTTCCTTAATTGTTTAATGTGGTTTTCGAATTTTTGGTAAATGTTCAATCTAATCCCTAGATTATATGAAAATATCCATTGTTATCCTTCTATTAATTTAAGTTCAAGGACAACATTTTATTTTATTCTTGGTCAGTACAGGGACAACATTAAATAAGCCAAAAGTTCTAGGACCACATTGGACAGTTCAAGGATTACACTGTATGTTGGGATAAAATTTAGAAACCACATTAAACAAATTAAAAGTTTAGGGATCACATTGAATATTTGACCAAAATTTAAAGATCATATGCATCATGTTCCCAATAATATATGTATGGAAATCATTATGTTTATACTTTTAGAAGTCTCATCCAATTTGGGGTCTTCTCGAGGAAGATACGGAAAAAAATGTTAAGAGGTAGTCAAGAAATCCGAGAATGAGTCTTCTAGTACTTCTATGTGCTTTATTAAGTCCTAACCGTTGTATATTGTTTCTAGAGTCATTTGAGCGAGAGCGGCCAGCGAGGGTAGTCGCATTCGAAGCGACCTGACGAGGGTCCCCAAACCTTGCCGGTGACAAAAGGGGGTGGGCCCTTCTTGTTCCTCTTCGATAATCTCTCTCTCTCTCTCTCTCTCTCTCTCTCTCTCTATTCCGACATTTTTTCAAAAACTTTAGGCTTTATATTTTTAGTTTTTGAGATTTAGCGCCTATTTTGTGCCACAGCAGTGCCACTTGTTCAAACATATAAAAAATTAATAAAGATGCCACATAGACGTTTTGTCCATAAAAAATCGACAGAGCTAAAGAGAGGGCTAATAACGCGAAGGATAGTGTCAAGCTGAGGACGTATTAAGCATGAATTCAAAGCTTTAGGACTTACATAATTTTCCAAAGGTCTTATTTAGTGACAAGAAGAAATAGAGAGTTTAAAAGGGTAAATATATTATAAAAGCGTCATGATATCATTTTTTTTTTTTTTTTGTAGACAATGGTTTGCATGAATAGATTTTAGTTAATAGATAAACGAACTAATGAAAGTGTTCTTGAATTAATAGCTATTCAAATGAAAATTGTGGCCATAAATGAACTTAGCTAAATTTTTCATGAAAAGAGGAGATTCAATTCAAATTACTTTGATTAAATCATCTACACTATAATCTTCACTACAAAATATGATACAACGGAACAAGCAAAGCTATCGTGATAATCCCCAGATTGCATCATGGCAGACACCTATATCGAGTCGGTCAAATTTTAAGAAAGAGTCACTTGGATTAGGTTAAGTGGTGGATCATAGTTATATTAGTAAAATTAAAATGCAATTTAACTATGATTAGTCTCAATCATCTTTCAATGCCCCAATTTTTCTAACCAGTCTCCCTTTTTTTTTTTTTTTTTTTTCTGTAAATTATTTTAAGGATCTATCGTTGTTTCTCAACTTACCTTATTGTGGAATTTAAAGTTCTATGTACCAAGTCTTGGCTTCAACGGCAAAAGAGTTTCTTCTTCTCGTTGTGGTCTTGGATTCATGTCATATTGGAAGCATTTTAGGAGTAAAGTTATGAATGCACCAGACCGATGTAAGCAGTCCACCTGTAAAATCACCTAGGAAGGTAGACCTCGTGGTGCATAAAACCTTGGCCAAATATCACCAGATTGCTATAATAAAAACGTTCTATGTATATCAAGAAGATATAATGTTATGAAAACAAAGATATTTACCTTAAACCACTTGAGTTCGCTTTGCATTTGAAAGGCCGCTCCAGCAACATCAGTTAAGATGCTCAAATGAGCAACTGAATTTGCTACTGCGAGTATCATATCCTCTGATTCTTTCAGTGTAGGCGCTGGAACTAATGACAACTTATTGGTTGATTTTACGTTCAAAAAGAGTCTAAGAGTCCTTTCTTGGCGAAACTTCACAGCATGTGTCGCCAACCTCTCACCATGATGAGAGATCCAAATAAGCTCCGGGAAAAAAAGAATACAGAGCTTCACGACTTCACTAATTCCCTTAGTTGTAGCATGATACGGCAGGTCTCCCTCTTGGAAAAAATTGGCAATCTCGGAAGTTTCCATATAAAAGATCGCAAGGCAACACTGTTTTGCCAACTGAAATGCAGCCACATGTCTCAACTTCAACTCTAGAATCCTCTTGATAATAGGAGCTACAAAATGTCCAAAAAAAAAAATGAAAATGAAAAACAAAGGGACGGCAATTGGATTAATAAAAAGTTCTCCAGCTCTGGGTCCCAAGTTTTACACCAAATTGCATCTAACAAAGGTTTACTAATTGTCATGATTTCCCACATTTAGAGCTTGGGGTGGCGGGTGATTGGGAAAACGATCTCATTCTCTTTCTTTTTTCTTATCTTTTAGGAAAGCTATTTGATTTTTTTTTTCTCCTTTGGATTCAGTCCTCAATTGCCATGTGTGAGTTTTAGTAATTGCTGGTGCAAAGTACAAAAAAAGGTATGAAATCATTTTTGGCATTTTCCAAGAAAAGGTTTGTGTCATGTCTAGATGAAAAAAATAACTGGATGTGAAGAAAGTAGGAAGTGAGTAGAGGGTAACTGAAGAAAGTCTTCCTTGAAGTTCAAACGAGGCTTAATAATGTTAATCATAAGTAACAGAATATAATTATAAGACTTAACCTCGTAGAACAACTCTGAAAGTAACCAGGCTAATGATATTTGTCTGGCTAGTGTAAATCACAGTAGTCTTTGATTTATTTTAGAAAATATTATTCAAACATGCATAGCAATTAGTAATAAACAAATCATATTAATCGCGCATTGTATTGTCATTTATGCTCAGAACAAACGCAAAAACTTTTTCTTTCTCCATTCTATCGTCTCTAACAAAGTCAAAACTTCCACACGAGGCCACATAATGGTAAGTGACGTTCTTGTTTACTTGTTACACATAAATGACGTAGGGAGCAGAGTTAAATTGACTAGATTCTAAAATAACTTTTAATCTGATAAAAATACGCAACAACTTCTGCTTTTTGTTTTTGTTCTTTGACAAATATAGAAGAGTTAGGGACAGGGCTAAACGGTATTTCAGGTAAATACAAAAGTTGGGTGAAGATGATTTAGTTCAGGAATTTTATCAAACAGGTGGCAGACATTTCGGCCAAAGGATATAGATGCAGATATAAGAGAGAGGTCGTATCCGGACTTATAGAATAGTCTCAAACGCAACTGGATTTCATACTGGTGAAATCGAGTACTCGGTCCCTACCTTCAGCTGAAACAGAGTATGCGGATTTACATTGCGGAATAGTAATAGCTGACTGCGATTGATGATCCAATCAGAGGAGTGAAGCTTCAGGAGTTGTAGCACGAAAGACTGGAACTGGCCAAAAGAGGGAGAAGGAGGATCCAGCCCTTTGATGACGTTGGCCAGAAAATAGGGAAGCTGGTGACGTTGGGGAAGTGGCCTGCGACGACAATCGGTGACAGACGGGGGTAAGGATGCATAGAGGAAATCGAGAGAGAATCACAACTAAACATGAGAATTCCTTCCCTCTACTCTCTGCTTTATTCTCTGCAGTTCAAATGCGAAGAGACTACGGTGGTCGGCGATCGGAGACGAGTGCCGGCTACCGGTGGAGTGGAGGTGGCCGAGTATGAAGAGAGAATGGCGACCTAGAAGCTCCTGGAAATTGATGATGCGAGAAAGAATTTGCTGAGTTCCGCCTACGTGCGTTCTCTCTGTTCTATTCTACCCCGCCGATTGCATATATGTATAAGATATGTACACGTGGACGCGACGCTGCAGTGAGATGGGCCGAAATTTTATTTAGTATTTTTTATTTTTATTATTTTCATATAATTCTTATTTTTACAAAATTTCATGTTTGATTTGCCGAATAAAATTCAAATGTCAACAAAA
Source organism: Eucalyptus fibrosa (assembly GCA_017140475.1). NCBI lineage: Eukaryota > Viridiplantae > Streptophyta > Magnoliopsida > Myrtales > Myrtaceae > Eucalyptus > Eucalyptus fibrosa. The sequence continues at coordinate 53,104,268 of CM029507.1, read as the reverse complement.
GAATGACTTTTATTTGTGTTTTTCTCAAATGAAAAATTTATGAGAAAACTATTTTCGTATTGGCAAGAGGAGAGATTCATTCAATTGGAGATAATGAAGCATCATGGGTGACAAGCAATGTCATGTACTCATTGGTTTATTACTGGTGTAGTGCTCTATTGTAGTTGAGTAAACTAGCAAAATAGAACTTATAAACATTCTAGTGTAGATTGAACCTTCTTTGCCACTTTTAAGATTAAGGTGTAACTATGCTTAGCAGCTATATAGTCTCTATCATCTACAGATACAGATTGGTTATAACCACTATTTTCAATACGGCTCCCCAGGGTCATCCCGATGCACACGCACCCAGGTGGCCCGGAGGTCCTCATCATCCTCCGAGGTTAGATATGTGCCGGGTTCATCTCGTGGTCGGTAAACATCATCAACTTGAAGAACCTCAATAGAGGGGATAGCATGATTTTCCTTCGGGGGCTATTGCACCTCCAATTGAATGCTGGCACATGTCCAACTCTTGCCACGGTCAGCTTCAGCAGTCCGAGGCCTGGGCTTCAAATCAGACTTTGCTCTGTTTGCTAATGATCTGCCTTCTGGCTAAGTGGTTAATTTCATTTTAGAAGAGATATCATCCACTGAAAAACACCACATTTTCAAGCCTCTTCAGAAAAAGAAAAAAAAAAAAAAAGAGGAAATAATAATTCGGCTAATATGCTCGTCATTAATGTCTTTCTATGGATTATCCTTGTGAGGTTGTATCTAGTTTGTTTTGCATGTTGAAGTGAGTTGTTGAAGTGGAGATTGGATTATCATTGCTTTTTGACTTGTCGTTCTATTTGGACCATGGAGCAAAGTGCCTCCCTCTCTTCGTCGAATTTTGAGTAAATGAATAAAAGTATGTTGCTTCGTTCAATTTCTTGAGGGCTAATGTTTATCTGGAAAAAAAAATGCGCTCGATAAGTCAAGTGATGTAATAATATCATCCACCAATTATAGGTGAGATTACAGTAGAATTTGGATCCTATCTACAAAAGGATAAACTAACATTTGGTGATGCATTCATATAATGATGGCTCACGTTGTGACGTGTGTCTGACCCAATCAAAGCATTATTTAGAAATAGCGCCATCGTGTGGCACTCAATATATCCATTTAGTATTGTACGAGACCAACTGGACCAATTCATTGATGTGGATTCTTCTACACATGACTTAATTATGGAGGATTGTAATGTGAGCTACGCAAATTCTGTTTTAGAGCCTGACTTTAGACTTGTTTAGTTTTTTTTTTTCCTAAATACACTAGAATCTTGTCACAATTACTTGTACAATGAGCTCAGTAATGGATGTGTCCGGATCATGTGAACCTAACTCATGTCTACCATTAGATCTGTTAGATTAGTGGATTCCACATGAGACCCACTTCATCCAATGGTACATGTGAGATGGGCTCACTTGCACCGGGTGCATCTAAAATTTTCTTCTCCTACAAGACTTGTTGTGCCTTAAAAGTTTTGAGGTGTGGCGCTCGATGAGTTGTTTGACCATAAGTTCATAAAATTTCAAAACAAGTACCTTTTAAATCCTTTTTTGGGTTCTTGCAACTCTAATGCTGCTGGAAAGCTCGACTCACTATTGTTAGGTTTAAGAATTGTTTAATTTAGATCCTTCGTATTTATATGATCATGTATTTTCCCCGAAAATGTGGCTATTTGATTTGAGACCAGAAAGGGTGTCAGGCAAATGATATCTTATTGGAAAGCTTACAATAAACTTAGTTACTCATGGAGTTTGGGGTGAGAGGAGGTAATTCAAGGAAATGACACTAGCATTTCAATCTCAATCTATCTGTCAATGGATGTAAAAGTGGGTAAAACTTGCGTGATGATGACTCATGTGGCACACTCTTGTACGAGCTCCATGCACTGATTTGCTTTTGATATCAGTTAGCAAACCATAATGTGAGCAGATGTCTAATTCCAGCAAATATTTAAATTTTGCGTATCTAATTCTTATGAGAATTTTTATAATAAATTATTACTGATTTAGAAGAAATAAATGTTGAAATAAGTTATTTAGAGGCAGTTATCAAGTCAGTCTTAAACTTATCATGCGGGCGTCAATTCAAATCTAAACTTTTCAATTTTACCAATTGAGGTACTTGATACTAAAATGTCGGTGATAAAATTAATTCGCAAATTAGGGATTATGACATAGAAATGTTATGCCCAACCCATTTAAGCTTCAAAATCAATAATCCCCTGAGCTTCATCCAACGGAACATGGAATGCTGACGATTTTTCCTCTCTCGCCTGAAGTCCATCCATTTGAGGTTCGCCGGAGGCTGGATGAAGCGGACGGAGGAGTCTTATCTCGTCTTCCATTTTTCTTTATCTCACAATTTATGTGGACAAAGTTCTGTAATTGGTATATTTCCCCTCGCCCCCTCCACGTTCCAGAATCTCCACGCGAAATCCCCAAAAAGGGGCGGCCAAGATCCCCAGCCGACGCCCCCGCCCCCGCCCGGCGGGCAGCACGGTAATTTCGCAGAGACGTCGGGGGGTCTCCAGCACAGCCTGGGCATTCCGCGTTCCCTTCGTGGGCCCACAAGCCCACCTCCCTCGCTCTCCCCTCCGTTCAAACTTCTCTACACAACACAGCCAGTCTCGTTGAAGAACCCAATAAAAGGCAAAATTAAAGAAAGAGGCGAATCATCACCACCCGAGCGAGGCAAGCGCTTTTCGATTTCTTCCTCCCAATCCAAAAAAGCAAAGCACGATTCTCTCCTCCTTCGCCTCTCCGATCTCCTCTCTCTCTCTCTCTCTCTCTCTCTCTCTCTCGCTTTCCGTCCATTTCGCTCGGATCCAAGCGCTGTTGCCGTCGCCGTTCAGGTCAGTTCCGGTTCACCGTTCGTCTTCCCTCATTGACCTCATCCACATGTCTTGCTCGCCCGATCTGGGGCTGCCGGCATGGCACCGTCACGTTTTCCTCCGCATTTTCCCGCTACGAAGAAAAATCAAATGCCCAAAAATTTATTACTCGATGAAAGTTATATTACATGATTACATGAAATTGGTAATAAATGTTCAAAAGTAATTGTTTATGTATACCTAGATTTTATTATGAGAGATCTATATGTAATTAATGAATGATCAAAAATTTATGGCAGGTTTTATTCCATCTATTTCACAATTAATACAAAGTATTATAACTGGTACAATTCCAATTTCTTTATAGTTTTCAAGAATAAAGTCTACATTTGGTATTATTCTTATCACCAAAATTTTGTATAAATAGTTTTTTTTTATTTATAAATAATTGTTCATCTCTCATTCCATGATGAACGATATATTACACGAGCATGTGTATTTTGGTAATAAATGTTGATGATATAGATTTTTTATATAGACTATATTTCATAATACCTGGTTTGAGCTGAAGGAAAAAAAATTCAGAATCTAAATTATAAAACAAAATCTAAAAAAATGATTTTAAAAAAATTATATTGCAAGATTGAGCATACTTCGGTACTGAATGTTAATACATACATACATACATATATATACATATATATATATATATGTATGTATGTATATATATGTATGTATATATATATATACATACATATATATATACATATATATATATATAGTTTATGTATATGCAGATTCAATTTTGAAGTATCTATAGGCTGAAATTTTAAATTGATTAAATCGTTTTATAAATGGATCTTTGATAATAAGGCAGGGAACATAATGCGTAGTAATTGCTCAAATACTTTGAGGAAACATATTCAGTATCGCATTGGCCCCGCTACAACCACCCAACTGTAATGAAGACATATACACCCTCAAATCAAATTCATCAATCACTGATTTTGTTTAGTATAATTGACTCCATCCCAAATGCTCTCAAGACAAAAGATGCTGGGTCCATAAGGGGATTTAACCATTTGGAATAGCAAGGGAAGCTGTAGTATTGCAAATAAAGCCACGGGAACAAAGGCCAACAAAGTAATGGGATTGATAACCCACTCCAGTCTCTTATCCATCACCATTGTAAGAATTGCAACGAAGGCCACTAGCATGAAAGCCAAGGAGAGGAAGAGAAAACAAAGACCCATTATGACTTCTTAGGCAACAAATAGAGAAAATCTTGCACCTCATACCACAAAGTGAAGATGGCTAGGAATAGCAAGATGGCCATCACGGAGGAGAACAAACCTAACGCATCCAAAATTGCAAAAATCAAGAGAGAATCCTGTCCTAGCAATACTGGGACTTCAGTATTATTGTCATTGCCTCCAAGTACAATGAAAGTAGCAACGAACAATACTGTGGCAATTAGAGTTGAGATGAGCATACATGAATTTGTTGTGTCCTTCATCCACTTCTCCCCTTTCTCAAGCAATTTTTCGTGCTTCTCCACAAATCTATTCCAAAAGGTCATCCCCCTATCCTTGGGAATTCTCCAAAAGGCGATGGTTCTCATAAGAGGGATAACACAGCTTTTCACAGCCTATGCATGAAACTCACAAATAGGAGTTTCAATAAGTAGATAAAGTATTGAAAATTTTCAAAAAACAAACAAGGGAACATGTCAAGGAGATTAAAACTTATCCAACACTAGTGAAATTGCTTGAAGGTCAAGTTGTATGTTTATATCTAGATCACGTCAAAACAAAAGACAATCACAAAAAGGAAAGGAGAAAAAAGGGAACTTCTTATTGTACTACTTCTACCATAAAGAAAGTAATTAATATTGATAATAGATTCAATGTCATACGAGAGTATCAAAATTTTAGACCATACTTAAAATTTTCCTCTAAAATATTCTAATGTGAATCTAAAAGTGAAGAAGGTGTAACTAGATTAAAGAGAGAGAAACATTACCATGAAGAGAGGAATATTTTGGTCAATTGATTAAAAAAAGGAGTGCCTTAACTTAGATAGGAGTGGAAATAACGTGATCATATGATAATTGTCGTGACCCAACCTCGGGTGAACCACCTAGGATTTGGTTAATGGATTACTAAGCTTAAACTTAGCTCGGACTCTCCCAAACTTATACCAATTCGCGACTTGTTCAAGTTGCTTACATACAATTGATTTTTAATTATGAGTCATCACTAATATATTTTTGTTGGGTCGATTAGAAACCCAAGTAAAGTAATGAGAGATTTACTTTACTTAGACGAACCAAAGATTGTGAGTTTGGGGACTTGATTATGCTAGTTTTCACTAATGCCCTTTCGGTACATTTCTCTTTTTATTTCGAAATTTTTTTTTGCAATCAGCTTGAATTAATTTTAATTTACTTCCCTAACATGTGAAGTGATCATGCGGGCACGCAAACCGCCAATTTAACACACAGGAAAGCAATAAATAAATTACAGGACTTACCTCATAGAAATGAAAGCATCTGCAATGTTAGCTCAAATTTCACATCAAAAGCCCTAGGGTTTTTTCTTAACTAACACGCAATTACTCAATCTTTTTTTAAGGATTTTCTCTTCTTTAATAAAATTTAAACTATATGCAATGCAATCTAACTAAATGACCTAATTCTAATGACGGGTAATTTCTAATTAAATGGACCTAGCAACAGTTCGATCGACGTGAACCTAATTCTATATGACATGCGTATGATATTTTTGCATTTAAAAAAATTGTAATTAAAAATTGCTAAAATAAACAAAAATATAACTAAAGTGAGATATTATCTATTTTAAGTTAGGAAATAGACCAATCTAAATCATATATTAACTTAGAAATTTATCTCAACATGCAATTTAATTCAAAGATATTATCTAACCTAGATATCATCTAAACATGCATTTTAATATAATTAGAAAAGAATCTAACTATTTTGTCATGCAATTCTATCTAGGAAATCAATTCTAATCTACATGATATGCAAATGCAATCTTTTTTTGTATTTTTGGGATAAATAAAGCAATTAAAAGATAAGCACCAAACCATTCGCGGTCATCAAAGATATTATCCATTGTTCGAATTTGGAAACGATATCTGATCAACCTGATTATTTCGCTAATAAAATCAATAAATTGATCTTAAGCCTTAAAGAAATCAATTTTATTTCTGTGTGATTAATTATTCCATCTAAAGCCTTATAGATGAAATAAATAAAAAAAATTGACATGCGGTTGCAGATTAGGCAATAAATCATAATTGGGAATGTGCTTATCATTCAAATATGCACGTAAGATACTGAAAAGAATATATTAGGAAATAAAATATCCAAACCAAATTTAGATGAGACCTTTACCTAATTTCAAAGATTATATTGCCAAATTTGGACTTTGATGGAATCGACTTGAGGGATGACTGACGTACGTCCTAGCGTGGCAACAAGTTGTCATGGGTCACGGACGGTGCAACGAAGTGATGGTTGGGGCAAGAATGTTCCAGTGGTGCTCGGCACATGGTTGATGCTTTCCGGCAAAGGCCCGGGAAGGACTAGCTGGGCAACGACATTGAGAATTGTTGGACAATTGTTGCAAATCTAGCGATGAAGGCTTGATGGTGCTATAGAGTCCTACGCCCGTGACGAGCGGTTGTGCTTCTCGGCGAGGTAGCAGAGGACGCCAGGGAGACTTTGACCAATGACAAACTTGGCTAATTTCCAAGTCCTTTGCGAATTCTGCAAGTCTTGTAATAAACCTCCTTGATTATCAAACTTTGACCATGAGGGTGTGTTGTTGAAGTGAACACCACCATGCATGTATCACTCACAAACAATTGCGACAGAAAGTGCTTGGAGATCTTTAGCAAGGCAGCAACTTCTCAGCTTCAGAAGGCAACAGTGAGTGACAGCGAGGATTCTAATGACAGTGGGGAGGATCGATTGAGGCATAGCCTTGAGATTTTTGGCTGCGAAGTGCTCGGCCGTGGACTCTCTGTCTCTCTCTTTCTTCTTACGTGTATCGCTCAATAGAATTTCCGACCCCCACGATTTCTCCCTTCTATTCTCCCTAGCATGTGTTCTCTACTATAGCTGTATATTCAATGTGTGGCCCCCTCTTTTCATGAATGAATGGGCCAATTTATAGGCGAGGGAACTGAAGCTTTTATTTCCTTTTTCAAATCAACATCCACGAAGATCACCTCCCGAATGCAATATATCTCTTTATTTTCCTCATCTCTTTGAATATTCTCCACCAATTTTATCACATATTGCTAAAGATTCAAGATTGTAATATGATTTTTCTCAAATTTCAAATATTGCAAATATGAGCTCGTAATATCTCCTTGTCACACTTGCTCTTTCTGAGGATATTGAAAAATCCACCGTCATATCACTGAAAATATCAAATCTCCATTTCTCATAAGATAATTTTCGATCATCAAAAAAATAATGGGCTTGGGCTAATTTGCTCTCTTTAAGGGCTTAGTCCAACCTTTCAAATTAAATCACAGAACTACTAATTCAAACCCATCTGTCATCAATCCGATGCAAATGCAATAAAAAAAATGCTTCTAAAACTATATGCTATGCAATTTAATTCTAATATTTTTGTTAGGGGTTAAAGATTAATCCTTAATTTTTTATGCAATAAATAAATTATTGGTTGCCAAAATTTAGGTGTCAATAGCTAACTCTCTTTGAAGGTAAGCTCGTAGAGGTTGCCTTCAAAGATAAATTGAGACCTAAATTTTGATCATGCACGCATTGAATGATTTTTTTTTGGTGGAAAATGAATTCCATTTTGGAATGCAATTTATATGATGCATGGAAATGCTAATGTAAATGATAAGGAACCTACCTGGAATAACTTACCTTTAAGGAGGGTAGAGTAATTCAAGATTGTTTGCGTTACATGTCCATGACCCGTACCTTTCTACAGTCGCTCATAATAATAACGATGTTTTGTAAGGAGATTGCTTTTCTAGGACCCATACCTTTCTACGGTCGCTTAGTATGGTAGTATTTGGTTGCCTAGGACCTAAACCTTTCTTTGGTTGCCTTGATGGAAAAAAAAAAAAAAAAAAAAATTGATTTTTCAGGATCCATACCTTTCTACGGTTGCTTGAATGAGAAATGGATATTGTCTAGGACCCATATCATTCTACGGTCGCCTAAACGGGAAATCACTTTCCAAGACCCGTACCTTTCTACGGTCACCTGAATGAGAAACGGCTTTTCTAGGACCTGTACCTTTCTACGGTCGAAGCAACAAATATTGTCTAGAACTTGTATCATTCTATGGTTGCCTAGCATTGCGGCATAGATCATCTGACCAGGACTCGGACCTTTCTTTGGTCGCCTTAATTAGACTGAATTTGGAGAAAATCTTTGGGGGATAGTTTGATCGAGTGGAGTGTCAATGCACTTTGAGAGAGAATGCCTCATAAGCATGCCGATTTGATAGGGGGACTTCAGGCTATGGAAGCACGATAGGTCAAGAACTCCAGGCTATAAAAGCACGCCAGGTCAGGAACTCTGAGCTACGAGAGCATGCCATGTCAATTAAGAGGGACATTAGGCTATGGAAGCATACCGAGTCGATGAAAAGGATTCTGGGCTACGAAAGCACGCTAAGTCAATATAAAAGAACACTGGGCTATGGAAGCACGCTGGTTCGATGAAAGGGACTCTAGGCTACGAAAGCATGCCAGGTCGATATAAAAGGACATCGGGCTATAAAAGCATGCCTAATCGATGAAAAGGACACCGGGCTACGGAAGTACACCAAGTCGATAAAGAGGGACATCAGGCTATGAAAGCACACCGAGTCGATGAAAAGGACAGCGAGCTACAGAAGCACATCAGTTCAGTGAAAAGGGCTTCAAGCTACAAAAGCACGCCGAATCTCGAGGCTTCAAGGAGCAACTTGAATGTCAAGTATTAGTCAGTCTTCAAGGAAATATTATTTGTCAAACACAATTAGAGCAAAAGCTGGTATGCATTCATCAAAGAGGTAGACAATCTAAGCTACTTTAAAATGCACATTTCAAAATTCAATGAGCTTTTCATCAATTCAATTAAGGTTTATGCATAACAACTTTACCATATTTGCATCGCCCAAATTTTCACAGGAGAGAATTGTCGTTCAAGACAAATGACATGGATTTATTAAGAATACTAAATGAGAGACTTTCGATTAGAAAAGATTTTCACTCACTCTCCTTTAGAGTGGCTATTTTAGGAGAATCACTACATCTCACTATATCAAGCAACACTTTATAAATGAAAATAAACCAAACATCCCTACACCTCCCTGCAAAACAAAGGTCAGCAAATACTTCCCTTTATACCTCCCATCCTGTAAGAACATTTAACACCTTAAACATTATGGTCATACCTAGGATCCTCGCTGTCAAACAAAATATTTTTTCAAATAGAACAGAAAATTGGCCTACATCCACTAAAAGCTTTAATTCAAGTCCCTAGTGGAGTCGCCAAGCTGTCACGACCCAACTTCGAGTGAATCACCTAGGATTTGGCTAATGGATTACTAAGCTTAAACTTAGCTCAGACTCTCCCAAGCTTATACCAATTCGCGACTTAGGTTCAAGTTCTTAACATACAATTGATTTTTAATTAGGAGTCGCCACTAATCTATTTTTGTTGGGTCAATTAGAAACCCAAGTAAAGTAACGGGAGATTTACTAACGCATTTTTGGTACTTGATTACGAATTTGGGGACTTGATTACACTAGCTTTCACTAACGTCTTTTCGGTACCTTTCTATTTTTATTTCGAAAAAATGCTTTGCAGGCAACTTGAATTAATTTTAATTTACTTTCCTAACATGTGAAGTGATCATGTAGGCATGCAAACCACCAATTTAACACACAAGAAAGCAATAAGTAAATTACGGGACTTACCTTGTAGCAACGAAAGCATTTGTAATGTTAGCTCAAAATTCACATCAAAAGCCCTAGGTTTTTTTCATAATTAACACGCAGTTTACTCAATCTTTTTTTAAGGATTTTCTCTTATTTAATAAAATTTAAACTATATGCAAAGCAATCTAACTAAATGACCTAATTCTAATGACGGACAATTTCTTATTAAATGGACCTAGCAACAATTACTGAATGACGTGAACCTAATTCTATATGACATGCGCATGATATTTTTTTTTCATTTTTTTTATAAAAATTCGAAATTAAAATTGCTAAAAAAATAAAAATATAACTAAAGTGAGATATTATCTATTTTAAGTTAGGAAATAGACCAATCTAAATCCTATCTTAGCATAGAAATTTATCTCGACATGCAATTTAATTCAAAGATATTATCTAACCTAGATACCATCTAAACATGCATTTTAATATAATTAGAAAAGAATCTAACTATTCTATCATGCAATTCTATCTAAGAAATCAATTCTAATCTACATGATATGCAAATGCAATCTTTTTTGTATTTTTGGAATAAATAAAACAATTAAAATATAAACACCAAATCATTTGCGGTCATCAAAGATATTATCCATTGTTCGAATTTGGAAACGATATCTAATCAACTTGATTATTTCGCTAATAAAATCAATAAATTGATCTTAAGTCTTAAAGATCAAGATATCAATTTTATTATCGCGTGATTAATTATTCCATCTAAAGCCTTATAGATGAAATTAAAAAAAATTGACATGCGGTTGTGGATTAGGCAATAAATCATAATTGGGAATGTGCTTATCATTCAAATATGCACGTAAGATATTGAAAAGCATATATTAGGCAATAAAATATCCAAACCAAATTGAGATGAGACTTTTACCTAAGTTCAAAGATTATATTGCCAAATTTGGACTTCGATGGAATCGACTTGACGGATGACTGACGTACGTCCTAGCATGGCAACAAGTTGTTACGGGTCACGGACGGTGCAACGAAGGGACGGTCGGGGAAAGAATGTCCCGGTGGTGCTCGGCTCGTGGTTGATGCTTTCTGGCAAAGGCCCGGGAAGGACTAGCCGGGCAACGATAGTGAAAATTGTTGGACAATTGTTGCAAATCTAGCGATGAAGGCTCAATGGTACTATAAAGTCCTACGCCCGTGATGAGCAGTAGTGCTTCTCGGCAAGGTAGCGGAGGACGCTAGGGAGACTTTGACCAATGACAAACTTGGCTAATTTCCAAGTTCTTTTCGAATTCCTTAAGGCTTGTAATAAACCTCCTTGATTATCAAACTTTGACCATGAGGGTGTGTTGTTGAAGTGAATACCACCATGCACATATCACTCACGAACAGTTGCGACAGAAAGTGCTCGGAGATCTTCAGCGAGGTAGCAACTTCTCAGCTTCGGAAGGCAGCAGTGAGTGACAGCGAGGATTCTAATGACAGTGGGGAGGATCGATGGAGGCATAGCCTTGAGATTTTTGGCTGTGAAGTAATCGGCCGTGGACTCTCTCTCTCTCTCTCTCTCTCTCTCTCTCTCTCTCTTCTTACATGTATCGCTCACTAGAATTGCCGACCCCCACAATTTCTGTGACATCTTGAAATTCGACCCCGTTTCGATAAAGTGAAATGGGCATTTCGTCGGCGTGCCTATGGCCTTTTTTCTCTCTCTCTCTCTCTCTCTCTCTCTCTTCTTACATGTATCGCTCACTAGAATTGCCGACCCCCACAATTTCTGTGACATCTTGAAATTCGACCCCGTTTCGATAAAGTGAAATGGGCATTTCGTCGGCGTGCCTATGGCCTTTTTCTCTGAGCTGATCACTCACGAGTTAACTAACCTATTGGGTGAAGCCGTTAAGGGATGTATCAGCTGTAAAATCCCTAAAAGCTACCTAATTGGTTGGATTGAGCTAAAATCACGTCTGATCGATTTTTAACCACGAAATTGAACTCGATTTCGGGAATCGAATTTTAAGCGCGTCATAATTCTTATTTTTAGGATCCTGTCTCATCGCTCGTCAATTTATTGACGAATCCGAAATTTCAATAAAGAAATTATCGGAAGAAAAAAATTGAAGTCCGAAAAGAAATTAGAAAGGGAAAGAGAAAAGAAAATCAAATAAGAAAAGTATGATTATTTATTTTCTTTTTCTCTCTCTCTCCCTTCTCTTTTCTTTTCTCTTTTTCCTCTCTCTCCCTCTCTTTTCTTTTCTTTCTCTCTCCTCTCTCCTCTCCCCTCCCCCTCGTGCGAATTCCCCACCGCCCATTCCCCCTCTCTCTCTTTCTTTGACCGGTCAATGCATATCCTTCTCTCTCTCTCTCTCTCTCTCTCTCTCTTTCTTCTTCTTCTTCTTCCTTCCTCCGCACGTCCAAGAAGCGAAAACCGGAAGCCCGAACCGTAACCAGCTCGCCCCTCGCCGTCGCGCCGCACCCGCATCGCCCCCGCTCGCCCGCGCCCCCGAGCGCCGCCGCTCGCCGTCGTCCCGCCGTCCCGCGTCCGCGCGCGCCCCGCGCGATCCAGCTCGGCCCAGCCCCGTTTCGCCCCGTTTCGCACCGACCAGCCACCGTCCGGCGACCTCCGGCCACCGCCCAACCCCGCCGGACCACCCCCGCAACCCCTCGCCCTCCGCCGGCCTCCTCGCCGCCCTAGCCGCCGGAGCGGCCCCGTTCAGCCCCGACCAGCAGACCCACGAAGTGGGTTTCCAGCACTTCGGGCCCGCTTTTGGGCCGTTTCCCGGCCCCGAACTCGAGCCGTGCTTTGGGAACAATCGTTCCTCGCGTCGCCGCCGTCGGATTGATCCGATTTGCACGCGATTTGGTGAGTAATCTCACTAATACAGGATTAGTGGCTAATTATGCTTAAGGTTTGTTTAGATTTAATTAATTATGTTTAGGTTGTTAGATTATATTAAATTAGCAATTATTAGCCAATTGTGATGCGAATGAGATAAATTGAATGTGTAATTAGCAAGTAGACGTGGTCTACTATTTATTGGAAGTGTCTCGGAATTTTTCCCGACCCTTGGTGGGCTCCAATTAGGCTTTTCGGGCCTAAGTGGATTTTTTAGTATTTAAATATTAATTTTCGGAATTAAATTAAATAATTATTTATTTTCCGAAAATGCAACTGAGATGGCCTGGAACTGGAAAATTATGCTGATGACCGTGGTGAAGTCTGTTTATTTAATCGGACTCTATTTTGAGCTAAATTGAATTTTTAGTAATTAATAATTAATTTTCGAAATTAATTAATTAATTAATTATTTTTCGGAAATTAAGATTTTAATGGCCGACGACCGAAATCTCGTGCTGATCGTCGTGACGTAGTCTGTTTATTTATTTGAGCTCCACGTTGTATGGAATTAAATAAATTGTGATATTTTAGGGATTTACCCTAAATTGATTGGAATTGATTGAGATTGAATTATTGATTGGTAAGTGGCCAATTATGTTTATTCAGCATTTATAATGCTTTGTTGAGTTGTAAAGTGAGTAGAATTGTGAGAGTGATTTGAATATACTCTTGGCTAAGATTCATCAGGTATGTTAATATCGTGTGAAAATTGAGTGAGTTGATGATTATGTGGGGATTCATCCCAAGATTGACCAAAAGATCGGCATTCAATTAGAATTTGACTGTGAGAGGTTGTGAGTTAAACCTCGGAAGCCGCCGAAGTATGGCTATGCCAGTTGGGCCGAGATTTGCCACCGAATTTGGAGTCGGTCGCGCCTGAGAAGGCCGTAATTTGCCACCCGATACGGGTCGCGCCTGAGAAGGCTGTAATCTGCCACCCGATACGGGTCGCGCCTGAGAAGGCCGTAATTTGCCACCCGATACGGGTCGCGCCTGATAAGGCCGTAATCCGCCACCTGATAAAGATCGCGCCCATTGGGCCGTAATTTGCTACCTAAAGATAGGTCGATTAACCAATGATTCGATACGTTGTCGTGAATTGACTGATTGAGTGGAAATGATCTTGAATGATCCGACTGACATGTAATCGACTAGGTCGATTGATCTTTGCGTTAATCTGGTATTATGAAATGATTGATTGAATAGAATTGATCGTGAGTGGTTTTGTTGGCGTATGATCGACTGGGTCGATAGATTGAAATGTCGATCTGTGATATGATTGCTGGAGTACCTATTGTAAATTGTACTGACTTGCAGGTGGGATCTGATGCTAAGGTATGTCTTCTGACCTATGCGTGTTTAGGCAGCCTTTAGTATAATAGTTTACTAATCGGGCTTAGTGGGGTAGAACTCGCGAGACGTAGTCTCATCCCAGGTTTGGGGAAAACATTTCGTGATCCCGACGAGAAGCCGAGGAGGAGGAATTTGTGAATGAGAACTCGCAGTGAAATTGAGGAAGAGAATGATCTCGAGTGAAGAGGAATCAGAGGAGGATCAAGATGATCTCGAGTATGACTTAGACGAGGATTGAAATCCCATCTCTTTGTGAACCCTTTTGTATATGTGTAGATAGAGTGAGATTTTGAAGTTGCGAATAGTTTGTGAAGTGCTCTGTCTAATGCCATGTATAAAGGTTTGGTTGTAAATTTCAATATGAAAAATATAGCCTGCTTTTCTATCCCATTGTTTTATTGTCTGGGGATTTATAATTGCTTCTGCATGTGCTTAATGAATGAAAGGGTCGGCGATATATAGTCCTGGGATATCGCATTATAAAATCGACCAAGTGAGACGGATGTGTGCGTGCTTGAGAATCGGGGCGTGACAATTTCTCCCTTCTATTCTCTCTAGCGTGTGTTCTCTCCTGTGACTGTATATTCAAAGTGTGGCCCCCTTCTTTTCGTGAATGAACTAGCCAATTTATAGGTGAGGGGACTGAAGCTTTTATTTTTTTTCTCAAATCAACATCCACAAAGATCACCTCCCGAATGCAATATATATTTTTATTTTCCTCATCTCTTTGAATATTCTTCACCGATTTTATCACATATTGCCCAAGATTCAAGATTGTAATAGGATTTTTTCTCAAATTTCAAATCTTGCATAAATGAGTTCGTAATATTTCCGTGTCATACTTGCCCTTTCCGAGGATATCGAAAAATCTACTGTCATATAACCGAAAATATCAAATCTCTATTTCTCACAAGATAATTTTCAATCATAAAAAAAATAACGGGCTCGGGCTAATTTGCTCTCTTCGTGGGCTTAGTTCAACTCATCAAATTAAAGCTCAGAACTACCAATTCAAACTCATCCATCACTAGTCCGATGCAAACCTAAAACTATATGCTACGTAATTTAATTCTAATACTTTTATTTAAGGGTTAAAGATTAATTCCTAATTTTTTATGTAATAAATAAATGATTGGATCGTCAAAATTTAGATGTCAATAATAATTATAACTAAGCGCAGTTATTAAACAGATGAAAAGAAAGATGCGTACCTCATACCATTGGAGCTCTCTCTGCATTTGAAAAGCTGCTCCACCACGTTAGTTACAGCCTCGAAACTAGGGCTGTACGAGGCTACTACTTGCATCATCGCCATTTGAATCTTCCCATGTAGGCCCTGGGACTAATGGCAATTCAGCGGTCGAGCTTAATTTCAAAAAGAGTCCGAGAATCCTTTGTTGACGAAGCTCCACCGCGTGTCATCAAACTGTTATCATAATAAGGCCTAATCCGAATAAGTTCCGGGAAAAACTGAAAACGAAAGTTCATGATTTCACTGATTCCCTTGGCTGTAGCTTGAAAGAGCAGGTCCCCGTTTCCCAAAAAATGTGTGATCTCAGTGGTATTCATGTAAGAGATCGCCATGCAAACTCGTTTTTGCCAACTCGACTGCTGTCATGTGTCTCACCTTCACCTCATGAACTCTCTTGGTTGTAGGAACTACATAATGTCAACAAAAAAGAAAGAAAAAGAATATGAAAAACGAAGGGGCAACAATTGGATTGAGAAAGAAGTTCCCCGGCTCTGGGTCCCAAATGTTTTTAAGACAAATTGCATCTAACAACAGTTTACTAATTGTCATAATTTCCCACATTTAGAGCTTGGATTGGCGGCTGATTGGGAAACCGATCTCATTCTTTTTTTAATTTTTAATGTTTTAGGAAAGCTATTTTGACTTTTTTTCCCTCCTTTGGGATTCAGTCCTCAATTTCAAAGTGAGTTTTAGTAATTGCTGATGCAAAGTACAAACAAAGTTATAAAATCATTTTTGGCATTTTCCAAGAAAAAGGTTTATATCTTATGTCTAGATGAAAAAAAAAAAATTATTGGATGTGAAGATAGTAGGAGTGATTAGAAAGTAACTGAAGAAAGTGATCTTCCTTGAAGTTCAAACAAGGCTTTATAATGTTAATCATAATTAAAAATCATAATTAAAAGACTACAATTATAAGACTTAATATGATAGAACAACTCTGAAAATAACCATGCTAATGATGTCTGTCTAGCTAAAGTAAATCATAGTACTCTTTACATATGTTAGATTATAATATTATTCAAATATGCATAGCAACTAGTAATAAAAATATCATATTCAGCGTACAATCCCTTGAATTGTTATTTATGCAGTAAAGTTTTTTCTTTTTCCATTCTATCTATCTATAACAGTATCAAAACTTCCACATGAGGTCACATAATGGTATGTGAGCTTGGACTTTACTTGTAACACCTAAATGACATAGGACGCGTTTGTTTATGTTTCTGTTCAAAAATTGTTCTGGGGAACAGAAATTGAAAAGACTATTTATGTGGGACAGGCGGAACAAAAAAACAGAAAATCTGTTTATGAAAAAAAAAAATACAAACATGCAGGCCCATAGTGAGTAAACTTGACTCTATCATGAAATAACTT
The DNA here is from genome assembly GCA_017140475.1 of Eucalyptus fibrosa. Taxonomy (NCBI): domain Eukaryota; kingdom Viridiplantae; phylum Streptophyta; class Magnoliopsida; order Myrtales; family Myrtaceae; genus Eucalyptus; species Eucalyptus fibrosa. The sequence continues at coordinate 53,087,564 of CM029507.1, read as the reverse complement.
TCGATTTGAAAAACAATACGCAACGGCACTATACTTCTGTTTCCTTTTCGTTCTTTGGCAAAAGAAAAGAAGAATTGGGGACAAGATTAAGGGTATTTGGGTACATATAAAAGTTGGGTGAGATGACAATTTCAACCACGGGCTAAAGTTGTGATTAAGTTTTGGGAGCTATAGGATTTTTTTAGCGGTTAGGTGGTGTTTAGACTAATTTTCACACATTTCGAGTGGGCCATCTTTTTCGGTAATCTTAAGAGCGTGTTCTCTCCTACGTTCAGGATCTCATTTTCTTGAGTATTTCCAATCAATCTGAAATATGGGATTATAAGAAGAGGAGAAAATTCCTTTATTATCTAACTACCAGCTTGTTTGTATAGGATATATAACTATTGTGGATGCACGATTTTGTTGGGACCCACGAAATTAATCCCGACTGAACAATAAACAATCATTTTTAGGAAAATATTTTTCAAATCGTTCATTTTTTGTGAAACAAATGAAGCCTTAGGCCTTAAGTATTTCATCCATAATGGAAGAAACAAAGAGATATATGGGTTCATTGTTCTTATTTTTCCAAAAATATTAACATGCTTGATAGAGATGATCAAGCGAACATGATTTCACCAATCAAGATTGAAGGAGAAGAGCCAGGTTTACGTAACTCTTATTCCATATCTTCTGCTTAGATCATTTAGCCATAAGCAAGAAATTCCTAAATTAATATCAAACGTTGCCTCAATTTGCACTTTCGTGTAATTTTTTTCACTTTTTTGTTTTTCAATTCCGCGACTCTTGTTATTAGAATTTGGTGAATATGTGAAATCTTTCAAAATATAAAAATATTAACACAGAAATCATATATAACTTTGTTTGACTTTGAATAATTTTTTGAAGGATTTTTATTAGATCTATTGACGGTGTAAAGAATAAGTCACATATTTATTGTTGGATGGTTGATATGTGGAAAAATTAAATTACACAACTAAATTCAAATATACATGTCACTCATCCAATGTTGAATGTGTAACACACGCATTGGATGGGAAAAGTACCAACAAAGTTATAAGCCTATTTCTTTAGTACCAATTCAGTCATAAACATTTTAATTAAACTAATTTAGTCCTAAAAAATTTTCATACTAGTACCAATTTAGTCAATTTGACCAATTTAGGCCGAAAATTGCCTACATAGATGCCAGCTATCTTACGTGGCATGGTCAGCATCAACATAAACATTTTAAAATAATTTTTGATAATTTTTTGATTTTTTACTTTTTTTTTCAAATTTTGCTTTTTTTTTCCCCTTTTTTTCCTTTGGACTATGGCCAGTACCAATCGTGGCTGGCGATAAGCCACAAGCAAGGGTCGCAAAGAAAAGGAAAAAAGGAAAAAAAAGTAAAAAAAAATTATTTAAATGCCCACATCAGAGCCGACCATGCCACGTAGGACTCCGGCATCCACATCAGTAATTTCTGGCCTAAATTGGCCGAATGAACTGAATTGATACCAATATAAAAATATTTAGAACTAAATTACACCATTAAAAAGGTTTAAGGCTGAATTGGTACTAATGTAATAGATTTAGAACTTTTTGGTACTTTTCCTTATAATAGACATAATACAAATTATTTTCCAAATTGGGGCAAGGAACTAAGTAGGAGCTTTTTTCTACTTATAAAAAAGTCAAAAACAAAGAAGCCATAGACTTTTAATAGGAGAGAGAGGGACAAAGATAGAGATGGTATCTTGATTGGAAGCATACTTATAGTTTTGGTGACATTCCAAAGTAACCTTAAAGGATATTGAAGCACTACTACAATCAAATTGCAAAGAAAACCCAGTCATTGAATATAAAATATTGTAAGATCTTGTAATTCATTTGTTACATTGTCTGAAATCAATTAAGTTATATGGTACTTGTGCACTTGGTTGAATCATATGTGGTTCCCAAGGGATAGCCAACCCAAGATGTAGTTCGATTTCAGGTCGTTATTCAAGTAAAACTAGGTCAAGGAACCAGCATATATCTTATGAAGAAACAATCATTTCCCGTATCTTTTGCTAGTATGGAAGGAATCAATTTAAGAAAATTGACTAAAGCCGTGTTTGATAACACTTCAAATAGTGCACGACTCTATTCTTTTATTCTCCAAAAAAAAAAAAGAGTATAAATCTATTTGGTAAAATTTTTGTTCTCGGAATAAAAATCAGACTTTTTTTTTTTTGTTCCCGGGAATAAATCTATAACATAATCAAGAAATAGAAAAAAGTTACATTTTTTTTCTGGAATAATTCTAGAATCAAGCCAATTTTTTTTTCTTTTTTCTCTTCTCTTTCCCTTTCTTCTTCTTCTTCTTCTTCTTCTTCTTCCTTTTGGCCATTGTTGGCCTCGGCCTTAGCCATTGATCGGCCAAACAAGGGCTGGCGACCTAGCTGGAGTGTCATCGACCCTTGGCAATGTCGAGCCACATGAGGCTCATTAGCCCAAGCCTCACTGTGGCTGGGCAAGGCTCAACCTCACCAAATTTGGGGGAGGTCAATCTTGCCCAGCCAAGGCTCAGCCGACCCTAATGCAACCACCAACAAGGCTCAGCCTCGCCCAGCTCATGGTGAGGCTTGGGTCGCCAACCCTCGTCTAGTTGATGACCGAAGGAAGGAGGAGTTGAAAAGGGAAAAAAAGAAAAGAAAAAAAAAACTTTAAGAAAATTATTAAAATAAAATGGTTTGGAATAGAAATTTTAAGAGTTTTATCAAATACATTTCTATTTCGGGAATATAAGTTATGGGCAGTATATCAAGGGCATTCAAATGCTAAAAAATTGTTCTCGGGAACAAAATAAAAATAAAAAACATTTATGAACAAAAATTATTCTCAAGAACATAATCATTACCAAACACACCATAAAAGTTCAAAATCATGGCAGATCCGAAGATAATGCCCAAACAACAAAAATACATACCCATCTGGATCCGAATTTTTGTTTGTTGGTTTGTAGCTCAAGTTCACCGGTATACCTTCAGTTCAAAACAAAAGAGTAGGCGACGAGCCAGGTATGATCATCTTGAAGGAAATCAGTAATGGAGAGATGCGAGTGCAGAAAGTACGGATATTTGTATATCAATGCTTCCAAAACACTGAGCCTGGTTCCGCTGGGAAAGTGAGATTCCATCATCGCCAACACCCACAGTATAGATCTGCTTTCATGCTCTGTGCTCTTTTTTTCTTTTTTTATTTTGAGTTCGAGAAACTATATTCTTTCTTGGGTTTCTTCTCCTTCTCGTATTCTCTTTTGCCACTGACCTTGACCAAGACACCTGCCATTTGTTTGATCATTTGCCTGAGTAAAACCAGTGTGTACAATCTTAGAAATGTTCATACATATTTATGTCTGGTTGATTGTTATGTTTTCAAACTAAGATTATGTGTTCAATCTTCTCATTATAACTTGGAATTTTGATCCTACAATCCACAGCCAAAATCCCCATGTGCCATGTTTACTTGATCAGGATTAGTGTACCTTGATGTATGATCACTTATTGGAAGTTAAATCAAGATTCATCTGTGCTAGAAGCTTGTCCGTTGATTGATTGTGTTGATGTCGAGTTTCCTATGTTTTGGTTCCATCATGTACAAATCTAATCATTTGTTAAAAATTTGCTTATAACCAACTTGGTCTTAGTTGGTTGATGGTGTTTGTCTCGGTGTATGTCCATCTCCAATGCATTCAATTGCTGATGTGCTCACTGGATTGAGATGATACCAAGGTGTTGAGTTACAGATTATGTCTATTCTGGGTGCGCTTGCTGTCCGTATGTCTCGACAGTTGCAGTCTTATAATGTTGCAAGTTGATGCGCTGTTTGTTGGATTTTCATTAGTAGTCTATGGTCCATGATCGATAATTCCCGATAATTGCATGGTGATTGAACTTCTAGTATGCTGGAATTGAATTCGTAGTTGCTTCACATGCTCAGTATTTTCTATTTCAATGCAAACTTGGACTTTATATCTTCAGGAAGTCAATTGGCGATGTTGTTCGTGTCGGTTTGCATCTTGATTTTTGTCAACGAGACTTTGGAAGAGTGAGACCAGGACAGTTTGGCCATTTACCTTCTTTGTATGAACTTGTGAGAATGCATAAATTATAGAGATATTTGCATGATATAATCCTGCCATGTTAACTTGGGGCGTAGTAACATGCCTAGTGCTCTTAAAAGATAAGGTTTGGTTTCACGAAATAATGAATAATTGTGCATGTGTGGTGGCTGGTGAGTGGTGGCAATGATTCTGAGGTGGTCGGAGCAATTGTCGGAGTTGGTCGTCGATGGATTAGGACATGTATGGTTCTCCGCGTGAAGCCATTGTATGTGAGTTTCTGGTAAAGAATATGAAAAAATCTGAGTCAACGGAAGTCTTCACTTCAATGGTTAGTTTAAGTTGAGTCGAGATTAGAATGTTTAAGAGAAGATGAAAGAATGAAAGAGTAAAACATGAAAACGAGAGGGTCAGAGAGGTGAGTTCAAGTGTTCTGGAGAAGGACCGAGTAATGAAATGAGAAAATAAAAAAAGATAAATAAAAAAATGCCGAAAAAAGAAAAAGAAAATTGGATTAGAAAAATATGCTTTAATTAGGTTGTTAGATTTTTTGTATTAGTTTTAGCTTAGTTTCATTTCATTAGAATTCGCATAGTTAGAAAAGTTGTATTCCTTGATTTTGTGTAAGTCATGTGGTTATTTGCTTGGTTGGTGATTTGTGTGTTCATTTTAGATTAGATTGTGAATTCTTAGTTTTAGTTATATTCATTTAGGATTAGTTTATCTGATTAGTCCTGTTGAATAATATTAATTTAGTTGAGAAATATAATCAAAAAATTAAAAATAATAAATTAAAAACAAAACTTCAAAAAAAAGATTAAAAAAAATCATAGTAAATAACTTAGTTGAACTTAGAATTTATCTCAAATAATTGTGTGAAAGTGTTGTAACCTAAGTAACATCGACACCGACATACGACACGTGACATGACAAGACATGACATAACATACCGACACGTCATTTCTTACAAAATAGATAATTTCGACATGCTAAGATACATTATATTGTAACACATTATTTATTACATGTATATTTTTATTTATACATTAATTTTTGTGATTATTTTAATCAAATTAATTTGATTCAAGTTCACAAATAAATAAATAATAAAATAGACCCTAGAATAAATTTACATTAAAAACATTAATCTACTATTTTGTTAATATCATTCATTGTTTCAATTTGACAAATTCAACTGCACTCTAATAATCCATAAAACTTAGAAGAAAAATAGAAGCAATCCATATTTTGTACTTGTGTGTCAGAGTGTGTCAAAAGAAAAGAGAAAAAAAAAACTTGAGATTAAATTGTGTGTCATGAGAAGTGAGAATCGAAAGAGAAGAGAATACTGGCTTCTTCTTTTTCTTTTTTTTCTTGACCCCTAATTTATTGAAAATTTTAAAAATGTGTGTCAAAGTCACATATCATAATTCAAAACTCGCATGTCAAAATTTTTGACTTGTGTGTCAGAGAGTTTTGGGAAAATTGATCAAGTGTTAGATTTTCCGACATGTGTTGACCGAGTGTTGGAGAGTGTCGAAAAATATCGAAAAGTGTTGGATAAGTGTAGGACTGTCTGACATGACATGAAAGTTTCCGGAGAGTCTCGGTACTTCTTAGTTTCATAACCTTAGAGAAATTTGAAAGAGACTAAATGAGCATTGAATATTTTAAGGTCGAATTGGGACACCAACTTATGATGACAAAATGCTAACCAAGGGTTTCTCATTTCTCTGAAAGTTTTGATAACCCTAATTACCCATTTTAAGAAAGGATAGTGTCTAAAGTCAAGCTCATATGGGTTGTTGTCCTAAAACTTAATAATGAAAGTCATATTATATTCTTTACCCGACTTGTAGTAGGTTACCTTACTGCATTCTACTTTTTACTTGTTCTTTCATTACTATCTCTAATGAATTAGTTGTGATTCTTCTACATTACATTTTGAGATGTGATTTGCTTGTTATACTTAAATGGTTAGGTTACATTTTAGGATCATAATAAACATCAAAAACATTAAATGGACACTTAGTGGACAACAATCTTAGGATTCATAATTTGGTAAAAAGACAGTGTGAACACTTTTACTGACAAATAATCAAGTTTTTGGTACCAAAAATGCATTAGTTAGATAACTAATGTTATCAAATCCCCAACCTTAGATCTCCAGTTGCATAAAAAGTGATGTATTCTCCCATATCTCATTTGGTTTATAGCCAACCTCAATAGCCTAGATGGTGACTCTCTCATATAAAATTCTCATAGAGTTAATTGAATCAAAATGAAAGTCCCAAACATTATCTAAGGTAAGGTTTGAGAGAACCTACGCGTTGATTGAGGACCATCGGTCCTTAACTCAACATTACCTCTGAACCCGTCTTTCCTAGACCATTCAGGAGGGTCATGACAAGTTATAAATCTCTGCACAAAATTAATATAATCATTCAAACCAATTTTCACTAGAAATCATTGACTTGCGAGTGTGCCACGCAAGATGGCCGACAATGAATGAATTGCCATGTCGACAATCTTCAACAAGAATTGATTAGAAGTACTACCTTAGAATTTCGCGCAAAAGTCAATAACTTAATTGGAAAAATTGAAATTTAGGACTGAATTTGATCCATATAGGTCTAAGACTGATAGGTTAATTTTCTAAATTTTTATGTATATATGAATTCTATGTAGTTGTTCATGCATATGTGGATTTTATTTTGAAATATCTATATAATTAATTAGATGGCTGATTAAAGATCTATGACAGTTATAATTCCATGTGCTTCACAATTTATGTGGACAGAATCTTATATATGACGTAATTACAATTTTATAGTTCTTAAGATATAGTCATGCATCTGGTATCATGTCTATCATTGATATTCTTTACATAGAGATTATTTTAATTATCAAACCATTCATCTCGAGAGCACCTATGAAGAACATTAAATGTTTAAAAAGTCATTTTAATCATTGCCCATATTTTGGTAATTATTATTTTAAAATAATTATTTTATGTGTGTGTGTATATATAGATTCAATTTTGACTTATCTATATTATAATAAATTTTTTTTTAAGTTGGTGGACAAATTCCTGCATCTAGGTTATAAAAAGAAAAATTATATGTGCATATTGTGGCAATAAATGTATGTATAGATTATATTATGAAAGATCTATGTAGAACTAACCATCGAAAATTTATAGCAGGTAGAATTCCATCTATTTCACAATTAATGTGAACAAAGTCTTATATCTGGTATAAATCCAATTGCCTTATAGTTCATAAGAATAAAGCAGACATTTGATATAAATCTTATCACCAGTATTCTTTGTTTATAGATCCTCCTGTCTATGAAATTGTTCGTCTCGAGAGCATCTATTAGAAAAATTAAACATGAGGAAAGTCGTAATCCATGATTGTGCATATTACGGCAATGAACTGTTTAAAATAATTGTTTATTTATATATAGTTTTGTGAAATATCTATAACAGAATAAGGGTGATTCTTTTAAAGGATGAACTATTAAGTTGATGGAACAAATTCATGCCTTTAAGCTATAAAAGGAAAAATTAAATGTTTGAAATGTTATATTCCCTGATCGTGCATATTTGGTTAATAAATGTTAAATATAATTGCTTATGTGTGTGTATATATAGAGAGAGAGAGAGAGAGAGAGAGAGAGAGAGAGAGAGAGAGAGAGAGAGAGAGAGGTTTGTGAAATATCTATAATAGAATAAGGGCGATTTTTTCAAAAGGATGAACTATTAAGTTGATGGAACAAATTCAAGCCTTTAAGCTATAAAAGGAAAAAATAAATGTTTGAAATGTTATATTCCCTGATCGTGCATATTTGGTTAATAAATGTTAAATATAATTGTTTCCGCGGCGTAGAGATTCTACTTAGAAATAGCTGGACGTTCCATATTTAAGTTGATGGAAAAAATCCCTGCATCTAAATTACAAAATGAAAAACTAAAAAAAACTAATGTTTTAAAAAGTTACATTCCATGATTACGAATACTTGGTAGTAAATGTTTAAAATAGTTTTTCATATATTTATATACTTTACTTTGTATATATATAGGATGACACTTTAAATTGATTAAATTATTCTATAAATGGATCTCCGGTAACAAGGCATGAAAACCTAAATTTGCATAGTATTTGTTCATATGCTTTGAGTAAATACATTAAGTATTGCATTACACCCGCTGCAACCAACTATGACGAACGCTTATTACCCTCAAATCAAATTCTCAATCACATGATCTCGCCCAATAATTATGCCTCACTCCCAAATGCTCTTGGGACGAAAGATGCTGGGTCCATAAGTGGATTTAACCATTTGGTATAGTAGGGGAAGCTGTAGTACTACGAATAAAGCCACGGGGACAATAGTCAGCAAAAAAATAGGAATGAGAAGCCACTCCGATCTCTTATCTAGCACCATTGTGAGAGTTGCAGCAAAGGCCACCAGCATGAATGCCAAGGAAAGAAATAGAAAAAAAAGTCCCATTATGATCTTCTTAGGCAACGCTTCAAGAAAATCTTGCGCCTTATACCACAATGTTAAGATGGCTAGGAATAGCAAGATGGCTGTCACAGAGAAGAACAAACCTAACACATCCAAAATTATGAAAACCAGGAAAGAGTCCTCTCCTAACAACAACGGGACTCCACTTTTGTCATTATTCCCTCCAGGCACAGTGAATGCAGCAGCGAACAATACTGTGGCAATACCACCGGCCGCGGTGGCTCCACTGGATAAGACTCTGCTGATCCTCAACAAAGAAGTGAAGGGTTCAAAACCCAAGGGAGACGCTAGGTGTATTAAGTGTGACTCAGGGGTGGTGGGTCCTCCTGCTTAAGTATCACTTGGGGGTTTACGGCGCGGCTATCGGCTGCAAGCCGGTTCCTCCAAAAAAAAAAAACAAAAAACAATACTGTGGCAATTAGAGCTGAGGTGATCATACATGAATTTGATGTGTCCTTCATCCACTTCTCTCCACTCTCAAGCAAATCTTTGCGGTTCTCCACGAATGAAGTCCAAAATGTTTTACTCCCCATGTACCGGTCTCTCATGTCAGGGACAACCCAGCTTTCCACAGCCTAACAAAAAGGAGTTTTGATAAGTGGATACGGTTATGAACATTTAAATAAATAAATAAATAAGACAACCGAGGGAACATTTTAAGGAGACCAAGACTTATCCAACGATACCAAATTGCTTGGAGGTAAAGTCACATGTTAAAATCTAGATTATGTCAAAATAAAAGACAAGCACAACAAGTGAAGAGGGAGAGAGAGAATGAAAAGAGGAACTTCTTACTATACCACTTCTATCATAAATAAAGTAATTAATATCAATAATAGATTCAATCTCATAGCAGAGGATCAATGTTTTAGAACATACTTTAAACTTTCCTCTTAAATATTTAATGAGAATTTGAAAGTGAAGAAGGTATAAGAGAAACATTACATTGAAGAGAGGGATATTTTGGTAAGTTAACTAAAAAAATGAGTGCCTTAACCGAAATGGGAGTGCAAATAGCTAGGCTTATGATAATTATCATTAGGGGTGAGAATGGTTCAAGAGAGAAACCTAAAACCTGAGAATCGAACTGATGGGAACTTGTTCGATTCTGGGTTCCAACTTCCAAGATATGCGAGGTAAGTTCTAAGTTCCAAAAATTAGGGAACCTATTTTCATGGGTAGTCCAAGATTCTAGGTTGGTGGAATTTAAAACTTAGAACTTAGAATCTAAAACAAGTTTTTGTGTTTTTCTTGATCCATGTTTTCAAGTGATCCTATGATATTTCTTGGCATTTGATAATGAGTGTTTAATCTAGGACTATTAGTCTAAGTTTCCATTTTATAATCGAGACTTTTACTTTGTTAATGTTTTATATTTTTTAATGTCTAAATATAAATTATGGTAAATAAATTATAGCAATGAATGATGGTCATTAAAGGTGATAATTCACTCAATCGTTCAATTAATAATATAGGTTAGTCATTTTATTTTATTTTTTTGGTCGGTTAATACAGTTAGTCATTAAAGGTGATATTTCACTTAATCATTCAATTAATAATACAATTGGAATCTAGATAGTCTTTGGAACTGACTTTGGAACTTGTAGTAGGGTAAGTTCCAATTTTCAAGGTATAAAGGATAGGTTTCAGATTTCAAAAAATAAGGAACTTGTTCCAACGAGTCGGTTCCAAGTTCTAGATGGAACTTGTACGGAACCTATAATTGCTTATCTCTAATTATCATTACATGCAATATTCAATATATGCAAAGAAAGACACTTACCCTATACCATTGGAGTTCTCTTTGCATTTGAAAGGCTGCTCCGGCCTCGGTAGTTACTCCATCGAAACTACGATAGTAGTATGCTGCTGCACTCATCATATCTCCCGAGTCTTGCTCTGAAGGCCCTGGAACTAAAGACAACTCATTGGTTGAGCTTACCTGCAAAAAGAGTCCGAGAGTCTTTTCTTGGCGAAACATCACCGCATGTGTCGTCAACCTCTTATTATAAGGCGTAACCCAAATAAGCTCTGGGAAAAACTGAAAACAGAGCTTCAGGAAATCATCGAATCCCCTGATTGTCGCTTCAAATAGACGTCGGTCGTCTAGGTAAAGAATGGAGATCTCGGTAGTGTTCATATAAGAGATTGCAATGCAAACTTGTTTTGCCAACTCGATTGCCGTCACGTGCCTTAGCTTCACCTCGTGAACTCTCTTGATTATAGGAACTACAAAATGTAAAAAAAAAAAATGAAAAATGAAAATAAAAAGCGAAGGAGCGGCAACTGGATCAAGAAAAAAGTTCTCCAACCCTGGGTCTCAGTCTCTTTTAGACACCAAATTGCATCTAACAACAGTCTGCTAGTTGTCATAATTCACCGCATCTAGAGCTTGCGTTGGCAGGTGATTGGGAAAACGATCTCATTCTTTCTTTTTCTTTTTTTAATTTTTTAGGAAAGCTATTTTTTTTTCTCCTTTGGGATTCTGTCCTCAAATGCAAACAGTGGGTTCAGCAATTGCTGATGCGACGTACAAAAAAAGGTATCAAATCAATTTGGCATTTTCCCAGAAAAGGTTTATATCATGTCTAAATGAAAAAAAGAAGAAGGTAAAAGCGATTATAGTGCAACTGAAGAAAGCGATCTGCCTTGAAGTTCAAACGAGGCTCTATAATTAAGACAATATAATTATAAGACTTAACCTGATAGAAAAACTCTAAAAATAGCCACGCTAATGATGTCTAAGTAGCTAGGGTAAATTACAATAGTCTTTGTAGATATAAGATTATTTTAGACAATATAATTAAAATATGTACAGCAGCTACTAACAAAAAAATTATATCAATCGTACAAACCATTGTATTGTTATTTATGCCCAACACGAGCAAAATAATTTTTTTCTCCATTTTGTCTATCTCTAACAAAACCAAAAATTCCACATGAGGTCACATAACGGTACATGCCTATTTGAGTTTACTTGTTACACCGAAAAGACATAGTAAGTATTTGGTTTGGCTTTTGCAGAAAGTCTTTGGAAAAATGCAAAAGATTTTAGGCTTCATTAGTTTCACGAAAAATGTAACAATTCTGGAAAACGTTTTCCAGGGAGCCATATTCCAAGAAAGTGATAATATTTTTCGGTATTTGGCCGAAACTTACAAATGAGATAAAAAATATTTTCCATCATTTGGTATAGAAAACCTCATTTGATTTTCCTTTATGCTCTTACTTTAATTTATGAAGTATTGATACTCTCTGGGAGCTTTTGTGTCGTGTCGGAGATTTTGATGTGTGTTCAATACTCGGTCAATAAGTGTTAGAAGGTCAACCCTCCCGATATTTGAGTCTGGAATTCTGACACGTGATTCCGACACACATAGAGTCAATTTTAAAATTTTTAATAAAATGTAGATGTGTAAAAAATAAAAATAAAAATAATCAAGGGGGAAAGAAGAAAAACTTTGTCATCTCTTCTCTTCGACTCTTACTCCCATGTCACACAATTCACCCCCAAGTTTTTTTTTTTTTTTCTCTTCTCTAACACACAAGTTTAAAATGTGGATTGCTAGTTTTCTTTTTCATCCAAGTTTTATGGATTATTAGAATGAAATTGAAACAATTAATTATATTAACAAATGGTTGATTAATTTTTTAGGGTAAATTCATTCTAGGCTCTTTTTTATGATTTATTTGTGAATTATAATCAAATTAATTTAATTAAAATAGTCATAAAAAATTAATTTATCATGTTTATATAAAAATATACATTTAATATATAACATATTCCAACGTACCGGAATTCTCTATTTTTTTTTTAAAAGAATGATATGTTGATGTATTGTGTCATGTCGTGTCCTATTGCATGTCGCATGTCGTTGTTAGTGCTACTTAGCCTTTAATAATTTTTTATTTTTATTTTTATTTTTATTTTTTTTGTAAAAACATAGAATTGTTATTTATTTCTTTTATTTCTTTTTCTTTTTTTCTTCTTCGGCCAATCACCAACCACAACAAGGGCTGGTGACTGGCCTCGTGTGAGCCAAGCCAAGCCAAGCCAGCCTCGGGCAAAACTCCTTCTCACTAGATCCGGTAAGATCAAGCTCACCCGAGACCAATGAGCTCAAGTCTCGCTAGATTGGCGAGCTTGTTCCTCGCCTATGTTCAGTCGTTGTGGCTGGCAGAGGAAGAAGCAAAAGGGAAATGAAAGAAACAAAAAATGATTAGAAATTAATTTTTAAAAATAATTTATTAAAAATCTATTTTTAAATAAAATCATTAAAATATCAATATTTTAAAATAAAAATAATCAAAAATTCGATTTAAATTTTTTTATTTTTTTTAAGAACGAATGTTTCATTAATAAAAACTCAAGCTCAAGCATTGACAACTCATGCACGACCTACATGGATTGAAGCTTAACTCTTGGGGACTAGAGCTCTAAAGTTGGGGCTCAAGCCTAATCTTTATGGATGTAGATACCAGGGCATAGGGCATATGCACCATGGGCTCGGGCCCGGCCTCAATGGACTTGGGCATAGGCGCTAGGGGCTTGGGCCTAGGAACTAGAGTCCTAAGGCTGGCCTCATTGAACCCATATTCGATCTCGATAGACTTGTGCCCGAGCGTTAGAGACCTCATCCCGGCCTCAATGGACCTAAGCTTGGACCTCGATGGACCCAATCCCCGCATTGGAGACTGGGAACCAGCATTAGAATTCTCATGTTCAAATATAGAATTTCAAGTTCATACCTAATCATATTTGAAAAAAAAAAAATCGATTTTTTCAAAAAGGAAATCATTTTCCCGAATTTAAGCATAGTTTTCCATTAACTAAGAAAACATTTTTCATTGACTCATTTTCCTAAGCAATTCAAATGTCGGAAAATAGAAATTTTTTTCTTGAAAAATATTTTCCATGTAACAAACAGAGCCTTAGGTTAAAGAGATTCTTTAAAATGCAAGTAGTGTTTAGTATATTGTAATTTAAAAGTGTATTATGAAGCAACGTTTGTGTTTGGGAAAATCACACTTTGTGAGGAATTCCGTTATTTTTTTTAGAAAAAACCTCAAAATTAGCAATGGGCTCAACGACCAGCATCTTGAGACCTTTGCTGACAACATTGCACAAGGTTAGGATATTTCTGGATTTATGAAAGTTTAGCGATGGTAAAGTTGGAAGAAAAAATAGTTTAGCATTCTAGAAATGCTCAAAGGTCAAAGCACTTCCAGACTTATCTTGATTTAAAGGCCCTCAGAGGCATTTGGAAATGCAATTGCATCTCTCTAAAAACTCTTAAAAAAATTTATTACACAGTACTTGAATATGTGCAAGGGGCTTTAGAGTACAAAAACCTTTGGGAAAATATATAATGAAAGGGTCGATGTTCAGAACAAGAATTTAACAAATGCAGGCATTCAATCCCCTTGCGGTGCCTCTCTCAAGCCTTACCCTATCGGGACTGACTTTTAGTATCCAACTAAACTCTTATTCCAAACATAAGGCTTTCTAGCATTTGTTTCGGTGCACAAGATCCATATGAGGGCAAGTGCAAAGCATACTACCAGGACAAGGTGCTATCTTGCCGTTCTAAGATCTCTAATACTGGATAGAAATTTGAAGTGAAGAAGGGAGCATTAACTTTGCATGTTTTAAGCACACAAACACATGATTTTATTGATGAATGCTACTCTTTTGATGCTAGAAGATAAAGACCTATGACATGGTTCTGAATCCTATACACCACTTAATAGTGCAAGGTAGCAACAACAGAATCTACTACTTAGGGAGGTCCACTAATTTGGAGTTGACCTTTAGGGTAGTGAAAAGTAAGTGCCATATTGAAATTTGGAAAGAGAGCGACATTGTTCCAGCATTCAAGATGGTCTCAACTGTCTCAATAACTTTTAATTTGATAAAAATACACAACGACACTATTTTGTTTCCCTTTTTGTTCATTGACTAAAATAGAAGAAGAATAAGGTACAAGGTTAAAGGGCATTTTGGGGGCATTCAAAAGTTGAGTGAAGATGACAAGTGCAACTACAAGTAAAAGTTGTGAATAAGTTTTGGGAACTACAGGATCTTTTTTAGTGGCGGGTGGTGTTTGGGCTAATTTTTGCGCGCTGTAAGTAGTCCACCTTTTTGGGTAATCTTAAGAGCCCATTATCACAAATTGGCCTAATGTATTCAGGCATTTTTTTTTTTTTTTGAGTGCTTCCTACAAATCTGAATTATAGGATTATAAGGAGAAAACTCCCTTATTATCTCACTAGCAGCTTGCTAGTATAGGATATATAACTTGGGCTGGAATTATGGGATGCATAGTTTTGTTGAGACCCACGAAATTCACTCCCATTGAAATATTCTTCTATTTCAAGCCCTCCCAAACAAATTATTCTGATTATCCCTATTTGCTCCTCTTCCTATTCTTCGCACCTTTCTGAAGTTGCTAAAAAATATGTTAATTTACTATGTTGATTTGATTAAATGATAAACTCATGCTAAGGGGAAATATCAAAAAAATCATAAATCTATTACACCGATACTTATTTGATCATAAACATTTCAATTGGGTTAATTTAGTCTTAAATCTTTTCATATTTTGTTAACTAAGTCCATCTAGTTAATTTTGGCCAAAAATCATTTGACGTTGATGTAGCCGTCTTACATGGCACAAATTTGGAGCTAACGTGGATAATTTTTATTAAAAGAAAATTTGAATATTTATTTAATTATTTATTTTTCCTTTCTTTTTTGTTTGTTTCATTTTTGTTGGTGAGGGTTGAGGCCCAACAAGCCCTCGTTGCCACGGGAAAATCTGGGGATGGTAATGGGCAAGGGCTTGAAGGGTGTCATCTAGGGCCTCACCTTGGGCCTTCGTGGCCAAAATGAAATAAAAATTAAAGAAATAATAAAATATAATAAAATATAATAAAGTTCAAAAATAATTATAATATTATTAAAAAAATGTCAATGTCAATGTCAGCTTCAACTATACCATTGTGGTTAGCATCTACATTAGCAATTCCTAACAGAAACTTGATATAATGGATTCAATTGGGAAAATGTGAAAATATTTATAACTAAATTAGCCCAATTGAGAGGTCTATGACTCAATTGGTATCAACGTGATAGGATTAGAACTTTTTTTGTACATTCCCCCTCATGCTATCATTTATTGCAACCTTATTTTGGAGTCAATGACGCTAGGGGCTTGTCCCAAGTCCCATGCCCAATTCTTGCACTCTCTCATCGTTTTTTTTTTTTTTTTTTTTTTTTTTTTTTTTTTTTTGGTGCTGTACTGGGATGAAGTAGCAATCAAAGAAAATAATATTTAGGCTCTAAGCACTTCACCCATAATGAAAAAGACAAATACAAATGGGTTCACGTTTCTTATTTTTTCCAGAAAGTTTTGCACGCTTGATGGAGATGATGAAGCCAACATGATTTCATGAATCAAGATTGAAGGAGAAGTCCTATGTTTATGTAACTCCTATTCCATATTTTCTGTTTAGATCATCTAGCCATAAGCAAGAAATTCCTAGGTTAACATCATATCTCGCTTCAATTTGCAGTTTCAAATATTATTTTTTCACTTTTTTCTTACAATTTTGCAACTCTTGCAATGAGATTTTGGTGATTTTAGATATATTTTAAAAAATAAAAAATAAAACAGAAAATCATATATAACTTTGTTTGAGTTTGAATAATTTTTTCGAAGGATTTTTATTAGATCCCTCGGTGGTGTAAAGACTAAGTTGTACATTCACCGTTGGAAGAGATATGTGGAAAAATTTAATTACAAAACTAACTTCATACATGAATATCACTTATCCAATTGTGAATATGCTATGGTTTTTCCACACAAAAGTTGGCCCAACACAAATCTTTTTCGAATTATGGCAAAGAATTTTCCTACTTATGAAGGAAGTAAAAAACAAACAAGGCATATACTTTTAGTTGGAAAAAGAGGGATAGAGATAAAGATGGTATCTTGATAAGATGGAAGCGTACCTACAATTTTGGCAATATTCCAAAATGACCTTGCAAGACATTGAAACGCTACAATCAAGATGCAAGAGAAAACCTAGTCACTGGATATGAAATCATTGTAAAACCTCGTAATTCATTTGTCACATTGTCTAATCAATTTAGTTATACAAGATTTATGCACGTGATTGGATCATATGTGATTCGTTGGGGATAGTTGATCCATGAAGTAATTCGATTTTAGGCCATTATTCAAGTAAAACTAGGTCAAGGAACCAAAAGATATCCCAAAAAAAAAAAAAAACCATTTCCAATTTCTTTCACTAGTACGGAGGGAATCGATCTAAGAAAATTGACTTAAAGTTCAAAAATATGAAAGGTCCTAAGATAATTCCCAACAGCAAAAATGCATACCCACCCGGATCCGAAGTTTTATCCGTTGGTTTGTATTTCAAGTCCACCGGAATACCTTCAATTCAGAAACAAAAGAGCAAGTGATGAGGTGGGTATGATCATCTTGACGGGAATCAGTAGTGAAGGGATGGGAGTGCAGAAAGTACAGACATTTGTATATCAATGCTTCCAAAACACTGAGCCCGGTTCCGCTGCGAAAGTTTTTAGGCGACTTCGCCAACGCCTCCAGTACAGATCTGTTTGCACGCTCTGTACTTCGCATGGTCTTTAAGCGAGGGTACTGCTCGAATAGATAAAGGGTGATATCTATTCAAAATCACCAGCATAATTTTTTTTTTTTTTTCAGTCGTAAAATCACCAACAAAGTTGATCAGGAAAATAAGCCAAGTCTGGATTGAAGTAGAAAACAGATGGAATTGAGAAGAGTGATGGTGATCCTACCATGATGACCAGCGTGGGTGAGATCTATAATGGTGTCAATCGCAAAGGGACTGTTGAAGGGATCACCTGCCCCATCTTTTGTTGTATTTTTCGCCAGGAACCAGGCAATCTCTTTATGCATAGAAGCTGCCACAGCAGATATTCCCAAAGGAATACGTCCTTCGTTATCTGCAAGTTGCGTCAACTTAGGATTACTTATAACTAATGCTTTGACCATCCTTATCCTTCCACACAGGACAGCATTGTGGAGGGCTGTGCGGCCATCACAATCGACCATTTCAAGCGCTTCTGGATGTGGAGACAAGAGCTCCACCAGGTTCTCCAAAAATTGGTCTCGGGCACTCAAAGCAGCTACGTGAAGCGCTGTCTCTGATCTGCTTGTTATTTTGGCCATCTTTGAAGCAGCATCTCATTCGAAAAATCTTGTAGCAGATTCCCAATCGCCCAGGAATGCAGCTTGCAACAATGGTCGGTAATAGGGTTCATCCACTTCCTCTTTGGAATCATCCACTTCCTCTTCGGAATTTTCAGCAATAGACGCAGACTTTTCTGATCATTCAATTAATACTTTTATCCTTGCTGACATTAAGAAGTGCCCCCCCAAAAAAAAAGGAATTTCATGAAGATCCGCCCCAGATATTAATTTCACACTGAAAATAACTCTTTTGAGGGATAACGCACCTGAAGCACCTCCAGATTGGGAAGAAGCTGATCCAGCGCTTGCACAAACACTTTCAATATCTGTAGGAGAAAGCGTGAGCACTAAGTCCTTCGCCTAATTTTTTCCCCCTTTTTTCTAGCCAAGGTCAGCATTACGTTCGTTGGTGTTAAAAAATAAAATAAACCATGAGAAAATACAAGTTCCAGACTCCATCGATTATACCATATTTATTCTCGATTGGAACATGAACATGTACCTATTGGTGGTTCTGCATGAGTCAAATTTCCTTGCTCTTCACTTGGCTGTGTCGCCATTGGATTGCTCTCCTGGTTAGAGTCTTTCAACAATGAAGTAAATGGAGAATGCAAAAAATGGGCAAGATATTTAGTTTTCAAAGAGTGTTAAGTCTCCCTGGGGGGAGTTCAGTCCTTCCTTATATACAAGTACCTGCCTCAAATTAAAGGGGAGCCTCTACAATTACAAGCAAGCATATCTTTTTTCCCACTTTTATGGCGGTTGGATTACTTTAGTGTAAAATAGTTTATCCATGGGAATATATACCGGTCCTCTACTGGTTAGCTACACCATCGTCACGCCTGGATTCCTGCACACAGATCAATAGGACCGAAGGGTCCACTCTCTAGCATGCAGCTTGCAACAATGGTCGGTAATAGGGTTCATCCACTACGTTTTCCAATATTTCTGCAATGGATGAGAACATTTCAGGCCGTTCAAGTCAATTCTTTCTCCTTGCTGACATTTCGTGATGATCCGGCTGAGATATTAATTTCACACTGAAAATAACTCTTTTGAGGCATTACACACCTGAAGCACCTCCAGATTGAGAAGAAGCTGATCCATTGCTTACACAAGAATTTTCAGTATCTGTAGGAGAAAGAGTGAGCACAAAATCCTTCTCATAATAAATTTATTCTCTCTTTTTCTTACCTAATGCGAGGGTTACCTTTGTTCGATGATAAAAGCAAAAGAAATAGAACCGTGAGAAAATACAAGTTGCAGCATATTTTATTCTCTCCATGGGGTTGTTCTCCTGGTTAGAGTCTTTCAAAAGCAAAGTAAAATATTGAGTTATCAAAGAGTTTCATCCTCCGTTGGGAGGGAGTTCATTCCTTCCTTGTGTACCTCCTTTAAAGTAAAGGGAAGCCTCTACAATTACAGCAAGCAAGCATATATCTTTTTCCCACTTTTACGCCTGGATTCCTCTACACACGCCCACAGGACAGAAGGGTCCTCTCTCTGGCACCAGGGAGCTCTCACGAGTCTTCTCCCTCAGCTCACCATTCCAACGAGCTCTCTCACTGTAACACCAGCTGAGCCTCTAGAACAACGTCCCACAGTTGCCGACACCTGCTCGACCTCAGGCGATCCCCCGTGTCGGCTCAGATGAGTTTGGCCGAGAGGCTCTGTTTTCGGATCCTCAATTTTCGCCGTTCAAGAACTTGCTCTTCTCGTTCAAACCTTTATTCATCCATTCCTGAAGTTCCATACGCTCATTCAACGCCTCAGTTACTGCTATGGAAGTGCTGGTTTCGCCTTAAAACTGCCTTGCAGATACGGACTTGACAGCTCCCTGTCTTGGCGTTTTTCCTTGATTCGAGTCTTCCGCCGGCGACCCACTTCACAGCGGTGCTTCGTCGTCGTGCCTTTATCCCGATGATACTCACACATACAGCGGCACCTCCCGTAATCATCGAATTGGCCTTGAATAGCCACGGTATTACTCTGCTCTGTTCTGCTCTGTTTCTGTGTCGCTGCTGTGATCGGCCCTGCTGTTGCGAGTATAGAACGCCCAGCTAGCCACCATCGTCCATTGCTCAAAACTGAACATTCGCTAGGATGGACAGCAACAGCTAAACCAAATCTGGAGAGAAACAGAAGATACAAGAAAAAAGAAAACGCACAAAGAACACAGGGAGAGTGGGAGCCACGAAAATTCATCATCGCTGCCTGTTTACGAATCGCGGCTGGAGTATTCGCATCATCTGAACCCGGATCAGTATTGAGAGCAGTGTCTTTCGTGCCGTCTTACTTTCTCAGCGGAGCTAGGCTCAACCTCTGGGAAAGACTGCTATGCAGATTCCAGCCCTTCTACCGACTTTCTTCTCGAATGCATTTGATTCGGACGACTCATAAGATCGTAAATGTTCACCCGCTCTTTTTGTATCTGTAGGATCTTGCCTGAGAGCATTTATATATTATCTAATTTCGATCCCCTTACGTTCACTCTTTGCCCGGCTTATCGCCTAAGTTGCTTATGCTAATACTACTTGCGAATAAGGTGCTCTTAGGATTTTACCTGTCTTCTTTTGATAAGTAATTATATAATTTATGTGGAATATCGGTGAATATGGTGTGAGCGTAAAAAAAAAAAAAAAGCCTTTTACACAAATGGTCTTATCCATCCTTGATTTAAGAGATTTAACCACTCACTCTCTTCACTAACCATCAAAATCATTAGTTGTTTAAGGCTGCATATGGAAAATTACTCTATTAATATTTTTTTATTTATGAATTATTAGTTTTTTATTTATGAATTATCAGTTGGAACGGAAAAGATTACCACACGTGAATTAAGGGTGGCAATGGGACAGGTCAGGGGCATGGACTGCAAGGTGGGTCCTGCTCCACATTTACTAGGGATGCCCTATCCCTGCGCCATGTTCTGAACGGGGATATATATGTACTCCATTCCCAACCGTAGCAAGTATGCAGATTTCCTCGTTCCACTTGCCCCATTCAATAATATTTTTGAGATAAATATATTAATTAAGTTCTTCAACAAGCATAATTATTTATGTAGATATTATCTCTCAAAAAAATTTGCAGGTTGAACATATCACATATGGGCAAAAAGAAATATGAATTTGGAATCTTTAGATCCATTACCAAAAAGTTTAGTTCGGAATATTTCCATGATAAATCGATGAGAAAAGAGATTTTAAGTATATAAGTTATATTGAAATCTACGTTGAAAATGAGAAACATTATATTACTAAAATAATACAATTTATGTAAAGCAACAACGTTAGGACTAGAAATCTCCACGTTTTAGATACAGGATCGCCCCTTGGGCTGGTTCATGGGTTGGGGCCGAGCGTATCCATGTCCCTCCCCTGACCCACATGCAGGATATTTAGGGCGAGGTAACGCGGATATTTGGTAGGGTAAGTAATTTGCCATACTCAATGTGAATCAATACACCAATTCCATTTATGGCATTTTATCATGATTTTAAAATTAATGTAGTAATTTTTTAATAAAGTGATCTATTTATCTATATGTACATGTTATTTGTTTGCATTTGCAATGAACTTGTTTTTACACCTATGTAATATTTTCTAAAATCACTACCAGCTATTCAAATATAAAGCTCATGTATATAGATGGAGTTGTTGTTTAATATTTAAACATTCTAATATTCCTCTCAAGTGTAAGTTGGACTTTGAACTAAGATTAAAACATTATATATATAATAAGGGAGATTCTGGAAAGATTTGAACTCAAGATGTGGTCTTTTGATATCATGTGAAAATTTGTGGGAGTAGTGTTGCTTATTTTAAAAAATTACGCTAACAAATCAATATATTTAAATATTTTGACAACCTATGTTTCCCACATGGTAAAGACCTTTAAATTGGAGTTTATAGTTTTGATATACATCCTCTTGTGTTTTATATTTTCGTAATAAAGATAATACTTTTAAATATTTGGATATCTTTTTTATATTTAAATCTACCACCTTTTATTACGTTACAGAATAGCTAGAGAAAGCAGATTGATTATTAAATAAATATATTATACGATGAAGATATTTGTGATACTTATAATGCAACTATTTGGTATTTTCTCTATGTACGTACATACATACATACATATGTTTGTATTTATGTATTACTCTTGTCTAATTTTGATTTATGAGCAAATTAATTTTATTGTCTCGATCAATGTTAAGTTTTCATAATCAAGAATTTTACCCTTTAATTCTAGATATATAATTACCTTACTAGCTTAGCTTTCAAAATGAACCTTTTCCAATGCACAAGAAAATCAAAGTAGAAATATGCTTATATCCTTGTAATTGATGTCAGAAAATTACAGGTTGTTTTTAATTTCTTCATTTACTGAGTTTCCTTAAATATCTACAAGAAAGTTTCATTAAAAACAAAAAACAGAAAAAGAAATTTCAAGCATGCTTTTGACATTGAAGAAAATAAGTGCTATTAAGATACTTATGAATACTCGTCTATTAAAGCGAGAGCCGTGTGGCTAATATAATGAGTCTGGGCATAAACGTAAGCCAATGGTCCGGTGACTCTTGGCACCTTTCTTTGGCCATGATTATCAATGAAAGTGGGAAAAAAAAAAAAAAAAAACTGACATATTTCTTTCTTTACATAGCACGTGTCAACAAAAGATGTTTATAGCACATGCAAATCTCTGTGATGTACTTCATGTCTTTATTGGTGGGATGTGTAGATACAAATAAATCATATTATTTCTTTTTCAATCTTTTGAAAAAAAAAATTACTACACAAGACATTTATTTATTGATAATTTTTCAACAATGACATCCCTTACTTAAATTAATAGTTCACATATCAAATGTAGCTAATGACTTACTTTAAGATGACTAGTGGGCAAGTAGCCCCAGGTTCTAGTGCCACACACCATTAGGATTAGTCCTTAGTCACGAAACCATTACATTATGATGACTTTGACCCTGTTTCTTCCTATAGAGTTTATTCTACCATTCATAGTTGACACCACAATCACATTGAGTCTTTACTAAGTTAAGTTGCTTCTTGGGCTTGGGAAAGTTATTCGGGCAACTTAATTTGCAAAACTTTGGTCATATAATTTATCAGCAAGATGAGCACTTGACTTTTGACAAGCCTAAAAAAAGCAAAAGTGAAGAACTTCAATTTGATGACTATGTCTATCTTTCTTACTATAGAGTTCATTCAATCTCTTGATAGTTGACATCACGATCAAGTCTTTACCAAGTTAAATTGCTTCTTGGGCTTGGGAAAGCTATTCGGGCAACTAGGTCGCGCATGACAAAATTTCTGGAATATAAATCAATTTCTGGCTAGAAATTTATTTCTCAATTTCTATTCCATGAATGAGTTTCTAAGCAAAAAAAATGCGTTTGATAATGATTCAAAAATTTCTATTTCTGAAATAAAAATTCGTTTGATAACAAAATAAAATTTCTATTTTTAGGAGTGGCAACGACTGACGTCTAGTGACCGACATTCGGCATTTAGTGATTGGTAGTGGGCCGCCGAAGTCCGGAGTCTAACATCTGGCGTCCGATGCCGGAGTCCGGTGACCGGCGACAGGCGACCGAAGTCTGGAGTCCGGCAACTGACAACCGATGTCCAACATCCGGAGTTCGACGTCCAACGTTCGACATTAGGAGTCCGGCAACCAGAGGTTGGCGGCAAGTGGCCAGTGGCGAGCAACGGACCGTTGGCGGCAAACATACGGTGGTTGGTGGTGAGCCTCTGGCATCCAACGATTGGCGATGAGCGGCCAACGACCCGTGGGTGTCCGGCATCCAACGACCAACGGTTGGCGACGGGCGGCCAGAGTTCGGTGGCCGACGATGCCAACCATCATGGTCGGCGTCGGTGGTGGACGGCCGGCAATCGACGGCGAGCGTCCGGCATCCCACAGGCAACAAGTGGGCGACAAGCAATAATGAGAATGAATGATGGAAAAAATTTTGATTTCTCATTTCTGTTCTAGAAATAAAAAAGCTAAAAATTTTAACTTCTGAATTCTGCTTCAAATTTATTTTTGTAATAGAAATCTGTTCTAAACATAGAAAAATGAAATTGCGTTACCAAATGAATTTTTGTTCCAAACCTATTTCGGAGAACAAAAAAAAGAAAAATAGAGAAACATAAATGTTGTCATGCGCGCCCTTAATTTGCAAGCCTTTAGTCGTATAATTCATCAGCAAAATGAGCACTTCACTTTTGTCAAGCCTAAAAGCAAAGGTAAATAACTTTGATTTGATTACTCTATCCCCCTTTCTTACTTAGAGTTTATTCCATCTCTTGACAGTTGACATCGTGATCAAGTTGAGTCTTTACCAAGTTAAATTGCTTCTTCAGCCTGGCAACTTAATTTGCAAGCCTTTAGTCGTATAATTCATCAGCAAAAGGAGCACCTCACTTTTGTCAAGCCCAAATGCAAAAGTAAAGAACTTGAAGTTGATGACTTTGTCCCTCTTTCTTACTATAAAGTTCATTCCATCTCTTGACAGTTGACACCACAATCAAGTTGAGTCTTTACTGAGTTATATTGCTTCCTAGGCTTGCAAAAGCTATTCAGAAGCTTTAGTTGTATAATTCATCAGCAAAATGAGCACCTCACTTTTGTCAAGCCCAAAAGCAAAAGTAAAGAACTTGAATTTGATGACTCTATCCCTCTTTCTTACTATAGAATTCATTCCATCCCTTGACAGTTGACACCACGATCAAGTTGATTCTTTACCAAGTTAAGTTGCTTCTTGGGCTTGCTCTTCGAGTAACTTAATTAACAAGCCTTTAGTCATATAATCCATCAGCAAAATGAGCACCTCACTTTAGTCAAGCCTGAAAGCAAAAGTAAAGAATTTCAATTTGATGACTTTGTCCCTCTTTCTTACTATAGAGTTCATTCCAACTATGATCAAGTTGAGTCTTTACTAAGTCAAGTTGCTTTCAAGCCTTTACTCGTAACTCATCTGGAAAAAGGAAACTTCCAAATAAAGGCCTAAAGTATCATCATTTTCTCAAATAAGAGCCTAAAGTGAAACTTGTTTAAAATAAAGATCAAGTGCCCTTATTTTCTCAAATAAGAGCTTATAGTAATTATGATTGTTTCAAATAAGAGCCTAACCTTGCTAGCTCGTCAACTAGTAAAATATTCCGACCAATTAAGGGTATTTTCATCTAAACACATTTTTAACTATTCAAGCAACTTAATTTGCAAGCCTTTAGTCATATAATTTATCAGCAAAATGAATATACCTCACTTTTGTCAAGCAGAAAAACAAAAGTAAAGAACTTCAATTTGATGACTCTATGCCTCTTTCTGAGTTTATTCCACTCCTTGATAGTTGACACCATGATCAAGTTGAGTCCTTACCAAGTTCAATTGCTTTTTGGGCTTGGAAACGCTATTCGTGCAACTTAATTTGCAAGCCTTCATTCATATAATTCATAAGTAAAACGAGCACCTCACTTCCCAAAAGCAAAAGTAAAGAACTTCAATCTAATGACTTTGTCCCTCTTTCTTACTATAGAGTTTATTCCATCCATTGATAGTTGATACCATGATCAAGTTGAGTCTTTACTAAAATTGCTTCTAAGCCTTTAGACATAACTCATCAGCAAAACGAGCACCTCACTTTTGTCAAGTCCAAAAGCGAAAGTAAAGATCTTGAATTTGATGATTGTCTCTCTTTTTAACTATAGAGTTCATTCCATCCCTTGACAGTTGACACCATGATCAAGTTGAGTCTTTACCAAGTCAAGTTGCTCCTTGGGCTTGCAAAAGCTGTTCGGGCAACTTAATTTGCAAGCCTTTAGTCGTATAACTCATCAACAAAATTAGCACCTCACTTTGTGAAGCCTGAAAGCCAAAGTGAAGAACTTCAATTTGATTCATCCATCCCTCTTTCTTACTATAGAGTTCATTCCATCCCTTGACAATTGACACCATGATCAAGTTAAGTCTTCACCATGTCAAGTTGCTCCTAGGACAAGTTATCTTTGTTGTAATTGTAGAGGCTCACGTTATATTTTTTCTCGGCTGGAACTTGAACATTGGGTTGCTCTCCTGGTTAGAGTCTTTCAAAAACAAAGTAAGCAGAGAATGCAAAAATGGATAAGATATTCAGTTATCAAAGAGTTTTAGCCTCCTTTTTTATGGGGGGTAGGGGGGTTGGGGGTGTATGTTTCATTCGTTCCTTGTATACCTCGCTTAAAGTAATGGCGAGCCTCTACAATTACAACAAGCAAGCACATCTTTTTTCTCCACTTTTACGGAAATTGGATTAATTGAGTGTAAAATAGCTTATCCTTGGGAATATAGACTAGTCCTCTACTGCTGACCTCCACCTTCGTCACGCCTGGTTCCCCTACACATGCCCACAGGACTGAGGGTCCTCTCTCTGGCATCAGGGAGTTCTCATGGGTCTTATCCCTCACCTCACCATTCCAACGAGCTCCCTCACTGTAACACCAGCTGAGCTTCTAGAACAACGTTCCACAGTTGCCGACACCTACTCGACCTCAGGCGATCGCCGGCATTGGCTCGGACGAGTTTGGTCGAGAGGCTCTGTTTTCGGATCCTCAATTTTCGCCATTTAAAAACTTGCTCTTCTCGTTCAAAAATTTATTCATCCAGTCCTGAAGTTCCAGACGCTCATCCCGCGCCTCAGTGGCTGCCATGGAAGCACTGGTTTAGCCTAAAACTGCCCTTGCAGAGACGGACGTGACAGATCCCTGTCTTGGCCTTTTTCCTTGATTCGAGTCTTCTGCCGGCGACTCACTTCACGGAGGTGCTTCGTCGTCGTGCCTTTATTCCCGATGATACTCACACATATAGTGGCACCTCGCGTAATCGTCGAATTGGCCTTCGATAGCCACGGTATTACTCTGCTCTGTTCTGCTCTGTTTCCGTGTCGCTGCTCTGGTTCGCCCTGTTGTTGCGAGTATAGAACGCCCAGCTTGCCACCATCGCTGATTGCTCAAAAACTGAACATTCGCTGGGATGGAAAGCAACAGCTAAACCAACTATGGAGAGAATCAGAAGATACAAGAAAAAGAAAACGCACACGGAAAACAGGGAGAGTGGGAGCACTTGGTATATCAGTTCATTTCTTATAATTTCTGCAGAATCGTCACCACTTCTTGTGCACGCACACTTGGTACAGGAGAACTGGGGATGAAGAGAAGAAAGCTCGGACTGAAATTTGCGATTCTGTTCGTGAATAAATGCCGTTCCTCCACCGTAAATGCAGCAGTAAGGAATACGTAAAGCCAGCCGGCAAGGTTCTTAAACTTCTTCGCATGGTCTCTCTCTCTCGGAAAAAAAAAAAAAAAAAAAAACCGAAGCGGAAGGGAAAGAAATTTTTTTGGACCGACAAGAAAATTGATTCAGACAATCACTTGAAAACATATACAGCAAATTATGAAAGAGGAGAATACGAACGATCATGCCTGTTTTTCGACATCAACGATCATAATCCAGTCACAAAGTGATTTTCTAGGATTAATATAAATACTAATAAACATGAAAATATACCTTACCAAAAAAAATAAACAGGACAATATAAAGATCATTTTTTCGGGATTTTTTATTACCAAAAACTACCATCTTCAGTTTGCCAGGTGCAAAGCGCCAAAGTGCCGATCTTTGTCTATAAACAACATGCAGTTTTTCTTTTTTCTTCCATTCTGTGTTCCACCAAATTCAGGACTAAACAGAATTATTATCTATCATGCTACTTACGCGTTAATTTTATAGCTGAGACGGAAAAAGATACTGACCTCCTACAACTCTGTGTCTATGAGTGCGCGCGCGAGTGAGAGTGGCGAACTAGGGCCGGGCGTGGCTACATGATGATGTCGCCATTGCTAACCTTCAGCAATGGCTCGACATCCGTCATCGGGCTCAAGCGGAGACACTGTAGAGAGAGGCTGGCAAGGGTCTTGCTCACGACCATTGTCATCGCTTGCCGGGGGCACTTTCCTTCGGTAGTACGCATTCGTCGCTCTCTGTGCGCCCACACTCTAAGAGTACGTGTAGCGAGCCGAGCAAGGTCCAGCCACCCTCGGCAATGGCGTAGGTTGCCAACGTACATGCGATGATAATTTGACCATCACTTCAAGCATTTCTGTTTATTCTTTGAATACAATAGCTAACATGAACAAAAAAGACATAATTAAAAATCCATTTGATTAAAATGAGTTTAAGGACGATATCAAGTGATCGATACAAAAATTAAAGCCTCTGGTTTGCGTAGTCTAATTGAAATAAAATTGAGGAACCCAATTGATTGAAAAAGAAAGATAATAGACGATAGGTAATCGGTAAATG
This sequence comes from Eucalyptus fibrosa, assembly GCA_017140475.1. NCBI lineage: Eukaryota > Viridiplantae > Streptophyta > Magnoliopsida > Myrtales > Myrtaceae > Eucalyptus > Eucalyptus fibrosa. The sequence continues at coordinate 53,059,316 of CM029507.1, read as the reverse complement.
GTCAGTACCTTTGGTCTACTAATCCCGAATGCAATATCTTAAATGTGCATTTTAATGATGATTCTTAATATATGAGTTAATCTATAGTTCCTCTAAAACGAAGAAAGAGAGAGGGCCAGCGCTAATTTCGGTTCTATCTTCTTCTTCTTTTTAATGTTCTTTTTTTCTTTTCTTGTATTCCGATTCATCACTCCACGCAAAATCAATTTGCCAGTTATGGGTACGAAAATTAGTAAAGTTGGATTTCTAGGCGGCTGAGGTGGATCCAATTTGACTTTTAGCTATTCAAGCATGATTAGCAAAGACGGGCAAAGCCGATTCAATTTGCTAATCATGTACCTTAAACGGTGGTTGAAATGGTATGAGCATACATACATATATATATATAATATTATGTTATTACAAAAATCTATCATAGATCGAAATTTATATTGAAGGATTTCCATCCACGGACAATATAAATTGATTTTTACATGAAGCTCTCTCCTTCTACATCTTCCTTCATTAATTTTTTTCTATTTCCTATAGTTTATGATCCATTAATCAACACCATTAAAAATTCCACATGGCGACTTACATGGACAACGAAAGGCAAATGGCGGTGACGTGCTACCATTTTTGTCGTGAAATTATCTGACGTGGCCGAAGTTACAAGAATGACCCTGTTTGCCTGTGTTTCTCTTGGTTCCTCCACAGGAATTAATTTAGGATTTTAGGGTTTATGCTGATTGATCCTCTCTGTTGTGAAAGTTTGATGCATAGCTAAAGCTCAATTTGTTTGAAGCTCATTTACTCACTGAGGAAGATTTGGATTGGATCTTTCTTGGGGTTTTCTTGCTCGATTCGGTCTTCAAAAAGAAGCTCGATTCTAATTCGGTGATCCTCTGAATCTGCAACGTAGCATATTTTCTAGAACATGACATGTCGAACCAAATGAACAGGGATTTGGTCGATGCAAAGATGTAACAGGACAAAAGGTATGAGTGGCATTTCTTCAAGAATAGTTCACGATTGTTGGAGAAGAATCAGAGACGAGAGGCGAATCGGTTGCGGAAGCTCGATTTATTCAAAATGTCATCAATATTACAGTTTCGTCTTGGAGTTCTCGCATGTCCTCTGGCAGGCTTCTCAACGAATCAACTACCATTTTCCATGTCCATGATCATGCGTATGTTTTTCTCTTAGCTTTGATCAGGAGCATTCCTTAGTTGAAGTAGATCAATTCCTACAAGCTACCTGATGATCATAACAATGCTACTTATTCTCTCTTTCCAAACATTTAGAATAGCCTAAGTTGTGCTCAGAACTTGGACAATTTGTACAAGCATCAAGTTCAGCTGTTCCAGAAAGCAGGGTACTCATCTCTTCTCTTTGCCTGGTAAGGACGTAAGCAGGATACTGACTCTGCTCCTCAACTTTATCTTATTGATAGAGTTCCTTGCGCTTCCTGGTGCCTGAGTTTGTGTTTTTTTATCTTGTAACAGGATTACTCCCCTGCTTATGTGTTTTTCACTGAATAAAATCTTATTTATCGAAAGAAAAAAAAAAAAGAAAAGATATCACTTGATTACGAGTTGTAATGATGAGGGACTCACTTATCCAACTTTGATGTTGCCCAGCTTGATTCTTTCTTTGATTATGTCTTGCTTTTCTCCAAACCTAATCTTTCTTCATCCTCTGGTCTTGGGGTGTTTATGCACGTCACTGTTCCTTTTAACGATAACATTGTATCATCAAATTTCTTTTGCTTTGTAGTGATCTTTCGAAATTGCTTGCAGATATTACCAGGGTGTCCCTGAGGCTGTTTTGGACTAAGAGCAAAGAGGCAAATGTGCATGCTGCTCCAAAATGATTTAACAAGAATAATTTGAACTCTCTGTGGTTGCAAAATCCATTCATTTTTTTCTTGGGAATAGGATTCTTGGTGGGAAAAATATGACGAAGAATAGGATTCTTGGTGGAAAAACTATGACGAATGATTGGGAAGAACAATAAAGTCGGACTTTGAGGCATAATATCACTTTTTTAAGGAATTATTTGGCCCATGACATTGCTAATGGTCATCAGCATATTTCCTTCATAATACAACAAAGTCTCGATTGAAAATACTGAATAGCAATTCTAGTCTTCTTCAGGGTCTCTTAATAGAAACAATTGAAAATGACAACTGTAATTTTTAAAAGAAAATTCAAAAAGACTTCATCAAGATTGATCCCAAGAACACGTACTTACGTCTGTCTTTTAAATAGAGGCAACCCTTTAGAAAAAAGGTTGTAACATGAATAGATACATTCTCAAAAGTTATATTGAAAAGACATAAAAAAAATCGGAATTAAATAAATAAAAAATAAAAAATAACCATAACTTTTTTGTAAGCAGTCGCATTATTTTGATATAACACTATGGTCACTTTTTTTTTTTTTTTTCATAATTATAGATCCGAATTTTTCAATAAATAAAAAATAATAATTATTGATACTTTGTTTGAGACAAGTCTTTTCTACGTGTGCACTCATATCTTTTTTATGTGAGACAAGACACCTCTTAGTATGTTTTACAAACAAAGTATCAATAATCTCCTACTTGTTTGTAAAACAAAAATACAAAATAAAACGTTAAAATACATAGCCAAAATTTCCATGAAATTAATATATAAAGGTCTTTTTTTGAGTTAAATCTTCATTTAGTGTAAGTACCTCAAAACTCTATAAAAGTGACAAGTAACTCGACTTTAAATTTGTACTTTAAATAATAGAATCACACATACGGCATATACTAACTTCTTGTTTCAGTGAGAAGTTCTAATTTACCAAGTACTATTATGACTTTGTGCTTGCACCTATTTCATGAGTTTTCTAGAAAGTAACCCTAATTTTCATAAGAAGTGGCATTACTCATGAGTTTTCTAGAAAAGTAACCCTAGCTTCCGTAAGAAGCGGCATTACTTTTAAGCTTATATAAATGAAGTATCTATCATGTGTTTCTGTTGTTAATAACACAAAACATAATAGATAGTGCAATCTTTATCACACACTTGTAATCATACTAGCATCGATATATCCTTATAATACAGTCAGATAATTATTATAGAACAATCATAAATTTTTTAGTTCTCTTAAGGTAACCAAAAATTGTAGTAATAGCTTTCTCATGTTCTATACTTGGATTACTAGTATATCTACTCAACATACACATAAAATAAGCAATATCAAATCTGATACATTGCATCACATACATTGCATCAATCGGGATGAAATTCAGGATATGATAAAATTTATTATATCTTGTATTTTGTGCCTACTCAAGATAGGGCTAAAGTTAGATATAAAGGGGATAGACTGAAAAAAATTATCCCATGGGGGAGATAGGATAAAGGTAGATAGGATTTCTAGTATCTATAATATGAAAATTATTTTTTTTTTTTTTTGAATGACAAACCTCTTAAATTAACAATTAAAATTATTTTTCAAAAAAATAATAATATTTGAATTCTAATATAAGAAATTCAAAATAACAAAAATAACAATTTAGTTATTTTAATTTAATCTTAATTTTATTTTTATATTCTAATTTAATTCTAATTTATAATATAAATTCAATATATAAATATTAATATTAATATTAATTTATATTTATTACATATTTTTGGTATTTTAGTATTTTAGGTATATTAGTATAGTTTATTATTTAATAAAATTTTATTAGAGAATGATAGCATGGGAAGAATGAAATAAAAAAGAAATTAATTAAAAATGAGAGGAAAATAAAATAAGAAAGCAAATAAAAATAAAGTAGACAAGAGTATTGCAAGAGATTTTTACCATCTCTATTTGTAAAATTTTTTGTTCATTTATATTAATATGTCATTTATACCAAATAATGTACATGATATAAAGTTAATTTTTCTAATTTTATTATTACAGTCACTAAATAGTGGATAGGATATAGCAAATCCATGAATTTCATATCCTATCATATCCGATCTTATTTTGAGTAGAAATCTGGACAATTAAACGCAACCTATAACATTTGCATATTCAAGTTGTGCTACTGCTCTTCCAGTTATTTAATTCAATATTGTAATCAAATGAAGTACTCATTTCCTTAAAATCAAGATGTTAAAATTTATTGAATAGTTTTTCAACATAATCACATTGGCTCAAAGAATAACCCCTACTATGTTTTTTAACTTTAATACTCAAGATGGTATCTACTTCATTCAAATATTTTATTTTAAACATGAAAGCTAGATACTTCTTAGTCTCAATAATTCCAATTATGTTCGATCCAAAAATGGGAAAGGCGGAGTCAATTTGGAGTTTTTGAGCCCTTGGATGAGGGATTAGGCCATTTGTCTTGCGTCGGGATCTTGGATAGAGGGTGATTTTATGTTTGGACTGATTGAGAGAGGGGCAATGTTTGGTCCTTTGGATGCTACAAAAATATCCAACTTCTAGGCACCTCTGGGATGATGGCGTCGAAGACATGGTCTCCAAAATCTCATGAGGAGTGTTAGTGGGTCCATGAAAAATACTATCATTCGAAGAACCTCTTTTAGACATTCCATGGGTCTTATTGGATGCAAAAGTTTTTCTTGCACTCATGAAATAGTCTTGAAGTGGGGGTATCTTAAGGAGACTATGGAACCAATATGATTGGAGTCAATAACAAATCTTAATTGCCATATGTTTTGATTCCAAAATGGTAGAATCTTTGCTGCTTGTTCTTTTTGGGTGTAATCCAAAAAGGAGTGTTTCTACTTGGTGCACAATTTCAACCCTTTTGGCAATTGAGATGCCTTTTGATTCGATGTTGTGTCTATGATTATTGGTCATGCACACTTGTTATTTCCTACATCGGTTGTAGAGGAGATTAGTGGTCAATTTATAAGTGTGAGGAAAAGTCACACCATTTGAATTAGCTTTTGGAGTGAAAGAGGCTCAAGACCATCACTGGTATTAGAGTGTAGGTTATCAACAGGTATAGATTCAAGAATCACACGAGAGAGTTATGGATTATTGCAGCTTTGACCCAATGCTTGATGTGTGAAAGGGAGATTGTTAAGGTTGTCCCACATTAATTGTGCAAGGGGCTAGTGGTTGGTTTATAAGTTTGAGAGAATAACTTTTGAAGTGAGAAATACCCAAGATTACCCAACAAATTAATGCTAGCTGCAAATATTGAAAACTGAGAAAAGAAACTGGTTCATTTCTAATTTCTTGTTGTAAATCTTGCGAGACTTACCATTTTATTTTTACTTAATCTGAAAGGTCTACCAATATTGACAAAAAAACCATATTAGTTTAACAAAATTCCGGATAGGAAGTCTCCACCAGTTTTTCGTATTTCCGGTAATCACCGGTACAAGTGATTCATATTAGTACTAGACAAAAGCTACAAAAGTCCAGTCACAGCAAAAAGATCTCGTTGAAATTCTGTTAGATAATCCATCCCTAACTCGATCTGCACCCTGTTGAGCGCTTGCTTGCCAGCATCAACATAAATCAAAGAATAATTTCAGACAAGCAACAGCAGTCAACATCAGCTCCAAAGAGGATTCTATTTTCTCTCATTTTGACCGTGATTACAGATGAGAACATTTGCTAGGAGATAGATCGTGTCGCAGGCAATAAAAGCACAATCAGGGCACATCCTTGACCACTATAGCATCGATGCCTCTTCTTTTCCCTATGCCCATGATGTGTTAAGACCCAACCAGAATAAAACACGTCGATGCTGAGGATAGCTAGAGGGTAAATGAATCATCAGCAATCATCATGACTAGAGCACTCATTTTCAAATTTAGGTGGATGTGTTTTGCGAAAACACTCAATGACGAAGAAAATACTATTCTTAAAAATGCTTTCCATGAGTAGAGTTAATTCTCCAGTTTCGTGATATACAATTAAAAATATTTTGTGACGCTTGGACCTTATTGAAAAATTATTCAATTTCATGATTTTATATCAAACAAATATCTATATTATTTTTTTCTTTTCATTTTCAAAAGTTCGAATTTTTAATTTTTCTTTTCTTTTCTTTTTTCCCTTTCCTCCACTATGACCGGATGGCGATTGCCACAAGTGAGCTCGAGCTCACCAGCCTCAGGCGAGCTTAGCCTCATCGAGATTAGGCGAGCGGTGAGGATGCCGGCCTTAGCCGAGCCCAAGTTCACCTAGATTTGGGCTCTAGCTCACTTGAATCTATCAGCTCGAGCTTGGCGACCTAGGCTAGCTCGAGCTCTCTGCCCATGTCTTCTTCCCCTTTGGTCGCTAGGCTTTTGTCGTCAACGAGGTAGGTAATTGGAGAAGGAGAAGGAGAAATGGAAAGAAATAAAAGAGAAAAGAAATAAAGAAAAAGAAAGAAGAAAAAAAGAAAAGAAAATAAATAATAAATTAAAAAATTCTATTTTTTAAAATTGTTTTTATAAGAATAAATGTTTCATTAGCCAACAACACTAGGACTAAGGAAAGTATATGGGAAAATGTTTACCGGTTCTTTTAAATGGGAAATTATTTTTCTAAATTTAAGCTTTAGTAATAAAATAATTTCTGTTATCTCATTTTCCTAAACGAATCAAATTCTGGAAAATGAGTTTCACAAAACAAATGGACTTTACAATCAATCTTCCCGTTATCTTGGCCTTCTAATCCAATATTGTTGCCAATGGTCCAAGCGGTGTATAGGCTAACACATCCTCCATGGTTAGACGACAATGGGCAAACGTCATTACTGGAGCTGTAAGGTGATGAGCCAGCGTCGGTGCTATTCCCAATTGAATCCATTGATAGCCTCAGCAAAAAAATAGGCAAATGGAATGACTTCTGAGATCATTCCTTCAATTTAGGTAATTGAATTATACATCTATGACTAACAACAAAAAATCCTTGCTAGGTTAGGTTTACTAACTTTAAAAGGCACAATGCAAACTCGAGATCAACAGAAAAAGAACACAATGCGCATGACTTAAGAATTGCATTTTCAGCATATTTGAAGGATAGATTCTCCAGGACAAAGAACCAGCTAGAAAGCAGCATGATCTGCTGTTCAATATTGACCAAACCCCTGTTCATTTTGGTTCGACATGTCATGTTTTAAAGAAATTCAGAATCGAGCTTCTGCATGGAGACCGAATCCAGCAAGAAAACCCTTGAAAAGCCCCATATCACCTTCAGAGCAAACAAGCTCAGAACAAATCGAGCTTCGGCCGAATGGAGCATCCTTGAGAGAGAGAGAGAGAGACCAAACGCCCCAAATCGCCTTCATCCAGCAAACAAGCTTCGAGCAAATTGCGCTTCAGCAACAAATCGAGCTTCCTTGAGAGAGAATTGAGCAACATAAACCCTAAAGCCCCAGATCGATTATGAGAAACTCAAGCGAACGGCATTTTCTTGTAACTTCAGCCAAGTTAGATAATTTCCTGATCAAAACAGCATTTTACTTTTACTTAAGTCACATGAGCACTACATCACCTTTGTGCATGTACGGATAAATATGTCACACGATATAAATTTGGAGCTTAAGTTTGAGTAAATGTATCATAAAAGGTACAATTTAAGATTTATGGTGACTTTTTTTCTCTTTTTTTCTATTACCAAATTGTTCATCTCAAGAGCACCCTTATAGAAAAATTAAATGTTTAAAAATGTATTTCTATGATGAAAGTTATATGTCACGATTGCGAGTATTTGATAGTTAATCGTTTAAAATGAATGTTTATGTATATCTAGGTTTTATTTTGAAGTTTTTATTAAAAAAAAAAAAAAAGACTGATTTTGAGGTTACACTATTAAGTTGATGGAGCAATTCATGCATCTAAGCAATAAAAAGAAAAAGTAAATGTTCAAAAAGTTATTTCCCACTATAGCGCATATTTTGCTAAAACATGTTTAAAATAATTGTTTACATGACATTTAATTCTATTTGGAAATATCTAGAGGCTGGATATTTAAGTTGATGGAAGAAATTCCGGCATCTAAAGTATGAGAAAAAAAAAAAGAACTAATTTTTTGAAAGTTATAGCTAGGAACTGAGCATGCACGAAATGTTTAAACATAATTTCCTATGAATATGTAGAATCTATTTTGAAATATCCATACGATTAAATCTTAAATCGAACAAATCATTCTATAAATAAATGTTTGGTAACAAAGTAGGGAAGCATAATTTTGCATGGAAATTGTCCTTATGCTTTTAGGAAATACATCATCATTTTGGCTCCACCACAATCAACCCACCACAATCAATCATAACATAGACCTATAGCCTCAAATCAAATTCATCAATCACGTGATCACGTCCAATAATTATGCCTTACTCCCAAATGCTCTCAGGACAAAAGATGCTTGGTCCATAAGTGGACCACCTGTGCCAAGTTTTGGCATTTGAAATGTCCGACGCTCATCAACCAACTATAATGAAGACATACACCCTCAAATCAAATTCATCAATTGCTAATCTTGTTTAGTATAATTGACTCTATCCCAAATGCCCTCAGGATGAAAGATGCTGGATCCGAAAGTTGATTTAACCATTTGATATAGCAGGGGAAGCTGTAGTATTGCGAACAAAGCAATAGGGATAGAGGCCAGCAAAGTAATGGGAATGAGAATCCACTCCAGTCTCTTATCTAGCACCATTGTGAGAGTTGCAGCAAAGGCCACCATCATGAAAGCCATGGAGAGGAAGAGTAAAGAGAGGCCCATTATGATCTTCTTAGGTAAGGAGTGAAGAAAATCTTGCACCTCATACCGCGAAGTTAAGATGGCTAGGAATAGTAAGATGGCCGTCACGGAGGAAAACAAACCTAACGCATCCGAAATTGCAAAAATTAGGAGAGAGTCCTCTCCTAACAATAAGGGGACTCCGCTATTGTTGTCATTCCCTCCAGGCATAGTGAATGCAGCAGCGAATAATACGGTGGCAATTAAAGTTGAGATAAGCATACATGAATTCGCTGTATCCTTCGTCCACTTCTCTCCACTCTCAAGCAACCCTTTGTGATTCTCCCTGAATCTATTCCAATATGTTTTGTTATCTGATTTGCTGGATCTTACACCAGGGGCAACCCACTTTTCCACTGCCTATGCGCAAGAGTCACAAACATGAGTTACAATAAGTGGATTAATTATTGAAAATTTTCAGAAAAAAACTGACAAAGGAAACATCTCAAGAAAACTAAGACCTACACTTAATTCCAAAAATTTTTACGGGTTAAGTCCATCTTTGCTGGAAACATTCCAAGGTTCTTCATCTAAGCTTCGATGGTGATTTCGTTCTTCAATATAATCAGATAATATATGTATGAAAAGCACTATATTTCTGCTTTCAATTGTAATAAAGTTTCATCCAATTTGGAGTCTTCCAGAGGAATTATCGAAAAAATATTAAGAACCAGTCAAGAAACCCGAGAATCAGTACTTCTATTTGCTTAGTTGAGTCCTATGCGTTGTATTTTGTATCTAGAGTCATTTAAGCGAGGGCGGCCAACCCTTGTTGGCTGTCTAGGGGGGGTCGTTGGACTCCCAGCGACCCCGACGGCGTCCCATAACCTTGCCAGTGACAAAAGGGTGTGGCCCTTACTTGTTACTCTTTGACGATCTCCCTCTCTCTATTCTTTGACCTATTTTTGAACTCCAGTCCTTTTTATTTTTAGTTTATGAGATTTGGCGCCTATTTTACGCCTTATCAGCGCTACTTGTGGAAAACATAAAAGAAAATTAATAAAAAAATGCCACATAGATGTTCCGTCCAAAAAAAGAAATTGATAGAGCTAACGAAAGGACTAACATGAAGGATAATTTCAAGCTTTAGGACTTATTAAGCATGAATTCAAAGCTTTAGGACATCGTCCAAAGTCCTTTGTTTATGACAAAGAGAAATAGAGAGTTGAAATGAAATAAGGATAAATATATAGTAAAGGCTTCATGATATCATTTTTTTTTTAGACAATGGTTTGCAAGAGAAATTTTAGTTAATAGCTAAATTAACTGATGAGAAGTGCTCTTGAACTAATAGCTATTCAAATGAAAATAGTGGAACCATTGGATTTTGCCCCGATGGCCACCCTTCCAACATGGAAGAGGGAGGTGGGGGGTTTGAATCCCTACCTTCTCAGGGAGGTTGGGGTGGGGACGAGATAGTTTTAAGAGTGGATTTCGACTCCCATACCCTACTAGGAGGCAGGGCAAAAGTCTGAGAGATAGAGTAGAAGTAGGAGTCGAGTAGAACCGACAAAAAAAAAACAAATGCAAATAGTGGCCATAAATGAACTTAGCTTACCTTTTGATTGAAAAAGAGAAGATTCAATTCATAATAGTTTGCTTAAATCATTATCCATCTGCATACATTCAATTATATCTAAACTACACTATAATCTTGAATACAAAATATGATACAACGGAACGAGCAAAGCTACCGTGGATTATAAGCAAAACTGATTTTGTTTTCGTTTTTGTTTTTTGTTTTTTTTTTGTGCTCCACGTTAATATATATGGGATATCCATGAAATGATTTGCATAATAATCCCCTAATTGCATTGTGGCAGACACCTATGTAAAGGGCTGGTCGAATTTAAAAAAGAGTCACTTGGATTAGATTAAGTGGTGGATCACAGTTATATTAGTGAAATTGAAATGCAACTCATTTATGATAAGTCTCAATTAGTTTTCAATGCCCCAATTTCTCTAATCAGTCTCCCTTAGTTTGTAGTAAATTGTTTTAAGGATGCAGTGTTGTTTCTCAATTTACCTTATTAGTTTATGTTTAGCATGGGGAATTTAAAAGTTCTTTGTATCAACAAAGTGTTGGCTTTAAATGACACAAAAGTCTTTTCTTCTTATTGTGGTTTTGGATTCAAGTCTTATAAAAAGCATTTTAGGATTAGAGTCATGCATGCACCGGACCGATATGATGCAATCCACCCTTATAATCACCCAGAAAGGTAGACCTCATGGTGCGCCAAAGCTTGGCCAGATATCACCCAACCGCCATACCAAAAAAAATGTTCTATGTATATTCCCAAGACTATCTAAATAAAGTTCTAGCCATCATATTTTAAAAAACCTATCAAGAAGATAAAGTATTTACAATCAAGCGTAGTTATTAGATATAGGAAAAGAAAGTTACTTACCTTGTACCACTGGAGTTCTCTTTGCAATTTAAAAGCTGCTCCGGCAAGATTAGTTTCCGAATCGACCCTAGGGTCGTAACACGCTACAGCAGACATCATATTGAACGAGTCTTGAAGTGTCGGAGCTGGAACTAATGACATCTCATTGGTTGAGCTTACTTTCAGAAAGAGTCTAAGAATCCTTTCTCGGCGGAAAACCAAAGCATGCCATGTTAAACTAAAGCCATAAGGTGAAATCTCAATAAGCTGCGGGAAAAACTGAATACAGAGCTTTACGAGTTCACTGATTCCGTTGGCTGTAGCTTGGAACAATAACTTCCCATCGTTGAAAAAATTGATAATCTCGGTAATATTCATAGAGGAAAGCGCAATGCAAATTTGTTTTGCCAACTTGACTGCCGCCACGTGTCTCAGCTTCACCTCATGAACTCTCTTGATTTTAGGAACTACAAAATGTCAAAAAATAAATAAACAAACAAAAAACAAAGGGGCGGCAATTGCATTAAGAAAAAAGATCTCTAGCTCTGGGTCCCAAATTTTTTTAGACACCAAATTGCATCTAACCACAGTTTTACTAATTGTCATTATTTCCCACATTTAGAGCTTGGGAAGGCATAGAAGAAGAAGAAGAAAAAAAAAAAAGGAACTTGGGTAGGCAGGTGATTGGGAAAACGATCTCAATCCTTTCTTTTCTTTTAATCCTTTAGGAAAGCTATTTTGATTTTTTTTCCCTCCTTGGGGACTCCTCAAATGCAAACAGTGAGTCTCAGCAATTGCTGATCCAAAGTACAAAAAAAGTTATAAAATCATTTTTGGCGTTTTACAAGAAAGTAGAAGCAATTAGGGGGTAACCGTAGAAAGTGATCATCTTTGAATTTTAAACGAAGCTTTATAATATGTTAATCATAATTTAAGAGACATAATTATAAGACTTGTTTTCGTTAGAAAAACATAATTATAAGACTTAACCTGATGGAACAACTCTGAAAATAACGACGCTAATAACGTCTGTCTAGTTAGAATAAATCTTAGTAGTCTTAGCATATATAAGATTATTTTAGACAATATTATTCAAATATCCATAGCAACCAGTACCAAAAAGTTCATATTAATCGTACAAACCATTGTACTGTTATTTATGCTCAGCACGAGAGCAAAACTGTTTTTCTCCATTCTCCATTCTCCCTGTCTCTAACAAAATCAAAACTTCCACATGAGGTCACTTAAGGTGCGTTTGTTTGTGTTTTTGTTCAAAAATTATTCTAAGGAATAGAAATAGAAAAAACTATTTCTATTCGGAGAACAATTTTTTACTAGAAAAATGCGTTTGGTAAATTTGTTCTGGGAATAAAAAAAGAACCGAAACACGTTTGGTAGATTTGTGTTCTTTTTTTGTTTTGTTTAATTTTCTAATATTTTTATTTTATTTTTCCTTTTTTTCTTTCTTTTTTCTTTTTTTTTCTTCTTTTGGCCGATCACCGGCCTCGGCCATGACCGGTGACCGGCCGACGAGGGCTAGCGGCCTTGCTTAGCCACGGCAAGGCTCGCTGGCCCCCAATGAGACCGAGCCTCACCGTGGTTGGGCGAGGCTCGGCCTCGCCTTGGCTGGGTGAGCTCGGGCTCACCCAAATCTGGCGAGGCCGAGCTCACCTAGCCACCAGTCGCCTGGTGGTGGCCCGACGAGCCCGAGCCTTGCTGGTGGCTGGGTGAGCTCGGCCTCGCCGGATCTGGGAGAGCTCGAGCTTGCCTAGCCAAGGCGAGGGCGAGCGTCGCCCAACCATAGCGAGGCTCGGCCTCGGCTGGGACCGCAACGCTCTGGCAAGATCGCTAGCCCTCAATGGCATCGCCGGCCCTCGACGGCCGGTCGCCGTCATGGTCGAGGTTAGCGACCGGCCAAAGAAAAAAAAAGAGAGAAGAAAAAAATAGGATTGAGAAAAATTGTTCTTATAAATTGTTCCAGAAACAAGAAACAAGTTTTTTTTTTTTTTTTTTGTTTCTTGTTTCTGTTCCAAATGTGTTCCCGGTAACAAAAACATAGATTTGGAACAAAAATGCAAACAAACGCGTTTCTGTTCTGTTTTTGTTCCCGGAAAAAAAAATAGGAATTGTGTTTATGAACAAAAAAAATTGAACACAAACATGCAAGCCCTTAATGGTATGTGACCTTTGAGTTTACTTGTCACACATATTCCGTCGCCTTTTTTGTTCTTTGACGAAGAGAAAAGTATTAGGGACAAAGCCAAAGGGCATTTCGGGTGCATATAAAAGTTGGATGAAGATGACAAATGCAATTACGTGGGGTTGAATTCTGGGAATGCATGATTTTGTCGGGACCCCTGAAATTCGCCTCCACTGAAATATTCTTCTATTCCAAGCCTTCCCAAACAGATTATTGTGATTTTTCCTACCTACTCGTACTCCCAATCTTCACGCCTTTATAAAGTTGCCAAATAAAAATGTAGATTTACTATGTTAAATGTGATTATGATAAACCATACCATCATATATTGCAAACTTATTTCACAAACAATGACGCTAGGGGCTTGCCCCCGGTCCAAAAAAAATAAATATATTTAGGCTTTAAGCAGTTGACCCGTAATGCGCAAAACAAACACATGGGTTCATTTTTCTTGTTTTTTCGCCAATCAAGATTGAAGGAGAAGTCTAGTTTTACTTAACTCTTATTCCATATCTTCTGCTTAGAACTCTCAGCCATAAGCAAGGAATTCTTAGGTTAACATCAAATCTCGCCTCAATTGCAGTTTCAAGCATTCATTTTCTTTTGTTTTTAAAGTATTCCTTTGTTTACTTTTTTCTACAACTCCGCGACTCTTGCAATTAATTTGGTGAATACCTGAAATCTTTTAAAATATAAATATATTAACATATAAAATTATATATAACTTTGCTTGAGTTTGAATAATTTTTTAAAGGATTTTTATTAGGTCCATTGACGGTGTAAATAATAAGTTACATATTCATTGTTTGACAGTTGACACGTGGAAAAATTTAATTACAAAACTATCTTCAAACACATATATCACTCATCCAATAATAAATGTGTAATGGTTTTTTCACACATGTAGTGGGCCTAACAAAAATTCTCTTCCAAATTATGGTAAATAATTATTTAGGAGCTTTTTTCTATTTATAAAAGAAGTAAAAAAAAAAAAAAGCCATAGACTTTTAATTGGAGAGGGAGGGACAAAGATAGATAAGTTGTCTTGATAAAATGAAGCGTACCTACAATTTTGGTGGCATTCCAAAATGACCTTGTAAGATATTGAAGCACTACAATCAAGTTGCAAAGAAACTTGGTCATTAAATATTAATTCATTATTAAGACATCGTAAATCGTTCGTTACATTGTCTAAAATCAATTAAGTTATACGGTAATTATGCATGTGGTTAAATCATATGGAGTTCTCAAGGGGTAATTATGCATGTGGTTAAATCATATGGAGTTCTCAAGGGATAGCCGATCCATAAAGTATTTCAATTTCAGATCATTATTCAAGCAAAACTAGGTCAAGGAACCAGAATATATACTACAGAGAAACAATCATTTCCCGTTTCTTTTGCTAGTACGGAGGGAATCGATTTAAGAAAGAAAAATTGACTAAAAGTTCAAAATCATGGCAGAACCGAAGATAAAATGCATACCCACCTGGATCCGAATTTTTATTGGTTGGTTTGTAGCTCAAGTTCACTGGTATACCTTCAGCTCAGAAACAAAAGAGTAGGCGATAAGCCAGGTACGATCATCTTTAAGGGAATCAGTAAAATGAAGAGATGCGAGTGCAGAAAGTTACAGACATTTGTATATCAATGCTTCCACAACACTGAGCTCGGTTCCGCTGGGAAAGTGAGATTTATTCGCCGCCAACACCCACAGTATCGATTGTCCAGGATCACTTGTGGTTTTCATGGTCATTAAGCGAGGGTACCGCCCAACTAGATAAAGGGTGATATCTATCCGTATTGACCAGCAATGTTGATAAGGAAAATAAGCTAAGTCTAGAATGAAGGAAAAAATAGATGGAATTGAGATGAAGAGCGATGGTGAGCTTACCATGATGACCAGCGTGGGCGAGATCTATAAAGGTGTAAATCGCAGAGGGACTGCTGAAGGGACGACTTGGCCCATCATCTGTTGTACTTTTGGCCAGGAACCAGGTAATCTCCTTATGCATAGAAGTTTCCAGAGCAGATATTCCCAAAGGAACACGTCCATCATTATCTGCAAGTTGCGTCAACTTAGGATTACTTCTAACTAATGCCTTGACCATCCTTATCCTTCCACAGAGGACAGCATTGTGGAGGGCTGTGCGGCCATCACAATCAACCTCTTCAAGCGCTTCTGGATTCGGAGACAAGAGCTTAACTAGGTTCTCCAAAAATTGGTCATGTGCACTCAAAGTGGCTATGTGAAGCATAGTTTCTGATCTGCTTGTTATTTTGGCCGTCTTTGAAGCAGCATCTCGTTCAAAAAATCTTGTAGCAAATTCCCAATCGCCCCAGAATGTAGCTCGCAACAATAGTCGGTAATAGGGTTCATCCACTTCCTCTTTGGAATTTTCTGCAATAGACACAAACTTTTCAGATCATTCAGTTAATACTTTTATCCTTGCTGACATTAAGAAGTGTCCCAGAAAAAAAAAAAAAATCATGAAGATCCGCCCCATATATTAACTTCGCACTGAAAATAACTCTTTTGAGGGATAACGCATCTGAAGCACCTCCAAATTGGAAAGAAACTGGTCCAACGCTTGCATAAACACTTTCAATATTTGTAGGAGAAAGAGTGAGCACTAAGTCCTTCGCCCACCTTTTGCCCCCCTTTTTTTCTAGCCAAGGTCAGCATTATGTTCGTTTGGTGTTAAAAAATAAAATAAACCATGAGAAAATACAAGTTCCAGCATATTTGGGACTCCATCGATTATACCATATTTTTTCTCGATTGGAACATGAACATGTACCTGTTGGTGGTTCTGCATGAGTGGAATTTCCTTGTTCTTCACTTGGCTGTGTTGCCATTGGATTGCTCTCCTGGTTAGAGTCTTTCAACAATGAAGTAAACGGAGAATGTAAATAATGGGCAAGATATTCAGTTATCGAAGAGTGTTAGTCTCCCTGGGGGGGAGTTCAGTCCTTCCTTATAAGTACCTGCCTCAAATTAAAGGGAGCCTCTACAATTACAACAAGCAAGCATATCTTTTTTCCCACTTTTATGGTAGTTGGATTACTTGAGTGTAAAATAGTTTATCCATGGGAATATATACCAGTCCTCTACTAGTTAGCTACACCATCGTCATGCCTGGATTCCTCCACACAGGCCAATAGGATCGAAGAGTCCACTCTCTAGCATGCAGTTTGCAACAATGGTCGGTAATAGGGTTCATCCACTACTTTTCCAATATTTCTGCAGTGGATGAGAAATTTTCAAGCCATTTAAGTCAATTCTTTTTCATTGCTGACATTTCGTGATGATCCGGCCCAGATATTATTTTCACACTAAAAATAACTCGAGGCATAACACAACTAAAGCACCTCCGGATTGAGAAGAAGCTGATCCATTGCTTACACAAGCATTTTCAATATCTGCAGGAGAAAGAATGAGCACAAAATCCTTCTCATCCTAAATTGATTCTCTCTTTTTCTTACATAAGGTGAGGGTTACCTTTGTTCGATGATAAAGCAAAGAAATAGAACCGTGAGAAAATACAAGTTGCAGCATATTTTAAAACCACACCGTTTACATTATATTTTTCTTGGTTGGAACTTCAACATGTACCAGCTGCTGGTTCTGCATGAGTCGAATTTCCTTGTTCTTCACTTGTAGTCTCGCCATTGGGTTGTTCTCCTGGTTAGAGTCTTTCAAAAGCAAAGTAAGATATTCAGTTATCAAAGAGTTGTAGCCTCCGTTCGGGGGAGTTCGTTCCTTCCTTGTGTACCTCCTTTAAAGTAAAGGTGAGCCTCTACAATTACAACAAGCAAGCACCTACCTTTTTTCCACTTTTATGACAGTTGGATTACTTGAGTGTAAGATAGTTGATCCTTGGTAATATAGACTAGTACTCTACTGGTGAGCTCCACCTTCGTCACTCCTGGATTCCTCTACACGCGCCCACAGCACTGAGGGTCCTCTCTCTGGCATCAGGGAGCTCTCCCGAGTCTTCTCCCTCACCTCACCATTCCAACGAGCTCTCTCACTGTAACACCAACTGAGCTTCTAGAACAACGTCCCACAGTTGCCGACACGTACTCGACCTCAGGCAATCGCCGGTGTTGGCTCCGATGAGTTTGGCATAGAGGCCCTGTTTTCGGATCCTCAATTTTCGCCATTCAAGAGCTTGCTCTTCTCGTTCAAACCTTTATTCATCAGTTCCTGAAGTTCCAGACGCTCATCCCATGCCTCAGTTACTGCCATGGAAGCGCTGGTTTCGCCTTAAAACTGCCTTGCAGATACGGACTTGACAGCTCCCTGTCTTGGCCTTTTTCCTTGATTCGAGTCTTCCGCCGGCAACCCACTTCACGGCGGTGCTTCGTCATCGTGCCTTTATTCCCAATGATACTCACACATACAGCGTCACCTCCCGTAATCATCGAATTGGCCTTGAATAGCCACGGTATTACTCTGCTCTGTTCTGCTCTGTTTCTGTGTCGCTGCTGTGATCGGCCCTGCTGTTGCGAGTATAGAACGCCCAGCTTGCCACCATCGTCGATTGCTCAAAACTGAACATTCGCTGGGATGGACAGCAACAGCTAAACCAAATCTGGAGAGAAACAGAAGATACAAGAAAAAGTTTACGAATCCCCGCTGGAGTATTCGGATCGTCTAAACCCGGATCAGTATTGAGAGCAGTGTCTTTCGTGCCGTCTTACTTTCTCAGCGGAGCTAGGCTCAACCTCTGGGAAAGACTGCTATGCAAATTTCAGCCCTTCCGCCGATTTTCTTCTCGAATGCATTTGATTCGGACGACTCATAAGATCGTACATGTTCACCCGCTCTTTTTGAATCTGTAGGATCTTGCCGGAGAGCATTTATATATTATCCAATTTCGATCCCCTTACGCTCACTCTTTGCCCGGTTTATCGCCTAAAGTTGCTTACGCTGATAATAGTTGCGAACAAGGTGCTCATAGGTTTTTTCTGTCTTCTTTTGGTAAGTAATTTTATAATTTATGTGGAATATCGGCGAATAAAGTGTGTGAGTTTTAAAATAAAAATGCACAAATGGTCTTATCCATCCTTGATTTAAGAGTTTCGACCACTCAACTCTCTTTACTAACCATCAAAATTCATGGTTGTACAAGGCCCCTTGTTGAAAATTTCTTTTACCCCACGTACATTATAATTACTCTATTAATATTAATTTTTTAATTTATGAATTATTAATTGGAATGGAAAATTTTACTACACATGAATTAGGGATGGCAATGGGACAGGTAAGGTGCATGGACTGCAAGGTGCGTAAGGGGGTGGCGTCCTGCTCCACATTTACTAGAGATGCCCTATCCCTGCACCATGTTTGAGCAGGGATATGTATGTACTCCATTCCCAACCGTAGCAAGTGTGCAGATTTCCTTGTTCCCCTTGCCTCATTCCACAATAATTTCAAGATAAAAAAATTAATTAAATTCTTCAACGAGCATAATTATATATATATATATATATATATATTATCTCACAAAAAAATTTGCAAGTTGAATAAATTATATGGGCAAAAAAAAGAAGAATTTGGAATCCTTAGATCCAATACCATAAAGTTTAGTTTGGAATATTTCCATGATAAATTGATGAGAAAAGGGATTTGAAGTATTTAAGTTATATTGAAATCTATGTTGAAAATGAGGAACATTATATTACTAAAATAATACAATTTATGTGAAGGAACAAGGTTAGGACTAGAAATCTCCACGATTTAGATATAGATCGTGCTTTGGGCTTGTTCGTGGGTTGGGCCTGAGCGTATCCATGTCCCTCCTTCGACTCCCATGGCGAATAGAAAATTTCGTCCCATTCCCACTTAAAACTCCCTATCCACTTTAATTAGGGCGAGGTAGCGTGGATATTTGGTAGGGTAAGTAATTTGCCATACTTAATGTGAATAAAAATTTGCCATATTTGATAGCGTGGATATTTGGATATTTGGTAGCGTGAATAAAAATTTGCCATACTTTAATGTGAATCGATACACCAATTCCATTTTTGACATTTTATCATGACTCCAAAATTAATATAGTAATTTTTTTAATAAAGTGATCTATTTATCTATATGTACATGTTATTTGTTTGAATTTGCAATGAACTTTTTTTTACACCTTCGTAATATTTTCTAAAATCACTACCAGCTATTCAAATATAAAAGCTCATGTAGATAGAAGGAGCTGTTGTTTAATATTTAAACATTCTAATATTCCCCTCAAGTGTAAGTTGGACTTGGAATAAGATTAAAGCATGTATATATATGATAAGGAAGATTTTAGAAAAGATTTGAACTCAATATGTGGTCTTTTGATATCATATGAAAATTTATGGGAGCAATCTTGCTTATTTTAAAAACTTACGCCGACAATCGGATATATTTAAATATTTTGACAACCTATGTTTCCCACGTGATAGAGATCTTTGAAATGGAGTTTATAGTTTTGATATACATCCTCTCTTTTTAAAAAAAAAAAAAAAATATTTTCGTAATAAAGATAATGCTTTTAAATATTTGGATATCTGTTTTATATTTACAACTACCACCTTTTATTATGTTACAAAACACTTAGAAAAAGAAGATCGATTATTAAATAAATATACTATACCACAAAGATATTTGTGATACTTATAATGCAACTATTTGGCATTTTCTCTATGTACATACGTACATACATATGTTTGTATTTATGTATTAATCTTGTCTAATTTTGATTTATGAGCAATTTAAGTGTATTGTCTCGATGAATGTTAAGTTTTCATAATCAACAATTTTACCCTTTAATTACGTAGATATATAATTGCCTTACTAGCTTAGCTTTCAAAATGAACCTTTTCCAATGCACAGGAAAATTAAAGTAGAAATATGCTTATATGCTTGTAATTGATGTCACAGAATTACAGGTTGTTTTTAATATCTTCATTTATCGAGTTTCCTTAAACATCTACAGGAAAGTTTTATAAAGAAAAGAAATTTCAAACATGCTTTTAACATTGAAGAAAATAAATGCTGTTAAGATACTTATTAATACTCGTCTATTAAAGCGAGAGCCGTGTGGCTAATATAATGAGTCCGGGCATAAACGTAAGCCAATGGTCCAGTGACTCTTGGCACGTTTCTTTGGTCATGATTATCAATGAAAAGTGAAAAAGAAAAAAACAACTGACATATTTCTTTCTTTACATAGTTTGTGTCAACAAAAGATGTTTGCAGCACGTACAAATCTCGGTGATGTACTTCATGTCTTTATTGGTGGGATGAGTAGATACAAATAAATCATATTATTTCTTTTTCAATCTTTTGAGCAAAAAAAGTTACTACACAAGACATTTATTTATTAATAATTTTTCAACAATGACATCCCTTACTTTAATTAATAGTTCACATATCAAACGTAGCTAAAAAACTAACTTTAAGATGACTAGTGGGCAAGTAGTCCCAGGTTCTAGTGCCACATACCATTAGGTTCAGTCCTTAGTCATGAAACCATTACATTAAGATGACTGAAATTTGCGATTCTGTTCGTGAATAAATGCCGTTCCTCCACCGTAAATGCTGCAGTAAGGAATACGTAAAGCCACCCGGCAAGGCTCTTAAACTTCTTCGCATGGTCTCTCAAAAAAAAAAAAAAAAAAAAAAAAAAAAAAAAAAAACGAGGCGGAAGGGAAAGAAATTCTTTTACCACCGGCCTTGGTGGCGAAGTTGGATAAGACCTTGAACCTTGGGGGAAAGGTGCAAGGGTCAAAACCCAGTGGAAGCATCGGCGTCTTAAGCGTGATGTCGGGGTGGTGGGTCCTCCGCTAGCATCACTCCAGGGTTTACTTGGCGGTTATGTACCGCCGTAAAGTGACGAACGGTTGACGGGGTTCCCTGGATTACCAAAAAAAAAAAAAAAAATTCTTTTCTACCGACAAGAAAAGTGATTCAGAAAATCACCTGAAAACGTAAACAGCAATTATGAAAGAGGAGATGCGAACAATCATGCCAGTTTTTCCAATCAACGGTCATAACCCACAGTCACAAAGTGATTTTCTAGGATTAATATAAATACTAATAAACCTGAAAATATAAAGACCATTTTTTCGGGATTTTTATTACCAAAAATTACCATCTTCAGTTTGCCAGGCGCAAAGCGCCAAGGTGCCAATCTTTGTCTATAAACAATATGCACTTCTTCTTTTTTCTTCCATTCTGTGTTCCACCAAATTCAGGACTAATCAGAATTATTATCTATCATGATACTTACGCGTTAATTTTACAGTTGAGAGGGAAAAGGATACTGATCTCCTACTACTCTGTATCTATTGTGCGCGTGCGCGAACGAGAGTGGCGAACTAGGGCCGGGTGTGGCCATTGCCCAACCTTCAGCAATGGCTCAACATCCGTCATCAGGCTCAAGCCAAGACAATGTAGAGAGAGGCAGGCAAGCGTCTCGCTCACGACCATTGTCATCGCTTGCCAGGGGCACTTTCCTTTGGTAGTACGCATTCGTCGCTGTCCGTGCGCCCACAGTCTTGAGTACGTGTAGCGAGCCAAACAAGGTCCGGCCACCCCTCGGCAATGGCGTAGGGTGTCAACGTACGTGCAATGATAATTTGACTATCACTTCAAGCATTTCTATTTATTCTTTGAATACAAAAGCTAACATGAACAAGAAAGAATTATAACTGAAAATCCATTTGATAAAATGAGTTTAAGGATAATATCAAGTGATCAGTACAAAAATTAAAGCCTCTGTTTTACGTAGTCTAATTGAAATAAAATTAGAAACCCAACTGATTGAAAAAAGAAAGATAACGGACGATGGGTAATCAATAAATGTTCAGCACCTTTGGTCTAATTATCCCGAATGCAATATCTTAAATGTTCATTTTAATGATGATGCTTAATATATGAGTAAATCTATAATTACTCTAAAAGGAAGAAAGAGAAAGGGCCTGCGCTGATTTCGGTTCTCTCTCTTTTTTCTTTATCCTTTTTTTTCTTCTTTTTGTTGTATTCCGATCCATCTCTCCACTCAAAATCAATTTGCCAATTATGGGTACAAAAATTACTAAAGTTGGATTTCTAGGCGGTAGACTTTTGGCGATCCGAGCATAATTAGCAAAGACCGGCAAGGCCAATTGAAATGGTAACCATGCATTTTAAACAAAGGTTGAAATAATACACACACATATATATTTATATTACGTCATTACAAAAATCTCTACCATAGATCGAAAATTATATTGAAGGTTTTCCATTCACGGACAATATAAATGATTTTTATGTGAGGCTCTCTCGCTCTACTTCTTCCTTCATTATTTTTTTTTTCCTTTTCCTATAGTTTATGATTCCATTAATGAACGCTGTTAAAAATTTTGTGTGGCGACTTACACAGACATTGAAAGGCAATCGGCACTGATGTGGCGCCATTAGGTCGCAAAATTATCTTAGGTGGCTAAAGTTACAAAGACGAGGCCATTTGGTAGTGTCTCTCTTTGTTCCTCCATAGGAATTGATTTAGGGTTTTCGGGTTAATGCCGATCGATTCTCTCTCTTAAGGAAGCTTGATGCATTGCTGAAGCTTGATCTGTTTGAAGCTTATTTGCTCGTTGAAGGCGATTTGGGGCGTAGGGCTTAGTATGTCGCTCGATTCTCTCTCCGTCAAGGAAGCTCGATTAGGCCGATGCTCACTTGCTTACTAAAGGAGATTTGGGCCTTTTCTGGGGTTTTTCTGCTGGATTCGATCTCTAGAAAGAAGCTTGATTCTAATTCGGTAATTCTCTGAATTTGCGAAGGAACATTTGTTTTTTAGTACATGACATCTAGAACCAAATGAACAGGGATTTTGTTGATGCAAAGATGTAACAGGACGTAAGCCACGAGGGGCATTTCTTCAAGAATAGTTCACGATTGTTGGAGAAGAATCACAGATGAGAGTTGAATCGGTTGCGGAAGCTCGATTTATTCAAAGTCACCACATCACAGTTTCGTCTTGGAGTTCTCGCATTTCCTCTGGCAGGCTTCTCGACGAATCACCTACTATTTTCCATGCCCATTATCATGCGTATGTTTTCTCTTACCTTTGATCAGGAGCATTCGTTAGTTGAAGTAGATCAATTCCTGCAAGCTGCCTATGTAATGATCGTAACAATGCTACTTATTCTCTCTTTCCAAACATTTGAAATAATCTAAGTTGTGCTTAGAACTTGGACAATTTGTACAAGTATCAAGTTCAGCTGTTCCAGAAAGCAGGATACTCATCTCTTTGCCTGATAAGGACATAAGCAGGATACTGGCACTCTGTTCTTCAACTTTATCTTATTGATAGAGTTCCTTGTGCTTCCTAGTTCCTCAGCTTGTATATTTTATCTTGTAACGGGATTGCTCCTTGCTTACGTGTTTTTCACTGAATAAAATTTTACTTATCGAAGTAGAAAAGAAAAGATAATGTCCGATTATGAGCCGTAATGATGAGCAACTTACTTATATGAATTTGACATTGTCCAACTCGATTCTTCCTTTGATTCTATATCACCTTTCCCCAAACCCAATCTTTCTTCATCTTCTCGTCTCCTTGTGTGCTTACACGCGCCATAGTTCCTTTTGGCAATAACATTCTGTTATCAAATCTCTTTTGCTTTGTAGTGATCTTTCAGAATTGTTTGCAAATATTACCAGGGCGTCCCTAAGGCTATTTCAAACTGAAAGTAAAATGGTGAATGTACCTGCTAATCTAGAATGATATAATGAGAATAATATGAATTTTTTGTGGTTGCAAAATTCCTTCATTTTTCGGGAATAGGATTCTCGGTAGCCACATCTTTTCATTCCAAAATGGCAGAATCTTGGTTGCTTGTTCTTTTTGGTTGTAATCCGAAAGAGTTTTTCTACATGGTGTATAGTTTCAACCCTTTTTGACAATGGAGATGCCTTTAGATTCAACGATGAATTATTATTCAATTATGGCTATGATAATTGGTCGTGCACACTCATTATATCAGTGAATTATTTGATACCAGCTGCAGATATGGAAAATTCAGGAAAAAAGAACTAGTTGAATTTAATTTTTTATTAGCACATCTTGGGACACTTGAGAAAATATTGGGTACAGCTCAGACTCTACCATGACAAAATCCGAATACACTCACCGGCAACACGTGTCGCCTGGGCCCCACCGCTCCAGAACTCGTGACACCCTCCCCCTCTTGCCTCGCTCCCCTCCTGCCTCTCTTCTTTTTTTCTTTATTTCTCCGCTCTTGCTCTCTCTCTCCTCTGTCTCCTCTCGTTCACGCCTGCGACGACGCCCTTCTATCTCTCCCCTCTACTCTCTCGTCCGACGACCCACGCCGCCGTCTCCGCCCTGCCTCGTCTGTCGCCTCCGCCTTCGCTTCCGCCTCGAGGAATCAAGGACATCTACTTCCAACATCTTCTCTGGTAGAGACTCACAAAAGTATCCCCGTCCTCGTCAAGAGTATTCGGCCTAAGATCATCTGGATCTTCGTCCATGGCAGCGATTGCTCCAAGACCTGCTTATTAGCATCGATAACTCTTAAAAGACGAAACTTTTTCACAGACGAAACTCTTAAACCCGGAATGAAGTAAACAATCGTTGCTAAAAGCACAAAAAGGGTCGCATTAGCTCAACATCGAAGTGCTCCAGTCCTGGAAACTAATGCACCAAAACTTATGAATTGCTTCCGTCGTTATGAAAACCCTAATCCTCTTCTTCCCACGTAAAAGAACCAAATGCAACACAGATACCCACCAAATTTAGAAATGCAGAAAAACAGTGTTCGAAAGGACTCATTAACCCATGACAAGAAAAATTGCAAACAAAAAGGGGAGATTCGGAACTGGATATGAAAGGTCAAAGCTTCGTGAACCAAAAGAACCAGAGAAAACAAGAAGTAAGGGAACTAATAGTCTCTCAATCATCTTGTTTAAAAGTTCGGTTGTGAATTTATGTTATTTCATCTGATGTTGGTTTGAGGCTGTAAGAGGTTCTGGCACAGTGGGACCCGAACGACACGTGTCGTCCAATGAGTAGATATGAATCTTGACATGGCGGAATCCGAGTGGTACCCAATATTTTCTCACGAAACTTACCATTTTACTATTACTTGATGTAAAATGGTTATAGATATTGACAAGAAACACTATGAATTTAAGATCCATTTGTTACATAGCCATCCGTAGCGCTCTATGATAGTTGGTCATGCTTACTCGTTATATCAATGAATTGTTTAAATCCGTTGCATTAAACAAATATAAGCACACTTTCCTTCATTGTGTGATTCTTATTAGTACAAGGCAAAAACTACAATAGTCTAGTCACAAGAAAAAGACCTCTCTGGAAATTCTATTACATAGCCATCCCTAACTCGATTTGGCACGCTATTAAAAGCCACGAAACTTGAAGGCATTTCAACACCCATACCGGCGAGGCTTATTAGCATGCTTTGCCTGTCTAAACACTTCTAGCACTCTGTCTAAGACTACAGAACTTGATTTTTAAGAAATTTCCCCTGAAACGAGGAGGTACAGCCAGACAACACAGTTTCCACTACATCCCAGAATTCGAGTATCACGTCACGCTCGACTCTCCATTCTATAGTCAACATTAAAAGTGCATTACTTGAACCACCAACTTGTCGAAGAAGTGAACAAATCAAAAGATCATAGCAGACGAGCAACAAAAGTCAACATCAACACGAGAGAGATTCTAATTTCTCTCATTTTGACTGTAATTGCGGACGAGAAAGTAACTACAGATTTGGTAGGAGATGGATCATCTCGCAGGCCATAAAAGCACAATAAGGGCACTTCTTTCATCCCTGTGGGCCTGTGGCATCGATGCCTTTTCTTTTCCCACACCCATTATGTATTATTAAGAGCCACACAAAATGAAACACATCGATGCTGAGCAAAGCAAGAGGGTAAAGGAATCATCAGCAGTCACCATGACTAGTTTTCAAACTTACAATCACAATATTCTAGTCATCTTGGCCTTCTGATCCAACGTTGTTTACAATTTAAGGCAACGAAAGGGCAACGACAGCGCCTCCTTCCCGGATTTGTGGGGGTCCAAGCTGTGTATAGGTTGACGTATCGTCCATGGTTACACGATAATGGACAAACGTCATTACTACTCCCAATTGAATCCATTGATAACCGTAGTAAAAAGAAATACTTAAATGGAATGAATTTGATATCATTCCTTCAATTTAGCTAATGATTAGACATTAGTGACTATCAACAAAACACCCTTCCTAGTTCAGAATTACGGAGATCAATAGGAAAAGAACCCTAAAGCCCCAAAATCGATTCAGAGAAACTCAGGTGAATGGCGTTGTTCTCGTAACTTCAGCCAATTCAAATAATTTCATGATCAAAATAGTGTTTCACTTTCACTTAAATCCTGCGACAGCACATCATCACCGTTGTCCATGAAAGGGTAAATTCGTCACACAATACAAATTTGGGCCTTTTGAAGTAAAAAAGAATTGAGTAAATATGTTATGGTGAACATAATTTAAGATTTTTGTGACATTTTTTTCTATTGTCAAATTGTTCATCTTGAGAGCACCTATGTAGAAAAATTAACTATTTAAAATTTTATTTCTATAATAAAAGTTATATTTCGCGATTGCACCTATTTGGATAGTCAATCATTTGAAATAATTGCTTATGTTTTTCATTTAAGCTTCTATAAAAAAAAAAAAAAAAAAAAGACTGATTTTGAGGTTAAACTATTAAGTTGATGGAACAATTCATCCATCTAAGCTATAACAAGAAAAATTAAATGTCTGAAATGTTATTTTTTAGAATTGTGCATTTTTTGGTAATAGATGTTCAAAATAATTGTTTATATAATATTTAGATTCTATTTGGAAATACCTATAGGCCGGGTATTTGCGAATGACTACCATTCTATTTCTCTACTTTTCTATTTTTTTGTTCTTGAGAGCAAGTCTGGAATAGAAATATGTTTGGTAATATAATTTCATTTTTCTATTTTCGGGACAAATATTTAGCTAAGAAATAGGTTTAGAACATAAATGAAAAGTAGAAATTTTCTACCTTCCTATTTTGGGAACATAAATGAGAAATAAAAATTCTTATCATTACTTATTCTCGTTGCCACCGGCCATTGACCTACCGCCCACTACCCGCCTCCTACCGCCACCTATTATCCGTTACCTCTTGCTGCTAGGTCACCCGAGAGGGAAATATCTAAGAAAGTCTATTGAAAAAAAATTTGTTCCGAGAACAAAAATTTTGTGTCATTTTCAAACACATATTTATCTCAGAAACTTGTCCAGGGAATTAAAATAAAATAAAAAATCTATTTCCAACCAAAATAGTACGAGGAAATAGAATGATTATCATTTGTGCCCTTAAGTTGAGAGAAGAAATTCTTGCATCTAAATTAAAAAAAAAAAAAAAAAAACTAAAAGAACTATCTTTTTGAAAGTTATATTCCATGAATTGAGCATATTTAGGTACTGAATGTTATATCCATAGGACGAAATTTCAAATTAACCATATCATCTTATAAATAGATATCTGGTATAAAAAGTAGGGAAACATAATTTTGCATAGAAATTGCCCACACACTTTAAGGAATTGCCCACATTATCATATTGGCCCAGCCACAATCAACCATAACGAAAACCCATACCCTCAAATCAAATTCGTCAATCAGGTGATCTCGTTCGATGATTATGTCTCACTTCCAAATGTCCTCGGCACTAAAGATGCTCCGCCCATAAGTGGATCTAAACATTTGGAGTAGTAGGGGAAGCTGTAATACAACAAATAAAGCCACAAGGAGAAAGGCCAGCAAAGTGATGGGAATGAGAACCCACTCCAATCTCTTATCTAGCACAATTGTGAGAGTTGCAGCGAAGGCCACCAGCATGAAAGCCAAGGAAAGGAAGAGAAAACCAAGGCCCACTATGATCTTCTTAGGCAACGAGTATAGAAAATCTTGTGCCTCATACCGCGAAGTTAAAATGGCTAGGAATAGCAAGATGGCCGTCATGGACGAGAACAAACCTAACGCATCTGAAATTGCGAAAATCAAGAGAGAGTCCTTTCCTAATAACAATGGGACTCTAGTTTTGTCATCATTCCCTCCAGGCACAGTAAAAGCGGCAGCGAACAACACAGTGACAATTAGAGTTGAGACAATCATACATGAATTTGTTGTGTCCTTCACCCACTTCTTTGCATTTTCAAACAACGTGTTGTGATTCTCCACGAATATATTCCAATGTTTTCCCCTCGTGGTATTCGTTTCTCATGCTAGGGATAATCCAGCTTTCCACAGCCTACATATAAAACTCACAAATAAGAGTTTCAATAAGTGGATAAAGTAATGAAAATTTTCCAAAAGACTAAGGAGGGAACATCTCAAGGAGATTAAGACTTATCCAACACTTAGATGCAATATTGCTTGGAGGTCAAGTCCATCTTTGCTAGCAGAATTTCAAGCGTCGCTTTCTTATGAGCTACCATGATGATTTTGTGCTTCATTTTAGTCAAATAATATATACATGGAAAGCACAATGTTTCTACTTTCTAATAAAGAAATGATTAGATGATAGTTTTTAATTTACTTTAAGAATAACAGTCCGTTCTAGATTATAAGAAACCAAATAACAAGTGATTATAAATTGTTGTGGGGTTTACTCCTAAAAAAAAATATGTGGCTCATAATAACTTGTTATTCTCATGATAGCCCAAAACTGTTATGTTAACAAAGTCCTTTCTAATAAATCAAGATTTATGGAATTTGGAGTCTTCTAGAATAATATATGGAGAAATATATTAAGAGCTAGTCAAGAAATCTCAGAAAGAGACTTTTAGTACTTCTACGTGCTTTTTATTTTTATTTTTTTAATTAAAAAAATCTGTTCGGATACGTGCTTTATTGAACATGTGCTTTGTTTCTAGAGTCATTTGAGTCAAAAGTCGAATGATATTATTTATGATTTGTCTACGGTTATTGGCCTCCTCTTGGAAATAAAAATAACATGTCTTAGAATTTGCCTATAATTAGAAGGTCGTTTGAAGTTATAAACATAGACAAACCCCTCTCAGGCTCGATTAATGGTGAATGAAAGTTTTCTGAATTTCTGGAATTAAATATTTGGATTAGAGTTTCGCTGACTCTATATCTCTTTGGTAGATTCCATTGAGTGGTGAATTACATATCTTATATCTTGAGGCGGACTCCTAGGGAAGTGAGCATCTACTCTTTATATGCCTTATATTCTCAAGAGGATTCCTTAGATGGTGAGCATCTATCCTATCATATGCCCAGTATCTTGAGGAGATTCTTTAGGTGGTAAGCTTTTCTCTTATAGCACTTACGTTATTTTCTCAATCTCGGACCCTGTAATCTGAGTTGGTATCAAAATCTAGGTTATGATTGGTTGTCTTCATCGTGGACTCAATGGCGACCATTCTGATAGTGAACTAGAAGATTTCAGTAGACAAATACACAACTCCAAGAACAATTGGAGAAATTTCAGTGTTGTGACGTGATGATTACCGTTATGACCCTAAAGAAGAAGACAATGAAGAGGATATTACCTCTCCCGAGATGTCTGTTAAATGCAACTAGTGAAGGGGCTCCATTGTGCCATCATCAAAGGAATGGTCATTCTTACGATTTCGATGTCAAATTTGATGTCTCAAAAAGACTTCATCTATTGACTTGGGACATGTTGAGAGAAGAAAGGAGCAATGTTTCTCCAGTTGGGATGCTTTGTTCAACTATGGTACTTGATTCATATTCATACCGGAAAAATTAACCAATTTATTCTCAATCTATTATATGAATATCAATTCAATTGTAAACTTTTCAATTTTACCAATTTAATCATAAATTTTTGCACAAAATATTAATGTAGTTCTTTCAGTTAATTCCATAAAAAATTGCTAATGTGGCAATCTAGTTATTTTAGCCGTCCTTTGTGGCACACTGCTACATTATCAATTTTAGACGAAAATTGACTGTAAGAACTACATTAAAATTTCACACAGAGGTTTAAGATGAAATTGAAAAAATTGAGAAATTTAGGATGACATCACTATGATGATCTAAGATTCATTGGGCAATTTCCCTCGTCCATATTTCTCTTGTTTCACTTCTCTCGTAGGATTATATGTATTTTGCATTCTTCTAAAATCTGCAAATCTGTCCTTCTTAATTCTTGGATTGATTGATGTCATTGATTGGGAAGCTGTCAGTTCTCCTGTTTCATACATTTGAACAAATCCTATCAATCTCTTTATTTATCCCTTATCATCTTCGCATTAATTTGTAGCGCACACGCTCGTTTTGAGCATCCAACGGATGGTAATCAAGTGCATTGCTAGTGGGAGTTATGTCTTCATATTACTTAATTATTTGTTCAAAAGTAAATTAAATAACATCCTCTATGAAAGGATTAACACAATTGATTAGAAAGTAGGAATTTCCAACTTAGAAACTGAAATTTAGCGTTTCAAATCGAATCAATTGTACAACTATCACAGTTATATTAGTAAAATTGAAATGCAATTTAATTATGATTAGTCTCAATCGGTTTTCAATGCCCCAATTTCTCTAATTAGTCTCCCTTATTTTCAATAAATTGTTTTAAGGATGTAATGTTGCTTCTCAACGTACCTTATCAATTTATGTTTAGCATGTGGAATTTAAAAGTTCTATTTATGTTTAGCATGTGGAATTTAAAAGTTCTATGTACCAACAAAGTGTTGGCTTAGATGACAAACGATTTTCTTCTTGTCACTGTGGTCTTGGATTCAAGTCACGTGGGAAGCATTTCAGGAATACAGTTCTGGATGCACCTGAACAATATGGCGCAGTCCGCCCTTAAAATCACCCAAGAAGGTAGACCTCGTGGTGCGCAAAATCTTGACTGGATATCGCCCAACCATTATTAAAAACAAAAAAAAAAAGTTTCTATGTATATTCTCAAGACTATCTAAATAAAGTTCTAGCTATCATATTTTAAGAAACTCATCAAGAAGATAAAATATTTATCATTAAGCGCGCTTATTACATATATGAAATGAAAGACATACCTCAAACCACTGGAGTTCTCTTTGCATTTGAAAAACTGCTCCCGCGACATTATTTAGTGTGTTGAGATTAGGGTAGTACCCTTCTGCTGCGTACTCTACTGCTGCGATCATCATTTCCTTCGAATCTTCCGGTGTAGGCGCTCGGACTAATAACAACTCGTTAGTTGACTTTGGCTTCAAAAAGAGGCTGAGAGTCCTTTCTTGGCGACGCTTCACAGCAAGTGTTATCAACTTCTTACTATGACGTGAAACCCCCCTGTGACGCGAAATAAGCTGAATACATAACTTCACGACTTCACTGATTCCGTTTCCTGCTGCTCGATCCAACAAGTCCTCTAGAAGAAATTGGATGATCTTGGTAGATTTCATAACAGAGATCTTAGTGCAAACTTGTTTTGCCAACTCGGTTGCCGCCTTGTGTCTCAGCTTCACCTCATGAACTCTCTTGACTATAGGAACTACAAAATGTAAAAAAAAAAAGGAAAAAAGAAAATGTAAAACGAAGGGGCGGCAATTGGATTAAGAAAAAATTTCTCCAGCTCCGGGTCCCAATTTTTTTTTTTTTTTTTCAGACACCAAATTTCATCTAACAAACATCTTACTAATTGTCATGATTTCGCTCATTCAGAGCTTGGGTTGGCGGGTGGATAGGAGAACGATCTCATTCTTTGAAGAAAACAAATCTGTTAAGGAAAGCTATTTCGATTTTTTTCCTCCTTTGGGATTCAGTCCTCAAATGCAGACAGTGAGTTTTAGCAATTCCTGATGCAGAGTACAAAAACGGTATAAAATTATTTCTGGCATTTTCCAAGAAAAGGTTTATATCATGTATGGATGAAAATAAAATGGATGTGAAAATAGTAGAAGTGATTGAAGGGTAGTGATTTTGCCTAAAGTTCAAACGAGGTTGTATAATGTTAATCATTATTAAGAGAATATAATTATAAGACTTAAGCTGATAGAACACTCTGAAAATAACCACGCTAATAACATATATCTAGCCAGAGTAAATCACAATAATCTTTGCATATATAAAATTATTTTGGATAGTATTTTTCAAATATGCCTAGCAACTAGCAATATAAAAAAACATATTAATCATGCAATCCACTGTATTGTTATTTATGCTCAGCACAAGAGCCAAACCTTTTTCTAAAATGCTGGATTATAAGAAAAGGAGAAAACACCTTCATTATCTAACCAACAGCTTATTGGCAAAGGATATATTACTTGGGATGAAATTCTGGGATGCACGATTTTGTTGGGACCCACGAAATTTGCTCCCATTGAAATATTCTTCTATTCCAAGCCCTCCCAAACAAATTATTTTGATTTTTCCTACCTGCTCCTTTTTCTATTCTTCACGCCATTTTAAAGTTGCCAATAAAAGTGTAAATTTACCATGTTAAATGTGATTAAATGATAAACCCATGCCTTCTTCTGTTGCAACCTTATTTCATAGAGAATGACGCTGGAAGCTTGCGCCCGGTCCCATGTATTCCTTCGTGTTGTATTGAGATGAAGTAGTAGTCAAAGAACATAATATTTAGGCTTTAAGCACATACGAAAATACATATGGGTCATTGTTCTTATTTTTCCAGAAAGATTTACATGCTTGATAGAGATGATGACGCGAACATGATTTCACTAATCAAGATTGAAGGAGAAATCCTAGGTTTACGTAACTCTTATTCCATATTATCTACTTAGAGCATTTAGCCAAAAGCAAGAAATTCCCAGGTTAACATCAAATCTCGCCTCAGTTTGCAGTTTCAAGTATTCTTTTTTCCCTTTTAAAAAAAAAAAATTGTGCGACTCTTGCAATTAAAATTTGGAGAATATCCAAAATCTTTTAAAATATAAAAATGTTAACCTAGAAAATTATGTATAACTATGTTTGAGTTTGAATAATTTTTCAAAGGACTATTATTAGGTGCATCACGTTGTAAAGAATATGTTACATATTCAATATTGGATGGTTGACCCATGGAAAATTAATTACAAAACTAACTTCAAACACATAGTGCACTCATCCAATGATGAATATGTAATGGTTCTTTCACGCAAGCAAGATGCCTAACACGAGTTCTATTCCAAATTATGGCAAAGAATTGGGCGGCAGCTTTTTTCTACTTATAAAGAAGTAAAAAGCAAACAAGCCATAGACTTTTAGTTGGAGAGAGAGGGAGAGAGATAACGAGTCGTTATTAATGACAGTATCTTAATAACATGAAAGCGTACCTAAAATTTTGGCAGCATTCCATAGAGATCTTGTAAGACATTGAAGCGCTACAATCATATTACACAAAGAACATGGTCACTAGATAGAAATTGTCGCGACCTCTTTTTTTCGGCGCCCGCAATCGGGTACAGGCGCCTAAGGAGGCTAATGGCTCGGCTGAATTTAATTATGCCCGGACTCTCCCAAGTCTACCAATTCACGACTTTAATAGTCTAAGTTTTTAACCTGCAAGTTGATTTTCAAAATGGAGTCGCCACTAATCAATTTGGGGTGGGTTGATTAGAAACCCAAGTGAAGTATCGAGAGAAATACTCACTCTTGCGCAAACTGCAGAGAAATTAGGATCGGGGACTTGATTACACTAGTTAATCACTAATGCCCTTTCGGTACCTAATCTTGTTTAAACCTTGAGGTTTTTTGGATGTTTGAGGGATTTTCCATGCATTTTTGAGAGGAAAAACATTTTTGAGTATTTTTTCTAATTTTTTAGATATAAAAGGATTTTTTTTTTGGACATTTTTTGGTATTTTTGGAAAAATACAAGTCTTTTTGGCTTTTTCTGAATTTTTTTTGGATTTTTCATGAATTTTTGTCTTTTTTTGGATTTTCAGCATTTTTTGGAAAATATGAAATATTTTTGATTTTTCGGAAAATAAATTATTTTTTGATTTTTCTCAATAAAACATTTATTATTTTTTTATTTATTTAAAATAATATAAAAACTAACCCGGGTCGGATCCGCGGGTTGGGTCCGACCGGACTAGCGATCCGAATGTTGCAGTGCCGACTCGGATTTTTTCTTTTTTTAATTAAAATAATATTTTATATTAATATATTAATTAAAAAAAAACGACCCGGTCGGGTTCCCGGTTGGGACAGACCCGAGTCGTCTGCTCATATGCGAGCCCGACTCGGGCCCTCTTTTGGTTTTTCTTTAGAAACACAAAAGCCCAAACGTTTTAGCCCATTTTCGTCAAAAGAACTTCAGCCCAACAACCACCTGGCCCACGCGTGCAGGCTTGACTTGGGGAAACCCTACCCGGACGCCAACCCGGCTCTGCCCGATTTCGACCTGGTTCACAGCCGCGACCCGGATCATGGAACCTTACCCGGCCACGACCCGTTTCTGACCCGACGCGATGCCTCCTTCCTCTTTCGCTTGGACGCGACGTTGATGGAGGAGCTGGGATGGTAGATCAGCGTCGGTGACGGCAGCGATATGGAGGACAGTGGCTGTGAATTGATGCGGCGTGGTGGCGGTGATGGGTGGAGATGCAGGGGGCACGACGGATAGAGCACGACCAGCAGTCGGAGCTTCCGCGAGCTCGATGGCCGCAAGCTCTGGCTGCCAACCCAGAAGCGAGGTGACAGACGAGAGGGGGGATCAGAGATGCTCATTGGCTTCAGGGATTTCAACCGAGGCTCGTCGGTAGGGGGCGACGGCAGGGAGTGGCGGTTGGGATGGTGCAGCGACAGTGGGCCCTCAACCTTTGCAAATCTGGAGCGACGTCGGGCACGACTCGAGGTGGCGTCGGGGGTGTGACAAAGCTAAGTCAATCCTAGATCTGGTGTGGCCTTGGGCGAATTGGTCTCAGCAACGGCGTTGGGGTGGTCGGGAGTGCTCAGCTCGGTGCAGGGACGGCGTTGGGCAGCGTTGACGGTACCTGCTTTCTCCTCGAATCCGACCCTCCCTCCTTCGGCTTCTATCGTTCAGCCCTCTCACACTCAGATCTGACCTCTCACCTCGGATCTCTTCCCCTCAGGCTCACCTGCTCGCGGATCGGGGTTTGCTTGCCGCCGGCCTCCCCCGATGTCTCTCGGTGGGAGGTCGTTTAGCTTGCGACCCAATCCTCTGCCCTCTTGGCTTGCTCTTTGATTTCCCCCTTGAAGTCTCTCAAAGGGAAGATCTCAGAGTTTGCCTCCCTCTTCATCGACGGAGGTGCTCCTCTATTTATAGGCGAGGAGGAGGCCGGTCGACGGAGGTTCGGCCGTTGGCTCTCGCACGCCGACCGGCCCTGGGTGCGGCTGAACTGGCGTCAAATCTTCCTCCTTCCATGGAGGCATGCTCGCCTTCAATGCGCGTCCTCTCAGCCACCAGTTTACGCTCCTCTCTCTGTTGTAGGTTGTGCTCGAGCGCGTCTTCATCGCCGCGCATGACCTGCAGAGGCGGAAGAAAGAGGAAGGAAGAAGAAGATGGGAGGAAGAAGAAGAGAGGGGGGGCCGGGCCAAAACTAAAAAAAAAACAAGGCTTGGGCCTTAGGCCCGCATGGAAAAGAAAAAGAGGGGAGGGGCTGGGCTTTTGCTTTCTTTTTTGTTTTTTTCTTGTTTTTATTTGTTTTGTTGTTTTATCTTTTTATTATCTATTTATCTGAAAAGACAAAATTAAAAACTTAATTAATAAAACTAATTAAAATTGAGGTGTCAACAGAATCACTATAAGACCTCAATATTAGTTAGTTACATTGTCGGATTAATTAAGTTATACAATACTTATTTACTTGGTTGAATCATATGTGGTTCCCAATGGATAGCTAGTCCATAAACTATTTCGATTTCAGGCCATCGTTCAAGTAAAACTAGGTCAAAGAACCAGAACATATCCTAAAAATAAACAATCATCATTCTTTTGCTAGTACGGAGAGAATCAACCTAAGAAAATTGACTTAAAGTTCACAATCATGAAGGTTCCTAAGGTAAATACCCAACAGCAAGTATGCATGCCCACCCGGATCAGAATTTTTGTTTGCTGGTGTGTAGTTCAAGTCCCCCGGAATACCTTCAGTTCAGAAACAAAAGAGCAGGTGATGAGCCAGCTGTGATCATCTTGAAGGGAATCAGTAACGAAGGGATGCGAGTACATACATTTGTATATCAATGCTTCCAAAACACTGAACCTGGTCCGCTGGGAAAGTGAGACTGCATTGATGCCAACAAGTACAATATATTTTTGCCTTCATGCTTTGGACTTATCATGGTCATTAACATAGGATACTGCCCAACTAGATAAAGGACGATATCTGTCCGAATTCACCATCAAAGTTGATCAGGAAAATTAGCGAAGTCTAGAATAAAGGAATAAACAGATGGAATTGAGATAAAGAGTTATGGTGATTTTACCATGATGACCGGCGTAAGTGAGATCCAAAATGAAATCAATCGCAGAGGGACTGCTGAAGGGGTGAGCTGGCCCATCGTCTGTTGTGCTTTTCGCCAGAAACCAGGGAATCTCCTTATGCATAGAAGCTTCCCGAGCAGATACTTCCAAAGGAACACGTCCTTCATTATCTGCAAGTTGCGTCAACTTAGGTTTACTTGTAACTAATGCCTTGACCATCCTTATCCTTAGACTCAGGACAGCATAGTGGAGGGCTGTGCGGCCAACACAATCAACCATTTCAAGTGCGTCCGAATGTTGAGACAATAGCTCAATTAGGTTTTCAACAAATTGATCTTGTGCACTTAAGGCGGCTATGTGAAGTGCTGTTTCAAATCTGCTTGTTATTTTGGCCGTTTTTGAAGCAGAATCTCGTTCGAAAAATGATTTAGCAGCTTCCCAATCACCCTTGTATGCGGCTTCCAACAATGGTCGGTAATAGCGTGTGCCTACAATAGATGCAAACTTTTCAGGCCATTTTGTTTATACGTTTCCCCTTTAGACATTGAGAAGTGTTCCAGAAAAGAACAATTTCATGAAGATCTGCCCCAGATATTAATTTCACAATGAAATAAGTCCTTTGAGGGATAACGCACCTGGAGCATCGATAGATTGAGGAGCTGATACAACGCTTAAATGAACATCTGTAATATGTGTAGGAGAAAGAGTGAGCACAAAATTCTTCCCATACTGAATATTTTTTTCTCCTATTTTTCTTAGCCAAGGTCAGGGTTATGTTTGTTCAATGATAAAGCAAAGAAAAAGAACCACGAGAAAATGTAAGTTCCAGCATATCTTAAGATGGCTCATATCTAACTTTTTCTCGGTTGGAACATGAACATGTACCTGTAGGTTGTTTTGCATGACTCAAATTTCCTTGTTTTTCACTTGATTGCGTTGCCATTGGGTTGCTCTCCAGGTTAGAGTCTTTCAACAATGGGTAAGGTTAAGAGTTTTAGTCTCCCTAGGTGGAGTTCATTCCTTTCTTATGTATAAGTAATTCCCTTTATAGCAACAAGCAAGCATCTACAATTACAACAAGCAAGCATATCCTTTTTTCCACTTCATAGTGGTTGGATTAGTTTAGTGTATGATAGTTTATCCTTGGGAATATAAACTAGACCTTTACTAATGGGCAAGTAGCCTTAGGCCCTAGTGTCACAGATCATTAGGTTTCAGTAATCAGTAATGGAACCATTACTTTAAGATAATTCCATCCCTCTTTCTTATTATATTGATCATTCCTTCCCTTTACACCATGATCAAGTTGAGCCTTTAGTCATAAATAGCTATAAGCAAAATGAGCACCTAACTTTTGTTATAAACCCAAAAGCAAAAGCAGAGACCTTCAATTTAATATAAGGTAGAATATTTCTAAAGAGACAGTTTTCATGCAAAATATAGTTATACCATGTAAATTCTCTAATTTTTCATTTTCATCTCCAAAATTCTCAAAGAAATATGAAAGAAAGCAAAAGGAAGCAAGAAGCGGACGAAGCTTAGGGAGAAATCTTTTTGTATTCCTTCACTTGCAATGAATGTACATCACTTAGTAATTATATTACAAGATGTACATGAAGAAAAGACAATAAAATATTTTACAAATCAATTTAATATTTCTATCTAATCCCTAATTGATTCTATAATCAAATCAGATCAGAATCAAATTCCCGGCATATCTTCCAGATCTTCAGGCATATCTTCCAACAAAATACGTTTGGTAAATTTTTTTTTTTTTTTTTTTTTTGGTTGTGTTTTCTAAACTTTAAACA
Source organism: Eucalyptus fibrosa (assembly GCA_017140475.1). Lineage (NCBI taxonomy): Eukaryota > Viridiplantae > Streptophyta > Magnoliopsida > Myrtales > Myrtaceae > Eucalyptus > Eucalyptus fibrosa. Next base: position 53,020,724 of record CM029507.1, on the reverse strand, counting down.
TTAGAACTGAAACGTCCAAATAAAACAGCACGATCAACGATCACTTAACGTTCTGTCCACCATGATGCAAATAGCCTTATCAAGCGACGGACTCGTTTTTGAAACTACTTGAAAAACAAGTAGCTCAAATGCTAGCAAAGTTAATGTCTAGAAAACACTACAATACTCCATTGCTTTCATAAAAAATGTGACAATTCTAGAGAATGTTTTTCAAAAAGACATTTTCCAAGAAAATGATAATATTTTATGGTGTTTGGTTAAAATCTAAAAATGAACCCATGCATGACCTTTGTGGACCAGGGCTCAAGTATCAGGGACTGAGCACATCCTTTATGGGCCCAAGCTCAAGTGTTGAGGGATTGGGGACACATAGTATAGGTTTGGACCCAGCCTCGATGGATTCGAGCATGGGCGTTGGGGGCTTGGGCCCAGCCATTGGAGACTTGGTCTTGAATGCCGAGACCTCGGGGATCAACACTACAATTTTCGTGCCCAAGCATATAATTTTAGGTCCAATCGCCAATACTTAATCATACATTTGGAAAATGTTTTTCAGTTTTTCAAAAAAGGAAATCATTTTCCTGAATTTAATCATAGGTTTTTTTTTTTGTTAATTAAGAAAATGTTTTTGGTTGACTTATTTTTTTAACCAAACCAAATGCTAGAAATGAGAAAAATATTTTCTCAAAAAATGTTCTGCGTAATGAATGGGCATGATCATTTATGTTTGAGGAGGAAAAAAAAAAAAACCGATGAACGTGGACCCACAAATATTGATCAGAAGAAGAATGATTACCTTTCGGGGTCATCTGAAATGCTTCGGGAACGTGGAGCCACAAATATTGATTTTGTCATCCAAAACTCCATTGCCGAAAATCCCGCCGAAAATCCAAGAAGTGCAGGTCCTTCCTTGTTGGTGGGAGATACGTTAGGTTCCATATCCAATCTCTTCTGCCTATATTCCAGCATGTTAATCTGCAAAAAGTAACAAACGAAAGATGATCGTGGATAAACAACAATGGTGTTTTATCTTCATTAACGCCTCGACCACACCTCAAATGTCCTGCTCCTGATTTCATTAACACATACCATTGTGGTGAGTGCCTCACACTATTCTTGGAAGCATGCGCTAGGGGTGATCGAGTCTAAGGTGAGTAAGGTCTAGACTTGGACCCTGTACCCGATCCTGTTATAATCGGTTCCCTTTTCCTAGACCATATACCCGACCCTGTTTGTATTAGACCGTACTGACCCATCCCGTTTTTTTGATTCGGTTTCAAGGTTAACCCTGTTTCCACCGGAACCTATTTTGCAATTTCCCGATGTTCTATACGATTTCAAATTTTATATTAATAAGCGAGAAAATAACGTAATCCTCGTAATTTATATTGAAACATTAAGCACTAGTAATAAATTAATACATGAACTTTTTGACTAAACGAAAAATTAAAGATCCATAGGGCTAATTATAATAAATAAAATCATAAGGCAAAGAATTGGTAACAAACATGGATCTAATATTAGTCTTATTCCCACAACTACTACATGAAGTTACTCATTTATGCAAGCATAACTCCTCATACAAAAGAGAAATTAAGCGAGCCAATCCATGTGATACACAAGAATTTGGCGGCGACAAACACTATTCATCTATCATATGGTGTGAGAGGGAGCCGGTGAGGGAGGGAAGCAAGTGAGGAAGAGGAATGACAAAGAATGAGTGCCGTGCGTGTTTGAGAGAGTCAAGAGGAAAAATATCGTGTGATTGCGGGAATAAGAATAGAAACCGAGAGAGCCAAAAAAAAAAAAAAAAAAGGTTTTGAATCTCTACTTAAAAAACCAGTCCGAGAATCGGTTCCAAATTCAATCCAGGAACAAGTTTCCAGATGGGTAATCACTCGAAACTTGTTCCCGGACCGGTTTAAACCAGTTCAGAATTTTGGAAATCAGTTCTTAGACCGGTTTCAATGGGAATCAATTCCCGACCCCGTTTTCCGGGTGGGCTGGTCTGGGAACTGGGTATACCCGGTCTGGTTGCACACCTCTAATGCATGCATGGAAAATGCACAAGAAAAGAAGAAGAAAAATCTAACAATTTTAAATTTTCCCCCTCTTTCTACTCACCAAGAAGAAAATTTTCCAAAATTTCCACTCCAATTATCTTTCCCCCCATTTTCCCCAGTTGCCAAACAAAGTCATAACGCACATAAAGCTACGACAACCAAGCCTTCACCCATTAGATATAGTCATCTCGAAGAAACCATTTGTTCATTAGACTCTAGCTCAATTCCGTGTAACGTGTAATATTGCAATATCCGGACTATCGAAGTCCTAACTTGGCCTGATTAGGAAGACCATTTCTTCATGGAGGATTATATTATTCGTGCAATACAATGTATAGTTATTTATGCTCAGCGGGAGCAAAATCTTTTTCTTTCTCCATTCTATTGTCTCTAACAAAATCAAAATTTCCACATGAGGTCACATAATGGAAAGTGATGTTTGAGTTTACTTGTTACACCTCAATGACATAGCGAATAGAGTTAAAATTGACTATTTTAAAATCACTTTCAATCTGATAAAAATACGCAACACTCTATGCTTCTTTTTTCTTTTTGTTCTTTGACAAAAATAGAAGAATTAGGGGCAAGGATAAAGGGTATTACACGTGCATACAAAAGTTGGGTGAAGATGACAAATGCAACTATGGGCAAAAGTTGTGAAAAGTTTTTGGAACTAAAGGACTTTTTTTAGCGGTCAGGAGGTGTTTGGGCTGATTTTGTGCACTTCCAGTAGTCCACCTTCTTGACTGATCTTAAAAGCGTCACATATTGGCCTAATGTATTTAGGATCTTATTTTCTTAAGTGCTTCCAACAAATCTGGATTACAGGATTATAAGAAGAGGAGAAGACTCCTTTATTATCTAATCAATAGCTTATTGGCATAGGATATATAAATTGGGTTCGAATTATGGGATGGACAATTTAATGGACCCACAAAATTCACTCACACTAAAATATTCTGCTAAACAAAGCTCTCCCAAACAAATTATTGCAAAATAAAAGGGTAAATTTACTATGTTTAAAGCGATTAAATGGTAAACCCATGCGATCATCTATTGCAACCCATGCGATTTTATTGGGACCCACAAAAATCGCTCTCACTAAAATATTCTTCTAAACCAAGCTCTCCCAATCAAATTATTGCCAAATAAAAGTGTAAATTTACTATATTTATTGCGATTAAATGGTAAACCCATGCAATCATATGTTGCAACCTTATTTTAGAGTCAATGACGCTAGAGGCTTGCCCTCAGTCCCATGCTCAATTTCTGCACCCGCTCAACGTATTCTTCTGTGCTGTATTGAGATGAAGTAGCAGTCCAAGAAAATAATATTTAGGTTATCATCAAATCTCGTCTCAGTTTACAATTTCACGACTCTTGCAATTAGAATTTGGTGAATATCAAAAGCCTTTCAAAATTTAAGAATATTAGCACATGAAATCATATATAACTTAGTTATAGAGATGTGGAAAAATTGAATTACTAAACAAACTTTAACACATGTTACTCATCCACTGATAAATTGCAACGGTTTCTTTTTCAATACTGGCAGTGGGCCTAACACAAGTTCTTTTCCTAATAATGGCAAAGAATTAAGTAGGAGCTTTTTTCTACTTATAAAATAAGTGAAAAACAAGTAAGCCATAGACTTTTAATGAGAAAAATACCAAAATAGTCTTAAATCTATTTTATTTGTGCCAATTCAAGCCTAAAATTTTTAATCATGTTAATCAAGTCTTAAACATTTTCACATTTTGCCATTTGAGTTCATTTGACTAATTTTAATTAGAAATTACTGACGTAGACACCGGCTGCCCTATTTAGCACGACGGAAGCTAACATGGATTTTTTAATTATATTTTTGTAATTTTTTAATCTTGTTAATATTTTTTAGGTTTTTCCATTTTTTTTTTTTCATTTTCTTTACTTTTTTTGGTTTTTTGGATTGAGAGCTGGTGAGGGCTCATGGCCCTCATTGTGGCCGGCGGGGGCTTGCCAAGCCTCCTTTGATGCCCTTGGCGGCCACCGCAAGAGAGTCGCAGCCCACACCCGGACCTTTTTCGATATTTCTGCAACGGATGTGAACTTTTCAGGCCATTTTGTTTATACGTTTTCCTCTCAGACATTGAGAAGTGTCCCAGAAAAGAACAATTTGACGAAGCAATAACAATTTGACGAAGCTCTGCCTCATATGTTAATTCACGATGCAATAACAATTTTGAAAGATAACGCACCCGGACCGCCTCTGGATTGAGAAGGAACTGATCCAACGCCGTACCCGAACATCTTAAATAAATGCAGGAGACAGAGTGAGCACAAAATCCTTCCCATACTGATTAGTTTTAATCATTTTTATTGCTAGCCAAGGTTAGGGTTAGGGTTATGTTGGAGATTCCATCTGCGCTTCCATGGCGCTCTTCCCTCATCAATGGCGTGAGATCCCTCCCTATCCCTATTGATAGCTCAAACCCTAAACCCCTTGTTTTCCACCTCTCAATGGCCATTCTCACACTCTACCCACCTGATTAGCTCCCTGACAACGACCAACCTTCGCCCACCCATCGCTGCATCCACCCAATGCCCATCGCTTCATCCTCCCTCACGATGGAGCACAAAGCGGCTCGAATGACAGCATCCTCCATGTTGTTCAAGCAATCCATCAATCGTGGAGTGCGCAATCCAAAACCGCCAAAGGTAACTGATCTCTAAGCCTTACACTCTCCAATCATCAAAACCTTGCCCCGTTAACACCCATCACCCAAAAACCCTAGCTCCAAATCATACCTTCATCATACCACCAAATAACTTGCGATAAACCTTTCTTCACCCATTGAGCTCCCTTCACCTCATGAACTCTCTTGATTTTAGGAACTACAAAATGTCAAAAAATAAATAAACAAACAAAAAACAAAGGGGCGGCAATTGCATTAAGAAAAAAGATCTCCAGCTCTGGGTCCCAAATTTTTTTAGACACCAAATTGCATCTAACCACAGTTTTACTAATTGTCATTATTTCCCACATTTAGAGCTTGGGAAGGCATAGAAGAAGAAGAAGAAAAAAAAAAAAGGAACTTGGGTAGGCAGGTGATTGGGAAAACGATCTCAATCCTTTCTTTTCTTTTAATCCTTTAGGAAAGCTATTTTGATTTTTTTCCCTCCTTGGGGACTCCTCAAATGCAAACGGTGAGTCTCAGCAATTGCTGATCCAAAGTACAAAAAAAGTTATAAAATCATTTTTGGTATTTTACAAGAAAGTAGAAGCAATTATGGGGTAACCGAAGAAAGTGATCATCCTTGAAGTTCAAATGAAACTTTATAATGTTAATCAAAATTAAGAGACATAATTGTAAGACTTGTTTTTGTCAGAAAAACATAATTATAAGACTTAACCCGATGGAACAACTCTGAAAATAACCACGCTAATATCGTCTGTCTAGTTAGAATAAATCTTAGTAGTCTTATTATATATAAGATTGTTGTAGACAATATTATTCAAATATCCATAGCAGCCAGTAACAAAAAATTCATATTAATCGTACAAACCATTGTACTGTTATTTATGCTCAGCACAAGAGCAAAACTTTTTTCTTTCTCCATTCTCCATTCTCCTTGTCTCTAACAAAATCAAAACTTCCACATGAGGTCACTTAAGGTGCGTTTGTTTGTGTTTTTGTTCAAAAATTATTCTAAGGAATAGAAATAGAAAAAACTATTTCTATTCTGGAGAACAATTTTTTACTAGAAAAATGCGTTTGGTAAATTTGTTCTGGGAATAAAAAAAGAACCGAAACACGTTTGGTAGATTTGTGTTCTTTTTTTGTTTTGTTTAATTTTCTAATATTTTTATTTTATTTTTCCTTTTTTTCTTTCTTTTTTCTTTTTTTCTTCTTTTGGCCGATCACCGGCCTCGGCCATGACCGGTGACCAGCCGACGAGGGCTAGCGGCCTTGCTTAGCCACGGCAAGGCTCGCGGCCCCCAATGAGACCGAGCCTCACCGTGGTTGGGCGAGGCTCGCCTCGCCTTGGCCGGGTGAGCTCGGGCTCACCCAAATCTGGCGAGGCCGAGCTCACCTAGCCACCAGTCGCCTGGTGGTGGCCCGACGAGCCCGAGCCTCGTTGGTGGCTGGGTGAGCTCGGCCTCGCCGGATCTGGGAGAGCTCGAGCTTGCCTAGCCAAGGCGAGGCTGAGCGTCGCCCAACCATAGCGAGGCTCGGCCTCGCTGGGGACCGGCAACGCTCTGGCAAGATCGCTAGCCCTCAATGGCATCGCCGGCCCTCGACGGCCGGTCGCCGTCATGGTCGAGGTTAGCGACCGGCCAAAGAAAAAAAAAAAGAGAGAAGAAAAAAATAGGATTGAGAAAAATTGTTCTTATAAATTGTTCCAAAACAAGAAACAAGTTTTTTTTTTTTGTTTCTTGTTTAAATTCCAAATGTGTTCCGGTAACAAAAACATAGATTTGGAACAAAAATGCAAACAAACGCTGCTGTTCTGTTTTTGTTCCCGAAAAAAAAATAGGAATTTTGTTCATGAGCAAAAAAAATGAACACAAACATGCAAGCCCTTAATGGTATGTGACCTTTGAGTTTACTTGTTACGCATATTCTGTCGCCTTTTTTGTTCTTTGACGAAGAGAAAAGTATTAGGGACAAAGCCAAAGGGCATTTCGGGTGCATATAAAAGTTGGATGAAGATGACAAATGCAATTACGTGGGGTTGAATTATGGGATGCATGATTTTGTCGGGAACCCTGAAATTCGCCCCCGCTGAAATATTCTTCTATTCCAAGCCTTCCCAAACAGATTATTATGATTTTTCCTACCTGCTCGTACTCCTACTCTTCACGCCTTTATAAAGTTGCCAAATAAAAATGTAGATTTACTATGTTAAATGTGATTATGATAAACCATGCCATCATATATTGCAAACTTATTTCACAATCAATGACGCTAGGGGCTTGCCCCCGGTCCAAAAAAAAGGAATAAATATATTTAGGCTTTAAGCAGTTGACCCGTAATGGGGAAAACAAACACATGGGTTCATTGTTCTTGTTTTTTTCGCCAATCAAGATTGAAGGAGAAGTCTAGGTTTACTTAACTCTTATTCCATATCTTCTGCTTAGTACACTCAGCCATAAGCAAGGAATTCCTAGGTTAACATCAAATCTCGCCTCAATTGCAGTTTCAAGCATTCATTTTCTTTTGTTTTTAAAGTATTCCTTTGTTTACTTTTTTCTACAACTCCGCGACTCTTGCAATTAATTTGGTGAATACCTGAAATCTTTTAAAATATAAATATATTAACATATAAAATTATATATAACTTTGCTTGAGTTTGAATAATTTTTTAAAGGATTTTTATTAGGTCCATTGACGGTGTAAATAATAAGTTACATATTCATTGTTTGACAGTTGACACGTGGAAAAATTTAATTACAAAACTATCTTCAAACACATATATCACTCATCCAATAATAAATGTGTAATGGTTTTTTCACACATGTAGTGGGCCTAACAAAAATTCTCTTCCAAATTATGGTAAATAATTATTTAGGAGCTTTTTTCTATTTATAAAAGAAGTAAAAAAAAAAAAAAAGCCATAGACTTTTAATTGGAGAGGGAGGGACAAAGATAGATAAGTTGTCTTGATAAAATGAAGCGTACCTACAATTTTGGTGGCATTCCAAAATGACCTTGTAAGATATTGAAGCACTACAATCAAGTTGCAAAGAAACTTGGTCATTAAATATTAATTCATTATTAAGACATCGTAAATCGTTCGTTACATTGTCTAAAATCAATTAAGTTATACGGTAATTATGCATGTGGTTAAATCATATGGAGTTCTCAAGGGGTAATTATGCATGTGGTTAAATCATATGGAGTTCTCAAGGGATAGCCGATCCATAAAGTATTTCAATTTCAGATCATTATTCAAGCAAAACTAGGTCAAGGAACCAGAATATATACTACAGAGAAACAATCATTTCCGTTTCTTTTGCTAGTACGGAGGGAATCGATTTAAGAAAGAAAAATTGACTAAAAGTTCAAAATCATGGCAGAACCGAAGATAAAATGCATACCCACCTGGATCCGAATTTTTATTGGTTGGTTTGTAGCTCAAGTTCACTGGTATACCTTCAGCTCAGAAACAAAAGAGTAGGCGATAAGCCAGGTACGATCATCTTTAAGGGAATCAGTAAAATGAAGAGATGCGAGTGCAGAAAGTTACAGACATTTGTATATCAATGCTTCCACAACACTGAGCTCGGTTCCGCTGGGAAAGTGAGATTTATTCGCCGCCAACACCCACAGTATCGATTGTCCAGGATCACTTGTGGTTTTCATGGTCATTAAGCGAGGGTACCGCCCAACTAGATAAAGGGTGATATCTATCCGTATTGACCAGCAATGTTGATAAGGAAAATAAGCTAAGTCTAGAATGAAGGAAAAAATAGATGGAATTGAGATGAAGAGCGATGGTGAGCTTACCATGATGACCAGCGTGGGCGAGATCTATAAAGGTGTAAATCGCAGAGGGACTGCTGAAGGGACGACTTGGCCCATCATCTGTTGTACTTTTGGCCAGGAACCAGGTAATCTCCTTATGCATAGAAGTTTCCAGAGCAGATATTCCCAAAGGAACACGTCCATCATTATCTGCAAGTTGCGTCAACTTAGGATTACTTCTAACTAATGCCTTGACCATCCTTATCCTTCCACAGAGGACAGCATTGTGGAGGGCTGTGCGGCCATCACAATCAACCTCTTCAAGCGCTTCTGGATTCGGAGACAAGAGCTTAACTAGGTTCTCCAAAAATTGGTCATGTGTGCTCGAAGCGGCTATGTGAAGCATAGTTTCTGATCTACTTGTTATTTTGGCCGTCTTTGAAGCAGCATCTCGTTTAAAAAATCTTGTAGCAAACTCCCAATCGCCCTGGAATGCAGCTTGCAACAATGGTCGGTAATAGGGTTCATCCACTTCCTCTTCGGAATTTTCTGCAATAGGTGCAGACTTTTCTGATCATTCAGTTAATACTTTTATCCTTGCTGACATTAAGAAGTGTCCCAGAAAAAAGAAGAAGAGAATTTCATGAAGATCCACCCCATATATTAATTTCACACTGAAAATAACTCTTTTGAGGGATAACGCACCTGAAGCACCTCCAGATTGGGAAAAAGCTGATCCAGCGCTTGCATAAACACTTTCAATATATGTAGGTGAAAGAGTGAGCACTAAGTCCTTCGCCTAATTTCCACCCCCCCCCCCCCCCCCTTCTTTTTTTCTAGCCAAGGTCAGCATTATGTTCGTTGGTGTTAAAAAATAAAATAACCCATGAGAAAATACAAGTTCCAGCATATTTGGGACTCCCTCAATTATACCATATTTTTTCTCGATTGCAACATGAACATGTACCTGTTGGTGGTTCTACATGAGTGGAATTTCCTTGTTCTTCACTTGGCTGTGTTGCCATTGGATTGCTCTCCTGGTTAGAGTCTTTCAACAATGAAGTAAACGGAGAATGTAAATAATGGGCAAGATATTCAGTTATCGAAGAGTGTTAGTCTCCCTGGGGGGGAGTTCAGTCCTTCCTTATATACAAGTACGTGCCTTAAATTAAAGGTGAGCCTCTACAGTTACAACAAGCAAGCATATTTTTTTTCCACTTCTATGGCAGTTGGATTACTTGAGTGTAAAATAGGTTATTCTTGGAAATATACACCAGTCCTCTACTGGTTAGCTAGACCTTCGTCACGCCTGGATTCCTCTACACAGGCGAACAGGACCGACAGGTCCACTCTTTTTGGCATGCAGCTTGCAGCAATGGTCGGTAATAGGGTTCATCCACTACTTTTCCAATATTTCTGCAGTGGATGAGAAATTTTCAAGCCATTTAAGTCAATTCTTTTTCATTGCTGACATTTCGTGATGATCCGGCCCAGATATTATTTTCACACTAAAAATAACTCGAGGCATAACACAACTAAAGCACCTCCGGATTGAGAAGAAGCTGATCCATTGCTTACACAAGCATTTTCAATATCTGCAGGAGAAAGAATGAGCACAAAATCCTTCTCATCCTAAATTGATTCTCTCTTTTTCTTACATAAGGTGAGGGTTACCTTTGTTCGATGATAAAGCAAAGAAATAGAACCGTGAGAAAATACAAGTTGCAGCATATTTTAAAACCACACCGTTTACATTATATTTTTCTTGGTTGGAACTTCAACATGTACCAGCTGCTGGTTCTGCATGAGTCGAATTTCCTTGTTCTTCACTTGTAGTCTCGCCATTGGGTTGTTCTCCTGGTTAGAGTCTTTCAAAAGCAAAGTAAGATATTCAGTTATCAAAGAGTTTTAGCCTCCGTTCGGGGGAGTTCGTTCCTTCCTTGTGTACCTCCTTTAAAGTAAAGGTGAGCCTCTACAATTACAACAAGCAAGCACCTACCTTTTTTCCACTTTTATGACAGTTGGATTACTTGAGTGTAAGATAGTTGATCCTTGGTAATATAGACTAGTACTCTACTGGTGAGCTCCACCTTCGTCACTCCTGGATTCCTCTACACGCGCCCACAGCACTGAGGGTCCTCTCTCTGGCATCAGGGAGCTCTCCCGAGTCTTCTCCTCACCTCACCATTCCAACGAGCTCTCTCACTGTAACACCAACTGAGCTTCTAGAACAACGTCCCACAGTTGCCGACACGTACTCGACCTCAGGCAATCGCCGGTGTTGGCTCCGATGAGTTTGGCATAGAGGCCCTGTTTTCGGATCCTCAATTTTCGCCATTCAAGAGCTTGCTCTTCTCGTTCAAACCTTTATTCATCAGTTCCTGAAGTTCCAGACGCTCATCCCATGCCTCAGTTACTGCCATGGAAGCGCTGGTTTCGCCTTAAAACTGCCTTGCAGATACGGACTTGACAGCTCCCTGTCTTGGCCTTTTTCCTTGATTCGAGTCTTCCGCCGGCAACCCACTTCACGGCGGTGCTTCGTCATCGTGCCTTTATTCCCAATGATACTCACACATACAGCGTCACCTCCCGTAATCATCGAATTGGCCTTGAATAGCCACGGTATTACTCTGCTCTGTTCTGCTCTGTTTCTGTGTCGCTGCTGTGATCGGCCCTGCTGTTGCGAGTATAGAACGCCCAGCTTGCCACCATCGTCGATTGCTCAAAACTGAACATTCGCTGGGATGGACAGCAACAGCTAAACCAAATCTGGAGAGAAACAGAAGATACAAGAAAAAGTTTACGAATCCCCGCTGGAGTATTCGGATCGTCTAAACCCGGATCAGTATTGAGAGCAGTGTCTTTCGTGCCGTCTTACTTTTCAGCGGAGCTAGGCTCAACCTCTGGGAAAGACTGCTATGCAAATTTCAGCCCTTCCGCCGATTTTCTTCTCGAATGCATTTGATTCGGACGACTCATAAGATCGTACATGTTCACCCGCTCTTTTTGAATCTGTAGGATCTTGCCGGAGAGCATTTATATATTATCCAATTTCGATCCCCTTACGCTCACTCTTTGCCCGGTTTATCGCCTAAAGTTGCTTACGCTGATAATAGTTGCGAACAAGGTGCTCATAGGTTTTTTCTGTCTTCTTTTGGTAAGTAATTTTATAATTTATGTGGAATATCGGCGAATAAAGTGTGAGTTTTAAAATAAAAATGCACAAATGGTCTTATCCATCCTTGATTTAAGAGTTTCGACCACTCAACTCTCTTTACTAACCATCAAAATTCATGGTTGTACAAGGCCCCTTGTTGAAAATTTCTTTTACCCCACGTACATTATAATTACTCTATTAATATTAATTTTTTAATTTATGAATTATTAATTGGAATGGAAAATTTTACTACACATGAATTAGGGATGGCAATGGGACAGGTAAGGTGCATGGACTGCAAGGTGCGTAAGGGGGTGGCGTCCTGCTCCACATTTACTAGAGATGCCCTATCCCTGCACCATGTTTGAGCAGGGATATGTATGTACTCCATTCCCAACCGTAGCAAGTGTGCAGATTTCCTTGTTCCCCTTGCCTCATTCCACAATAATTTCAAGATAAAAAAATTAATTAAATTCTTCAACGAGCATAATTATATATATATATATATATATATATTATCTCACAAAAAAATTTGCAAGTTGAATAAATTATATGGGCAAAAAAAAAGAAGAATTTGGAATCCTTAGATCCAATACCATAAAGTTTAGTTTGGAATATTTCCATGATAAATTGATGAGAAAAGGGATTTGAAGTATTTAAGTTATATTGAAATCTATGTTGAAAATGAGGAACATTATATTACTAAAATAATACAATTTATGTGAAGGAACAAGGTTAGGACTAGAAATCTCCACGATTTAGATATAGATCGTGCTTTGGGCTTGTTCGTGGGTTGGGCCTGAGCGTATCCATGTCCCTCCTTCGACTCCCATGGCGAATAGAAAATTTCGTCCCATTCCCACTTAAAACTCCCTATCCACTTTAATTAGGGCGAGGTAGCGTGGATATTTGGTAGGGTAAGTAATTTGCCATACTTAATGTGAATAAAAATTTGCCATATTTGATAGCGTGGATATTTGGATATTTGGTAGCGTGAATAAAAATTTGCCATACTTTAATGTGAATCGATACACCAATTCCATTTTTGACATTTTATCATGACTCCAAAATTAATATAGTAATTTTTTTAATAAAGTGATCTATTTATCTATATGTACATGTTATTTGTTTGAATTTGCAATGAACTTTTTTTTTACACCTTCGTAATATTTTCTAAAATCACTACCAGCTATTCAAATATAAAAGCTCATGTAGATAGAAGGAGCTGTTGTTTAATATTTAAACATTCTAATATTCCCCTCAAGTGTAAGTTGGACTTGGAATAAGATTAAAGCATGTATATATATGATAAGGAAGATTTTAGAAAAGATTTGAACTCAATATGTGGTCTTTTGATATCATATGAAAATTTATGGGAGCAATGCTGCTTATTTTAAAAACTTACGCTGACAATCGGATATATTTAAATATTTTGACAACCTATGTTTCCCACGTGATAGAGATCTTTGAAATGGAGTTTATAGTTTTGATATACATCCTCTCTTTTTAAAAAAAAAAATATTTTCGTAATAAAGATAATGCTTTTAAATATTTGGATATCTGTTTTATATTTACAACTACCACCTTTTATTATGTTACAAAACACTTAGAAAAAGAAGATCGATTATTAAATAAATATACTATACCACAAAGATATTTGTGATACTTATAATGCAACTATTTGGCATTTTCTCTATGTACATACGTACATACATATGTTTGTATTTATGTATTAATCTTGTCTAATTTTGATTTATGAGCAATTTAAGTGTATTGTCTCGATGAATGTTAAGTTTTCATAATCAACAATTTTACCCTTTAATTACGTAGATATATAATTGCCTTACTAGCTTAGCTTTCAAAATGAACCTTTTCCAATGCACAGGAAAATTAAAGTAGAAATATGCTTATATGCTTGTAATTGATGTCACAGAATTACAGGTTGTTTTTAATATCTTCATTTATCGAGTTTCCTTAAACATCTACAGGAAAGTTTTATAAAGAAAAGAAATTTCAAACATGCTTTTAACATTGAAGAAAATAAATGCTGTTAAGATACTTATTAATACTCGTCTATTAAAGCGAGAGCCGTGTGGCTAATATAATGAGTCCGGGCATAAACGTAAGCCAATGGTCCAGTGACTCTTGGCACGTTTCTTTGGTCATGATTATCAATGAAAAGTGAAAAAGAAAAAAACAACTGACATATTTCTTTCTTTACATAGTTTGTGTCAACAAAAGATGTTTGCAGCACGTACAAATCTCGGTGATGTACTTCATGTCTTTATTGGTGGGATGAGTAGATACAAATAAATCATATTATTTCTTTTTCAATCTTTTGAGCAAAAAAAGTTACTACACAAGACATTTATTTATTAATAATTTTTCAACAATGACATCCCTTACTTTAATTAATAGTTCACATATCAAACGTAGCTAAAAAACTAACTTTAAGATGACTAGTGGGCAAGTAGTCCCAGGTTCTAGTGCCACATACCATTAGGTTCAGTCCTTAGTCATGAAACCATTACATTAAGATGACTGAAATTTGCGATTCTGTTCGTGAATAAATGCCGTTCCTCCACCGTAAATGCTGCAGTAAGGAATACGTAAAGCCACCCGGCAAGGCTCTTAAACTTCTTCGCATGGTCTCTCAAAAAAAAAAAAAAAAAAAAAAAAAACGAGGCGGAAGGGAAAGAAATTCTTTTACCACCGGCCTTGGTGGCGAAGTTGGATAAGACCTTGAACCTTGGGGGAAAGGTGTAAGGGTCGAAACCCAGTGGAAGCATCGGCGACTTAAGCGTAATGTCAGGGTGGTGGGTCCTCCGATAGCATCACTCCAGGGTTTACTTGGTGGCTATATACCGTAAGGTGACGAACGGCTGACGGGGTTCCTTGGATTATCAAAAAAAAAAAAAAATTCTTTTCTACCGACAAGAAAAGTGATTCAGAAAATCACCTGAAAACGTAAACAGCAATTATGAAAGAGGAGATGCGAACAATCATGCCAGTTTTTCCAATCAACGGTCATAACCCACAGTCACAAAGTGATTTTCTAGGATTAATATAAATACTAATAAACCTGAAAATATAAAGACCATTTTTTTCGGGATTTTTATTACCAAAAATTACCATCTTCAGTTTGCCAGGCGCAAAGCGCCAAGGTGCCAATCTTTGTCTATAAACAATATGCACTTCTTCTTTTTCTTCCATTCTGTGTTCCACCAAATTCAGGACTAATCAGAATTATTATCTATCATGATACTTACGCGTTAATTTTACAGTTGAGAGGGAAAAGGATACTGATCTCCTACTACTCTGTATCTATTGTGCGCGTGCGCGAACGAGAGTGGCGAACTAGGGCCGGGTGTGGCCATTGCCCAACCTTCAGCAATGGCTCAACATCCGTCATCAGGCTCAAGCCAAGACAATGTAGAGAGAGGCAGGCAAGCGTCTCGCTCACGACCATTGTCATCGCTTGCCAGGGGCACTTTCCTTTGGTAGTACGCATTCGTCGCTGTCCGTGCGCCCACAGTCTTGAGTACGTGTAGCGAGCCAAACAAGGTCCGGCCACCCCTCGGCAATGGCGTAGGGTGTCAACGTACGTGCAATGATAATTTGACTATCACTTCAAGCATTTCTATTTATTCTTTGAATACAAAAGCTAACATGAACAAGAAAGAATTATAACTGAAAATCCATTTGATAAAATGAGTTTAAGGATAATATCAAGTGATCAGTACAAAAATTAAAGCCTCTGTTTTACGTAGTCTAATTGAAATAAAATTAGAAACCCAACTGATTGAAAAAAGAAAGATAACGGACGATGGGTAATCAATAAATGTTCAGCACCTTTGGTCTAATTATCCCGAATGCAATATCTTAAATGTTCATTTTAATGATGATGCTTAATATATGAGTAAATCTATAATTACTCTAAAAGGAAGAAAGAGAAAGGGCCTGCGCTGATTTCGGTTCTCTCTTTTTCTTTATCCTTTTTTTTTCTTCTTTTTGTTGTATTCCGATCCATCTCTCCACTCAAAATCAATTTGCCAATTATGGGTACAAAAATTACTAAAGTTGGATTTCTAGGCGGTAGACTTTTGGCGATCCGAGCATAATTAGCAAAGACCGGCAAGGCCAATTGAAATGGTAACCATGCATTTTAAACAAAGGTTGAAATAATACACACACATATATATTTATATTACGTCATTACAAAAATCTCTACCATAGATCGAAAATTATATTGAAGGTTTTCCATTCACGGACAATATAAATGATTTTTATGTGAGGCTCTCTCGCTCTACTTCTTCCTTCATTATTTTTTTTTTCCTTTTCCTATAGTTTATGATTCCATTAATGAACGCTGTTAAAAATTTTGTGTGGCGACTTACACAGACATTGAAAGGCAATCGGCACTGATGTGGCGCCATTAGGTCGCAAAATTATCTTAGGTGGCTAAAGTTACAAAGACGAGGCCATTTGGTAGTGTCTCTCTTTGTTCCTCCATAGGAATTGATTTAGGGTTTTCGGGTTAATGCCGATCGATTCTCTCTCTTAAGGAAGCTTGATGCATTGCTGAAGCTTGATCTGTTTGAAGCTTATTTGCTCGTTGAAGGCGATTTGGGGCGTAGGGCTTAGTATGTCGCTCGATTCTCTCTCCGTCAAGGAAGCTCGATTAGGCCGATGCTCACTTGCTTACTAAAGGAGATTTGGGCCTTTTCTGGGGTTTTTCTGCTGGATTCGATCTCTAGAAAGAAGCTTGATTCTAATTCGGTAATTCTCTGAATTTGCGAAGGAACATTTGTTTTTTAGTACATGACATCTAGAACCAAATGAACAGGGATTTTGTTGATGCAAAGATGTAACAGGACGTAAGCCACGAGGGGCATTTCTTCAAGAATAGTTCACGATTGTTGGAGAAGAATCACAGATGAGAGTTGAATCGGTTGCGGAAGCTCGATTTATTCAAAGTCACCACATCACAGTTTCGTCTTGGAGTTCTCGCATTTCCTCTGGCAGGCTTCTCGACGAATCACCTACTATTTTCCATGCCCATTATCATGCGTATGTTTTCTCTTACCTTTGATCAGGAGCATTCGTTAGTTGAAGTAGATCAATTCCTGCAAGCTGCCTATGTAATGATCGTAACAATGCTACTTATTCTCTCTTTCCAAACATTTGAAATAATCTAAGTTGTGCTTAGAACTTGGACAATTTGTACAAGTATCAAGTTCAGCTGTTCCAGAAAGCAGGATACTCATCTCTTTGCCTGATAAGGACATAAGCAGGATACTGGCACTCTGTTCTTCAACTTTATCTTATTGATAGAGTTCCTTGTGCTTCCTAGTTCCTCAGCTTGTATATTTTATCTTGTAACGGGATTGCTCCTTGCTTACGTGTTTTTCACTGAATAAAATTTTACTTATCGAAGTAGAAAAGAAAAGATAATGTCCGATTATGAGCCGTAATGATGAGCAACTTACTTATATGAATTTGACATTGTCCAACTCGATTCTTCCTTTGATTCTATATCACCTTTCCCCAAACCCAATCTTTCTTCATCTTCTCGTCTCCTTGTGTGCTTACACGCGCCATAGTTCCTTTTGGCAATAACATTCTGTTATCAAATCTCTTTTGCTTTGTAGTGATCTTTCAGAATTGTTTGCAAATATTACCAGGGCGTCCCTAAGGCTATTTCAAACTGAAAGTAAAATGGTGAATGTACCGCTAATCTAGAATGATATAATGAGAATAATATGAATTTTTTGTGGTTGCAAAATTCCTTCATTTTTCGGGAATAGGATTCTCGGTAGCCACATCTTTTCATTCCAAAATGGCAGAATCTTGGTTGCTTGTTCTTTTTGGTTGTAATCCGAAAGAGTTTTTCTACATGGTGTATAGTTTCAACCCTTTTTGACAATGGAGATGCCTTTAGATTCAACGATGAATTATTATTCAATTATGGCTATGATAATTGGTCGTGCACACTCATTATATCAGTGAATTATTTGATACCAGCTGCAGATATGGAAAATTCAGGAAAAAAAGAACTAGTTGAATTTAATTTTTTATTAGCACATCTTGGGACACTTGAGAAAATATTGGGTACAGCTCAGACTCTACCATGACAAAATCCGAATACACTCACCGGCAACACGTGTCGCCTGGGCCCCACCGCTCCAGAACTCGTGACACCCTCCCCCTCTTGCCTCGCTCCCCTCCTGCCTCTCTTCTTTTTTCTTTATTTCTCCGCTCTTGCTCTCTCTCTCCTCTGTCTCCTCTCGTTCACGCCTGCGACGACGCCCTTCTATCTCTCCCCTCTACTCTCTCGTCCGACGACCCACGCCGCCGTCTCCGCCCTGCCTCGTCTGTCGCCTCCGCCTTCGCTTCCGCCTCGAGGAATCAAGGACATCTACTTCCAACATCTTCTCTGGTAGAGACTCACAAAAGTATCCCCGTCCTCGTCAAGAGTATTCGGCCTAAGATCATCTGGATCTTCGTCCATGGCAGCGATTGCTCCAAGACCTGCTTATTAGCATCGATAACTCTTAAAAGACGAAACTTTTTCACAGACGAAACTCTTAAACCCGGAATGAAGTAAACAATCGTTGCTAAAAGCACAAAAAGGGTCGCATTAGCTCAACATCGAAGTGCTCCAGTCCTGGAAACTAATGCACCAAAACTTATGAATTGCTTCCGTCGTTATGAAAACCCTAATCCTCTTCTTCCCACGTAAAAGAACCAAATGCAACACAGATACCCACCAAATTTAGAAATGCAGAAAAACAGTGTTCGAAAGGACTCATTAACCCATGACAAGAAAAATTGCAAACAAAAAGGGGAGATTCGGAACTGGATATGAAAGGTCAAAGCTTCGTGAACCAAAAGAACCAGAGAAAACAAGAAGTAAGGGAACTAATAGTCTCTCAATCATCTTGTTTAAAAGTTCGGTTGTGAATTTATGTTATTTCATCTGATGTTGGTTTGAGGCTGTAAGAGGTTCTGGCACAGTGGGACCCGAACGACACGTGTCGTCCAATGAGTAGATATGAATCTTGACATGGCGGAATCCGAGTGGTACCCAATATTTTCTCACGAAACTTACCATTTTACTATTACTTGATGTAAAATGGTTATAGATATTGACAAGAAACACTATGAATTTAAGATCCATTTGTTACATAGCCATCCGTAGCGCTCTATGATAGTTGGTCATGCTTACTCGTTATATCAATGAATTGTTTAAATCCGTTGCATTAAACAAATATAAGCACACTTTCCTTCATTGTGTGATTCTTATTAGTACAAGGCAAAAACTACAATAGTCTAGTCACAAGAAAAAGACCTCTCTGGAAATTCTATTACATAGCCATCCCTAACTCGATTTGGCACGCTATTAAAAGCCACGAAACTTGAAGGCATTTCAACACCCATACCGGCGAGGCTTATTAGCATGCTTTGCCTGTCTAAACACTTCTAGCACTCTGTCTAAGACTACAGAACTTGATTTTTAAGAAATTTCCCTGAAACGAGGAGGTACAGCCAGACAACACAGTTTCCACTACATCCCAGAATTCGAGTATCACGTCACGCTCGACTCTCCATTCTATAGTCAACATTAAAAGTGCATTACTTGAACCACCAACTTGTCGAAGAAGTGAACAAATCAAAAGATCATAGCAGACGAGCAACAAAAGTCAACATCAACACGAGAGAGATTCTAATTTCTCTCATTTTGACTGTAATTGCGGACGAGAAAGTAACTACAGATTTGGTAGGAGATGGATCATCTCGCAGGCCATAAAAGCACAATAAGGGCACTTCTTTCATCCCTGTGGGCCTGTGGCATCGATGCCTTTTCTTTTCCCACACCCATTATGTATTATTAAGAGCCACACAAAATGAAACACATCGATGCTGAGCAAAGCAAGAGGGTAAAGGAATCATCAGCAGTCACCATGACTAGTTTTCAAACTTACAATCACAATATTCTAGTCATCTTGGCCTTCTGATCCAACGTTGTTTACAATTTAAGGCAACGAAAGGGCAACGACAGCGCCTCCTTCCCGGATTTGTGGGGGTCCAAGCTGTGTATAGGTTGACGTATCGTCCATGGTTACACGATAATGGACAAACGTCATTACTACTCCCAATTGAATCCATTGATAACCGTAGTAAAAAGAAATACTTAAATGGAATGAATTTGATATCATTCCTTCAATTTAGCTAATGATTAGACATTAGTGACTATCAACAAAACACCCTTCCTAGTTCAGAATTACGGAGATCAATAGGAAAAGAACCCTAAAGCCCCAAAATCGATTCAGAGAAACTCAGGTGAATGGCGTTGTTCTCGTAACTTCAGCCAATTCAAATAATTTCATGATCAAAATAGTGTTTCACTTTCACTTAAATCCTGCGACAGCACATCATCACCGTTGTCCATGAAAGGGTAAATTCGTCACACAATACAAATTTGGGCCTTTTGAAGTAAAAAGAATTGAGTAAATATGTTATGGTGAACATAATTTAAGATTTTTGTGACATTTTTTTTCTATTGTCAAATTGTTCATCTTGAGAGCACCTATGTAGAAAAATTAACTATTTAAAATTTTATTTCTATAATAAAAGTTATATTTCGCGATTGCACCTATTTGGATAGTCAATCATTTGAAATAATTGCTTATGTTTTTCATTTAAGCTTCTATAAAATAAAAAAAAATAAAAAAGACTGATTTTGAGGTTAAACTATTAAGTTGATGGAACAATTCATCCATCTAAGCTATAACAAGAAAAATTAAATGTCTGAAATGTTATTTTTTAGAATTGTGCATTTTTTGGTAATAGATGTTCAAAATAATTGTTTATATAATATTTAGATTCTATTTGGAAATACCTATAGGCCGGGTATTTGCGAATGACTACCATTCTATTTCTCTACTTTTCTATTTTTTTGTTCTTGAGAGCAAGTCCGGAATAGAAATATGTTTGGTAATATAATTTCATTTTTCTATTTTCGGGACAAATATTTAGCTAAGAAATAGGTTTAGAACATAAATGAAAAGTAGAAATTTTCTACCTTCCTATTTTGGGAACATAAATGAGAAATAAAAATTCTTATCATTACTTATTCTCGTTGCCACCGGCCATTGACCTACCGCCCACTACCCGCCTCCTACTGCCACCTATTATCCGTTACCTCTTGCTGCTAGGTCACCCGAGAGGGAAATATTTAAGAAAGTCTATTGAAAAAAAATTTGTTCCGAGAACAAAAATTTTGTGTCATTTTCAAACACATATTTATCTCGTAAACTTGTCCAGGGAATTAAAATAAAATAAAAAATCTATTTCCAACCAAAATAGTACGAGGAAATAGAATGATTATCATTTGTGCCCTTAAGTTGAGAGAAGAAATTCTTGCATCTAAATTATAAAAAAAAAAAAAAAAAAAAAACTAAAAGAACTATCTTTTTGAAAGTTATATTCCATGAATTGAGCATATTTAGGTACTGAATGTTATATCCATAGGACGAAATTTCAAATTAACCATATCATCTTATAAATAGATATCTGGTATAAAAAGTAGGGAAACATAATTTTGCATAGAAATTGCCCACACACTTTAAGGAATTGCCCACATTATCATATTGGCCCAGCCACAATCAACCATAACGAAAACCCATACCCTCAAATCAAATTCGTCAATCAGGTGATCTCGTTCGATGATTATGTCTCACTTCCAAATGTCCTCGGCACTAAAGATGCTCCGCCCATAAGTGGATCTAAACATTTGGAGTAGTAGGGGAAGCTGTAATACAACAAATAAAGCCACAAGGAGAAAGGCCAGCAAAGTGATGGGAATGAGAACCCACTCCAATCTCTTATCTAGCACAATTGTGAGAGTTGCAGCGAAGGCCACCAGCATGAAAGCCAAGGAAAGGAAGAGAAAACCAAGGCCCACTATGATCTTCTTAGGCAACGAGTATAGAAAATCTTGTGCCTCGTACCGCGAAGTTAAAATGGCTAGGAATAGCAAGATGGCCGTCATGGACGAGAACAAACCTAACGCATCTGAAATTGCGAAAATCAAGAGAGAGTCCTTTCCTAATAACAATGGGACTCTAGTTTTGTCATCATTCCCTCCAGGCACAGTAAAAGCGGCAGCGAACAACACAGTGACAATTAGAGTTGAGACAATCATACATGAATTTGTTGTGTCCTTCACCCACTTCTTTGCATTTTCAAACAACGTGTTGTGATTCTCCACGAATATATTCCAATGTTTTCCCCTCGTGGTATTCGTTTCTCATGCTAGGGATAATCCAGCTTTCCACAGCCTACATATAAAACTCACAAATAAGAGTTTCAATAAGTGGATAAAGTAATGAAAATTTTCCAAAAGACTAAGGAGGGAACATCTCAAGGAGATTAAGACTTATCCAACACTTAGATGCAATATTGCTTGGAGGTCAAGTCCATCTTTGCTAGCAGAATTTCAAGCGTCGCTTTCTTATGAGCTACCATGATGATTTTGTGCTTCATTTTAGTCAAATAATATATACATGGAAAGCACAATGTTTCTACTTTCTAATAAAGAAATGATTAGATGATAGTTTTTAATTTACTTTAAGAATAACAGTCCGTTCTAGATTATAAGAAACCAAATAACAAGTGATTATAAATTGTTGTGGGGTTTACTCCTAAAAAAAATATGTGGCTCATAATAACTTGTTATTCTCATGATAGCCCAAAACTGTTATACTAGCAAAGTCTTTTCTAATAAATCAAGTTTCATGGAATTTGGAGTCTTCTAGATTAATATATGGAAAAATATATTAAGAGCTAGTCAAGAAATCTGAGAATGAGACTTTTAGTACTTCTACATGCTTTTTATTTTTATTTTTTTAATTAAAAAAATCTGTTCGGATACGTGCTTTATTGAACATGTGCTTTGTTTCTAGAGTCATTTGAGTCAAAAGTCGAATGATATTATTTATGATTTGTCTACGGTTATTGGCCTCCTCTTGGAAATAAAAATAACATGTCTTAGAATTTGCCTATAATTAGAAGGTCGTTTGAAGTTATAAACATAGACAAACCCCTCTCGGCTCGATTAATGGTGAATGAAAGTTTTCTGAATTTCTGGAATTAAATATTTGGATTAGAGTTTCGCTGACTCTATATCTCTTTGGTAGATTCCATTGAGTGGTGAATTACATATCTTATATCTTGAGGCGGACTCCTAGGGAAGTGAGCATCTACTCTTTATATGCCTTATATTCTCAAGAGGATTCCTTAGATGGTGAGCATCTATCCTATCATATGCCCAGTATCTTGAGGAGATTCTTTAGGTGGTAAGCATTTCTCTGATCGCACTCGTGTTATTTTCTAAATCTCGGACCCTCTAGTCTGAGTTGGTATCAAAATCTAGGCTATGGCTGGTTGTCTTCATCGTGGACTCAGTGGCGACCATCATGATAGTGAACTAGAAGATTCCTGTAGACAAATACACAACCCCAAGAACAATCGGAGAAATTTCAGTGTTCCGACATGATGATTACCGTTATGACCCTGAAGAAAAAAGACAATGAAGAGGATATTACCTCTTCCGAGATGTCTGTTAAATGCAACTAGTGAAGAGGCTTCATTGTGCCATCGTCAAAGGAATGATCATTCTTTTGATTTCGATGTCAAATTCGATGTCTCAAAAAGACTTCATCTATTGACTTGGGACATGTTGAGAGAAGAAAGGAGCAATGTTTCTCCAGTTGGGATGCTTTGTTCAACTATGGTACTTGATTCATATTCATACCGGAAAAATTAACCAATTTATTCTCAATCTATTATATGAATATCAATTCAATTCTAAACTTTTTCATTTTACCAATTTAGTCATAAATTTTTGCATAAAATTCTAATGTAGTTCTTTCAGTTAATTCCATAAAAAATTGCTAATGTGGCAATCTAGTTATTTTAGCCGTCCTTTGTGGCACACTGCTACATTATCAATTTTAGACGAAAATTGACTGTAAGAACTACATTAAAATTTCACACAGAGGTTTAAGATGAAATTGAAAAAATTGAGAAATTTAGGATGACATCACTATGATGATCTAAGATTCATTGGGCAATTTCCCTCGTCCATATTTCTCTTGTTTCACTTCTCTCGTAGGATTATATGTATTTTGCATTCTTCTAAAATCTGCAAATCTGTCCTTCTTAATTCTTGGATTGATTGATGTCATTGATTGGGAAGCTGTCAGTTCTCCTGTTTCATACATTTGAACAAATCCTATCAATCTCTTTATTTATCCCTTATCATCTTCGCATTAATTTGTAGCGCACACGCTCGTTTTGAGCATCCAACGGATGGTAATCAAGTGCATTGCTAGTGGGAGTTATGTCTTCATATTACTTAATTATTTGTTCAAAAGTAAATTAAATAACATCCTCTATGAAAGGATTAACACAATTGATTAGAAAGTAGGGAATTTCCAACTTAGAAACTGAAATTTAGCGTTTCAAATCGAATCAATTGTACAACTATCACAGTTATATTAGTAAAATTGAAATGCAATTTAATTATGATTAGTCTCAATCGGTTTTCAATGCCCCAATTTCTCTAATTAGTCTCCTTATTTTCAATAAATTGTTTTAAGGATGTAATGTTGCTTCTCAACGTACCTTATCAATTTATGTTTAGCATGTGGAATTTAAAAGTTCTATTTATGTTTAGCATGTGGAATTTAAAAGTTCTATGTACCAACAAAGTGTTGGCTTAGATGACAAACGATTTTCTTCTTGTCACTGTGGTCTTGGATTCAAGTCACGTGGGAAGCATTTCAGGAATACAGTTCTGGATGCACCTGAACAATATGGCGCAGTCCGCCCTTAAAATCACCCAAGAAGGTAGACCTCGTGGTGCGCAAAATCTTGACTGGATATCGCCCAACCATTATTAAAAACAAAAAAAAAAAAGTTTCTATGTATATTCTCAAGACTATCTAAATAAAGTTCTAGCTATCATATTTTAAGAAACTCATCAAGAAGATAAAATATTTATCATTAAGCGCGCTTTATTACATATATGAAATGAAAGACATACCTCAAACCACTGGAGTTCTCTTTGCATTTGAAAAACTGCTCCCGCGACATTATTTAGTGTGTTGAGATTAGGTAGTACCCTTCTGCTGCGTACTCTACTGCTGCGATCATCATTTCCTTCGAATCTTCCGGTGTAGGCGCTCGGACTAATAACAACTCGTTAGTTGACTTTGGCTTCAAAAAGAGGCTGAGAGTCCTTTCTTGGCGACGCTTCACAGCAAGTGTTATCAACTTCTTACTATGACGTGAAACCCCCCTGTGACGCGAAATAAGCTGAATACATAACTTCACGACTTCACTGATTCCGTTTCCTGCTGCTCGATCCAACAAGTCCTCTAGAAGAAATTGGATGATCTTGGTAGATTTCATAACAGAGATCTTAGTGCAAACTTGTTTTGCCAACTCGGTTGCCGCCTTGTGTCTCAGCTTCACCTCATGAACTCTCTTGACTATAGGAACTACAAAATGTAAAAAAAAAAAAAGGAAAAAAAGAAAATGTAAAACGAAGGGGCGGCAATTGGATTAAGAAAAAATTTCTCCAGCTCCGGGTCCCAATTTTTTTTTTTTTTTTTTCAGACACCAAATTTCATCTAACAAACATCTTACTAATTGTCATGATTTCGCTCATTCAGAGCTTGGGTTGGCGGGTGGATAGGAGAACGATCTCATTCTTTGAAGAAAACAAATCTGTTAAGGAAAGCTATTTCGATTTTTTTTCCTCCTTTGGGATTCAGTCCTCAAATGCAGACAGTGAGTTTTAGCAATTCCTGATGCAGAGTACAAAAACGGTATAAAATTATTTCTGGCATTTTCCAAGAAAAGGTTTATATCATGTATGGATGAAAATAAAATGGATGTGAAAATAGTAGAAGTGATTGAAGGGTAGTGATTTTGCCTAAAGTTCAAACGAGGTTGTATAATGTTAATCATTATTAAGAGAATATAATTATAAGACTTAAGCTGATAGAACACTCTGAAAATAACCACGCTAATAACATATATCTAGCCAGAGTAAATCACAATAATCTTTGCATATATAAAATTATTTTGGATAGTATTTTTCAAATATGCCTAGCAACTAGCAATATAAAAAAACATATTAATCATGCAATCCACTGTATTGTTATTTATGCTCAGCACAAGAGCCAAACCTTTTTCTAAAATGCTGGATTATAAGAAAAGGAGAAAACACCTTCATTATCTAACCAACAGCTTATTGGCAAAGGATATATTACTTGGGATGAAATTCTGGGATGCACGATTTTGTTGGGACCCACGAAATTTGCTCCCATTGAAATATTCTTCTATTCCAAGCCCTCCCAAACAAATTATTTTGATTTTTCCTACCTGCTCCTTTTTCTATTCTTCACGCCATTTTAAAGTTGCCAATAAAAGTGTAAATTTACCATGTTAAATGTGATTAAATGATAAACCCATGCCTTCTTCTGTTGCAACCTTATTTCATAGAGAATGACGCTGGAAGCTTGCGCCCGGTCCCATGTATTCCTTCGTGTTGTATTGAGATGAAGTAGTAGTCAAAGAACATAATATTTAGGCTTTAAGCACATACGAAAATACATATGGGTCATTGTTCTTATTTTTCCAGAAAGATTTACATGCTTGATAGAGATGATGACGCGAACATGATTTCACTAATCAAGATTGAAGGAGAAATCCTAGGTTTACGTAACTCTTATTCCATATTATCTGCTTAGAGCATTTAGCCAAAAGCAAGAAATTCCCAGGTTAACATCAAATCTCGCCTCAGTTTGCAGTTTCAAGTATTCTTTTTTTCCCTTTTAAAAAAAAAAAAATTGTGCGACTCTTGCAATTAAAATTTGGAGAATATCCAAAATCTTTTAAAATATAAAAATGTTAACCTAGAAAATTATGTATAACTATGTTTGAGTTTGAATAATTTTTCAAAGGACTATTATTAGGTGCATCACGTTGTAAAGAATATGTTACATATTCAATATTGGATGGTTGACCCATGGAAAATTAATTACAAAACTAACTTCAAACACATAGTGCACTCATCCAATGATGAATATGTAATGGTTCTTTCACGCAAGCAAGATGCCTAACACGAGTTCTATTCCAAATTATGGCAAAGAATTGGGCGGCAGCTTTTTTCTACTTATAAAGAAGTAAAAAGCAAACAAGCCATAGACTTTTAGTTGGAGAGAGAGGGAGAGAGATAACGAGTCGTTATTAATGACAGTATCTTAATAACATGAAAGCGTACCTAAAATTTTGGCAGCATTCCATAGAGATCTTGTAAGACATTGAAGCGCTACAATCATATTACACAAAGAACATGGTCACTAGATAGAAATTGTCGCGACCTCTTTTTTTCGGGCGCCCGTTAACGGCACAGCGCCTAAGGAGGCTAATGGCTCGGCTGAATTTAATTATGCCCGGACTCTCCCAAGTCTACCAATTCACGACTTTAATAGTCTAAGTTTTTAACCTGCAAGTTGATTTTCAAAATGGAGTCGCCACTAATCAATTTGGGGTGGGTTGATTAGAAACCCAAGTGAAGTATCGAGAGAAATACTCACTCTTGCGCAACCAGAGAAATTAGGATCGGGGACTTGATTACACTAGTTAATCACTAATGCCCTTTCGGTACCTAATCTTGTTTAAACCTTGAGGTTTTTTGGATGTTTGAGGGATTTTCCATGCATTTTTGAGAGGAAAACATTTTTGAGTATTTTTTCTAATTTTTTAGATATAAAAGGATTTTTTTTTTGACATTTTTTGGTATTTTTGGAAAAATACAAGTCTTTTGGCTTTTTCTGAATTTTTTTTGGATTTTTCATGAATTTTTGTCTTTTTTTGGATTTTCAGCATTTTTTGGAAAATATGAAATATTTTTGATTTTTCGGAAAATAAATTATTTTTTGATTTTTCTCAATAAAACATTTATTATTTTTTTATTTATTTAAAATAATATAAAAACTAACCCGGCCGGATCCGCGGGTTGGGTCTCGACTTTAAGGACTAGCGATCCGAATGTTGCAGTGCCCGACTGATTTTTTCTTTTTTTAATTAAAATAATATTTTATATTAATATATTAATTAAAAAAAAACGACCCGGGTCGGGTTCCCGGGGTTGGGACAGACCGAGTCGTCTCCGCTCATATGCGAGCCCGACTCGGGCCCTCTTTTGGTTTTTCTTTAGAAACACAAAAGCCCAAACGTTTTAGCCCATTTTCGTCAAAAGAACTTCAGCCCCAACAACCACCCGGCCCACGCGTGCGTGCTTGACTTGGGGAAACCCTACCCGGACGCCAACCCGGCTCGCCCGATTTCGACACTGTTCACAGCCGCGACCCGGATCATGGAACCTTACCCGCCACGACCCGTTTCGACCCGACGCGATGCCTCCTTCCTCTTTCGCTTGGACGCGACGTTGATGGAGGAGCTGGGATGGTAGATCAGCGTCGGTGACGGCAGCGATATGGAGGACGGTGGCTGTGAATTGATGCGGCGTGGTGGCGGTGATGGGTGGAGATGGTGGGGCACGACGGATAGAGCACGACCAGCAGTCGGAGCTTCCGCGAGCTCGATGGCCGCAAGCTCTGGCTGCCAACCCAGAAGCGAGGTGACAGACGAGAGGGGGGATCGAGATGCTCACGGCTTCGTGGATTTCAACCGAGGCTCGTCGGTAGGGGGCGACGGCAGGGAGTGGCGGTTGGGATGGTGCAGCGACAGTGGGCCCTCAACCTTTGCAAATCTGGAGCGACGTCGGGCACGACTCGAGGTGGCGTCGGGGGTGTGACAAAGCTAAGTCAATCCTAGATCTGGTGTGGCCTTGGGCGAATTGGTCTCAGCAACGGCGTTGGGGTGGTCGGGAGTGCTCAGCTCGGTGCAGGGACGGCGTTGGGCAGCGTTGACGCACTCGCTTTCTCCTCGAATCCGACCCTCCCTCCTTCGGCTTCTATCGTTCAGCCCTCTCACACTCGATCCGACCTCTCACCTCGGATCTCTTCCCCTCGTGCTCACTCCGCTCGCGGATCGGGGGTTTGCTTGCCGCCGGCCTCCCCCGATGTCTCTGGGAGGTCGTTTAGCTTGCGACCCAATCCTCTGCCCTCTTGGCTTGCTCTTTGATTTCCCCCTTGAAGTCTCTCAAAGGGAAGATCTCAGAGTTTGCCTCCCTCTTCATCGACGGAGGTGCTCCTCTATTTATAGGCGAGGAGGAGGCCGGTCGACGGAGGTTCGGCCGTTGGCTCTCGCACGCCGACCGGCCCTGGGTGCGGCTGAACTGGCGTCAAATCTTCCTCCTTCCATGGAGGCATGCTCGCCTTCAATGCGCGTCCTCTCAGCCTACCCGCTTACGCTCCTCTCTCTGTTGTAGGTTGTGCTCGAGCGCGTCTTCATCGCCGCGCATGACCTGCAGAGGCGGAAGAAAGAGGAAGGAAGAAGAAGATGGGAGGAAGAAGAAGAGAGGGGGGGCCGGGCCAAAACTAAAAAAAAAACAAGGCTTGGGCCTTAGGCCCGCATGGAAAAGAAAAAGAGGGGAGGGGCTGGGCTTTTGCTTTCTTTTGTTTTTTTCTTGTTTTTATTTGTTTTGTTGTTTTATCTTTTTATTATCTATTTATCTGAAAAGACAAAATTAAAAACTTAATTAATAAAACTAATTAAAATTGAGGTGTCAACAGAATCACTATAAGACCTCAATATTAGTTAGTTACATTGTCGGATTAATTAAGTTATACAATACTTATTTACTTGGTTGAATCATATGTGGTTCCCAATGGATAGCTAGTCCATAAACTATTTCGATTTCAGGCCATCGTTCAAGTAAAACTAGGTCAAAGAACCAGAACATATCCTAAAAATAAACAATCATCATTCTTTTGCTAGTACGGAGAGAATCAACCTAAGAAAATTGACTTAAAGTTCACAATCATGAAGGTTCCTAAGGTAAATACCCAACAGCAAGTATGCATGCCCACCCGGATCAGAATTTTTGTTTGCTGGTGTGTAGTTCAAGTCCCCCGGAATACCTTCAGTTCAGAAACAAAAGAGCAGGTGATGAGCCAGCTGTGATCATCTTGAAGGGAATCAGTAACGAAGGGATGCGAGTACATACATTTGTATATCAATGCTTCCAAAACACTGAACCTGGTCCGCTGGGAAAGTGAGACTGCATTGATGCCAACAAGTACAATATATTTTTGCCTTCATGCTTTGGACTTATCATGGTCATTAACATAGGATACTGCCCAACTAGATAAAGGACGATATCTGTCCGAATTCACCATCAAAGTTGATCAGGAAAATTAGCGAAGTCTAGAATAAAGGAATAAACAGATGGAATTGAGATAAAGAGTTATGGTGATTTTACCATGATGACCGGCGTAAGTGAGATCCAAAATGAAATCAATCGCAGAGGGACTGCTGAAGGGGTGAGCTGGCCCATCGTCTGTTGTGCTTTTCGCCAGAAACCAGGGAATCTCCTTATGCATAGAAGCTTCCCGAGCAGATACTTCCAAAGGAACACGTCCTTCATTATCTGCAAGTTGCGTCAACTTAGGTTTACTTGTAACTAATGCCTTGACCATCCTTATCCTTAGACTCAGGACAGCATAGTGGAGGGCTGTGCGGCCAACACAATCAACCATTTCAAGTGCGTCCGAATGTTGAGACAATAGCTCAATTAGGTTTTCAACAAATTGATCTTGTGCACTTAAGGCGGCTATGTGAAGTGCTGTTTCAAATCTGCTTGTTATTTTGGCCGTTTTTGAAGCAGAATCTCGTTCGAAAAATGATTTAGCAGCTTCCCAATCACCCTTGTATGCGGCTTCCAACAATGGTCGTTTATAGCGTGTGCCTACAATAGATGCAAACTTTTCAGGCCATTTTGTTCATACGTTTTCTTTCAGACATTGAGAAGTCTCCCAGAAAAGAACAATTTCATGAGGATCTGCCCCAGTTATTAATTTCACAATGAAATAACTCTTTTAAGGGATAACGCACCTCGAGCATCTGTAGATTGAGGAGGAGCTAGTATATCGATTGAATAATCATCTGTAATATGTGTAGGAGAAAGAGTGAGCACAAAATCCTTCCCAAACTGATTTTTTTTTCTTTTCTCTTTTTCTTAGCCAAGGTCAGGATTATGTTTGTTCAATGATAAAGCAAAGAAAAAGAACCATGAGAAAATACAAGTTCCAGCACATTTTAAGATGGCTATATCTAATTTTTTCTCTGTTGGAACATGAACATGTACCTGCAGCTCGTTCTGCATGATTCGAATTTCCTTGCTTTTCACTTGGTTGTGTTGCCATTGGGTTGCTCTCCTGGTTGGAATGTTTCAACAATGGGTAAGGTTAAGAGTTTTAGTCTCCCTTGGGGGAGTTCATTCCTTTATTATATACAAGTAATTCCCTTTATAGCAACAAGCAAGCATCTACAATTACAACAAGCAAGCATATCCTTTTTTCCACTTCATAGTGGTTGGATTAGTTTAGTGTATGATAGTTTATCCTTGGGAATATAAACTAGACCTTTACTAATGGGCAAGTAGCCTTAGGCCCTAGTGTCACAGATCATTAGGTTTCAGTAATCAGTAATGGAACCATTACTTTAAGATAATTCCATCCCTCTTTCTTATTATATTGATCATTCCTTCCCTTTACACCATGATCAAGTTGAGCCTTTAGTCATAAATAGCTATAAGCAAAATGAGCACCTAACTTTTGTTATAAACCCAAAAGCAAAAGCAGAGACCTTCAATTTAATATAAGGTAGAATATTTCTAAAGAGACAGTTTTCATGCAAAATATAGTTATACCATGTAAATTCTCTAATTTTTCATTTTCATCTCCAAAATTCTCAAAGAAATATGAAAGAAAGCAAAAGGAAGCAAGAAGCGGACGAAGCTTAGGGAGAAATCTTTTGTATTCCTTCACTTGCAATGAATGTACAGCACTTAGTAATTATATTACAAGATGTACATGAAGAAAAGACAATAAAATATTTTACAAATCAATTTAATATTTCTATCTAATCCCTAATTGATTCTATAATCAAATCAGATCAGAATCAAATTCCCGGCATATCTTCCAGATCTTCAGGCATATCTTCCAACAAAATATGTTTGGTAAATTTTTTTTTTTTTTTTGGTTGTGTTTTCTAAACTTTAAACATTAGAACTGAAACGTCCAAATAAAACAGCACGATCAACGATCACTTAACGTTCTGTCCACCATGATGCAAATAGCCTTATCAAGCGACGGACTCGTTTTTGAAACTACTTGAAAAACAAGTAGCTCAAATGCTAGCAAAGTTAATGTCTAGAAAACACTACAATACTCCATTGCTTTCATAAAAAATGTGACAATTCTAGAGAATGTTTTTCAAAAAGACATTTTCCAAGAAAATGATAATATTTTATGGTGTTTGGTTAAAATCTAAAAATGAACCCATGCATGACCTTTGTGGACCAGGGCTCAAGTATCAGGGACTGAGCACATCCTTTATGGGCCCAAGCTCAAGTGTTGAGGGATTGGGGACACATAGTATAGGTTTGGACCCAGCCTCGATGGATTCGAGCATGGGCGTTGGGGGCTTGGGCCCAGCCATTGGAGACTTGGTCTTGAATGCCGAGACCTGGGGATCAACACTACAATTTTCGTGCCCAAGCATATAATTTTAGGTCCAATCGCCAATACTTAATCATACATTTGGAAAATGTTTTTCAGTTTTTCAAAAACGGAAATCATTTTCCTGAATTTAATCATAGGTTTTTTTTTTGTTAATTAAGAAAATGTTTTTGGTTGACTTATTTTTTTAACCAAACCAAATGCTAGAAATGAGAAAAATATTTTCTCAAAAAATGTTCTGCGTAATGAATGGGCATGATCATTTATGTTTGAGGAGGAAAAAAAAAAAAAACCGATGAACGTGGACCCACAAATATTGATCAGAAGAAGAATGATTACCTTTCGGGGTCATCTGAAATGCTTCGGGAACGTGGAGCCACAAATATTGATTTTGTCATCCAAAACTCCATTGCCGAAAATCCCGCCGAAAATCCAAGAAGTGCAGGTCCTTCCTTGTTGGTGGGAGATACGTTAGGTTCCATATCCAATCTCTTCTGCCTATATTCCAGCATGTTAATCTGCAAAAAGTAACAAACGAAAGATGATCGTGGATAAACAACAATGGTGTTTTATCTTCATTAACGCCTCGACCACACCTCAAATGTCCTGCTCCTGATTTCATTAACACATACCATTGTGGTGAGTGCCTCACACTATTCTTGGAAGCATGCGCTAGGGGTGATCGAGTCTAAGGTGAGTAAGGTCTAGACTTGGACCCTGTACCCGATCCTGTTATAATCGGTTCCCTTTTCCTAGACCATATACCCGACCCTGTTTGTATTAGACCCTGTACCAGACCCATCCCGTTTTTTTGATTCGGTTTCAAGGTTAACCCTGTTTCCACTGGAACCTATTTTGCAATTTCCCGATGTTCTATACGATTTCAAATTTTATATTAATAAGCGAGAAAATAACGTAATCCTCGTAATTTATATTGAAACATTAAGCACTAGTAATAAATTAATACATGAACTTTTTGACTAAACGAAAAATTAAAGATCCATAGGGCTAATTATAATAAATAAAATCATAAGGCAAAGAATTGGTAACAAACATGGATCTAATATTAGTCTTATTCCCACAACTACTACATGAAGTTACTCATTTATGCAAGCATAACTCCTCATACAAAAGAGAAATTAAGCGAGCCAATCCATGTGATACACAAGAATTTGGCGGCGACAAACACTATTCATCTATCATATGGTGTGAGAGGAGCCGGTGAGGGAGGGAAGCAAGTGAGGAAGAGGAATGACAAAGAATGAGTGCCGTGCGTGTTTGAGAGAGTCAAGAGGAAAAATATCGTGTGATTGCGGGAATAAGAATAGAAACCGAGAGAGCCAAAAAAAAAAAAAAAAAAGGTTTTGAATCTCTACTTAAAAAACCAGTCCGAGAATCGGTTCCAAATTCAATCCAGGAACAAGTTTCCAGATGGGTAATCACTCAAACTTGTTCCCGGACCGGTTTAAACCAGTTCAGAATTTTGGAAATCAGTTCTTAGACCGGTTTCAATGGGAACCATTCCCGACCCGTTTTCCGGGTGGGCTGGTCTGGGAACGGGTATACCCGGTCTGGTTGCACACCTCTAATGCATGCATGGAAAATGCACAAGAAAAGAAGAAGAAAAATCTAACAATTTTAAATTTTCCCCTCTTTCTACTCACCAAGAAGAAAATTTTCCAAAATTTCCACTCCAATTATCTTTCCCCCCATTTTCCCCAGTTGCCAAACAAAGTCATAACGCACATAAAGCTACGACAACCAAGCCTTCACCCATTAGATATAGTCATCTCGAAGAAACCATTTGTTCATTAGACTCTAGCTCAATTCCGTGTAACGTGTAATATTGCAATATCCGGACTATCGAAGTCCTAACTTGGCCTGATTAGGAAGACCATTTCTTCATGGAGGATTATATTATTCGTGCAATACAATGTATAGTTATTTATGCTCAGCGGGAGCAAAATCTTTTCTTTCTCCATTCTATTGTCTCTAACAAAATCAAAATTTCCACATGAGGTCACATAATGGAAAGTGATGTTTGAGTTTACTTGTTACACCTCAATGACATAGCGAATAGAGTTAAAATTGACTATTTTAAAATCACTTTCAATCTGATAAAAATACGCAACACTCTATGCTTCTTTTTTCTTTTTGTTCTTTGACAAAAATAGAAGAATTAGGGGCAAGGATAAAGGGTATTACACGTGCATACAAAAGTTGGGTGAAGATGACAAATGCAACTATGGGCAAAAGTTGTGAAAAGTTTTTGGAACTAAAGGACTTTTTTTAGCGGTCAGGAGGTGTTTGGGCTGATTTTGTGCACTTCCAGTAGTCCACCTTCTTGACTGATCTTAAAAGCGTCACATATTGGCCTAATGTATTTAGGATCTTATTTTCTTAAGTGCTTCCAACAAATCTGGATTACAGGATTATAAGAAGAGGAGAAGACTCCTTTATTATCTAATCAATAGCTTATTGGCATAGGATATATAAATTGGGTTCGAATTATGGGATGGACAATTTAATGGACCCACAAAATTCACTCACACTAAAATATTCTGCTAAACAAAGCTCTCCCAAACAAATTATTGCAAAATAAAAGGGTAAATTTACTATGTTTAAAGCGATTAAATGGTAAACCCATGCGATCATCTATTGCAACCCATGCGATTTTATTGGGACCCACAAAAATCGCTCTCACTAAAATATTCTTCTAAACCAAGCTCTCCCAATCAAATTATTGCCAAATAAAAGTGTAAATTTACTATATTTATTGCGATTAAATGGTAAACCCATGCAATCATATGTTGCAACCTTATTTTAGAGTCAATGACGCTAGAGGCTTGCCCTCAGTCCCATGCTCAATTTCTGCACCCGCTCAACGTATTCTTCTGTGCTGTATTGAGATGAAGTAGCAGTCCAAGAAAATAATATTTAGGTTATCATCAAATCTCGTCTCAGTTTACAATTTCACGACTCTTGCAATTAGAATTTGGTGAATATCAAAAGCCTTTCAAAATTTAAGAATATTAGCACATGAAATCATATATAACTTAGTTATAGAGATGTGGAAAAATTGAATTACTAAACAAACTTTAACACATGTTACTCATCCACTGATAAATTGCAACGGTTTCTTTTTCAATACTGGCAGTGGGCCTAACACAAGTTCTTTTCCTAATAATGGCAAAGAATTAAGTAGGAGCTTTTTTCTACTTATAAAATAAGTGAAAAACAAGTAAGCCATAGACTTTTAATGAGAAAAATACCAAAATAGTCTTAAATCTATTTTATTTGTGCCAATTCAAGCCTAAAATTTTTAATCATGTTAATCAAGTCTTAAACATTTTCACATTTTGCCATTTGAGTTCATTTGACTAATTTTAATTAGAAATTACTGACGTAGACACCGGCTGCCCTATTTAGCACGACGGAAGCTAACATGGATTTTTTTAATTATATTTTTGTAATTTTTTAATCTTGTTAATATTTTTTAGGTTTTTCCATTTTTTTTTCATTTTCTTTACTTTTTTTGGTTTTTTGGATTGAGAGCTGGTGAGGGCTCATGGCCCTCATTGTGGCCGGCGGGGGCTTGCCAAGCCTCCTTTGATGCCCTTGGCGGCCACCGCAAGAGAGTCGCAGCCCACACCCGGACCTTTTTCGATATTTCTGCAACGGATGTGAACTTTTCAGGCCATTTTGTTTATACGTTTTCCTCTCAGACATTGAGAAGTGTCCCAGAAAAGAACAATTTGACGAAGCAATAACAATTTGACGAAGCTCTGCCTCATATGTTAATTCACGATGCAATAACAATTTTGAAAGATAACGCACCCGGACCGCCTCTGGATTGAGAAGGAACTGATCCAACGCCGTACCCGAACATCTTAAATAAATGCAGGAGACAGAGT
This sequence comes from Eucalyptus fibrosa, assembly GCA_017140475.1. NCBI lineage: Eukaryota > Viridiplantae > Streptophyta > Magnoliopsida > Myrtales > Myrtaceae > Eucalyptus > Eucalyptus fibrosa. Next base: position 52,984,415 of record CM029507.1, on the reverse strand, counting down.
GAGCACAAAATCCTTCCCATACTGATTAGTTTTAATCATTTTTATTGCTAGCCAAGGTTAGGGTTAGGGTTATGTTGGAGATTCCATCTGCGCTTCCATGGCGCTCTTCCCTCATCAATGGCGTGAGATCCCTCCCTATCCCTATTGATAGCTCAAACCCTAAACCCCTTGTTTTCCACCTCTCAATGGCCATTCTCACACTCTACCCACCTGATTAGCTCCCTGACAACGACCAACCTTCGCCCACCCATCGCTGCATCCACCCAATGCCCATCGCTTCATCCTCCCTCACGATGGAGCACAAAGCGGCTCGAATGACAGCATCCTCCATGTTGTTCAAGCAATCCATCAATCGTGGAGTGCGCAATCCAAAACCGCCAAAGGTAACTGATCTCTAAGCCTTACACTCTCCAATCATCAAAACCTTGCCCCGTTAACACCCATCACCCAAAAACCCTAGCTCCAAATCATACCTTCATCATACCACCAAATAACTTGCGATAAACCTTTCTTCACCCATTGAGCTCCCTTCATTCCACTCTACACATAAATCCCAAACCATAAGCTAGTAACATCAAACCCTAGCCTTTGATGGACAAAACCACAGAAAATCAGCTCCGTCTGGCCACACTATGCAGAAGAATGGGGGATCTTTGGTCTGAAGAGGAAGTCACGGAGCTCGATGCCCACATACCTGAAAAAGATAAATAGGAAAGTGATCTAACCCTGTATGGAAAATTGTACTCTAAGCCGAATGTTAATTTCCTGGCTTTCATCAGCACAATGAGGAGGGCATGGAAGACTGATTCTGTTAAGTGTGAAGTCATTGAGCTTGGTTTTTTCTTATTCATATTTGATTCGATAGCGGATAAGCAACGAGTTGTGGAAAATGGACCATGGTCATTTGCAAGTAACTTACTAGTTCTCTTGGAAGGAGATCCCAATATCCCTGAACATTGCTATGATTTTATATATAATGCCTTTTGGGTGCATATTTTGGGGTTACCGAGGGCTCGCAGCATTGCCTCAAAGCTCGGCAAAGTTGAAGAGGTGAAATTAGAAGCCCGCAACAACAGCGGGCGAAAAATTGGCAAGGCTAAAGTTAGCCCAAATCTGTCCTGCCCCTTGAAAACATGAACAATGGTTAATTTAGGAGGGACCAAGTGGTGGCTGGACTTCAAATATGAAAGACTACCTCATTTCTGCTTCTTCTGTGGCCTCATTGGACATTACACCAATTATTGTCCTGAAATACCCTATGAGGAGATAGGGATGGACCAAGACAAACCAGGAAAATTTGGCTCCTGGCTAAAAGTAGAAGTACGAGAATTAAGCCCCTGTTGGAAAACCTTTTATGGACAACTGGATAAACAACTCGAAGAAGAAGAAATGGTACCTAAAACCTTCATGCAATCTACTACTTCAACTCCCAGAACAGACCCTTTTGCTGCTACTGAACCAACTGCCTTAACCAGAATCTTGCCCATTGTTCTAGTCAATGACCCAGAAGAAGATGCAAGAATGGCTGACCTCCATTCCCCAAATAAGGGGAAAAGACCTCAGCAAACCCAGCCCCTACTTCTCCCCTTGGTTAAGGATGACCATGGGCTAGAAAATCTGGAAAAAAAAAAACAAGAACATGCTTAAAACCCCAGTGACAGAAAAACATAAGAGAGTTAACCCTTATGAGAAAAGATTCTCCTCAATTCAGCTTGTAGAAAAGGAAAACTTATTAGATACCCCTATCCAAGAGCTGGAATGGGTCTTCAAACGGGCTTTGATGGCTAACCCTAATAAGCCACTTGGTTATACATGAAGATCCTATGCTGGGAACTGTCAAGGTCTGGGCTCTCCCTTGACAGTTCAGCACCTTAGAGCCCTCGTGGCTCATGAAAGGCCTAACTTGGTGTTCCTTATGGAAACCAAAAATAAAGAAAGCAAGGTTGACAAGGTAAGGAAGAGTCCGAACTTTCGAAACTCTATCATCATCAATCTAGTCAAAATTGCAGGGGGTCTAATTCTTATGTGGGATGATCAAGTTCATGTTGAAATTCTGGCCAGCTATGGGGAACTCATTGATGTCAGGTGCAAAATTCACAGCAATGGTGATTTAATGAGAATCTCCTTTTTACATGCACCTACTTCTTTCCAGGAGAGATTAAACCTTTGGCAACTACTCAGCTCAACTAATTCTAATTCATTTAACACCCTTCCTTGGCTTTGTATGAGAGATTTTAATGAAGTTCTCTACCTCTGGGAAAAAGCGAGCAAAAGAGAGGCAGACAGACATAGAATGGTGGCTTTTTGTGACTTCCTAGACTCATGCTCTTTAATGGATTTGGATAGTAAGGGCTGCAAATTCACATGGTCTAATAATCGAGAAGGAGCTGACTTGGTGAAGAAGAAGCTAGATAGAGCATTGTGTAATTGGCCATGGAGAATACAATTCCCGAGCATAGAAGTATTTGCCCTACCAGCGATATGATCGGACCATAGTCCCTTACTCTTTACTCTGGAACCACCTACAATGAAAAGAAAGAAAGTATTCAGATTCGAGGCATATTGACTTGAAAAAACATAATGTACAAAGGTAATCCAAGAGGCATGGGGGAAAATCAGCAACCACCAAGTAGATATTGCTAGAAAAATAAAGCAAGTTCCAGCCGACCTAGTTAAATGCAGTAGAAGAACATTCCAGCATGCATCTCGACAAATTGAAGCACTCAGAAGAAGACTAACAAACTTGACTAATCAGGATGAAGAGCCCTCAAACAGAGAAGAGTACCGAAATGTGGTTAGAAAAATAGAAGACCTTTGGAGACAAGAGGAAATGTACTGGTGCCTACGATAACGAATCACATGAATGAGATGGGGCGATCAAAACACAAAATTTTTCCATGCCACAACAGTTCAAAGAAGAATCAGAAACAAAATCTCTATGCTACGGTTAGATGACACTACATGGAGTCGTGAGCCTACAACCATAAAGCATCATATAAGGGCCTTTTATCAAACATTATATACTACAGTTGGGGAGAGGAATTATCAGCCAATTCTTGCTCAATGCACATAGCTGGTCACAGTTGAAATGAATGAGGGCCTAACCAAATCTATCTCAAAAGAAGAAGTTCGAGAGGTAGTCTTCCAAATGGGAGCCACTAAAGCCCCGGGACCGGATGGACTTAACGGCTTATTTTATCAAAGCCAATGGCCAGTGGTAAGAGAATGTATATTTAAAATGGTGGACTCCTTCTTTAGACAAGGTACTCTTGATCCTGAGCTAAATAAGACCCATATCACTCTCATTCCTAAAGTAGCAAACCTTGAAAGTATAACTCAATACAGGCTCATCAGTCTTTGCAATTTCAGTTATGAAATCATTGCCAAGGTTCTGGCTAATAGATTAAAACCCCTTCTCCTGAACCTAATCTCCCAAGAACAAAGTGCATTTGTTAGCGGCCGCCAAATCCAAGACAACATTTTTATAGTTCAAGAGGTCCTTCATCAGCTGAGGGTGAGGAAAAGGACAAGACATTTTTAGGCAGTTCTTAAACTTGACATGCAAAAAGCCTTTGATAGGGTGGAGTGGGATTTCCTATGTGATTATCTATAAAAATTGGGTTTTAGTGCAAAATGGGTAGGCCTCATTTGACAATGCATCTCATTAGTTTCTTATAGTGTACAAGTAAATGGAGATCTATGCACTCCTTTCAAGCCATCCCGAGGTATCTGTCAAGGAGATCCACTCTCCCCATATCTCTTCATTCTCATGGCCAATGCCTTATCAACCCTCATAAACAAAGCCATTGAAGACCAAACCATCAAAGGCATCCAACTAAACCCTACCTGCCCCATATTGTCCCACCTACTATTTGCTAATGATGCTATTTTCTTCCTTAAAGGTACAATCACTAAAGCATAAAACCTAACCAACATCCTTCACTAATACTGTTTTGCCTCGGGTCAAGCCATCAATCTCAACAAGTCATGACTTTTCTTGGGAAATGGCTATCCTCAACTCTTGAAAACAAACCTAGCATCTGAATTAAGAGTCCCTGTCATGGAAAAAATAGGTTCCTATCTTGGAATACCTTCAGATTGGGGTCGGACCAAAAAACAGATGTTCTCTTGGATCCTTGCTTGAGTAGAAAAGAAATTAGAAGGCTGGAAGGAAAAATTAATCTCTAAGGCGGGGAAAGAGATACTTATCAAGACAGTGGTCCAAGCTTTGCCACAATATGCCATGTCTCTCTTCAAAATCCCAATCTCTATTTGTCGAGCAATAGAGCAATGCACATCAAACTTCTGGTGGAAACAAAACTCAGCCAAGAAAGGAGTGCACTAGAATTGAGACTTTTTGAAAACATGAAAGGATGGCGGAGGCCTTGGATTCAGAGATCTTATGGAATTCAACAAAGCATTGCTAGGGAAACAAGCATGGAGGCTAGCTCAAACACCAGACGCCTTATGGAGCAGAACATTAAAGAGTTTATACTTTCCAAGAGATACTTTCTGGAGTGCACAAAAAGGTTATTGCTCGTCTTGGGGATGGCAAAGCCTCTTGATGGCTAGGGAGGTGATCGAACCAGCAATTAAATGGGAGGTAGGAGATGTCAAGACTATCACGATAACAGAAGATCGATGGTTAACCTTGGGAAAGATTGGGGGCCCATCAAATAGAAACGATCCACAAAGAGTGACTAAATTGATAGACCAAACAAATAGAGAATGGAACGAGCAGAAAGTGAATATGCTATTCGGTCAGGAGGTGGCTAGCAAAATCTTAGCGACTCCTCTCAATTTAATTCCAAACCCTGATAAGCTAATTTGGATGGTAAACAGATCTGGCTTCTACAATGTCAAAAGTAGCTATAATCGGCTCAGACAAAAAATAGAGCATTCAGCCACAACTCAGCCTTCTACTTCCTATCATACTCCAAAATCATTATGGCATGAAATTTGGAAGCTCCTGATTGGCCCCAAAGTCAAATTCTTATTGTGGAGCATGTGTAACAACACCCTACCCACTAAAGAAAACTTATTCAGGCCGAAGATGATACCTAATCCGAGATGTATGATCTGTCAGCAACACCCAAAAACAGTGGAGCACCTGTTCGCCTTGTGCAGCTGGACAAAGGCAATCTGGTCAGACCCAAGACTACAAATTAACACTTCCCTGACAAGGATTACCTGTATAGACAAATGGATCCGGGATATTCTTACCTCGATGGTAGCACCTCAGGCCAAAGCTCTTGTTGCCGGCACACTATGGCAGATCTGGAAAGAACAAAACACATTTATCTTCCAAGGCCGTCGACCAAACCCTAGGCGGGCACTTGAAGATGCAACCTCCATGATGCTCCTGTATAAGAACTTGAAACCACCCATAAACCACCCAGCTTCGATGAACAGCAAAGCCCACAAATCCTTTACTTGTAAAATCAACGTTGATAGTGCCTGGTGCTGCTCCATGACGAAGGGCTTGGTGGTGGGGATCGTTCGGAACAGCAGAGGTCTTCTCACTGATGGATTCACGAAGTCAATTCATGCGACCTTAATAGCCAAAACCCTAGCGATAAAGGAGGCGTTACTCTGGTTGAACAACCGGGACAGAGATTGTAACACACGAATGGGCAACTACTTCAGAAGTGAATAGCAGTTCCAGATCTGCTCAGACAATCTCGAAGCCGTGCAAAGCATCTTGGGCCAAACTGAAATCTCATGGGCGGCCCGTTCCATCATTGAAGACTGCCATTTACTCCTAAATCAAATGCCTTGTGTCAACTTAGCCCATGAGCCTAGAGAAACTAATTAAGCGGTTGACTAGGTCGCAAAGGCGCACAAAGCCGCAGATCTCCCGCCCGACTGGATTACCTATCCCCCGCACTCTCTTATGATAATTTTATGTTCTGACATTGAGACTTTGTGTTTTTCAGACATTAATTAAGTAATGCCAACTATATTTCCGACCAAAAAAAAAAAAAGGTCAGGGTTATGTTTGTTCAATGATAAAGTCAAGAAATAGAACCATGAGAAAATACAAATTCCAGCATATTTTAAGACCACATCCATTATACCTGCTGGTGGTTTTGCTTATTCGAATTTCCTTGTATTTCAGTTGGTTGCGCCATCATAGGTTTACGCTCCTCGTTAGAGTCTTTCAACAACAACGTAAACGAAGAATGCAAAAATGAGTGAGATATTTAGTTATCAAAGAGTTTTACTCTCCATAGGATGTTGATTCCTTCCTTTTATGCAACGACCTCCCTTAAAGTAAAGGTGAGCCTCTACAATTACAGCCAACAACTACATCTTTTTTTTTTTTTTCTTTTTTCCCACTTTATAGTGGTTGGATTAATTTATCCCTAGGAATATAAACTAGTCCTATATTGGTGGGCAAGCAACCTCATGCTTTCGTGCCACAAATGATGGAACCTTTACTTTAAGGTGACTTCGTCACTCTTTGTTACAATAAAGTTCATTCATTCCCTTTACCCCATGATCAAGTTGAGTCCCTACCAAGCTAAGTTGCTTCTTTTCTTGAGCTCTAAAAAGCTATGCAAGAAAAATTTAATTTGAAAGCCTTTAGCCATATAAAGCTCTCAGCAAAATGGGCATCTCACTTTCGTCAAGCCCCAAAGCAATACAAGTTTGTATCTTTAGAGAAGTTAGAAAGGGTTGATGACGAATTTTCAAACTTTCTATTCCATAGAGTAAAGAACTTCAATTTGATTTAAGGCAGAATCTTTCTAAAAATACAGTTTTTGACCAAAATTAGTTTTGCAATGGAAATTTTCCATTTTCTAGCTTTCATCTCCGAAATTTTCAAGGAAATACGTTTGGTAGAAATTTTTGGTTGCTTAGTTTTCTAAACTTTGAACATTAAAACCGAAAACAACCAAAATTGACCTTTTTTGTACAGTACACCAAAAAAAAATTTCATGATTTTCATTCTTGTTGAAAACTTGAAAACTCTTGCTTTTTAACTCACCAAACATATTATCAAGATAATAGAAAATGTAAACAAAAAGCAGATTTCATTAGAAAATTTTTGTGAACTAAACATTTTGGAGGAAATTGTCTAATATGTCCTAAATCTATGGTCCTAACCTATTTTTGTCGAAAATCTTCTTTCTGAAGCTCCCTCTCACGACTGGCACTCCGGAGCACCTACAGAGATAAGGCACACACCTTCCTGCAGAGAGAGAGAGAGGAGGGGGGGGGGGATTGAATCACTCATGGAGACCGGTTCTCTCCCTCTCCTGAGCTCCGCCTTCCTTGCCCCTGGATTCCTCTACACATGCCAACAGTCTCTCTGTGGCTTTTTTTTTTTTTATCTCTCTATGGGCTGGGTCCGCCTCTTGTGGGCCGGGTCCGCCTCTTGTGGGCCCAGCTAACATTAATAAAAGAAAAGAGAAGGAATCAAAAGTGAAAAAGCAAAAAGAACGAACGATAAGAGTTGCTTCGTGCGTGGGCGAGCCCGAGAAAAGAGGAGAGAGAAAAACGGAGAGTACACCGAGAGGGGGGCACCGAAAGAGCTTGAAGAAGAAGGGAAAAGAGGGCTGCTACTTTGTTGTTTGGATTCTATGGCCAAACTTTGACGAAATTAGCTCAAATTTGAATATATTATTCGTGCGATTGAGGGCCACGAGTTGGTCGTTTCGTTCGTTGAGAACCCCCTCCGAATTTTTCAATTATAGTTAGAGTTTTTTTACTTCATTTATGTTAATCAACATTTATGGTGAGGAAATATCATTGTATTATTAATATTAAGTCTCTAGTGTATGATTACAAAAGAACACTTCATGTATCCTTCTTGATGATTAATGGAAGTTTTTGGGTGGTCTGTGATTTTTTCCACATTGGGTTTTCATGTAAACCATGATGTTGTTATTGATTTTGTCTTCTTATCATTTCGGCATTAGACTTGCTTATTGTAAGGTTGTGATGATTGGTTGTTACTAGACTCGTTAAACAGGTGGGTTTGGTCGGGTTATAAATGGTTCGACCCATTTAACCCGTTTATGAACCATTTATTGCAATGCAAAATTTTTTACCAATATTCAACTTGACCCATACCTGACTCATTTAATTAAACTTAAGAAAGCTATATATTAAGAAAGCTAAATATATATTATTGTCGCGACCAATTTTTCGGGTGTGAACCACCTAGGGTTTGGCTAATGGATTGTTAAACCTAGACTTAATTCGGGCTCTCCCAAGCCCATACTAATTCATGACTTAGGTTCAAGTTTTTAACATACAATTAATTTTTAACTAAAAGTCGCCACTAATCTATTTTTGGTGGGTTGATTAGAAACCCAAGTAAAGTAATAAGAGATTTACTTTACTCCTACGAACGAGAGACTATGGGTACGGGGACATGGTTACACTAGATTTCTCTAATGCCCTTTCAGTACCATTCTTTTATTTTCAAAAATATTTTTGTAGGTATCTTAAATTGATTTTAAATTTATTTCCCTAACATGTGAGGCGATCGTACGAGCGCGCAAACTACCAATTTAACACCCAAGAAAGTAATGAATAAATTACAGAACTTACCTCAAAGCAACAAAAGTATCTGCAATGTTAAATTAGAATTCATATCAAACAACCCTAAATATTATTTATAATTAACACGCAATTTCTTCTTTTTTTATTTTCACTTAATTAATGAAAATTATGCAATATGCAATGCAATATTAACTAAATGACCGAATTCTAATGACATGCAATTTCTAATTAAATAGACCTAGCAACAATCACTAAATGGCATGCATTTCATGAATCTAATCCTAATGACATGCACATGACATTTTTTTATTTTTTATTTTTTAAAGAATGCAATCTATCCTAGAGATTGAAACTAATTTATTCTAAGACATTTTTTGTATTTATTATGAAATTCAAAATTAGAAAAATGTGAAAATTATCTAACTAAATTAAGATTCTATCCAATTTATATTAAGGATTAGGTCAGGCTAAACCCTAATTTAAACCAAGATATTATCTTAACTTAGCAATCTCTAACCTAAGATGCAGTCTATCTAAATCAATCTAAACTTAAAATGAAATATGCAATTTTATCCTAATGAACAATGACGTACAAAAGATGCCATAATTCTACATGATATATGCATGATGATTTTTTTTCCTTTTTTTTTCCTTTTTTTTTTAAAAATTCGAAATTAATAATTGCCAAATAATTAAACATGCAATCCAAGTTAAAAGTCTAGTAACCTAAATTAATTGATTTGATTTTTGTTTTTTCTGATTTTTTTAAGATTCGAAATAAAATTCATATTCTAAATATGTGAATCCTGAAACATGCAATATTCTAACTCAAACACATCTCAAGATAAATAAAGCAATCAAGATGAGACAACTCATTAAAAAATCATCAAAATATCACACATCGTTTAGATCAAGGGATAATTTTTTCGCTAATAAAATCGATAAATTGATCTTAAGCCTTAAAGATCAAAATATCAATTTTATTCCCACTTGATTAATTATTTCATCTAAAGCCTTATAGATGAAATTAAAAAAACCGAAGCACGGTTGCGAATCGGGCAATATGTCAAAATTTCCAATTATGCATAGAGAAATATTTGAAATAAGTAAACAAGAAATAAAATTAAAAAAAAAAAAGAAGATAAAATTGCCTAATAAAGTAAAGCAAATATACCTAATTTGATTATTTAAAAAAAAAAGAAGTCTTGGCCTGGTTAGAGCTCCGCGAGGGAGTTGCTAGCAAGGGTTCTAGTGAAGGCACGGCGAGCAATGCATCTGGCGCGAGCAAAAAGGGGCAGTGTTTGGGTGTCCCAGCTTCGGCAAGAGGGAGTCGGCAGGCAGGCCGAGGCGAGCAGCGACGGCGTGGGTGCGATGCTTGCTGTCAAGCACCAGGGAGAGGCGAGCAGCAGCGGTGTAGGCTCCAGCGTCGGGTTGCGACAGGGATAGCGGCATGGCAGCAGCTAAGCGTTGGGCAAAGGCAAGCAAGGGCACCGGGACTTTTGGTGCTACAGATTGGCGACAGCAGAGGCGGAGCAAGGACGTTTGGGTCATGGTTGGAATAGGGAATGTCAAGCACTGGGTCGCGGGGGATCTCGATCGGTGAGGGTCAAGGCACGATTGGAGGGGGCGACCTGCTGTGATGGCGACGACGGTGAGGCAAAAGGGTTGCGATTGGCTTGGGATCTGCCAGCATCAAGGGACCGACGGTTTAGAGATGGCAAGCGATGGGATGGGCTTCAACGGCAATGGCGCTCGGAGATAGCACTGATGGAGCGGTGGTGGCGAGCGGAGTGGTGTCGGCACAACGGACGGCGTGGCACCGCTAGTGCAGCCGGGGGGCCTCCGAAGAAGATGAACAATTGTCGAGCTAGGGTTTTTCTTTTTTTTTTCGATTTTTTTTCTCTCTCTCACCTCACTCACTTTTCACTTTTTTCTTTTTTTTTTTTGTTCTTTTTTCACCCGAGACCAAAAGAACCCCCTCATTTACTTTGCATGCAATGCATTTTATAGGTCCAAAAAAACTATATCTTCACAATAGATTTTTTCCTTTTTTTGTTCGCGCACGATACCCCTGAATATATCGTTGAAATATGCACACCCGTGCAATATTCCCCTTTTGTATTTTTAGCATATTCCATCCAAAAGAATTCCCTTTTCCACAAAATACATCCCTCAATGTATATGTGAAAAATCTTAATGAAAAATCCTCCCCTCATCGGAGGTCTAAAATAAAACAAAATAAAAATAAAAATAAAATGCTTCTACACTCTATGCCATGTGTTTTTTTTATTTTTTATTTTTGTAAAAATTAACCCCCAAAATTTTGCAAAAATTTAGGTGTCAACTATTATTTTTTTTAAAATGGTACTGCTAAAATAGTTTTATACAACACAAATTTAATGGATAATTTTTATAATTTTTAAAATAATTATTTTAAAGAATCTAATTTTAATTATTTTTTAAGAATATTTTTTTTTGTTCTTCTTCTTTGGTCGGTGGCTGGCCACGATGACGATCGGCGGCTGGCCACAAGCGAAGGCGTCAAGTGAGCTCGAGCTTGCCCCTCGCCAGATCTGGCGAGGTTCGAGCCTCACCCAATGCCGGTGAATTCGAGTCTTGCCAGATCGGTGAGGCTCGAGCCTTGCCATGTGTTGACAAGGGCTTCGCCTCGCCAAATCCGACGAGCTTGAGGCTCGCCTAGTTGGTCACCGGCCATCAACATGCCAGCCATCGGAGGAAGAAGGAAAAAAATGAAAGAAAAAGAAAAGAAAATTATAATAAAAAATAATTATAATTTTGGTTCTTATAAAAAAATATTTTCGTAAAGTTAAAGAGGGAAGAGAGAGATTGTGAGGTTTTGATTGAAAATGTGTTCTAAATCCAACCCATTTAAGACTCACTTAAAATCCACCTATCAAAATCTTTAATTGTTAAATCCATTAAACTACTTTTTGTCAAAAAACAAGTTACCCAGTTTGCCATCTCTAGTTGTTACTAGAGCTAAGTTGTTTTCGGTCAATTTAGTTTCTGCGGAAAAATTAATCTTGGATTGGGTTTAGCTCTTGATAAATTGTTGCCCGTTCTCCCCAACACTCTCAAGCTCTCTGACAGCATCAAGGAGCTCTCATGATTCTTCTCCCTCACCTCTCTAGGCTCCCTCACTATAACACCGGCTGAGTTGCCAGAACAATGTTGCCACTGTTGCCGACACCTACTCGACTTCAAGCAATCGCTCATGTTGGCACCGACGAGTTCGATGGAGAGGCTCTGTTTTCTGGATGTTGAATTTGTGGAAACGTGATACAAGTATAAATCACAAAAACTCACTTTCCCTCTTGCAATATTTTTCTCACACCACAATACAACACTTGGAGCAAACTACCTCCTGCAATGCTCGGAGTACATCGACTCCTACAAATACTCAACTCTTTTTATTTTCCTTACACTCACGGACTGATTCCCATCTCTATATCTGCGAGACTCTAAATCTTGAAGCTTTCTCTGGCCTCTTTACTTTCCTCTCACGTCTCTATGTCGACTGCTCCATGATTGTAGACCAACTTGCTCCTTAAGGAAATTCCACAAAAGACAAAAGCCACCGTTTACAGCTGTACAGGAAGCTGGCAAAAATTGTAAGAGTTTTCCTAATGTGGACTACATTAATTAATATTGTAATCAACTATTTTTATGGTTACCATAAAACAGAGTTGGTCTAAGGTGAGATAGAATGTTTCTTAATTAGTCTAATATGGGACTAGCTAGTGTGGGCTAAGTTGAGCTTGGCCCGTAATAAGGGGGCTTGGTTGGAAACTCTATAAATAGTGCTCAAGTATCTTCTTTAACCCTAATTCTCACATGTATCCTCACCTAAGGAGCGTTTACCTAACACTAAACGTGAAAGGGTCGCCTCATTGAACTAGTGATACGAAGGGCAATAGAGGAGAATGACTTGATGTGTGAATCCCCTTGATAAGTGGGTAATCATTTTTCTACTTCCACTTTATGTTCGATGGATCCTAAAACAGGTGCATTAATCTTCCTACTTAATTATGCATGTTATTGTTCTATTTATGGAGATCTTGGGATTATGCAATTTGCGTCCAACATGTGATATCAAAGCCTCCAGAACCCTAGAACTCGAATGCATAGGATTTTGGCCCTAATTTGAGATTTTCGAAATTTTTTGTTCAATAAAAATAAAATAAAATTATATATTCGAACCGGGCTCGAGAAGACGAGAAGAACCATAGGCGGTGCGTCACTGGGGGAGGCCGCACGTGCCCCCACGCATGGCCACGCGTCGCCTGGGCTTCAAACACGCGCCGCACGTGAGCTCCATGCGCCTCATACTTAGGCGGCGCGTGTGGGTGCGTGGAGCCTCCATTAGGTGCGTGGCTTGTGGTGTTGGATTCATATGATAATTCTCTATCTTGTGATATATTTATTTTATATGTTTGATGATTTTATAAATGTGACAATACATACAAAGCCCTAAATACATGTATTTTTAGTATATTTTTGTGTATTTTTCTTGTATTTTCTGTAATTTTGGAAATACAAGAGTTGGGTTACAGGCATGTTATCACATAAACATTATAATGATATGATTCATTAATAAAAATTAAACTTTATTGTGAATTGAAGCTGGCTGAATGAGATACAACTATTATAGGATAGTAATTGAATTATGTATTGAGGTGATGAGAAACAGTAAAAGGTTATGAAACTTTTGTTGCTCATACATACTCTTTTACATGATAGTAATTTTTAAATGATGGATGTCTTAAGAACCTATGACCAAATTAATTGTACTAATTAATACATCTGCTAAAAGTGAGTAATGCATGTCAATTAAGTTATTACATATTGTATCTAAACTCATCTAGTCACTTGTTAATGTCCATCAAGTTGAACATTTTTTATGGTTAAGGAGTATGACAACATTTACGCAAAGCAATAGTATCTACTGTTAAAGTTTAAATATTTGGTTCTCTGGTTTGACTCAATTAATATGACACTAGTTGATTACAGTGATAATTTGTTACTTAAAAATTGGCTAATAAATCAGCTGTTGGCCTTGGAGTCATTTTTTGCCTTATGAAACTCGTGAATGATAATGGATCAGCTGTCAGGTTTGTCGATTTGGTGTACCCTGGATTACTATTGATGTTAATTTGTGCGAGATTTTCTAAATCAGCATTCTTTTAATGTTATTCTGGTAATCTGTAATCAGGGTATATAAGAGATACTTTATTCTCTATTATGAGAAGTTTCTTGTATTGCTGTGATCGGTGATCTCATTGGAATCTGTTTTTTAGGTTCACTATATATATGCATGTATGATTAATTTTTATTAATGAATAAAGTAATATAATTAGCATGATATGTGATTTTAGTGATTTACTCCTCCTATTATTAAAGTTTGAGAGTTTCAATAATTCAATTGAGCAGTGACTACCAAAGTAGCATGCTTGATTGGGTTTGAGAAATTTCGGTCTCATATGTTAATTAGGATGTTTCCTGGTCTAATGCATGATCATACTCCCAAAGGAGGTGAATGTGTATTCGTTTATGAAAAGATACATGATGGTGTGGTGGAGAAGTGATTGATCCTAGTGGTTCATATGTCCAAAGGTGATGAATTCACGTAGATTTGAATATATTCTCATAACCACTATCATGTGAGGGGTGTACAACTACATGTCATGTATTATGCCTAAAGGTAATTATATGATTATGCATGTAACTCTCTAGATGTGTACTTGTATGTCAAGTTACACGATGCTCACATGATGCTAATTATATACATTACTTGTTTTTCAGTCACATTTTCTGTAATTAATTGAGCTTTTTACTGCTTCAAATTTTAAGTAGTTGACATACGATTTGCTACTTGAGAAAAGAGTAATAAAATTTACTTACTATCCATGAAGCGTTCCATTCAGGAACACTTGAAAAGTGGCTTGTCTACTGACTACACTGCTAAAAGATGATGAAAGCTTTAATAGCTTGAAGTTATGTTTTATTTAATACTAAAATTAGAACACATCTGCAAAGATTGTGTTTAAGTTCTAATTGTATATACATCTCGTATATGGTTGAAGAGTTTGTTTCCAAAAATTTTCTATTTAAGAAATAATCTCACACGTGTCTAAAGGAAGAGTAGAAAAATTGACAATGTTGATATTCTGTCTACTCTTAACCGTTATCTAAAGACTTCTATAGATTATTGTGGAAGTAAAATTACCGATATAAAAAATAAAATAATTACAATTAGTCTTAAAATGTTGTCGGGCTTAATAGTGGCCGTGAGTACTTTCGTAAGTATGACAATGCGAAATAGCTTAAATGGTCATTTGTCAAATACTTGGTAGATTCCGGGGTGGTAACTTAATTACTATGTTTGAAAATCCTGACAAAAAGATCCGGTCGAAAGGCATAAATGCACCATATTAAAGATGATGATGAGTATGATTAGTAAGACTAATTTATCTGGTCTTCTGTGGGTTGATATTTTGAAAACAACATTTTTACATACAAAATGTGTTTCTTATCAAAATTATTTCATAAAATTTTTTTAAGTTATAGACTATACATAAATTACTTGAATCATATTAAATTTAGAGGTGTCATGCAGAAGTGGGGTTATCTAATTCAATATTAAGTGTGTTAGAATTTAGATCTACTTGGAATTATTTTGTATCTTACTCATATTGTTCGAATGGATATTAATTTTATAACCCTAAAGAAGGTACAAGAATTATGGAATCATATATTATAAAATTTTTACAGTTCGATGTAATTGTAGATGATAGCTGCTATCAAACTATTAAGGATAATAGTGCGATGGAAGATCACTGTGTCTTTATCTTTGCCTATACAGACAATTGTGGAATCTTCTATACCATAAACTAAATTTGTTGAGATTCAAGATATTATTCTTAATATAGTTATGATGAAATTTTTTCAAATCTCTCAAGTATAGAATGAAGTGGTGGTAGCTTTACTCATGAGATTTGTTAGAAAAAGATGATCGGTTATTCCATTAGACTATATAGTCTATTTGTGAGAGCATGACTGCAATATCCACTACATGGTTAATTTAGTGACATAAATAAATGTTGTTTCTTATCTCCAATTAAGTATGTGATTAGATGACATACAAGATGATAAAGTATTCATTCTAAAAGAAATGTGGATAGTTTATAGTGAAGAAATAATTATATCTTTAAATATTCTTTCAGAGTGAACGTGTCATTAATAGCTCTTTTTGATTTGGAGTTACGTTAAATAGATACAAAATTTATATAGTGCAACTAGAGAAATTTGCAATAGATTCAAGTAAACTTGTATATAAACTGAAAAGTTTTATTCATATTTTTTATAGTTTTTTAAGCAAGTTTCCAGATACTATTATTAAAGTTTCATAGTATTGTTATTTTGTTCAATTGGGAACAAAGTAATTTAATATACTGCAAGGTCAGTGGGAGGAAATTTATTTTTCTCATATACTATGTACATGATATTTTGTTTACAAGTAGTGACATTGAGGCATCTTTTGTCTTTTGTATTGAGGTCCATAAAGATTGTTCTTGCCATATAAATGTTAGATTTTATTAGATTTATCTCAGAGGACGTTTGTTGATTGTATTTTGAAAATATTCAATATATATCATTGTAAGCAAGGAATTACTCCTGTTGTTAAAGGTGATTGACTGAATTTATCACATTGTCATTATTTAGATTTGAGAAAATCCAATTAAAGGATGTACCTTGTGTCAGTGCACTTAAAAATATAATGTATGCTTGAATTTGCATTAGACTAAATATCGTCTTTGTGATGGAACTTCTAGGCAAAAATTAATCAAATGCAGGATGTGATCATTGAGTTGCTGTGAATAAGGTTTTAAGGTACTCAAAAAGGACAATAGATTATATGCTAATTTACAGACATGTTCAATTTTTGCAGCTAGTAAGGTGTTTAGATGTAAACTTTGATGACTGCTGGATGACATGTGATCAATAACGGAATACATATTTATGTTAGGAGGAAGCGTAGTAAATAAAGTTCTATGTCATCTTCTATTATATAAGCAGCATTAGTAATATTCTTTTAAGTTGTTACTTGAGTTATTAGGCTCCAGAACCTCATGAAAGAGTTAATTGTTTTAACTTTATGGATAAACCCATATGGTTATATTGAAATAATAAATTTGTAGTATTATTTATTTACTACAGAGGTCTCAATGGGTCTAATTATATGACGGTCAAAGATTTTTTACTATAAAAAAACGGTACAGAAATGTGACGTTATAATATAACATCTTTCCACAGATGATATGGTTGAAGATCCACTAACTAAAGGCCTACACCTATGTATATTTGAGCGACATGTCATTAGCATGGGTCTAGAAGTATCATGAGATGCTATTGTCTAGTGAGAGCTATTTTGACTTTACTCTGATAAAATGTTTCATCTATATTCGTTACATTTAGTAACGGTTTGCTATATATCAAATTTTGCATTCAATAAAATATTTTTGAATGTATTATTATTATGTTGAATATATATTGATAAAGCCTCAAGGTACTGTATAAATCTTGAGTAAAGGCTAGGGGCATTCGGTTATTAGCTTTGTGCATATGTCTTGTTATACCTAAAGAATGGTTAACCATAAGGACAAGGCATATGTGGGTTCATTGGAATCATAAAGACATTTTCTAGTAGCAAACGTTTTTGTGTCGCCTAAGGTAAGAGAATGATGATTGACAAATGAGATCTCTCTATGAAAGATGTTATCCATTTGCCACACTACCATATTGAATCCATATCAATAAAGTTAAAAGCATCCATGACCATGAAATATTCTGTATGTATACATGCAGTTACCACCATAATGATTGACTATTAAGAATTATCTTTGGACCAAATATGCTCACATACGGTACGATTTTAATTAATATAGTTCAAGTGAGAGAATGTAAGAGTTTTCCTAATGTGAATTACATTAATTGCTATTATAATTTACTGTTTTTACGGTTACCGTAAAAAGGAGTTGGTCTAAGGTAAGATAGAATGTTTCTTAATTAGTCTAATATGGGACTGGTTAGTGTGGGCCAAGTTGAGCTTGGCCCGTAATGAGGGGGCCTGGTTGGAAACTCTATAAATAGTGCTCAAGCCTCTCCTCTAATCCTAATTCTTACATGTATCCTTACTTAAGGAGCGTTTACCTAACGCTAAACGTGAGGGGGCCACCTCATTAAGCCAGTGATACAAAGGGCAATAGAGGAGAATGACTTGATGCGTGGATCTCCTTAATGAGTGGATAATCCCTTTTCTGCTTTTGCTTTATGTTGGATGGATCTTAAAACAGGTGCGTTAATCTTTCTACTCAATTATGCATGTTCTTATTTTACTTATGGAGATCTTGGGATTACGCAATTTGTGTCCAACAAAAATGGCTCATATTCTGGACAAGTCTAGAGAGAGAGAGAGAGAGAGAGAGAGAGAGAGGTGGTGAAATATCAAATATCGGATCCTATGTTTTCAGCATTCAAGAGCTTGCTCTTCTCATTCAAACCTTTATTCATCCATTCCTGAAGTTCCAGTCACTCGTCCCACGCCTCAGGCCCTGTTTGGTTCAGCATTTGGAATGCTCATTTGGGCTCTAAAGTCCCTTGGCCAAATGCAAAGCTGTTTGGTTCGTTTTTTTGCTCAACTTTGGCGAGATGCAATTGCATCTCCAAGTGGCTCTAAGGGCCTTTAGCCCAATGCAGCTCTTGAGGTCCTTTGGCAAGTTGTATCTTCAGAATGCAACTTCCGGTATTGTTCATCTTTTCGATGGAGAAGCCAATCGGCCCTTTTGAATAAAAATAAATATAAAAATAAACATATTTATATAAAAATAAATATGTTTATATTTTTATATAAAAATATATATTTTATATTTTATAAATATATAAACATATCTATTTTTTATATTTTATGTTTATATATATTTTATATAGATATAAACATATCCATTTTTTTATATAAATATATTTTATGTTTATATATATTTTATATAGATATAAACATATCCATTTTTATATAAATATATTTTATGTTTAATAAATAAATAAATAAATTTATAAATATAAACATATCTATTTTTTTCTCCTATTGTTTTTATATAAATATATATTTATATAAACATATCTATTATATATAGTATGTTTATATTTTTATATTTTTTATATAAAAATATGTTTATATAAAAAACATAAACATATTTTTTATTCGGGCGGTTTGGCCGCCATTAATCGATGCAGTATAAATATATAAACATATACTTTATGTTTAATAAATACATATTTATTTAAAAAATATAATATATATTTAAATATATATTTTATATATTTTATATAGATATAAACATATCCATTTTTATGTAAATATATTTTATGTTTAATAAATAAATAAATATATATTTATAAATATAAACATATCTATTTTTTTCTCCGATTGCTTTTATATAAATATATATTTATATAAACATATCCATTTTTATATATTTTTTATGTTTAATAAATATATTTTATGTTTATATGTTTATATTTTTATATAAAAATATGTTTATATAAAAAATATAAACATATTTTTGCTTTTTTAATTTAATAAAAGTTAATTACAAATGTAAATTTTACCAAGCGGTAAATTGGCCAAAGTTGTTTATCAATGCAAATTTTACTATCGACATTTGCATTTGGAAAGCCCCCATTTACCCAAAGGTATTTACGTTTTTAAATCGCATTCCCCAAAAGTTCTAACCAAACGGGCCTCAGTGCCTGCCATGGAAATACTAGTTTCGCCTAAAAGTGCCCTTGCCGAGACGGACTCGACAGCTCCCTGTTTTGGCGTTTTTCCTTGATTCAAGTCTTCCTTTGGCGACTTGATTTTCTGCTCTGTTTCTGGGTCGCTACTGCTGTGGTTCGCCCGTTGTTGAGAGAATATAAACGCCCAGCTTGCCACCATCGCTGATTGCTCAAAACTGAACATTCACTGTGATGGAAAGCAAGAGCCAAACCAAATCTGGAGAGAGACAGAAGATACGACGAAGAAATATGACACAAAGAAAACAGGGGAGTGGGAGCCACGAAAATTCATCATCACTTGGTGTTTACGGAACCCGCTAGAATCTCCATATTGTATGAGCCTCGGTTGGTTGTGGCTGTATAAGCTCCAATGCAAGTAGTCTACCTTGAATACTCTTCGGCCGTTGAGAAAATCGCTGTTTGTTCCTTGCCACTGTATAATATTAGGTTATTCAGTCAAGCCAAATCACGTCTTGTTATTGTAGAGCCTCTAAAATCGCTTAGTGGCCTCCACGGCATGTTGCCAACATCAACTCGCTTCAATACCATTAGGCCGTTTTTTGTTCCGTCTGATTTTCAAAGTCGATCACGTGTCCGGATTTTCATCTCACTATGCTTTCCCAGTTCTAGTTAGCTGAAGTTGAAGAGAACGCCAGACATCACAGATGATGAAATGAGCGCCATTTTGCTGCTGCTACCTGCGAAATCACCGGCTTGGTTTCCGTGCACGTCGAAATCCCCGAACACTAAGCTCACCGACCCCTCCTCGTTCAGGTCCTATTGAAACCTAGAGAATATTCGATTTCGCCTTACTATCACTTCATCAATTGCCGATAGTTTTTATCATAATCTTTTTCAATTGCACGTAAAGGTGCATTGAAAAAACCAGTGAGTTGTACTCGATAAAACAGCGGTATAAATTCCTGTTATGGGATTGAATCATGGGCAGAGAGCACTTGGGGACGATTTGATTCAGCTGTAGAGAACGCAACACAAAATCAAGAGACCTTGGCTGAAAGCATATCCAATAGAGAAGACAAATGACCGAGGGGATGATCCGCTCGCTTCCCCCGTCTCTCTCGAGAGCATAGTCTGTTATGCCATTTCACTTTCTCAGCGGAGCTAGGCTCAACCTCTGGGAGAGATTGCTATGCAAATTTCAGCACTTCTACTGAGTTTCTACTCGAATGTATTTGATACGGACGACTCATAAGATCAGACACGTCCGCCTGCTCTTTTTCTATCTGAAGGTGCTCCGGTGGAGTAGAACTCCATACCGACCTGGGTGCGTAGGATCTTGCCAAAGAGCATTAATTTATCATCTAATTTTGATCACCTTAGGTTCACTCTTTTCCCAGTTTAGCGCCTAAGTTGCTTGCGCTAATAATACTTGCGAATGAGGCGCTCTTTGGTTTTTTTCATTCTTCTCCTGACAAGTAGTTATATAAGTAATGTGAAATATTAGCGCATACAGTGTGTTTAACTTTAACTTTTCACAAACAGTCTTATCCACTATTGATTTAAGAGTTTGAACTGCTTACTATCTCCCCTAACCATCAAAATCAACAGTGTATAAAGCTGTATGTGGAAAATTTTTCTTTTTCTCTGCCGGTGTCTACTATAATTACCGTATTAATATTTCTATTTATAATTTATTAACTGGAATGGAAAATAATATTGCATACGAATTAGGGGTGGCAATGGGACTGGGCAAGAGCACAATTGCAAAGCGGATGCGGGCGATTGCATCCTGGTTCCACTATTCTTAAAGATGCCCTATCATAGGCCCATCTCCAGGGCAGGAACATCTACGAGCTCCATTCCCAACCCCGAGCAAGAATGCGGATTTCCCCGTCACACTTGCCCTCCTTGATAATAACTTCAAGATTAAAAATTATTTCTTCAACAACCCTCTCAAAAGTTTTGCAAGTTGAAAAAAATCATTTATGTGAAAAAAAAAAAAAAAAACGAATTTGGGTTCTTAGATCCTTTAGAATATAATTTGGTTTGAGAATTTGTCGTGATAAACTGATGAGAAAAGGGAATGAAGTATTAGAAGTATTCATGTTATATTAAAATCTATGTTGAAAATAAGAAACTTTATATTACCAAAGTAATGCGATTTATATAAAGGAACAAGGTTAATACTAGAAATCTCCACCATTTAGACATAGGATCGCAGGTCTAGATGGGTTCATGCGGAGGGGCCTATCGTATCTATCCCCACCCCGCCCCATATGCAAGGCAGGAAAATTCTCCCCATCATATGGTACTTAATCAGTATTTCAAGCTTAGTATTCGTTCTTTAGTGAAGTGATTTATATAACTACATTTACGAATATGTTGTTATTTGTCAATATTTGCAACAAATTCTTTCATACCTTTGTAAAATTTTGTGGAACTGTCACCAACTATTCTAACCTAAAAACTGAACCGATAGATGAATGCATTCCTTTAATATTTTAATACTCCTGTAAGTTAGATTTTGGTATAATACTAAAGAGAGGAAATATATACTAGAGAAGGCAAATAAGGGATTTGGAAGAATTTGAATTCAAAACTTCCTATTTTGATACCTATTAAATTTTGCAGGGGCATTGTAAATTATTTTAAAAACATATGCTATCACATTAATGTGTCGGTTATTATTTAAATATTATGATAACTTGTGTTTCTCACGTGGTAGAAATTCTTAAATTGGAGTTTATGGTTTCATACACATACTCGTGTTCTTTTATTCTTTATATTTTGTAATAAAGATACTGCTCTTGAAAATTTGGACATTCTATAGTCTAATTACAACTACTACTTCTTTATATATTACAAAACAGCTTAATATAATATTGATAAGGCATATAATCTATTATACAGTCCCTTTGAGAAAACAGATTGATTCGAGTCTTCTGCCGGTAACTCACTTCACGGAGGTGCTTCATTATCGCACCTTTATCCCCGATGATACCCACACATGAAGTGGCACCTCCCGCAATCGTCGAATTGGCTTCGAATAGCCGCCGTGTTACTCTGCTCTACAAGACATTTCTTTATCGGTAGAGGACTGGACACGAATAAATCATATTATATTTCGCTTTTTCGATCGTTTGAACAAAACAAATTGCTATACAAGACATTTATTTAGTGAAAACTTTGCAGACAAAGATATCGCTTCCTTAATTTAACAGTTCAAATATAAAATGCAGCTGACAACTTACTTTTTATGAGAAAATTTTTTATTCCTTCTCCTATGATTAGTTTGAAATTACATAAATATCTTGAAAGACACCAACATTTTTAGGAAATTGATTTTCAAATAATTCATTTTTCACAAAATAAACAGAACCTAAAAGCATCGAAACAATGTTCACCCCATACAGGGCCGTTACAATTCTGAATTCTTTGGTCACGACACTAGAGACTCACCAAACTAGAACAGAAATAAATGAATTGAGGAAATCTGGCCGACTGGTACTTGGCATCAACGAACAGCACATCAATGACACAATTACACAAACCAGGACATACGAACAACAAGCATGCACGGAATCAACATAAGTCACAACACAACACATTGGCACGAACACGGACAGTGAGCGCATTAGCAACTCAACGCATATGAAGATGAGCCAATCAGTAACACTGCCCACCCAGAATGAATGCATATACGATAACTAGAGCAGAAGCTCAATGCTCTTGCAGCATGCACTCAATATTTAAGCTATTAGCATTCGTTCAATTGCGATTTCAACACATACAGAGAACAAACCCGCAATACTTTTTCATAGTGTCTTTGCAATTGGGCACAACAAACATAGACCAATATATTGTGAAGCATAAGAAGTAAATGTGCTCGGATCAATTCACTTTCGTTCAAGATGTCCTGTCTAAGTTCTAGAATACTTAGTTATCAGATTCACCTAATGTACACACTGGATATGCATCTAATCTGAGAATTTCAATAGCAAATCCTAAAATGAATAGCTACTAAGGCTCTAGTTCGTTTCGTGAAAAATAATTTTTGGAAAAACGTTTTTTGGATTTTTCGGCATTCATTTCATGGAAATGAATTCCTTGAGGAAAATGTTTTCCATGAAAGGAAAAAAAAAGTCTTCTAAATTATGATAAAATGTTTTCCACTTTTGAAAAGTGGAAAACATTTTTTTCTCATTTAATCTCTCTTATCTCACGCATCTACAAATTCTCACTTCCTCCTCCCCTTTCTTCTTCTTCTTTTCTTTTTTATTCGAATTATTTTTTAATTTTCTTTTTCTTTTTTAATTCGAATTATTTTTAATTTCCTTTTTCTTTTCTTTTTCTTTTCTCTTTTTTTCTTTTTCTTTTCTTTGTTTCCCATCTTCTTCTTTCTTGGCTAGTCGTAAATTTGTTGCTAGGTGAACCTCGAGCTCGTCGATCTCAAGCTCACGCTCTGCAATCTTGTTTATCATTTTCTTTATTTACTCTACCCCGTAGTTGTACATTACTTAGGCAAAGAGCTCTACATGCTTTGCTTCTTTATTTATTTATTTATTTATTAGAACACAAAAGATGTAGGGGGAGAACAGGCCACTCAACTAAAAGATTCTCATTAGGGCTGTATTTGCTTTGTTTTTTTTTTTTTTCTATTTTGCCTCCTTTTAAAATCCATAAGACTATTTTTTTAGAGTAGACGAACGTTTGGTGACAATAAGGGAACAAAGATATGAAGCAAATTTGCCCGGATTTAAAGACAAGTTCATCTTTGATAGATTTGTAAGTTGGTAAATGATGCATGCCTCAGTGGTGAAGTCTTAGAAAATATTTTCCTTACTGAGCATCAGAAAATATTTTCCGAAACATTTTTAGATTTTAGCCGAACACCAGAAAATATTGTCATTTTCTTGGAAAATGACTTTTGAGAAAAAAAATTGTCTAGAAATGACCAATTTTCCACGAAACGAACGGACCGTAAATTCTGAAATAAAAGGAAACGAAATAAAAGTAAAGTGTATGCAACAAAACTAATGTATTGATCAAGCAAAGGGAAGCTCTCAGTCAAAATCTGAATCGAAACACACACTGATCTAGTTCAGGAATTTTATTAAACAGGTGGTAGATATTTTTGTCAAAGGATCTAGATGCAGAAATAAGGGAGATATCTCATCACAAAGAGGCAAAGCAGCATGCTCAAGGTCATCAGGAAAGCCTCAAACGCGACCAGATTTCACGCCAGTGGCATTTAGTACTTGGTCTTTACCTTCAGCGGAAACAGGGTATGTGGATTTACCTTGACGAAGAGCAACAGCTGACCGCGATTGGTGATCAAATCACAGGGTGAAGCTTCACGAGTTGTAGCACCAAAGACTGGAACTGGCTAAAGGAGGGAGAAGGAGAATCCAACCCTTTGATGACGTTGGCCAGAAAATAGGGGCCAACAGAGCACTTCCCGTGGCTGCGAAGCTGGTGGCGTTGGGGAAGTGGCCTACAATGGCAATCGGTGACAGAGAGAGGGGTAAGGATGCATAGAGGAAATCGAGAGAGAATCACAACTGAACATGAGAATTCCTTCCCTATACTCTCTGCTTTAATCTCTGAGGTTCAAATGCGAAGAGACTATGGTGGTTGGCGATCAGAGACAAGCGGCGGCTACCAGTGGAGTGGAGGTGGCCGAGTATGAAGAGGGAATGGCGACCTGGAAGCTCCTGGAAATTGATGACGCGAGAGAGAATTCGCTGAGCTCGTCCTCTCTGTTCTATTCTACCCCGCCGAATGCATCCGTGTATAAGATACGAATATGTGGAAGCGAGGCTGCAGTGAGATGGGCCCAAATTTTATTTAGTATTTTTTTACTATTTTCATATACTTCTTATTTTCACCAAAAAAAAAAAAAAAAAAAAAAAAGCGTGTTCAATTTGCCAACAAAAATTCAGGCATCAACGAAAGGACTTTTATTTGTGTACTTCTCAAATGGAAAATTTATGAGAAAAATGTTTTTATATTGACAGGAAAGGAGATTCATTCAATTAGAGATAGAGAAGTAACGTGAGTGACAAGTAATGTTATATACTCATTGGTTTATTGGTGGTGTAGTGCTCCAGTGTAGTTGAGTAAACTTGCAAGATAGAACTTTTAAACATTCCCGTATGGATTGGACCTTCTTCGCCACTTTTGAGTTAAGTTATGAATATGCTTAACAGCTATTCAGTCTCTATCATCTATAAATACAGATTGGTTGCAACCATTAATTTTAATATGGCCCCCAGCGGGGTCATCCCAATGCACATGCACCCAGGCAGCACGGAGGTCCTCATCATCCTCCGAGGGCAGCTGTGCCGGGTTCATCTCGTCATGGGCAAACACCATCTACTTGAAGGACCTCAACAAAGGGGATATCATTCCCACAGGAGCTATTGCACTTCAATTGAATGTTGGTAAAGGTCCATCACTTGCCACAGTCAGCTTCAGCAGTCCAAGCCCCGGGCTTTGCTCTATTCGCCAATAATTTTTCTTCTGAGTTGGTGAAGGCCACCACTTTCCTTGATGATGCCCAGGTTAAGAAGTTAAAGGGGGTTCTTGGTGGCACTGGCTAAGTGGCTAATTTCATTTTCTTTGAGAATCCATCCATTAACAGTCACCACCTTTTCAGGCCTCTTTAAAACACAACCAAAAAAAAAAAAAAAAAAAAAAAAAAAAAAAAACAAAAACCTCTTCAAAAAAATGAAAGGAAATAACAATTCGGCTTATATGCTCGTCGTCAATGGTTTTCCATGGATTTTTCTTGTAAGGTTGTATTTGGCTTGCTTGTATGTTGAAGTGAGTCATAGGCGCAGAGATATGATTATTAGTGCTTTCTAACTTCTTGTTCTGTTTGGACTATGGAGCAAGGCACCTCCCTCTCTTTGTTGAATTTTGAGTAGATGAATAAAAGTATGTTGCTTCGTCAGTTCCTTGAGAGCTAAGGTTCATCTAGGAAAAAACGATATCGATAAGTCAAGTGATGTACTAATATCACCACCCATTGTGGATGTGATTACAGTATAATTGAGATCCTATCTATAGAGGGATAAACTAACATTTGGTGCTGCATTCGTATAATGACGGCTCATGTCGTGCAGTGTCTTTGACCCAATCAAAGCATTATTTAGTAGTAAAGCATCATGCCAACACTTCAATAGATTCATTTAGTATTGTATGAGGCTAATTGGACCAATTCATTGATGCAAGTTTTTTGCACATGACTTAATTAATAAGGATTGTCATGTGAGCTACGCAAATCTTGTTTTAGAGCCTAACTTTGGACTTGTTTTTTTTTTTTCTAAATACATTAGAATCTTGTCGCGATCACTTGTGCAATGAACCAGTAATGGAGCGTTCGAATCATGTGAACTTAGCCCACATTCACCGTTAGACCAATGGGTTCCACATGAGGCCCACTTAATCCAATGGTACATGTGAGAGGGGCTCACATGCATTGGGTGCATCTAAGGTTTTTTTTCTTCAACAAGACTCGATGTGCCTTAAAAGTGTTGAGGTGCTGCGTATGATTATTTTTTTTACCATAAGTTCATAAAATGTTGAATTCAAGTACTGTTATAACCCATTTTTGGATTCTTGCGACTCTCATGCCACCGGAAAGCTCAACTCACTATTGTTAGGTAGAAGTATTGTTTAATTTAGATCCTTAGGTTTTAATTTCGTCATGTGTTTTCCATGAAAATGATGCTCTTTCGATTGAGACCAACAAGGGTGTTGGCCGAATGATATCTTATTGGAAAGCTTACGATAAACTTAGGTGCTCACAAAGTTTCAGGGTGAGATGAGGTAATTCAAGGAAATGATATTAGCATTTCAATATTAATCTATCTGTCAATGAATATAAAAGTTGGTAAAACTAGCATGACGATGACTATAAAAGTAGGTAAAACTAGCATGACGATGACTCACGTGGCACACTCTTGTGCAAGCTCCATGCACTAATTTGCTTTTGATGTCAGTTAGCAAACCTATAATGTGAGCAGATGTCTAATTCTAGCAAATATTTAGATTTTGCATGTATAATTCTTATGAGAATTTTTATAATAAATTGTTACTGATTTAGAATAAATAAAGGTTGAAATAAGTTATTTAGGGCAATTATCAAGTCAGTCCTAGACTTATCGTGCGAAGGTCAATTCAAACCTAAATTTTTCAATTTTGCCAATTAAGTTTCTTGACACTAGAATTTCGCTGAAAAAATTAAATAAAAAAATTAGGGATTATGACATAGATTTGTTATGCCCAACCCATTTAAGCTTCAAAATCAATAATCCCCTGCGCTTCATCCAATGGCATATGGATTCCTAACGATTTTTCCTCTCTCGCCTGAAGTCCATCGATTTGAGGTTCCCCGGAGGTTATTCTCGGCCGACGACAGCCATAGACTTCGAGCACTTTCCCCTAGAGATACGGAGGCCATCCATCATACGCACAGAGGCTAGACGAAAAACGGAGGAGTCTTATCTCATCTTCCGTTTTTCTTATCTCACAATTTATGTTGACAAAGTTCTGTAATTGGTATATTTCCAATTCTATAGTTCTTAAGAATAAAGTAGTACATTTGGTATCATTTCTATCATCGGTATTCTTCATATGTAGATTATTTTGATTATCCAACCTTTCATCTTAAAAGCATTTATAAAGAAAATCAAATGCTCAAAAAGTCATTCCGTGACCAAAGTTGTATTACATGATTGCACGAACTTTGTAATAAATGTTTAAAAGTAATTGTTAATGTATACCTAGATTCTATTATGAAAGATCTATATGTAACTGATGAATGGAGAAAGATTTATAGTAGGTTTTATTCCATCTATTTCACAATTAATACAAGAGAAATGATTGAGTGATAATTCTTAATCTATCGTGAGAATAATAATCTATGGACCACAAAAAATCAAATAACAAATAATTATAAATTATTGTGGAACTTACTCCTTTAAGAATTTGTAACTTACAATAAGTTGTTATCTTCATAGTAGCCCACAAATTGTTATGCTAGCAAAACACTTAGTACAAACAAAATATTATAAGTTTATAACTAGTATGATTCCAATAACTTGATAGTTCACAAGAATAAAGTCTACATTTGGTATCATTCTTATCACTGAAAATGTGTATATGTTTTATCTATAACTAATTGTTCATCTCTCATTCCATTATGAAAGCTATATTACATGATCGCGCATATATTGGTAATAGACATTGAAGATAATTGTTTATATAGATTATGTTTTGAAATACCTAGAAGCTGGACGTTTAAGCTGATAAGAAAAAGTTTCGGCATCTAAATTAAAAAAAAAAAAGGCTAAAAAGAACTAAATTTTAAAAAGTTATATTCCAAGATTGAGCATATTTTGGTACTAAATTAAAAAAAAAAAAATGTTTATGTAAATGAAGATTCAATTTTGAAGTATCTATAGGCTGAAATTTTAAATTGATCATTTCATTCTATAGATAGATCTTTGGTAACAAGGTAGGGAAACATAATGCATAGTAGTTGTTCAAATATTTTGAGGAAATACATTCGGCATCGCATTGGCCCCGCTCTAAATAGCCAATTATAATGAAGACATAAACCCTCAAATCAAATTTGTCAATAACGTGATCACATCCAATAATTACACCTCACTACCAAATTCTCTCGGGACGAAAGATGCTTCGTCCGTAAGTGAATTTAATCATTTGGTATAGCAAGGGAAGCTGTAGTACTAAGAATAAAGCCACGGGGATAGAGGTTAGCAAAATTATGGGAATGAGAACCCACTCCAGTCTCTTATCCAGCAAAATTGTGAGAGTTGCCGCGAAGGCCACCAGCATGAAAGCCAAGGAGAGGAAGAGCAAAACAAGGCCCATAATGATCTTCTTAGGCAATGAGTAGAGAAAATCTTGTGCCTCATACCGCGAAGTTAAGATGGCTAGGAATAGCAAGATAGCCGTCATAGAGGAGAACAAACCTAACGAATCCGAAATTGTGAAAACCAAGAGAGAGTCTTGTCCTAACAACAAGGGTACTCCAGTATTGTTGTCATTGCTTCCAGGTATAGTGAATGCAGCAGCGAACAATACTGTAGCAATTAGAGTTGAGACGAGCATACATGAATTTGCTGTGTCCTTTACCCATTTCTCTCCATTCTCAAGCAAGTTTTTGTGGTTCTCCACGAATCTAGTCCAATATGTTTTCGGCCTCTCCTCAATGTTTTCCCAGAAGTAGGCGATTCTCATCCTAGGCATAACCCAGCTTTGCACAGCCTATGCATATAACTCACAAATAGGAGTTTCGGATGAGTTTCGGTAAGTGGATAAAGTAATGAAAATTTTCAAAAAAACAAACGAGGGAATATATCAAGGAGATTATGACTTAACCAACACTTGATGCAAAATTGCTTGAAGGTCAAGTCACATATTTATATCTAGATCATGTCGAAACAAAAGATAAGCACAAAAAGGAAAGAGAAAAACAAAAAGAAGAAGAAAACTTCTTACTGTACTGCTTTTACCATGAGGAGAGTAATTAATATTGATAATAGATTCAATCTTATAACAAGAGTATCAAAATTTTAGAATATACTTAAAATTTTCTTCTAAAATATTTTAATATGTGTTTGAAAGTGAAGAAGGTGTAATTAGATTGAAGGGAAAGAGACATTACATTGAAGAGGGGGATATTTTGCTCTGACAATAAAAAAAAAAGGAATGTCTTAATCAAAATGGGAGTGAAAATAACGTGACTCTAATAATTATCATCAAGCATCATTATTAAATATATGAAATGAAAGATACTTACCTCATACCATTGGATTTCTCTTTGCATTTGAAAAGTTGCTCCGGCTGCGTTAGTCTTAGCATCAAAACTAGGGTAGTACGATGCTGCTGCATCCATCATACTTGATGAATCTTCCCATGTAGGCCCCAGGACTAATGACAACTCAGCGGTCGAGCTTAACTTCAAAAAAGAGTCTCAGAATCCTTTCTTGGCGATACTCGATCGCATAAGTCATCAACCTCTTACAAGAAGGCGAAATCCAAAAAAGTTCCGGAAAAAATTGAATACATAGCTTCACGATTTCACTGATTCCCTTGGCTGCAGCTTGAAACGGCGGGTCCGTCCCCTCCCCCTCCCCCTCCCCCGGACCCCTCCCCCTAGGAAATAATCAGTGATCTCAGTTGTCTTCATGCAAGACACGGCCATGCAAACTTGTTTTGCCAACTCGACTGCTGTCTTGTGTCTCATCTTCACCTCGTGAACTCTCTTGATCATAGGAACTACAAAATGTCAACAAAAAGAATGAAAAAGAAAATGAAAAACGAAGGGGTGGCCATTGGATTAGGAAAAAAGTTCTCCAGGTCTGGGTCTCAAATTTTTTTTTTAGACACCAAATTGCATCTAACGACAGTTTACTAATTGTCATAATTTCCCTCATTTAGAGCATGGGTTGCCGGGTGATTGGGAAAACGATCCCATTCTTCTTCTTTTCTTTAATCTTTTAGGTAAGCTATTTTGATTTTCTTTTTCTCCTTTGGGATTCAGTCCTCAATTTCAAAGTGTGGGTTTTAGTAATTGCTTATGCAAAGTAAAAATAAAAAGGTATAAACTCATTTTTGGCATTTTCCAAGAAAAGGCTTATATCAAGTCAGGATGAAATAATATATATATATATATATATATATATATATATATATATATATATATATATATATATATATATATTGGATGTGAAGATAATAGAAGTGATTAGAAGGTAACTGAAGAAAGCAATCTTCCTTAAAGTTCAAACGAGGCTTTATAATGTTAATCATGATAAAGAGAATATAATTATAAGAAATAACCTGATCGAACAACTTTGAAAATAACCACACTAATTATGATTATCAAGCTAAAGTAAATCACAGTCTTTACATATATAAGATTAACTTAGATAACATTATTCAAATAGGCGTAGCAACTAGTAACAAAAAAGATCATATTCATCGTACAATCCCTTGAATTGTTATTTATGCAGCAAAAAAAAAAAAAAAAAAAACATTCTTTCTCCATTCTATCTGTCCCAAACAAAATCAATAACGTGAGGGGCTTGCCTCGGATCACATGTCCAATTCCTGCACCCTCTCAACATATTATTTCGTGTTGTATTGAGATGAAGTAGCACTCAAAGAAAATAATATTTAAATTATGTTTGTTTCGTGGAAAATGAATTGTTTGAAAAATATTTTCCTAAAATTGATCCCTCTTATTATTTGAAATATTTAGTCACTGGAAATTGTTTTCTTTATCAACGATAAGTTATATCTAAACATTTTCATGAATGATAAAAATATTTTTCATTCATTCATTCATTTTAATTTGCAATATAAGCGATCATTTTTAAAAAAATATATATTTTTTTCTTTGATATGTTATAGCCACGTATTTCTTCACTCCTGTTTTTTATTTTTTACAATTTTGCTACTCTTGCAATTAGAATTTGATGAATATCTGAAATCTTTCAAAGTATAAAAGTATTAACAAGGAAAATCATATATAACTTTGTTTGAGGTTGAATAATTTTTTTAAAGGTTTTTATTAGATCCATTGAAGGTGTAGAGAATAAATTACACATTTATTGTTGGATGGTTCATACATGGAAACACTAAATTACAAAACCAACTCTAAATATATATGTTACTCATTCAATGATGAATGTGTAACAGTTCTCTGAGACGGCAGTTGGCCTAACACAAATTCTTTTCCAAATTATAGTAAAGAATTTATTTTTATTTTTTGGGCAAAGAATTAAGTAGGGGCTTTTTTCTACTTATAAAAGAAGTCAAAACAAACAAGCCATAGACTTTTAGTTGGAGAGAGAGGGACAAATATAGAGACAGTATCTTGATAAAATGGAAGCATACCTACAATTTTGACGGTATTCCAAAGTAACCTTGTAAGACATTGAAGCCCTACAATCAAGTTGCAAAGAAAATCCGGTCACTAGATATGAAATCATTGTAAGACCTCGTAATCCATTCGTTACATTGTCCAGTCAATTAAATCATACGATACTTATGCACTTGATTGAATCATATGTGGTTCTCAGGAGATAACTGATCAATGGTTCAATTTCAAGCCATTGTTCAAGTAAAGCTACGATAAGGAACCAGAATACATCCTACAAAGAAACAATCATTTCTGGTTTCTTTTGCTAGTACGGAGGGAATCAGTCTAATAACTAAAAGCACAAAATCATGAAACAATCATGAAAGGTCCTAAAATAATGCTCAACAGCAAAAATGCATACCCACCAGGATCCGAATGTTTATCTGTTGGTTTGTAGTTCAAATTCACCGGGATACCTTCAGTTCAGAAACAAAAGAACAGGTGATGAGCCAGGTATGATCTTTTTGAAGGGAATCAGTAATGAATGCGAGTGCAGAAAGTACGGACATGGGTATATCAATGCTTCCACAACACTGAGCCTGGTTCCGCTGCGAAAGTGGGATTCCGTCATCTCCAACGCCCACAGTATATTAGGGCTTCCATGCTCACTCTTTGTACTTTTCATAGTCATAATGTGAGGGTACCGCCCGACTAGATAAAGGGTGATATCTATTGGCATTCACTAGCAAAGCTGATCAGGAAACTAAGCCAGTCTAGAACGAAGCTAAAAATAGATTGAATTGAGATAAATGGTCATGGTGATCTTACCATGATGACCAGCGTCGGTGAGATCTATAAATGTATCAATTGCATCGGGACTGCTGAAGGGATGACTTGGCCCATCGTCTGTCGTATTTTTCGCCAGGAACCGGGTGATCTCCTTATGCATAGAAGCTTCCAGAGCAGATATTCCCAAAGGAACACGTCCTTCATTATCCGCAAGTTGCGTCAACTTAGGATTACTTCTAACTAATGCCTTGACCATCCTTATCCTTCCACGCAGGACAGCAATGTGGAGCACTGTGCGGCCATCACAATCAACCATTTCAAGTGCTTCCATGTCCGGAGAATAGAGCTCAACCAAGTTCTCGAAAAATTGGTCCTGCGCACTCGAAGTGGCTATGTGAAGCACTGTTTCTGATCTGCTTGTTATTTTGGCCGTCTTTGAAGCGGAATCTCGTTCAAGAAATCTTTTAGCAGATTCCCAATCACCCTTCAATTCAATGCAGATTGCAACAATGGTCGGTAATAGTGTCCATCCACTTCCTCTTTCGATATTTCTGCAATAGATTCAAAGATTTCAGGCCATTTTGTCAATACGTTTTCCTTGCAGATATTGAGAAGAATCCAGAAAAGAACAATTTCATGAAGATTGAGATTTCACAATGAAATAACTCTTTCGAGGGATAACGCACCTGAAGCACCTCTGGATGTAGAAGGAGATGATCCAATGCTTACACAAACATTTTCAATATCTGTAGGAGAAAGAGTAAGCACTTAGTCCTTCGCATACTTTGTTTCCCCCCTTTTTCTAGCCAACGTCAGCATCATGTGTGTTTGGTGATAAAGAAAATTAAAAATTAAAAAAAAAAAAAAAATAAAAAAAAAGAAGAGAAAATACAAGTTTCAGCATATTTGTGACTCCCTTGATTATACCATATATTTTCTCGATTGGAACTTCAACATGTACCTTCTGCTAGTTCTGCATGATTCGAATTTCCTTGTTCTTCACTTGGTTGCATCGCCATTGGGTTGCTCTCTTGATTACAGTCTTTCAGCAACAAAATAAAGGGACAATGCAAAAGAGACTTTCAACTTTCCTAGAAAGTGGAAGCTCTTATGTCAATCGGCTTATGTTGCAGAGGCCTCTTATACCATGTGGTTCTCGTTGATGAAAAGTCTGCAAGCGATGGAGAAATATAAGTCTTGTTACACGAAAATTAATTTAGGTTAAATATGGCACAAATTTATAAATTTTAGAATTTTTTTATAGTATTAAAAATTAAAAAATAGAGAAATTATCTGAGTTCTTTCGAGCTTGCCTTTCTTTCCTCCCTCTATTTCCACTGCCGATCGAAGTCGACTGTGGTGAGCGACAATTCTCTCACGGTGGATGGGACCCACATAAAAATGAATAGCAACTATAAATTTTAAACTAACTTTTAAATAAAATTCCTATTATTATTATATTCGGGAAAAGAGATTCGGACCCGTGAACCCGGTCTGACGCGATAACCCGATCTGCCTACCGGGATATCAACCGCTTCAAATTAAAAACTAAAATTTTAAATCTTTTTTTAATTCATTATTTTAATTCTTTTTTTCTTTTATTTTTCTATTATCTCTTCTTCTCCCTGTTCTCTCCTTCCCGAAGCACGCCTCCCCCTGCGCTCTTCTTCACCGAAGCTCCTCACCCGAACCGACGCCACTTAGACAAGCGCTCGCCGGCGCTCAGGACACCGCCGAGCTACCACCCAGCGTCGTCTACTCCGAACGCCACTCGTCGGCCGACCTCCCCGCCGCCGGCCAAGAGCCACACCGCGGCCAAACACCGAACAAACTAGGGCGACGATGGAAACGTGGCGATCGACTACACGGCCGACGCCAAAGGTCGCCCAACACCACTGGAACATTCTCATAGATCACGGCGTGCACGGCCGACTCGATTTCGGCCAAAAACGGGAGAATGAAAACTAGATCTCGCTTAGCATTTCGTCGAACGGGTGAAGGGGGCTCGCGAATCATGAGGTTTCCGGCTCAACTTCAACCGGGATTCTCGACGGAACTCTCAACAAACAGACAACGATACACACAGTAGCTGGAAAAAGGATGGTCGGGGCTGGAGCTCGTGTGAGCTGGACGACCGCGAGCTCCGCCCTGGCCCGCCCGAAAACAGGGCCAAAATAGGTCGAGGCTCACCGGAGCTTCGGCGCAGGAAAGGAGGCACAGCGGCTGGTAGTCGGCAGCGATTCAGGCGCGGTGGCCGGCGGTCTCTGCTCCGACTCTCTTCCCTCGCTCTCACTCGCGGCTCTCTCGTCGGAACTCTCCCTCTCTCTCTCTCTCTCTCTCTGGATTTTTCAGCCGAAGAACCCTCCCTTTCGATCCAACCTCTCCTCCCTTTTAAGCAGCTTCGCCAGCTGCTGCCAGCTTTGCCCAGGCCGGTCGTACCGCTCGACATTTCCCCGCTGCCCGTCCTCGTCGTCCGCCGTCCTAGGTTTTAGATAATGATACATAATTAACATTTATTTTTTGCATGTAACTATATTTTATAAATAGGTTTGTGTGCATCATGAGATCATATATGCAAAATTGTTTTTTGATGATGACGTATGTAATATACATATCTATATCCGAAATATTTTTATTTACTACCTTAGATCAGTACTTTCTAAGCAGCAAGGGAAAATATTTCTCTTCACATCTCTTTTCTTCACTTCTCATAGTCAATTCAATACATCTTCTCGATATAATTTGAATCTAAATTGCATTGGCGTGCCCTTCTCATTCACATTGACATTTTCAATTTTATCTCATTAAATTAGAACATCGACATCTCAATCAGTAAGATTTTTATTTATATATAGCTTGATAATGTATTCTCAAAAGGGTAATGTCTAACATTTTTTTTAGGAAAAGATAAGTGACCGAATATGGAATTTATGTAAGCCAATATCTCCACGCTCGGAGCTTTCTCTCTACCAAAGGTGTAGCAATGGCAACCCCCACTCTTACAAACCCTAATCATCCACCATAACATTGCTTCCCATCACTGTCTCATCCACTTCCACGAGCCCCCACCCTCAAAAATCCTCATCAACTATCATACCCTTGCTTCATTTTTCTGTTTCATCCAAACCTGTGAATCCACGCTCGGAGCATTCTCTCTACCGAAGATATAGCAATGGCAAACCCTACTCTCACAAACCCTAAACATCCACCATAACATTGCTTCCCATCTCAGTCTTCTCCGTTTCCACGAGCCCCCACCCTCAAAAAACCTAATCAACCATCATACCCTTGCTTCATTTCACTGTTTCATCCAAACCCGTGAATCAGGACAACGTTCTTCGCCACCAGCGGAACTTTCGCTGTACCCATATCCACTCACCGTTGAAGGGAGAACCGGATGTATGCTCGTAGGGATTCAGGTGTGGCTTCGCACGTAGGGATTCAGGTGTCACTACATTTCGCTATCTGAGGAGTCGAATTACCAGATTGGGGGACATCTCAAATCCTTCATCCCGCGGCTATTCCCTCGCAGTGATGGAAGGGGACAGAGAAGCTGTGGGCCGTCTTGCCCATCTCTGCAATAAGTTAGGTAAGATGATGTATGAGAACGATATGACTATTCTGGATGAGGAATTATCGGCTGAAAAACTTCAAGAGTGCCGATTCTCTCTAGTTGGGCAGCTCTACAATAACCCTAATGTCAACTTTCAAGCACTTGCAACAGCTATGAAAAAGGCGTGGAAAAATGAAAATGTAGAGGTGAAACCATTAGAAAATGGGAAAATTAGCTTTGCTTTCAGGAATGAAGGAGATAAAAACCGAGTATTAGAGGGAGGTCCTTGGTCGTTTTCAAACCACTTACTGTTGCTAAAAGCATGGGAACCAGACACTCCTCTCCACTGTTATGAATTTAAAACATGTGCATTTTGGGTCAGAATTTATGGGCTCCCTTTGGAATGGAATTCTGAAAGCATGATAAAGAAGATTGCAAGTTCAATGGGGAGAGTTTTAGAGGTGAAAACAGATGCTAGAGGCCCTGCTTTTCAGAAAATAGGGAAAGCAAGAGTGGAGCTAGATGTGGAGGCTGAATTGCGAGTAGGGCAATTGATGCGACATGGGAATAAAAAAGTGTGGCTGGACTTCAAGTATGAGCGATTACCATTTTTCTGTTTCTCTTGTGGCAAGATAGGCCATTATGCGACTTATTGTAAAGACATACCTTATGAGGAGGAGAAATTCACAACAGAACTGGGAGGATGCTTTGGAGGCTGGTTGAAAGCAGAAACCTCTGATCATAGTCCATTCTGGAAAGTATTCTACCATGAAGCGTCACCAACACAAAATGAAGAAGAGACTGTTCCTGAAACCCCTGTACAACCACGACAAACTGAAATTAGGGAAGAACACCAGCACCTTCCACTACTAGGTAACCAGAATCTTCAGCAGGGAAGTATAGACCAGATGCTAATGGAACATTACCCTCCCACCACAAATGAGATAATGATGCAAAACTCAGGAAAAAGAATGCTTCTCCTCACTGGTCCGGAGAACACCAGCACTCCTACTCTCCAGACATCTACTTCAAACAGCCTCAAAAAGAAAACCAATATGCAACCAAAAACCCCCTCCTTCAAGAAACAAAGGAAAATCCATGTGCAAGCAACATTAACCCCAGCACAGGGTTGGTTGGATGAGACTCAGCTCCTTGAAACACCCATACAGATGACTAAAGAAGTTGAAGCACGGGCTGTGGTGGCTAGCCCTAATAAGCCACCAAATGACCCATGAATATTCTGAGCTGGAACTGTCAAGGGTTGGGCACACCCTTGACAGTCCGAGAGTTGAGAGCCTTAACGGCTCTTTATAGGCCCTGTTTGGTTTTTATTATGGAAACAAAAAATAAGGCTGAGTTTGTGCAAAGAATTAAAAGAAGACTCCAATTCCAGAGGTGTGTAGTAGTGGATCCAGTGGGTAAGGCGGGAGGATTGGCCCTTATGTGGGATGATCGGATTTCAATGGATATTGACACAATGACTGAAAACTTTGTGAATTTAAAGTGTGAAGAAGGGATTTCGGGTAAAACAATGCGTATCACTTTTGTCCATGCTCCATATACCTACTCAAGAAGGCTGCAACTTTGGGAGAAATTAAAACAAATCAGTTCCTCAAATACTTTGCCTTGGGTGTGCTTAGGGGACTTTAATGAAGTGCGGTTCCATTGGGAAAAAGTGGGGAAGAGGCTGGCTGAAAATTTCAGAATGAGTGCTTTTCGGGATTGCTTGGATGCATGCTCTTTCATGGATATAGATAGTAAGGGATGTGCCTTTACCTGGGCTAATAACAGAGATGGGGAAGAATATGTGAAAGAACGACTAGATAGGGTATTGTGCACGATCGAATGGAGATTAATGTACTCTAAAGCTGAGGTTTTTGCCCTTCCTGCGGTAGGGTCAGATCATAGTCCCCTTATATTGTCTCTTCAAACACCTCAAGTTAGAAGAAAACGAAATTTTAAATTTGAGGCGTTTTGGCTTGAGAATGCTGAATGTCGGGAAGTGGTGTTGGAATCGTGGCAAATGATGAATCAAAGCCAAACAAATCTTGCTGGAAAACTTTCTGCTGTTCAGAATGCTCTAGCCAAATGGAGTAAAGCGACATTTGTGAATGGAAAAAAGAAAATTAGAATGCTGAAGAAGGAGCTTGAGTCCCTAACAAATCATATTTCAGGTTCCTTTAACAAGGCTCAATTTCAAAAGGTACAGGGAGAAATTGATGAACTTAGGAGGCAAGAAGAGATGTATTGGGGGTTACGATCCAGAATTGAGTGGTTGAGATGGGGAGATCGGAATACTAAATACTTCCATGCGACAACTATCCAAAGAAGACAGAGAAACAGAATTTCTATGCTGCTAAATGAAGAAAATACATGGCTGGTTGAGCAAAATCAGTTAAAAGAACATACCGTGCAATTTTTCAGGACATTATACCAGTCCTATGGTCCTCGGAACTTTGCCCCAGTGGTAGAACAAATATCTGCAGTAGTGACAGAAGATGTGAATAGAAGGTTACTTGCTGAAGTTACGGTAGAAGAGGTTACTGAAGCAGCATTTCAGCTAGGCACAACTAAAGCTCCAGGGCCAGATGGTCTTAGTGGATTGTTCTATCAGCATCATTGGGAAGACATTAAAGGGGACATATTCAAGGAGGTCAAGCACTTTATGACCACTGGTTCCCTCTCAACAGCACTCAACCAAACACATATCTCCCTCATTCCAAAGATTCCAAACCCAGAAAGACTGGATCAATATCGTCCCATCAGTTTATGCAATTTCGCATACAAAATTATCTCAAAAGTGCTGGTAAACAGACTCAAACCCATAATATCAGAAATTATAGCACCAGAACAAAGCGCATTTGTTGGCGGGAGGCAAATCCAGGATAACATATTTATAGTTCAGGAAGTACTTCATCAGATTCGAAGCAGGAGCGGGAAAAAGAAATTCCAGGCTGTTCTTAAATTAGATATGAAGAAGGCCTATGATCGTGTGGAATGGGATTTCCTAGAGGCATGCCTTTTAAAGACTAGCTTTGATGGAAAATGGGTGGGATGGATAATGAAATGTGCTACTACGGTCACGTTTAGTGTTCAATTCAACGGAGAACCCCTTCAATTCTTTCAACCCTCAAGAGGAATCAGGCAAGGGGATCCCTTACCACCTTATCTCTTTATTATTGTGGCTAATGTATTATCCTTATTGATGAAGCAAGCTGTGGCAACTGGGAGTCTCAAAGGAATCAAGCTAAACCGAAGCTGTCCTACTCTATATCATCTATTATTTGCTGATGATTCGATTTTCTTCTTAAATGGCACTATTCAAGAATGTCAAAAATCTTGCCATGATCCTCAATCAATATTGTTTTGCAGCTGGACAGGAGATCAATTTAAATAAGTCGGGGATCTTTTTCAGCAAGGGATGTCCTCAAACATTAAAAGTTAATATGGCAAGCACATTGAGAGTCCCTATTATTGATAAAACAGGGAAGTATTTGGGTATTCCTTCTCATTGGGGAGCATCCAAAAAACAGATGTTTGCATGGGTTCTTGGGAGAATTAGTGCCAAACTAGAAAGCTGGAAGGAAAAATTGCTATCCAAGGCTGGAAAAGAAGTGCTGCTGAAAACGGTTGTACAAGCCCTACCACAGTATGCAATGTCGGTATTTAAAATCCCGGTCTCTATATGTAAAGCTATTGAATAGAAAATTGCTGCGTTTTGGTGGAAGAGTAATGAAAAGAAAGAAGGCATTCACTGGAGGAAATGGGAGCTATTGAAAACTAGAAAAGATAGAGGTGGAATGGGATTTAGAGACCTTCTCTCCTTTAATAACACAATGTTAGGGAAGCAGGCTTGGAAGTTGGGACAGCAGCCCTCTTCTCTCTGGAGTTCAGTATTTAAAGGGATCTACTATCCTCATACAGATTTTTGGCATGCAGCAAAGGGTCTTCGACCTTCATGGAGATGGCGTAGCTTGCTTTTAGGAAGGGATTCAATTGCACCTCAAGTAATGTGGCAGGTTGGAGATGGATCTAGGATTAAAATCCGAGAAGATAAATGGTTGCAAAGAGGAATTATTGAGGGACCAGTAAATGCAAATGAACCATCCTTGGTTTCAGAACTCATCAATAAAGAACAAGGCATATGGAATGAAACGCTAATAGCAGCACACTTTGAGGACAGCCTAGTTGAAGAAATTTTAACCATTCCAATCAAGCCTCAAACAGAAACAAATAAGATGGTATGGACTGGAACTCAAGCAGGCAAGTATACAGTCAAAAGTGGGTATAATCACATCAAGGAGGATACAGAACAATGTCAAACAAATCATGCCACAACGTCATTTCAGCCTCCCCCACACTCTGGAAAGACATTTGGAAGCTACACACTCCATCTAAGGTTAAAAACTTTATGTGGTGCTTATGTCAAAACGCTTTACCGATGAAGGACAATTTGTTTAGAAGGAACATATTACCTGATCCAATATGTCCTCTATGTAATCATGAAAGAGAGACGGTGGAACATCTCTTCTTATTGTGTCCGTGGACAAGACAGATATGGAGTGATCCTGTGATGAACATTAAAATCTCAAGTCAGGGCTTGACAAGAATTCAAGACTAGTTTTACAGACTCAAAGAAAAGGCGACTCACCCTCCAAATTTGCATTTGGTAGCTGTTGTGTTGTGGTCTATATGGAAGGCTCGAAATCAGGCAATTTTTCGGGGTAGAGAACCCGAGGGACCGACCATCATAGAATCTGCAAAAGCAACAATGAAAAGTTATCAACGATGGAATCCACGGAGGGGTGGTCATCAAGAAGGAGTAGGTGGTGAATCTCAAAACAGAGCAGCCCAAACAGAGCAAAACGAACAAATTAGTGAGCTGCAACAGAGGCATAGAAAGTCGGGTAGAAAGCAACAAGTTGTCAATAACGAGCTTGGACTCAGAATAGCGAATCAACAGGCGAGCAGAGATGATGACTTCAGAATAGACCTTAGATTTCAATTCAGCGGCGCACGGAGTGGGCGAAATAGACAGACGGAGGCAGAGGAGGCTGCTGGATGTTACAGCAGAACAGGAACCGGTGCAGGGCCCTCTTCGTTGAGCACCTCAAATACGTGGTATAATGAGGGAGATGAGGACAGAACAGGGAGATCTATAACCTGGAGATCAACTCATGTGCCGAGACCTTCAACCCGAGAGAAAAGCGCATGCGAGGAAGACAGAACGGAGAACCAACCAGCTGAGTCGCGCCTTCGAACGAGAGGCCAGTAGGGACAGGAGCTTCACGAGAGAGACGCCGGCGAAGGAGGAAGTGTGGACTCCAGATCCCGGCGCAATGAACGAAACACTCGCAGCTGTGCTGGTTGGAGGACCCATGAAAACACCAGATCTGTAACCAACGCATTCAGAACACCTGATGCAGAGGAGGCTGCTGAATGTTACAGCAGAACAGGAACCGGTGCAGGGCCCTCTTCGTCGAGAACCTCCAATACGCGGTATAATGAGGGAGATGAGGACAGAACAGGGAGATCTGTACCCCGGAGAACCACTGCTGCGCCGAGACCTTCAACCCGAGAGGCAGTCGCAAGCGAGGACGACAGATTGGAGAACGAATCAGCTGAGTCGCGCCTTCGAATGAGAGGCGAGCTGGGACAGGAGCTTCACGAGAGGGAAGTCGGCGAAGGAGGAAGTGCAGAATCCAGATCCCGGCGCACTGAATAGAACGCTCGCTGCGGTGCTGGTTGGAAGACCCATGAACATACCAGATCTGAAACCCACGAATTCGGAGCACCTCAGCCATGGATTCCTCCACACAAAGGAGCCTTGAAGATCAATCTAGATGGAACGTATGAACCTAGGATGTTGGGGAATTCCATTGCTTGTGTGTGCAGAGACTCGGGAGGGAGGCTAGTGGAAGGAGTCGCTAAAGAGATCAAAGCTTCCTCCCCACTTATGGCTGAAACCCTAGCTTTATGGGAAGCCATTGGCTTTTTCTACCCTAAAAGACACGAAGCTCTTATCTTTGAGTCAGACAGTTCACAACTTGTCCAAGCCATGAACAGATCAGACCAGTTCAGTTGGGAAATTCAACATATTATCAGCAAATGCAAGGAAAAGCTACGGGCTTTCACA
This sequence comes from Eucalyptus fibrosa, assembly GCA_017140475.1. NCBI lineage: Eukaryota > Viridiplantae > Streptophyta > Magnoliopsida > Myrtales > Myrtaceae > Eucalyptus > Eucalyptus fibrosa. The sequence goes on along the minus strand of CM029507.1, from coordinate 52,941,707 downwards.
AATTTTCATATAGCCCATTGCTACAGAGAGGCCAACATGGTTGCAGATTGGGTTGCTAAAGCCTATAAAAAAAATCACTTACTTGGGAATTGGGTCTCATCCCCACCACAAACTCTAGTAGACTTATTATGTATTGATGCCCCTTTACCGGGCCTCTCTTATTTACGTACTTAATGAAATAGTCGTACTTCAGACCAAAAAAAAAAAAGAATATGGAATTTATGTTATCTCTTAAAAGACTAGAAAAATGGGGTGGATAAAAATTTAGATTGAAAGTTAATGGATGAAATCAGCTCATATTTAAAAAATAGAAATGGAACGTACACTCACGGATATGTGCGAAAATGTGCAATTTTGTATGAAATTATTGAGTAAGGATGTTCTTTGTACAACACCGTTTTGGCCTCGCATTGAGCGAGTTAAAGATGTCGTTGCAGGATGCTGCCAAAGTTCCTCCCCACAATGATGTGACACTTTTGCATCTTCTCCAAGGTTCGTATGATGTCATTGCTTACATCCTCAACAAAAAAGTCCGTGTCGTGTCCTGACATGGATTCTGACGGTTGCTAGGCGTCTCGCATGAAAAGATGGAAGAGATAGGGACGAGGCATCTCCACGGACCCACGATGGCACCCCAGTAATTGTCTTAAACCTTTCGACTAGCCCAACAATGGCACACCAGTAATTGTTTTTGGACCTAGAGGGTTGTTTTTCTGTGTGTGAGAGAGAGAGTCGGCTCATTCTCGGTCCACCAAATTCGGACGTCAAAAGTGAGATATGGTGTATGTGGCCTCACTAACCCCTCGAGAAATTTTTTTGTTTTGTCAAAAATTAAACTAGATGTACATTGAAAATTTTGGTTTACACTCTTTCGTTTGTTCCTTCAATGTTTACCTAGTATTGAAGGAAGGCTCAAATGCCTCAAGGTCATGTTAATGATGATTTTTTTGATCCATTTAAAATGGGAATGCTATTGTCACTGAACATTCTAAAGCTTGCAGCATCATGAGGGTAGCACTTCAAAGAAGTTGATAAATTAATAGATTACTAAAATGTCGACATATACACTATAGTGATGATTATCTACTTACAATGGAGATATTGTGGTGCCATTTTCACGGCTTATGATGTTATCTCCGGAAGATAAGTAAAGTTTGCATTGCTGCCATAAGAATAGGTACTAAAATTGGGACCTTATTTTCATTATCCTGTTCGAGATTTGACAAAACAATGAATTTTTTTTTCTTGAGATGATGCCAACGCCACTCCCAAATTTGAATGGCTCACATTCACCTAAAACTATTAACCGTGGTCCGCAGAACACCCTGAAACCAAAAGGAAAAGGACTCCATTGTCCCAATTTGAGGCGCGGGAGAAAAAGCCATTGTGAGGGAGTGCTAAGGGTTCCAGTCTCTCCTACGACTATTCCATGCCGATGCCTTGTCTTTGTCTCTTCCATGTCTTTTCATGTTGAGATACCTAGCAAGTGTCACAATCCACGACGGGACGCGACGTAATTTTCCTCTTGAGGATGTAGACAATGATGTCATACGAACTTAGGCAGCATTTCTTGACTTGGATGACATCTTTAAGTCGCCCCACGTGGGGCCAAAAGAGTATTGTACAAAAGACGTCTTTGCGTGACACGAGTACAATCAGAGAAGATAAGGTACTCAATAAGTTCCATACATTATTGCACATTTTCAGATACGTCCGTGTTTCACGATGTGCATGAAAAACAGTCGATCTCTATTGCTTTTTAATATGACTTAATTTTATTGATGAACTTTCCATCTCAATTCGTATCCTCCCCATATTCCTTGCCTTTTCAAAGAAAGCGTAAATTCTGACCCAAAAAAAAAAAAAAAAAAAAAAAAAAAAGCATAAATTCCATATTTAGTTAATTTTTTTCTTAGAAAAAGTTGTGATATTAACCTATTGAGAATACCCACGTTAAGCTAAATGTATGTAAAAAATTTAACAATTGACAATGACGGTATTCTCATTCTACTAGACAAAGTTAAAGATGTCATTGTATACCTTTTACAAGAAAAATATATTAGCGCGATTCAAACTCAAATTATGTTTCCAAGATTTTTTGAGTTGGTGCTGAAAATAATAGTAGAGTAAAAAGAGGTGAAGAGGATGATTTTCCCCATATTAAGAAAGTATGGATCTAATTGCAGTGAATAAATAGTCTTCGAATGGAAATATAAAACTTTTACTGAATAAAGTTACATGTAAAAAATGTAATTGATTATGTGTCATTATCTCAGACTTGCTTGTGCAAAGAAAATTTTACATCGCTACTGCACAGAATGAAAGCTTGTTAAAATGAAATCTATACTGCATAAATTGTTAGTATAAAAGTCTTTTTTACACAAACAATCTCAAGATAAAAAAAATTAACCCGTTTATGGAATAAATCTAGATGCTAAAGACAAAAACTTTATATGTTCATTCTACTAAACCATGGAAACTTTTGCACCACCAGTACACGGAATAAAAATCCAATGAAAAATATACTGTTTGCAAAGTAAGGGATGGTGGAAGAAAACAAAAAAGGATCAGTATGTGAACTTACCATCGTATCTTTTTTAGTAAAATTTTCCAAACTTACACTTTTGTAAATAAAGGAATTTTCTTTAAATTTTTAAGGTCACAAAATTTGGAAGCGAAGTCAACATTCAGGGATTATTGTATTGTAATAAATTATTAACAAAAAGTCAAGCATTCTATCAATTTGGCTTTATGGGTTAAGTATATTGTCTTAAGATCCGTTTGTTTCACAGAAAATTTTCTAGGAAAACATTTTGCTCATTTTCCGGTGTTTAGTCCGCTTAGAAAAATGAATCAACGGAATATAATTTCATAGTCAATAGAAAAAATTTTCCCACAAAAATGCGAATTCAGGAAAGAACCAAAAATTTTCCCACAAAAATTTTCCCTTTGAAAGAACCAAAAAGCGTTTTTCGAAATATGATTAGCTATCGGCACTTAAAATTGAAACAAGCTTGGGCACGGAAACCCCATCAGTCCCAACATTCAAGACTAGGTCTCCAGTGGTTGAGCCCAGGTCCAACGAGGCCGGGCCCGGGACCTCAATGTCTCAAGCTTGGGCCCAGGCCCCCAGTGCTCATGCCTGAGTCCATTAAGGCTAGCCAAACTCCCGGTGCTCATATTCAATGCTTTGGCATCCGAAATCAGGTTTATATAGATTGTGCTTAGGTCTCTAACGCTCGAGCTCTAGTCTTGACTTTTAGGCACAGTCTACAAAGGCCATGTGTGAGTCCTCAATGCTCAAGCTTAGATCCTTGGTTAATGAAACGTTTGTTCATACATTATTCTTATTTAAAAAAAAAAAGAATTCTTAATCATTTTTTTAAATCGATTTTAATGTTTTTTCTTTTATTTTTCTTTTCTTCCTTTTCCTTTTTTCTTTTTCCTTAGACGGTTGCCAACCATGGTGACGGCTAGCGAACTTGAGTCTTACTAGATTTGGCGAGCTTGCTTGGGGCTAGTGAGCTTGGGCCTCACTAGATTGGGCAAGCAACCAACCTTTGTAGCGAGGCTTGAGCTCACAATAGGGCCAACAAACAGCCAAGGAAGATGGAAAAAGAAAAGAAAAGAAAAGAAACATAAACACTTAACTTGATTTTGCTCAATATTTTTAATGTTCAGGTCATGATTATGATCCTGATGTCAATATTAACAATTCAGCTGGACATAAATTTATATGATCTAAAGATTATGCCTCATTTTTTATGTTGAAATTGTTAAGATATACATGTGAATTGTATTAAAGAAATCCCAAATCGAAGAGTTGATGTAGTGTTGAGCAGTTAATATATTATAGTTGGTCAATAACTCAAATTTCTGAGTGAATGTGAATTTAACTAGATATGTTGACGGGTTCGAACTTAGTCTCCCTCTTGGAGATCTTCCTAGGTGCATATATTGAATTTTTGTTGTGCATTCCCAATAAATGGTATCAAAGCTAGTGGTTGATTGGTGGCCCACTCCAAATGTTTATTAGTATTCGATGAATATCTCAAAGAAAGAATTTGGTGACCAACCTGATTTTGAGCGAGTATTGTGGTGTAGCAACAAGAGTTTATTGGTTCATTTCAAAAAAAAAGAGACCAAGATGAATTTGGACTTTAGAGATTCAAGTAGAGATAAATTGATGTAGAAGAATACTTGAATTGAGGGAGAGCAAAACTAAAAGTGAAGCACACACGTAAGGGAAAGATTGTTGGGATACACATATGAGTTGTGTTAGAAAAATCCCACAATTGAGAATTTATGTGGTGTTAAACAATTAATATATATTCTAGTTGGCCCATAACTCATTAACTTAATTTTTTTGGTAAAGTTGGGTCTAACTAAATATGTTGACAAATTCAAACTTGGACTCCTTCAAAATTTCCCTAAGTGAAGGCATTGGACTTTTGTTGTGCACTCCCAATGGAAACACCTAGCAAGCATCATAATCCATGTCAGGATGCAAAGTAATTTTCATTTGGCCGAAATGTCACATCCTTGTGAGAAGAGAGTGGGCGACACTTGTCTAGATTTGGGAGAGGGTCATGACCCTCTCCCGATCCTGGGGAGGGTAGGCTAGCCCTTGTCTCTTGTCAGCGAGGATGTCGGCCATGGTTGACACCCCGCCGGCATTGGGGTGACAGCCATAGACAAGGAGGGCTTGCTACCAACCTTCTTGCTTGTAATTTTTTTTTTTTTTAAGTTTTAGCCTATTTTTCTTTTTTAAGTATGTTAATTTTGAAAAAAAAAAAAAAAAAAAAAAGAAAAGGGAAGAATGAAAAGTAAGAAAAAGTAACCACCACAAGCGGCGCAAGAATCGGGGCTTGGGGCTCTCTCCCCTCACAAAGGGGAGGAGTTTGAATCCCAGAAGTGTCGTTAGGAATTCTTACTTGGAGTACTATGGTGGTGGGTCTTGCAATCACTCCCCTAGGGTTTGGTCGCCGGCTATCGACTTACGGGGTTCCCTGAGTCACAAAAAAAAAAAAAGGAAAAAGTAAATGAAGGCACTTTAGGTTTTTATTTGAGAAATTGAGGGTATTTTGGGCTCTTCTTCAAAATTTTCACATGTATCTATTTCATGATAAGGACACATTAACCCAATTCAGTAACAACCCACTGAAATATTGTTTGCAAAGAAGGGGATGGTTAAAGAAAGAAATAATAATAATTATGTGTTACACTTGTATCTTTATCTTAGTAAATTTACCAAATTCACGCATTTTAAATAAAAGGAATTCCCATAAAATTTCTGATGTCATAAAATTTGGAAATGAAGACGTCCTTCGGGAAAAGGGCGTGGTCCATCATCTACAGCTGGAACTTTGGCTCCATCCACCATTCGGTGTATAAAAACAGAAGATCCATGAGAACATGAAGTAACTTCGACTTCAACCCCGTAAAAATACTCTCTCTGCTTTCAGATTATTACCTGCTCGCGAGATGGCCGAGCGAAGGAGTCTCATAAAAAAAGGAGATGGCAACAACTTCGACTTCAAACCCAGAAATTGTGATTGATCCATCGCCAGGTATGTTCTGTCCTTTGCTTTGTTGTTCGATTTGATCCATTCGGCATAAGGCTATGGAAAAATCAGAAAATTTTTCACTTTCCGAGTGTTAATTTCGAAGTAATATCAGCAATATCATGAACAACATCATGGATAGATAATGCGATGAAAATTGAAACATTTCCTCATTTATTGCTTAAGAAGTGTGCGCACACTTTTTTCAGAGTATTAGAAAGGAAAAAAAGGAGAGAGTGTGAGTGAAAGAAGAATAAATTTCCATAGAGTTCGAGGGCATGTTTGGTACAATGAAAATGTCCAATTTCACGTTTTCCTTTCAAAATTCCCAACGAATATACATTTGGCAGAAATTTTGGTTGCCGTGCTTTCAAATTCTTACCTTAAAGCTGAAAACGGCCAAAATGGACATTTTTATTTACAAGGATTGCTTTACAAAACTACACCAACGGAAAATGACTTCTAAAATATTTGGCAAGCCGAACTAAATCATCACAAAACAATATTATTCCTTTTGAAAAAAAAAAAAAAAAAAACTTGCCTGAAAATTATTCAAGTAAATAATGCTTTTTGTCCCTGTAATTTTCATAAAGTGAATTAGGTGTCATCAAAGAATATTATAAGGACTGGAATTATAACCAAACAAAGTACATGATCAAAAGTGAGATCCTATAGGGACCGAAAGAATTTCAACTTCCCCGAACTCAAAATGCAGAAGCAATGGGTGGCTATCAAATACAGTTAATTGGTTTATTTTCTCGACCCATGGGCATCACTATTTCTTTTAAGTACACAGTAAACATGCAAAATGTCTTACTCAAAGTTTGTTGTGAGCAACCCAGTTTGGGAGTCGATTTGGAATATCTTGAAGATTGCTCATCAAGATTACATAATAAGAAGGTAGTCTTATTATGGTAGGCCTCTTAAAAGGAAGAAATAAGGAAAGTTTCTAATTGAGAGGTGATTACCAATTAGGTAGGATTCCTAATTTGGGTGGAGGTCTACCGCTATAAATAGAAGGAATGGATAAAGATTTAAAGAGCACCAAAAAATACTCTAGAGAGATCACATGAGTCTTCAACAATGTGAATAAATAGGAGAGTTCTTGAGAGTTTTTAAGAGATGATATATTTTGTGACAGTTGTGAGGATTTATTGTGAGAAAAACACCATTTGAATGTTAATTGCAGTAATCTTTTTATTATAGTAGAGAGTTCCTAGATTAGTGTCCCATGGTTTTTCCCATCTTGGGTTTTCCATGTAAAAATTTTTTTGGTGTGTTGTTCTTCTTTTCTCGGGAAAAGTGCTGAAAAAGTCCTAAACCTTTTTTTGATGCTAATTTAGTCATAAACATTTTTACTTAGTCCGATTGTGCCATGAGACAAATATTGGCATAATCATCATCATTTTCTTCACATTCTGTATCACTACAAGTTTCTGCTTTAAGTGCCTTTCGATATTTCTCAGCTTTTCCTTTCTTTTTCCTCAGAAGGGGACAGTTGGGTCTGATGTGTCCATTTTTCTTACATTCAAAGCAGACTACATCTTTATTGGATTCATCATCCTCAACTGACTTAAACTGTTGCTTTCGAAAAATTTGTTTCTTTTGATTGAATCTTCTTCCCTTTTTGTTTAGTTTTCTGAATCTTCTTATCATGAGAGCAAGCTCTTCATCATCCATATCGTCTTCAGAATCTGTGACATCATAATCATCATTAGATTTTAATGCAATGGATTTCTTACCTTTAAGACCTTCATCTTCGTTGGTTTGCTCCACTTCATAAGATTGAAGAATCCCAACCAATTTGTCAACAGATAGTGGCATGATTCTTTGTGTCTCTCTTATTGAGGTCTTTATGTGATTCCAATCATTGGACAGTCAACGCAGTAGCTTGTTTGCCTTCATGGGTTCAGAAATTGGTTGACCTTGATATTCAAGACCATTCACGATTTCTGTAAAACGACTAAACATGTCAATGATAGATTCTCATGATTTCATTTTGAATGCTTCATATTGACCGAGCAAAATGTTGATTCTAGTTTCTTTCACTCGATCAGTTCCTTCATAGGTGATGTGTCCTAAACTTCTTTAGCTGTATCACAAGAAGATATTTGGTTATATTCAGTAGGTGATAATGCACAATATAAAGAATAAATTGCTTTTGCATCAAAAGCTTGTCTCTTGGTTATCTCTTCTTGAGTCATTTCACTAGACTCAACGGCTTCTTTTCCTCTTTCTGAGATAGGTGCAGCTTTAGGAATGATTCATTTATCTACCACATCCCATTCCAGAGGATCATTTGATCTTAGGAATGCATTCATCTTGTTTTTCCATATGTTGTATTCATTTCCATCAAAATAAGGCGGTCTGGTATTGCTTTGCCCTTCAATCAGTCCTGGAGCCAACATACTAGCCATGGATCTTTAACTCTGAAGTAAAACACTTCAACTTAAGTGAGTATACAGGCTCTGATACCAATTGTGAAAACTAGTACGAGCACCTAGAGGGGGGTGAATAGGTGTAAAAACAATTTTATGAGATAAGTGTGCAACACTAATCAACAATAGATTGTGAAAAGGAAATTCGTCTCTTGTAAACAAAACGAGTTACGATCAAAGTAAAAGAGCATAGAGAAGAGAATATGAACACAGAGTTTATAGTAGTTCGGCTTAATCCAAGCCTACGTCCACTCTTCCGCACGGACAACCCACCGACTGGATTTCACTATGAAACAAAAGAGTTGTTATAGTGAAGCTCTTCCTTGATTCCACAGTGTAGAGACTCTGCTACACTTCCTCAAGGTCTCTAAAAAATATAAACTCTCTTTTGCGCACAAGATTCCACTAAACAGTTTAATTGACTAAGAGCAAGGAGCTTCAGACTTTGGGATTCTTCTATCGCGCACACACTCGAACAACTAGAACGTCTTCCTTATATACTCCTTCATGCCATCACACCCGTTGGCACTTACCAAAGGAATTCTTCCAGTCTACCCGTTGGACATAATCAATTAGGAATATTTTCAAGCTATTTAAGGAATATGACGATAGCCCACCAATCATGCTCGCCCATATAATCAGGATCTAGGTTTCCATAAGTAGAACCTTCCAAGTATACTTCGCCAATCAATGGATCCAAAATCCCTGAATCAATCTTGATTTGAATAATGGATTCCGACATGCTATATCCAACTAAAAGATCTTCTTTAGTCGACATAATCAATTTTTTAACAAAATACTTCATTTCGGATAAGACTTCTTCGACGGACTAGAAACTGTCAATGAGGATAAACTTTGAGTCTTGAGTCTGGCAGTCCGGAGGTCTTCAGAATTTGATAGTAGAGTCTACAAGTCTTCAGACTAGACTGATGGAAACGTTTTGTCAACTTCAAAATACTCAAGGAAGTTTTCTCTAACACATTTGAAGAGCATTTGTAAAGAAAATCAAATGCTCAAAAAGTCATTCCGTGACCAAAATTATATTACATGATTGCGCGAACTTTGTAATAAATGTTTAAAAGTAATTGTTAATGTATACCTAGATTCTATTATGAAAGATCTATATGTAACTGATGAATAGAGAAAGATTCATAGTAGGTTTTATTCCATCTATTTCACAATTAATACAAGATAAATGATTGAGTGATAATTCTTAATCTATCGTGAGAATAATAGTCTATGGGCCACAAAAAATCAAATAACAAATAACTATAAATTATTGTGGAACCTACTCCTTCAAGAATTTGTGACTTATAATAAATTATTATTTTCATAGTAACCTACAAATTATTGTGCTAGCAAAACCCTTAGTAAAAACAAAATATTATAACTAGTACGATTCCAATTACTTGATAGTTCACAAGAATAAAGTCTACATTTGGTATCATTCTTATCATTGAAAATGTGTATATGTTTTATCTATAACTAATTGTTCATCTCTCCTTCCATTATGAAAGCTATGTTACATGATCGCGCATTTATTGGTAATAGAAATTGAAGATAATTGTTTATATAGATTATGTTTTGAAATACCTAGAAGCTGGACGTTTAAGCTGATAGAAAAAATTTCTGCATCTAAATTTTAAAACAAAAGGCTAAAAAGAAGTAATTATTAAAAAGTTATATTCCAAGATTGAGCATATTTTGGTACTGAATTAAAAATAATTTAAAAAATGTTTATGTATATGAAGATTCAATTTTGAAGTATCTATAAGCTGAAATTTTAAATTGATCATTTCATTCTATAGATGGATCTTTGGTAACAAGGTAGGGAAACATAATGCATAGTAGTTGTTCAAATACTTTGAGGAAATACATTCAGTATCGCATTGGCCCTGCTCTAAACAACCAATTATAATGAAGACATAAACCCTCAAATCAAATTTGTCAATCACATGATCACGTCCAATTATTACACCTCACTACCAAATTCTCTCGGGACGAAGGATGCTCCGTTTGTAAGTGGATATAATCATTTGATATAGCAGGGGAAGCTGTAGTACTAAGAATAAAGCCACAGGGATAGAGGTCAGCAAAATTATGGGAATGAGAATCCACTCCAATCTCTTATCCAGCAAAATTGTGAGAGTTGCCGCGAAGGCCACTAGCATGAAAGCCAAGGAGAGGAAGAGAAAAACAAGGCCCAGAATGATCTTCTTAGGCAATGAGTAGAGAAAATCTTGTGCCTCATACCGCGAAGTTAAGATGGCTAGGAATAACAAGATAGCCGTCACAGAGGAGAACAAACCTAACGAATCCGAAATTACGAAAACCAAGAGAGAGTCATGTCCTAATAACAAGGGTACTCCAGTATAGTTGTCGTTGCCTCCAGGTATAGTGAATGCAGCAGCGAACAATACTGTGGCAATTAGAGTTGAGACGAGCATACATGAATTTGCTGTGTCCTTTACCCATTTCTCTGCATTCTCAAGCAAGTTTTTGTGGTTCTCCACAAATCTAGTCCAAAATGTTTTCGGCCTCTCCTCAGGTTTTTGCCGGAAGCAAGCGGTTCTCAGCTCAGGCATAACCCAGCTTTGCACAGCCTATGCATATAACTCACAAATAGGAGTTTCTGATGAGTTTCGGTAAGTGGATAAAGTATTGAAAATTTTCAAAAAAACAAACGAGGGAATATATCAAGGAGATTATGACTTAACCAACACTTGATGCGAAATTGCTTGAAGGTCAAGTCACATGTTTATATCTAGATCATGTCAAAACAAAGATAAGCACAAAAGGAAAGAAAAAGAAGAAGAAAACTTCTTAGTGTACTGCTTTTACTATGAGGAGAGTAATTTATATTGATAATAGATTCAATCTTATAACAAGAGGATCAAAATTTTATAATATACTTAAAATTTTCTTCTGAAATATTTTAATATGAGTCTAAAAGTGAAGAAGGTGTAATTAGATTGAAGGGAAAGAAACATTACATTGAAGAGGGGGATATTTTGCTCTGATAATTAAAAAAAGGAATGCCTTAATCAAAATGGGAGTGAAATTAATCAAAATGGGAGTGAAAATAACGTGACTCTATGATAATTATCATCAAGCATTGTTATTAAATATATGAAATGAAAGATACTTACCTCATACCATTGGATTTCTCTTTGCATTTGAAATGCTGCTCCGGCCACGTTAGTCACACAATCAAAACTAGGGTAGTACGATGCTGCTGCATCCATCATATCTAATGAATCTTGATATGTAGGCCCCAGGACTAATGACAACTCAGCGGTCGAGCTTAACTTCAAAAAGAGTCTGAGAATCCTTTCTTGGCGGCACTCGATCGCACTAGTTATCAAATTCTTACAAGAAGGCGAAATCCAAAAAAGTTCCGGAAAAAATTGAATACATAGCTTCACGATTTCACTGATTCCCTTGGCTGTAGCTTGAACCAGCGAGTCCGCCCCCATCTCCCCTTGGAAAAAATCAGTGATCTCAGTTGTCTCCTTGCAAGACACGGCCATGCAAACTTGTTTTGCCAACTCGACTGCTGTCTTGTGTCTCATCTTCACCTCGTGAACTCTCTTGATCGTAGGAACTACAAAATGTCAACAAAAAAGAAAGAAAATGAAAATGAAAAAGGAAGGGGCGGCCATTCGATTAGGAAAAATGTTCTCCAGCTCTGGGTCCCAAATTTTTTTTAGACACCAAATTGCATCTAACGACAGTTTACTAATCGTCATAATTTCCCTCATTTAGAGCTTGGGTTGCCAGGTGATTGGGAAAACGATCTCATTCTTTTTTCTTTTTTTAATTTTTTAGGTAAGCTATTTTGATTATTTTTTTTTCTCCTTTGGGATTCAGTCCTCAATTTCAAAGTGGATGTTTTAGTAATTGCTGGTGCAAAGTAAAAATAAAAAGGTATAAAATCATTTTTGGCATTTTCCAAGAAAAGGCTTCTATCAAGTCTGGATGAAAAAAAAAATTTGGATGTGAAGATAGTAGAAGTGATTAGAAGGTAACTAAAGAAAGCAATCTTCCTTGAAGTTCAAACGAGGCTTTATAATGTTAATCATAATAAAGAGAATATAATTATAAGAGATAACCTGAGAACAACTCTGAAATAACCACACTAATGACGATTATCAAGTTAAAGTAAATCACAGTAGTCTTTACATATATAAGATTAACTTAGATAATATTATTCAAATACACGTAGAAACTAGTAACAAAAAAGATCATATTCATCGTACAATCCCTAGAATTGTTATTTATGCAGCAAAAAAAATTTCTTTCTCCATTCTATCCGTCTCTAACAAAATCAATAACGTGAGGGGCTTGCCTCCGATCTCATGTCCAATTCCTACACCCTCTCAACATATTATTTCGTGTTGTATTGAGATGAAGTAGCAGTCAAAGAAAGTAATATTTAAATTATGTTTGTTTCATGGAAAGTAAATGGTTTGAAAAATATTTTTCTAATTCTTTTTTTTTTTGGTTGCTGGAGGAATCGCTTTGGCCGACAGCCGCCATGTAAACCCCCAGGTATCGCTAGCGGGGAAACCACCACCCCGACGTCACGCTTAACTCACCACACAGCGCTTCAGCCTCCCTGCTTTGCAGGGGCTTCGAACCTTGGCCTCCTCGGTGGAGGGCAAAGGATCTACCATCCACGCTGCAAAGGCCGGTGGTAATATTTTTCTAAAATTGATCCCTCATATTGTTTGAAATATTTAGTCACTGGAAAATGTTTTCTTTATTGACTATAAGTTATATCTAAACATTTTCATGAACAATAAAAATATTTTTTATTCATTCATTCACTTTAACTTGCAATATAAGCGATCGTTTAAAAAAAATAAAAATTCTTTGATACGTTATAGCCACGTATTTCTTCACTTCTTTTTTTTTTTTTTTTTTTTTTTTTTACAATTTTGCCACTCTTGCAATTAGAATTTGATGAATATCTGAAATCTTTCAAAGTATAAAAATATTAACAAGGAAAATCATATATAACTTTGTTTGAGGTTGAATAATTTTTTTAAAGGTTTTTATTAGATCCATTGACGGTGTAGAGAATAAGTTACACATTTATTGTTGGATGGTTGATATGCGGAAAAACTAAATTACAAAACTAACTCTAAATATATATGTTACTCTTTGAATGATGAATGTGTAAGAGTTCTCTGAGACACGCAGTGGGCCTAACACAAATTCTTCACCAAATTATGGCAAAGAATTTTTTTTTTTTTTGGCAAAGAATTAAGTAGGAGCTTTTTTCTACTTATAAAAGAAGTCAAAACAAACAAGCCATAGACTTTTAATTGGAGAGAGAGGGACAAACATAGAGACAGTATCTTGATAAAGTGGAAGCATACCTACAATTTTGATGGTATTCCAAAGTGACCTTGTAAGACATTGAAGCCCTACAATCAAGTTGCAAAGAAAATCCAGTCACTGGATATGAAATCATTGTGAGACCTCGTAATTCGTTCGTTACGTTGTCTAGTCAATTAAGTCATACGATACTTATGCACTTGGTTGAATCATATGTGGTTCTCAGGAGATAACTGATTCATAGTTCGATTTTAAGCCATTGTTCAAGTAAAGCTACGATAAGGAACCAGAATACATCCTACAAAGAAACAATAATTTCTGGTTTCTTTTTCTAGTACGGAGGGAATCAGTCTAATGACTAAAAGCTCAAAATCATGAAAGGTCCTAAAATAATGCCCAACAGCAAAAATGCATACCCACCCGGATCCGAATTTTCATCTGTTGGTTTGTAGTCCAAATCCACCGGAATACCTTTAGTTCAGAAACAAAAGAGCAGGTGATGAGCTAGGTATGATCTTTTTGAAGGGAATCAGTAATGAATGCGAGTGCAGAAAGTACGGACATCGGTATATCAATGCTTCCACAACACTGAGCCTGGTTCCGCTGCGAAAGTGGGAATTCGTCAACGCCAATGCCCACATTATATTAACGCTTCCGCTGCCATGCTTGTTCTTTGTACTTTTCATGGTCAAAATGTGAGGGTACCGCCCGCCTAGATAAAGGGTAATATCTATTGGCATTCACCAGCAAAGTTGATCAGGAAATTAAGCCATTCTAGAATGAAGCTAAAAATAGATGGAATTGAGATAAATGGTCATGGTGATCTTACCATGATGACCAGCGCCGATGAGATCTATAAATGTCTCAATTGCATTGGGACTACTGAAGGGATGACTTGGCCCATCGTCTGTCGTATTTTTCGCCATGAACCAGGTGATCTCCTTATGCATAGACGCTTCCAGAGCAGATATTCCCAAAGGAACACGTCCTTCATCATCCGCAAGTTGCGTCAACTTAGGATTACTTCTAACTAATGCCTTGACCATCCTTATCCTTCCACGCAGGACAGCAATGTGGAGCGCTGTGCGGCCATCACAATCAACCATTTCAAGTGCTTCCATGTCCGGAGAATAGAGCTCAACCAGGTTCTCAAAAAATTGGTCTTGCGCACTCGAAGTGGCTATGTGAAGCACTGTTTCTGATCTGCTTGTTATTTTGGCCGTCTTTGAAGCGGAATCTCGTTCAAGAAATCTTTTAGCAGATTCCCAATCACCCTTCAATGCAGATTGCAACAATGGTCGGTAATAGTGTCCATCCATTTCCTCTTTCGATATTTCTGCAATAGATCCAAAGATTTCAGGCCATTTTGTCAATACGTTTTCCTTGCAGATATTGAGAAGAATCCAGAAAAGAACAATTTCATGAAGATTGAGATTTCACAATGAAATAACTCTTTCGAGGGATAATGCACCTGAAGCACCTCTGGATGTAGAAGGAGATGATTTAATGCTTACACAAACATTTTCAATATCTGTAGGAGAAAAGAGTAAGCACTTAGTCCTTTGCATACTTTGTTTCCCCCTTTTTTCTAGCCAACGTCACATCATGTGTGTTTGGTGATAAAGAAAATTAAAAATTAAAAAAATTAAAAAATGAGAAAATACAAGCTCCAGCATATTTGGGACTCCCTCGATTATACCATATTTTTTCTCGATTGGAACTTCAACATGTACCTTCTGCTAGTTCTGCATGATTCGAATTTTCTTGTTCTTCACTTGGTTGCATCGCCATTGGGTTGCTCTCTTGATTACAGTCTTTCAGCAACAAAATAAAGGGACAATGCAAAAGAGACGTTCAACTTTCCTAGAAAGTGGAAGCTCTTATGTCAATCGGCTTATGTTGCAGCGGCCTCTTATACCATGTGGTTCTCGTTGATGAAAAGTCTGTAAGCGATGGAGAAATATAAGTCTTGTTACACGAAAATTAATTTAGGTTAAATATGGCACAAATTTATAAATTTTAGAATTTTTTTATAGTATTAAAAATTAAAAAATAGAGAAATTATATGAGTTCTTTCGAGCTTGCCTTTCTCTCCTCCCTCTATTTCCACTGCCGATCGAAGTCGACTGTGGTGAGCGACAATTCTCTCACGGTGGATGGGACCCACATAAAAATGAATAATAGCAACTATAAATTTTAAACTAACTTTTAAATAAAATTTCTATTATTATTATATTCGGGAAAAGAGATTCGGACCCGTGAACCCGGTCTGACGCGATAACCCGATCTGCCTACCGGGATATCAACCGCTTCAAATTAAAAACTAAAATTTTAAATCTTTTTTTAATTCGTTATTTTAATTCTTTTTTTCTTTTATTTTTCTATTTTCTCTTCTTCTCCCTGTTCTCTCCTTCCCGAAGCACGCCTACCCCTGCGCTCTTCTTCACCGAAGCTCCTCACCCGAACCGACGCCACTTAGACAAGCGCTCGCCGGCGCTCAGGACACCGCCGAGCTACCACCCAGCGTCGTCCGCTCCGAACGCCACTCGTCGGCCGACCTCCCCGCCGCCGGCCAAGAGCCACACCACGGCCAAACACCGAACAAACTAGGGCGACGATGGAAACGAGGCGATCGACTACACGGCCGACGCCCAAGGTCGCCCAACACCACTGGAACATTCCCATAGATCACGGCGTGCACGGCCGACTCGATTTCGGCCAAAAACGGGAGAATGAAAACTAGATCTCGCTTAGCATTTCGTCGAACGGGTGAAGGGGGCTCGCGAATCATGAGGTTTCCGGCTCAACTTCAACCGGGATTCTCGACGGAACTCTCAACAAACAGACAACGATACACACAGTAGCTGGACAAAGGATGGTCGGGGCTGGAGCTCGTGCGAGCTGGGCGACCGCGAGCTCCGCCCCGGCCCGCCCGAAAACAGGGCCAAAATAGGTCGAGGCTTACCGGAGCTTCGGCGCAGGAAAGGAGGCACAGCGGCGGGTAGTCGGCAGCGATTCAGGCGCGGTGGCCTGCGGTCTCTGCTCCGACTCTCTTCCCTCGCTCTCACTCGCGGCTCTCTCGTCGGAACTCTCCCTCTCTCTCTCTCTCTCTGGATTTTTCAGCCGAAGAACCCTCCCTTTCGATCCAACCTCTCCTCCCTTTTAAGCAGCGTCGCCAGCTGCTGCCAGCTTTGCCCAGGCCGGTCGTACCGCGCGACATTTCCCCGCTGCCCGTCCTCGTCGTCCGCCGTCCTTTTTCGTACGTCGTTTGCCGTCGAGGAAAAAAGACATACCGACCATGTATCTTATTAAAAAAAAAAAAACATATATCCTCTTCAAAATGCTTTTATATCGTACATCCGCGAAATAAAAATTTCTTCTCACAAATAGGTTTTAGATAATGATACATAATTAACATTTATTTTTTGCATGTAACTATATTTTATAAATAGGTTTGTATGCATCATGAGATCATATATCCAAAATTGTTTTTTGATGAATATATATATATATATATATATATATATATATATATATATCCGAAATATTTTTATTTACTACCTTAGATCAGTGCTTTCAAGCAGCAAGGGAAAATATTTCTCTTCACATCTCTTTTCTTCACTTCTCATAGTCAATTCAATACATCTTCTCGACATAATTTGAATCTAAATTGCATTGGCGTGCCCTTCTCGTTCACATTGACATTTTTAATTTTACCTCATTAAATTAGAACATCGACATCCCAATCAATAAGATTTTTTATTTATATATAGCTTGATAAGGTATTCTCAAAAGGGTAACGTCCAACATTTTTTCTAGGAAAAGATAAGTGACCGAATATGAAATTTATGTTATCTCTGAAAAGACTAGAAAAATGGGGTGGATAAAAATTTTGATTGAAAGTTAATGGATGAAATCAGCTCATATTTAAAAAATAGAAATGGAACGTACACTCACGGATATGTGCGAAAATGTGCAATTTTGTATGAAATTATTGAGTAAAGGATGTTCTTTGTACAACACCGTTTTGGCCTCGCATTGAGCGAGCTAAAGAAGTCGTTGCAGGATGCTGCCAAAGTTCCTCCCCACAATGATGTGACACTTTTGCATCTTCTCCAAGGTTCGTATGACGTCATTGCTTACATCCTCAACAAAAAAGTCCGTGTCGTGTCCTGACATGGATTCTGACGGTTGCTAGGCGTCTCGCATGAAAAGATGGAAGAGATAGGGACAAGGCATCTGCACGGACCCACGATGGCACCCCAGTAATTGTCTTAAACCTTTCGACTAGCCCAACAACGGCACACCAGTAATTGTTTTTGGACCTAGAGTGTTGTTTTTATGTGTGTGAGAGAGAGAGTCGGCTCATTCTCGGTCCACCAAATTCGGACGTCAAAAGTGAGATATGGTGTATGTGGCCTCACTAACCCCTCGAGAAATTTTTTTGTTTTGTCAAAAATTAAACTAGATGTACATTGAAAATTTTGGTTTACACTCTTTCGTTTGTTCCTTCAATGTTTACTTGGTATTGAAGGAAGGCTCAAATGCCTCAAGGTCATGTTAATGATGATTTTTTTGATCCATTTAAAATGGGAATGCTATTGTCACTGAACATTCTAAAGCTTGTATCATCATGAGGGTAGCACTTCAAAGAAGTTGATAAATTAATAGATTACTAAAATGTTGACATATACACTATAGTGATGATTATCTACTTACAATGGAGATATTGTGGTGCCATTTTCACGGCTTATGATGTTATCTCCGGAAGATAAGTAAAGTTTGCATTGCTGCCATAAGAATAGGTACTAAAATTGGGACCTTATTTTCATTATCCTGTTCGAGATTTGACAAAACAATGAATTTTTTTTCTTGAGATGATGCCAACGCCACTCCCAAATTTGAATGGCTCACATTCACCTAAAACTATTAACCGTGGTCCGCAGAACACCCTGAAACCAAAAGGAAAAGGACTCCATTGTCCCAATTTGAGGCGCGGGAGAAAAAGCCATTGTGAGGGAGTGCTAAGGGTTCCAGTCTCTCCTACGACTATTCCATGCCGATGCCTTGTCTTTGTCTCTTCCATGTCTTTTCATGTTGAGATACCTAGCAAGTGTCACAATCCACGACGGGACGCGACGTAATTTTCCTCTTGAGGATGTAGACAATGATGTCATACGAACTTAGGCAGCATTTCTTGACTTGGATGACATCTTTAAGTCGCCCCACGTGGGGCCAAAAGAGTATTGTACAAAAGACGTCTTTGCGTGACACGAGTACAATCAGAGAAGATAAGGTACTCAATAAGTTCCATACATTATTGCACATTTTCAGATACGTCCGTGTTTCACGATGTGCATGAAAAACAGTCGATCTCTATTGCTTTTTAATATGACTTAATTTTATTGATGAACTTTCCATCTCAATTCGTATCCTCCCCATATTCCTTGCCTTTTCAAAGAAAGCGTAAATTCTGACCCAAAAAAAAAAAAGAAAAAGAAAAAAAAGCATAAATTCCATATTTAGTTAATTTTTTTTCTTAGAAAAAGTTGTGATATTAACCTATTGAGAATACCCACGTTAAGCTAAATGTATGTAAAAAATTTAACAATTGACAATGACGGTATTCTCATTCTACTAGACAAAGTTAAAGATGTCATTGTATACCTTTTACAAGAAAAATATATTAGCGCGATTCAAACTCAAATTATGTTTCCAAGATTTTTGAGTTGGTGCTGAAAATAATAGTAGAGTAAAAAGAGGTGAAGAGGATGATTTTCCCCATATTAAGAAAGTATGGATCTAATTGCAGTGAATAAATAGTCTTCGAATGGAAATATAAAACTTTTACTGAATAAAGTTACATGTAAAAAATATAATTGATTATGTGTCATTATCTAAGACTTGCTTGTGCAAAGAAAATTTTACATCGCTACTGCACAGAATGAAAGCTTGTTAAAATGAAATCTATACTGCATAAATTGTTAGTATAAAAGTCTTTTTTACACAAACAATCTCAAGATAAAAAAAATTAACCCGTTTATGGAATAAATCTAGATGCTAAAGACAAAAACTTTATATGTTCATTCTACTAAACCATGGAAACTTTTGCACCACCAGTACACGGAATAAAAATCCAATGAAAAATATACTGTTTGCAAAGTAAGGGATGGTGGAAGAAAACAAAAAAGGATCAGTATGTGAACTTACCATCGTATCTTTTTTAGTAAAATTTTCCAAACTTACACTTTTGTAAATAAAGGAATTTTCTTTAAATTTTTAAGGTCACAAAATTTGGAAGCGAAGTCAACATTCAGGGATTATTGTATTGTAATAAATTATTAACAAAAAGTCAAGCATTCTATCAATTTGGCTTTATGGGTTAAGTATATTGTCTTAAGATCCGTTTGTTTCACAGAAAATTTTCTAGGAAAACATTTTGCTCATTTTCCGGTGTTTAGTCGCTTAGAAAAATGAATCAACGGAATATAATTTCATAGTCAATAGAAAAAATTTTCCCACAAAAATGCGAATTCAGGAAAGAACCAAAAATTTTCCCACAAAAATTTTCCCTTTGAAAGAACCAAAAAGCGTTTTTCGAAATATGATTAGCTATCGGCACTTAAAATTGAAACAAGCTTGGGCACGGAAACCCCATCAGTCCCAACATTCAAGACTAGGTCTCCAGTGGCTGAGCCCGGGTCCAACGAGGCCGGGCCCGGACCTCAATGTCTCAAGCTTGGGCCCGGGCCCCAGTGCTCATGCCGAGTCCATTAAGGCTAGCCAAACTCCCGGTGCTCATATTCAATGCTTTGGCATCCGAAATCAGGTTTATATAGATTGTGCTTAGGTCTCTAACGCTCGAGCTCTAGTCTTGACTTTTAGGCCCAGTCTACAAAGGCCATGTGTGAGTCCTCAATGCTCAGGCTTAGATCCTTGGTTAATGAAACGTTTGTTCATACATTATTTTTTTTAAAAAAAGAATTCTTAATCATTTTTTTATTTTTTTAAAATCGATTTTAATTTTTTTTCTTTTATTTTTCTTTTCTTCCTTTTCCTTTTTGCTTTTTCCTTAGACGGTTGCCAACCATGGCGACGGCTAGTGAACTTGAGTCTTACTAGATTTGGCGAGCTTGCTTGAGGCTAGTGAGCTTGGCCCTCACTAGATTGGGCAAGCTCACAACCTCTGTAGCAAGGCTTGAGCTCATAATAGGGCCAACAAACAGCCAAGGAAGATGAAAAAAGAAAAGAAAAGAAAAGAAATATAAACACTTAACTTGATTTTGCTCAATATTTTTTAATGTTCAGGTCATGATTATGATCCTGATGTCAATATTAACAATTCAGCTGGACATAAATTTATATGATCTAAAGATTATGCCTCATTTTTTATGTTGAAATTGTTAAGATATACATGTGAATTGTATTAAAGAAATCCCAAATCGGAGAGTTGATATAGTGTTGAGCAGTTAATATATTATAGTTGGTCAATAACTCAAATTTTTGAGTGAATGTGAATTTAACTAGATATGTTGATGGGCTCGAACTTAGTCTCCCTCTTGGAGATCTTCCTAGGTGCAGATATTGAATTTTTGTTGTGCATTCCCAATAAATGGTATCAAAGCTAGTGGTTGATTGGTGGCCCACTCCAAATGTTTATTAGTATTCGATGAATATCTCAAAGAAAGAATTTGGTGACCAACCTGATTTTGAGCGAGTATTGTGGTGTAGCAACAAGAGCCCAATAACAGACTTATGGTTCATTAAAAAAAAAAAAAAATGAGACCAAGATGAATTTGGACATTAGAGATTCAAGTAGAGATAAGTTGATGTAGAAGAATACTTGAATTGAGGGAGAGCAAAACTAAAAGTGAAGCACACACGTAAGGGAAAGATTGTTGGGATACACGTATGAGTTGTGTTAGAAAAATCCCACAATTGAGAATTTATGTGGTGTTAAACAATTAATATATATTCTAGTTGGCCCATAACTCATTAACTTAATTTTTTTAGTAAAGTTGGGTCTAACTAAATATGTTGACAAATTCAAACTTGGACTCCTTCAAAATTTCCCTAAGTGAAGGCATTGAACTTTTGTTGTGCACTCCCAATGGAAACACCTAGAAAGCATCATAATCCATGTCAGGATGCAAAGTAATTTTCATTTGGCCGAAATGTCACATCCTTGTGAGAAGAGAGTTGGCGACACTTGTCTAGATTTGGGAGAGGGTCATGACCCTCTCCCAATCCTGGGGAGGGTAGGCTAGCCCTTGTCTCTTGTCAGCGAGGATGTCGGCCATGGCTAACACCCCGCCGGCATTGGGGTGATAGCCATAGACGAGGAGGGCTTGCTGCCAACCTTCTTGCTTGTATTTTTTTTTTTAAGTTTTAGCCTATTTTTTTTTCTTTTTTAAGTATGTTAATTTTGAAAAAAAAAAATAGAAAAGGGAAGAATGAAAAGTAAGAAAAAGTAACCACCACCTACAGCGGCGTAGCTGGCTTGGGGCTCTCTCCCCCTCACAAAGGGGAGGAGTTTGAATCCCAAAGGTGTCGTTAGGGATTACAGGAGTACTATGGTGGTGGGTCCTGCAGTCACTCCCTCAGGGTTTGCTCGCCAGCTATCGGCTTACGGGGTTCCCTGAGTCACAAAAAAAAAAAAGTAGGAAAAAGTAAATGAAGGCACTTTAGGTTTTTTTTTTTTTTTTTTTTTGAGAAATTGAGGGTATTTCGAGCTCTTCTTCAAAATTTTCACATGTATCTTTTTTCATGATAAGGACACATTAACCCAATTCAATAACAACCCACTGAAATATTGTTTGCAAAGAAGGGGATGGTTAAAGAAAGAAATAATAATAATTATGTGTTACACTTGTATCTTTATCTTAGTAAATTTACCAAATTCACGCATTTTAAATAAAAGGAATTCCCATAAAATTTCTGATGTCATAAAATTTGGAAATGAAGACATCCTTCGGGAAAAGGGCGTGGTCCATCATCTACAGCTGGAACTTTGGCTCCATCCACCATTCGGTGTATAAAAACAGAAGATCCATGAGAACATGAAGTAACTTCGACTTCAACCCCGTAAAAATACTCTCTCTTCTTTCAGATTATTACCTGCTCGCGAGATAGCCGAGCGAAGGAGTCTCATAAAAAAAGGAGATGGCAACAACTTCGACTTCAAACCCAGAAATTGTGATTGATCCATCGCCAGGTATGTTCTGTCCTTTGCTTTGTTGTTCGATTTGATCCATTCGGCATAAGGCTATGGAAAAATCAGAAAATTTTTCACTTTCCGAGTGTTAATTTCGAAGTAATATCAGCAATATCATGAACAACATCATGGATAGATAATGCGATGAAAATTGAAACATTTCCTCATTTATTGCTTAACAAGTGTGCGCACACTTTTTTTTCAGAGTATTAGAAAGGAAAAAAAGGAGAGAGTGTGATTGAAAGAAGAATAAATTTCCATAGAGTTCGAGGGCATGTTTGGTACAATGAAAATGTCCAATTTCACGTTTTCCTTTCAAAATTCCCAACGAATATACATTTGGCAGATATTTTGGTTGCCGTGATTTCAAATTCTTACCTTAAAGCTGAAAACGGCCAAAATGGACATTTTTATTTACAAGGATTGCTTTACAAAACTACACCAACGGAAAATGACTTCTAAAATATTTGGCAAGCCGAACTAAATCATCACAAAACAATATTATTCCTTTTGAAAAAAAAAAAAAAAAACTTGCCTGAAAATTATTCAAGTAAATAATGCTTTTTGTCCCTGTAATTTTCATAAAGTGAATTAGGTGTCATCAAAGAATATTATAAGGACTGGAATTATAACCAAACAAAGTACATGATCAAAAGTGAGATCCTATAGGGACCGAAAGAATTTCAACTTCCCCGAACTCAAAATGCAGAAGCAATGGGTGGCTATCAAATACAGTTAATTGGTTTATTTTCTCGACCCATGGGCATCACTATTTCTTTTAAGTACACAGTAAACATGCAAAATGTCTTACTCAAAGTTTGTTGTGAGCAACCCAGTTTGGGAGTCGATTTGGAATATCTTGAAGATTGCTCATCAAGATTACATAATAAGAAGGTAGTCTTATTATGGTAGGCCTCTTAAAAGGAAGAAATAAGGAAAGTTTCTAATTGAGAGGTGATTACCAATTAGGTAGGATTCCTAATTTGGGTGGAGGTCTACCGCTATAAATAGAAGGAATGGATAAAGATTTAAAGAGCACCAAAAAATACTCTAGAGAGATCACATGAGTCTTCAACAATGTGAATAAATAGGAGAGTTCTTGAGAGTTTTTAAGAGATGATATATTTTTGTGACAGTTGTGAGGATTTATTGTGAGAAAAACACCATTTGAATGTTAATTGCAGTAATCTTTTTATTATAGTAGAGAGTTCCTAGATTAGTGTCCCATGGTTTTTCCCATCTTGGGTTTTCCATGTAAAATTTTTTTTGGTGTGTTGTTCTTCTTTTCTCGGGAAAAGTGCTGAAAAAGTCCTAAACCTTTTTTTGATGCTAATTTAGTCATAAACATTTTTACTTAGTGTCGATTCAGTCATTTCCGGCCACTTTTAGCTGGATTTTGCTGACTGGACGCCGGCCGACCGATGTAGCCGATTGGTGCGACGTGGACAAAATTTAACAATATTTTAATATTTTTTAATATTTTTCTTTTTTTTTTTTTTCCCTCCCCTCCTCCGGCCCGGTCGCCGGACCTTGGCGACCGGCCAAAGGTGATGGCCGGTGAGGTCGATCTCGCCGAACCTCGACAGCCACCTCGCCCTCGCCGAATCTGGCAAGGGTCGACCCTTGCCCATGGCCGGTGAGGCTCGACCTCGCCAGATTCGGTGCTGCCCAGGCCGCGATTCGATGAGGTCGAGCCTCGCTGGCCATGGGCGAGGCTCGACCTCGCAGCCTGGGCGGCGCTAGCGAGGGCAAGCCCCGCCAGTGTTGCCCGGCGCGAGACCGCCCTCATTGCCACCGTCACGTTGGGGCGTGATGCCGGCCGGAGAGGGAGGGAAAAAAAGGAAAAGAAAAGAAAAAAATAAAATAAAAATTCAAAAATATTAAAATATTATTAAAATTTGTCAACGTCAGCACCGATTAGGCCACGTTAGTCGGCCGGCGTCTAATCAGCAAAATCCGGCCAAAATTGACCGGAAAGGACTGAATCGGCACTAAGTAAAAAGTTTAGAACTAAATTGGCATCAAAAAACGGTTTATGACTAAATTGGTACAAATACAAAAGGTTTAGGACTTTTTTAGCACTTTTCTCTCTTTTCTCTCATCTATTGTGTTATTTACGTTCCGTATATTGTGCAATTTTGACAGTTAGAATTCCATTGTGATCAATTCGATCGGATTTAATTTACAACAAAGTTGAATCTAAGTTTGATATTGAAAATTTTATGCAATGAATGAACTGATACTAGTCATGTATAAATGATCTAAAGTATAGAAAGTATGGTTGATTTTTCTAAAGTTATCTATGATTTATCTCTTCTCGATAACAAAGAGGCTCATGAAGACATGAGGTCAAAAGGCATGCCGATTGATAAAGCTTCGCAGGACGGTCTCAGACCAGCTGAAGGTCTGTCACTTTGAACTTTTAATTTTCCTTTTACGTAAAATCTCATTTTCACATATCTTTCCCTTTTTCAATCCGAAAATTTTTAAATTTCACAGCATACAATTGCTGACATATAAACATAGATATAATCTTTTGATAATTTTTAAAATCTGAATAATATCTTCAATTATAAATTGAGTAGGCCAAAAAAGAAATACTCTTTTACTTGCAAAGAGTAAAAGAAGGCACTCATATTTTATGAATGATATTGCGGATAAGATAAACGGCAACGAGAAATAAAAATTCACACTTAAAAACACATTGTCCAAGATACGAAAGAGAGGCCCACAAAACTAATGTATTATACAATGCCTATCTCGAAAAGATTCATGATCTTGGTTAAGTTTAATTTTTTTTTCCTTTTTGTTTAAAAGTTTGCTAGCCAAGTTTAATGCAGAAAATTCTATGCAACAATTGAGCCTGATACTTGTCATGTATACCTGATCTAAAGCATACAAAGTGTAATTAACTTTTCCTAAGGTTTTTATGTTGATTTCTTTTTTAGGTAACAAAAAGGTTTGCATAAATGTTCGTCCAGAAGGCACGGCAACTGTTATGTTCCGTTCGTTCCTTTGTTGGTCTAAATTGATCCCATACGTCGATGGAAAAATTGGAAAAGTTTCTCTTTTTGTATGTTAATCTTGAAGCAATACAATCAATATCATGGACAGTTAATGTATTGAAAATTATGGTTTTTTTTTTTTTTGGCTTTTAATAAGTAATGCGCGGCCACCAGATCGATTCAATTTTGGCACATGGGCATGACCGTTCCTTTCAAGTAAACAGTACACACGCAAAATGTATTACTCAAAGTGGAATCTCCTAATTTGGCATGATTTGGCTCCACATGTTCCCTTATAGTTGTTGGTGATGACCACATGGATGTCTGGTGTGCTTTTTATTTTTAACGCTTATTCTTTTTCTTGAATATTTAGCGTTTGAAATCTAACTCTAAGTATAACCAAGTCAATCCTACTTTCATTATTTACAAGCACTCAATGACTACTTCATTAAAATTAATTACCGGAAAATTTCCTCTTATCCGAGAGTTCTGTCTAAACAATTACCTCTTGAGGACTATCTATTTTCAATGTTTGCTTAATATGCAAATTGAATTTGCAGTTGATTGTCCGAGAAACCAATTTCATCAAGAGCCGAAGGCAAAACAAATGGGTTCTAATAAGTAGATGCTTATCATTGAGTGGCTACGTGGGACAAATCCTTTGAAGACATGATCCTCAAGCCAGTCAATTCACCATTAGTAATCTTCTAAAAAGAAATCATGTAATGTTATTCTAGCCAAAGATAACTTGTCATATAGGAATATTGTCACAATTATGACAGATTGTTAAATTAAAATTAAAGAAGAAAATTCACTAACAAAACATCTTCCAATGTTCATGAATGGTGGAATATAATTGTCAGAAAAATAAGAACAAATTATATATATTTTGTAAGAAAAAATAGATCAATTATTTTTCCCAACCGGTAAGTCTATCAATAAAGTTTAATCGACTTTATTTGGCAAAATGTACATGCAATGCATCGGTATGATAAAAGCAATTATGAACTTGGCAGCATTCTTGACTTCAACGACATCCTCTAGTCGGCCAATGTTGGGCCGCAAAAGTGCCGTGCAAAAGATGTCCTTGAGCGACACGCGTCCAACTCAAGCATATGAAAAACGTTCCATCTTTATTTTTTAAATATGAGCTGAGTTATTGATTAAGGGCGCGTTTGGTTGTGTTTCTGTTTAAAAATTGTTCTAGGGAACAGAAATAGAAAAAAGTATTTCTGTTCCGGGGAACAATTTTTGAACAAAAATACGCGTTTGGTAAACTTGTTCCGGGAATAAAAAATAAACAGAAACATGTTTGGTAAATTTAGATAATTTTTTTATTTCTTTTATTTTTTCTATTTTTTTCTTATTTTTCCTTTTTTTCTTTTTTCTTTTTCATTTTTTTTTCTTCTTTTGGCCGGTCGCCGGCCAAGGCCTTGGCCGGCGACCGGCCGGCGAGGGCCGAGCTCGCCTAGCGGCGGGCGAGGCGCGGCCTCGCCGGCCACCGCCGGCGAGGCCGAGGCTCGCCGGCCATCGCCGAGCGAGGCCGAGGCTCGCCGGCCGTTAGGCGAGCTCGGCCTCGCCGGCCCGGGCGAGCTCGAGGCGGATCCGGGCGAGATCGAGCTCGCCCGGGCCGGCGCGAGGTCGGCCCTCGCCTTGATCCGGCGAGGCCGAGCTCGCCCGCCCGGCGGGCGGCGCGGCCTCGCCGGGCCCGCCGGCGGGCGGCGCGGCCTCGCCGGCCCCGCCCGGCGAGGCGCGGCCTCGCCGGCCCCCCTTACCCGCCGGCGAGGCCGAGGCTCGCCGGCCGGCCGGGCGAGCTCGGCCTCGCCGGATCGGGCGAGATCGAGCTCGCCCAGGCCGGCGCGAGGCCGACCCTCGCCCAGCTACGGCGAGCCTCGGCCTCGCCGGGGACGGCGAGCGTTGGCCTCGCCGGGGCCGGCGAGCCTCGCGTGGGCGGGGCGAGGCCGCCGGCCCTCGTCGGTCGGTCGCCGGCCATGGCCGAGGCCGACGACCGGCCAAAAGAAAGAAGAACAAGAAAATAAGAGAAAAAAGAAAAAGAAAAAAAAGTATTTCGATTTGTGTTCCGAAACAAGAAACACAAAATTTGTGTTTTTTGTTTTTTTTTTTTGTTCTGGGAACAAAAGAACAAAAAAAGGAACGAAACGTACCCAAACGCGTTTTGTTCCTTTTTTGTTCCCAGGAACAAAAAAACAGAAAAATTGTTTAAAAACACAAAAAAGAAGTACAAACAAACGGGGCCTAAGTTTCCATCTAAACGTGTGCGCACCATTTTCTTTACTTTTTCAAAGATAAATTAAATTCCATATTCAGTTATTTATTTTTTTTAGAAGAGAATTGTGATATTAAATTAAGCTTTTGAGAATACCCACATTAAGTTAAATGTATAAATGCATATAAGAATCCTATTAATTGAGGAAGGCGATGTTCTCATTTTATAAGGTAAAGATAAGATGTCAATGCATCTCTTTTATGAGGACACATTAGTTTAATTTAGACTCAAAGTGTGTTTGGAAGATTCTTTGAGTTCGTGATGAAATAAAAGTACAAAAACAAAGAAGTGAAAAGAAAGATTTTCCCTTACTGCTCAAAAAATACAAATCTAACAACTGTGCAAAATATAACTGACATAAATTACATACATCGCAACTGTAAAAGTGTTATTTACGTAAATAGTCTCATAATGGAAATACAAACCTGTTTATGGAATAAAGTTACATGCAAAAGATAAAATTTGATTATGTGTCATTATCTAAAACCTGTTTGTGTGAAGAAAATTTTACATCGCCATTGTACAAAATAAAAGCCCTTTAAAATGGGATATATTGTGCATACATAGTTAGTGTAAAAGTCTTTCTTACGCAAGCAGACTCAGAATGGAAACATAAATCAGTTGATGAAATAACATTACATTGCAAAAAATAAAAATTGTGCATGTGTTATTATCTAAAACCTGCCTGTGTGAATAAAATTTCACACCGTCCGTGCATCAGATAAAATCCGTTGAAATATGTTGTTTGCAAGGAAGGGGATGATGGAAGAAAGAAAAGGAAGATAATTATGTGAAATAGCACTTAAATCTTTTTTCTTTAGTAAATTTTCAAATTTGTACCTTTGTAAATAAAAGGAATTTTTATAAATTTTTGATGTCATAAAATTTGGAAAGGAAGTCGTCATTCAGGAACAGAGAATCATACATCAGCTCCAGCTGGAACTTTGGCTCCATCCCCAAGTCCATGCAGAAATAGAGTAGATCGATGAGAACAGAAAATAACTCTGACTTTGACCACGTAAAAATACTTCTCTGCTTTGGATCTTTTACAATGCTCCTGCGACGGCTTGGCAAAGAATCCTCCATGGATACCCAAGACAATTTGGTTTTGGAACCATTGGCGGGCATGTCCCATTCTTTCCTTTGTTGTTCTGATGCGATCCCATAATGATAAGCCAATGAAAAAATTGCAAAAATTTCGGTTTTTGTGTGTTAATTTTGAAGTAATATAAGCAATATTATGAACAATACCTTGGACAGATCATGCATTGAGAGTTGCACGCTTCTTTATTTATTGTTCAACGCTCGGGATAAACACGTAAAATGTAATTTGCACAGAACCTGAGGGCATTTTTGGCACAAGAAATTTTCTAATTTCCTATTTTTCTTTCCAAAATTCTCAATGAAAATACCTTCGGTAGATATTATGGTTGCTGTGTTTTCAAAATTTGAACCTTAAAACTGAAAAAGGCCAAGATCGTGTTTGGTAAAATTTTTGTTCCCAGGAATAGATTGGAAGTGGAATCAAGAACAAAAAAAAAAGTTGATTCTTGTTTTGGGAACAAATTTGAGAATCAAAACCAACAACTCTTCTTTTTCCTTTCGGCCATCTCGTGACTGCTGTCCACCACCGCCCGCCACCATCCGCCGCCGTCGGCCGCCAGTCGTTGTCTGCCACCGCCGACAGCCAGCCGCCGTCCGCCGATCCAGCGAGCTCATTGAAGGCAAGCCTAGCCACTAGCGAGGCTCGACCTTCCCAGATCTGGCGAGGTCGAGCCTAGCCGATGGCTAGGTGGGCCTCGCTGGGGCTAGGCAAGTCTCGCGATGCCTAGCCCCACCGGTGGCTAGGCGAGGCTCGCCCAGCCCCGCCAGTGTCCAGGCAAGCCTCGCTAGATTTGGCGAGGCTAAGCCACGGTGGGGCTAGGCGAGCCTCGCCCAGTTGCCAGCGAAGCTCGGCCGACAAGGGCTGGCGACGCTTCGGTGAGGTCGCCGGCCCTCGTCTGGCCGGTCGCTGGTCCGGTGACCGCCCACAAGAAGAAGAAGATGAATAGGAGAAAAAGGAAAAAAAGAAAAGAAAAAAGGAAAAAAGTAAAAAAAATTTTTAAAAATTAAAAGAAATTGATTTGAAACAAAATTAATGAGCACGGTACCAAACGTAATTCTATTACAGAATCAGAAATTTTGGACAGTTACCAAACGGCTTAAAATGCTTAGAATTAGTTCCGGGAACAGAATAAAAAAGAATCATTTCTGATCAAAATTTACTCCCGGGAACAGAATCGTTACCAAACGCACCCTTATTGTCCATATAATCATGACAACGTGACTTATTTGCCACCACAGAACAATATGAGGACTGTAATTATAACCAACATAAGATTCGGATTAAAGTTATTTTTCCTAACCTATGTAGGGACCGAAAAAATTCAACTTCCCCGGACAAAAAATGCAAAAGTAACCACCAGCCGTGGTGGCTCCGCTGGGTAGGTTTTAGTCCTTTGAGGGAAGGTCAGGAGTTCGAAGCCCTTGCAACTCAAGTTGCAAGGAGGTTGGCGGGCTATTAGGTGATTGACGCGTGGCACCAGGGTGGTGGTTTCCCCGCTAGCGACACCTAGGGGTTTACGTGGCGGCTGTCGGCCAAAGCGTTTCCTCCGACATCAAAAAAAAAATGCAAAAGTAATGTGTGGCCATAAATACAGCTTGATTGTTCATTGTCTCAGACCCATGGGCATCTCTATTCCTTTCAATTAAAAAGTAAACACCTAAAATGTATTACTCAAAGTCAAATCTCCTAATTTGGTGTGGCTTGGCTCCACAAGTTCTGTTATAGTTGTTGGTGAGACAATTTTTGTTGAATAAAGTTACTAATTGCTGAAAGTAGGATTGACTTGGTAATACTTTGGCATGACAAATGATAAAGCTTCCCAAAACAGCCGTACACTCACTGAAGGTTTGTCACTTTGAATTTTTAATTTTTGTTATTCATAAACCTTGTGTTTCAAGCATATTGAGTTTTTATAATTCGAAATATTTTAAATTTCATAGCAAACAAATACTGACATATAAATTCAAATATTATCTTTTCATAATTGAGAAATAGAAAAAAAAAAAAAAGAAAAAAAGAAAAAAAAGGGGTCTTCTACGTCCAAAGAGAAAACAAAGGCGTTCAAAGGAAAAGGTAAGTTGAGTAAACGACCTCCCCTTCGCCTGCATCCCCGTTTCATTACTTGACCTAAAAAACAAGAAGTGCGAAAGACCGTAAGACTTTTAAAGTGCAATTTTTGCAGTCATGCCGGAAGCGGAGGTCGATGAAAAGTATCGACCACTATTTGAAGCCATGGTGAAAGCTGATTGGACAACTGTCAAGACAATCCTCCATAAAGATGACGAAGCAATGATGGCAAATGTTACGAATGAATCCCTTAACGCGCTCGAATATGCAGTTATGGCTGCACAAGATCAACATCACTTGGTCGAGAACCCGTCTCAAGTGCTTGCCCGGTAAATCTAAAGAATATAAAAATTCCATTTTGAGGAGCGCCCTCTACGATGCTGTTCGGAAAGGAAGAATAATGATGGTAAAGGTATTGGTAGAAACCGTTGATTCCAAATCTGATATTTTGCCCCCTGCCCTGTTACATGCTATTAGACATGCTCCTATGTAAAAGAAGATTATCTGGTACCTGGCCAGGCAAACAACATTTGCCCCAGATATTAATACCATGAGGTGCCGTATTCTAGCTGGACATTTGGGTAGGATTTCGCACTTACTCATCTTATTTCATTTCCTTGATTGTTTGCTTTAATTAACTTTTTTGTTCTTGTGTCCCCAAAGAAATAAGCTTTTTTTTTTTAGCTCACCAATACTCCGATGTAGCCACATCCAAGGATAAGAAAGAACATACCCTATTGGGAGACTTGGCAAAGATGAAGTCTTAGAGCAGCTGGAATCAATTTTTGGGAAAATTGTATTTACGAATGTAGTATTTCTTGCACTTCTTTTTTTTAGATATGCACAATTCGAGCAACTCTATCCACATGGTATTCACTCTATTTGTTCCTATTTTTAGGTTTCCCCTCATGCTTCTGCCATACATCATTTGACAATTCCAAAGACATGAAGATGGCTCGAGGTCTTTTTGTTAATCTGCTTAATATCTAAATTAAGGGACAAGGACTACATCTATGTATACAAATAAATATCTAGACGATGATGTATGCCACAAACTAATATCTAATATAACATCTGTGAAGTTAGCTGAGAAGTCTTACTCAATCTCACATTGCCAAAGAATAATCCGAAATTATTGGATTTCAAGTTATAGAGGTGGATTGATCCCAGTTTTTTTTCTAGCATATTCAAGCACTAATAAATTTAATTACATGCGCAATCTTCATTTCATGAGATTCACATGTATCTTTTTGTTCTCGATCAATTCCTAATTTGCCGACATGATTCTTCTTTCCTCTTTGTAGTCGTCCAACCAGCACTTAAGTGGTTCAAGACATCACTTTGGAATCTCGCCACAAAATCAGGCACATGATATTGCCATGGTATCTGCATAAAAAGACCTTATTTCATCCATGGGTAGAGATCTCTATAAATTAAAGTGTCAGTTGATATTTTCAATATGTTCCTTTGAGATCATACTTTTTTATTAATATGGACTGGCTACCAATTCGCATATTATGATATGACTCAATTCGATTCGATTCGATTCATTGTCTAAATAATATGTATTTATTAGGTGAATTTGTATAAATTACCAATAGAAAAAAGTCCTATTGATCTGACACTAAATCTACCTATTTTCCACTAAAAAAATGACTTCTTTTTTTCTTATGACATTGTTTGTCATCGATAGATCCATCTCATCTGCAATGCATGCATTTTAATTTTCAAGCCACTGAAGTTTACTTTCTCGATAAATATCTTTAATCTATCATTTTCTTCTTAACTACTATATATACATAAGAACTCGGCACAAATGTAAAAGCCTCTTCAACCTTTTGATTCTTTACCGTTGGAAAACTGTTTAATGTTACGTGCAGCACCTTTCATCAAAAGAATTAGAGAAATGAAGTTAAGGCATGAATGCTCGGTTGAGTTTGTAAACCTCGCTCTTAACGAGAAGAAGAAAGCTATGAGAACCTCAGAAATAGTCAAATTTTTAAAGGATTCAGGCATTGTCCATGACTCTGCATATAGCAGAATCCTTGAAATTGTCGAGTTATATCTTGACCAATTTCCGGAATTGATGTGGGACTCCCGTTCCCCAGAAGAACTAATGAAAGAAATGGTGCTCGGACGACAAGTTGAGTTGTTTAGACTAGTGAATGCATACAACAGAGCCGTAAATTTGAGTAAACATAATATGTACGACGACCTGATGGAGGCAATTGTAGAGTGGCAACCAGAATGTGTAGCGGCAAATGTTCCTGGAGCAGTTGTTCTTATGCAGAGGGAATTTCGGTGGTTCAAGGTTGGTTTACCTTAGTTGTCTGCTACACTTAAGTGTTCTTCAATTTACTTACATTCACATTCATAGGCGTCCTTTATTTTTCTGAAGATACTGGAAGAAAAGAGCAATCCTTCTTTGAAAAGTCTGAAATTTAAGGTCGGTTCATCTTATATGTTTGCTACCCTTTTGTGCTCTTTAATTTATAATGACATTGACAGGCGTCCTTTATTTTTCTGAAGGTATTGGAAGATAAGAGCGATCATACTTTTAAAATTCTGAAATGGGTGAAAACAGAAGAAAGGAATGGGAAAACATGGGAAATTTTTGTAGAACAACGCAAAGATTTGCTCAAAGAAGCAGGGCAATGGATGAAGGATACATCATCTTTGTCATCTCGTCATGACTCTCATCATTACAATAGCTTTCACTGTGGCTTTGACAATACCTGGAGGCAACAACGGCAGTACGGAAATTCTGATCTTTATGAAGAAGGGTTCATTTTTTATATTCGCTGTTGCAGATGCTCTTGCTCTCTTCTTCTCTGTAACTACCACCTTGATGTTCTTGGCCATCGTAACTCTATGCTACAGAATTGAAGATATTCTCCAATCACTACCGAGAAAAATGATAATAAGTGTCACTTTTCTCTTCCTCTCTTTGGCCTTTATGTTGGTGGCATTCGGCTCTGCTCTTACAATCGTCCTAAGCGAGTGATTGAAGTGGATTTACGATCTACTTACTTTGTTGGCTGCCATCCCTACCTATTTCTTCTTAAACGTACAGTTTCCCTTGTATGTCGAAATGGTCGAATACATCTACTGGCCTCGCCCCTATCGTCCGCTGAAGCTTAGGAAGAAAAGAGGGCGGGACTTTAATTTTAGAATCTTTTGGACCAAAGCGTCATGGGGATTCTACATTCCTCAACTTTAACGCATGTTACTTTGATGCTTCGTTTGATAAATGTAGCTGGATAATAGTAGCTGTCTTCTTTCACAACAAGTACGTTTTTATTTTATTTTATTTTGATGCCTGTTACTTTGATGCTTATTTTTTGTTGAGTCATGATGGATCAATGAAAGTCCGTGGTGCGTTGTCGACAGGATAGCTGTAGTCTAATGTTACAAATCGGCAACTGAGAAAGGCAGTCGTCGTCGATGGGAGAAAATCGGTGAAAGCTAGAAATCGACATACGAGGAAGAGCCGCTCGCTGATTACGAGATCGATGGAAATTCAGAAGTAGAGACGAAGCCGAATCGTAATTGGTTAAAGATGAGAACATACGGTTATAAATTAATACAGTTGAGACCTGGAAACTTGGGAGTTATTAGGATTTGGAATTTGAAAAATAATCACTCTTGACGGTTACAGTTGGTGCAAGGCTATAAAAGGCCAAGGAAGACAATTGTAAAGGATCCGACCAAGTAATAATACTTATTAAATTTTCTGCAATTTACTTATCAATTATTTACTTACAATTCTTTATTCTTTACTATTTTAGTTTCCATAGTTCGCTTCATACTTATTGTTCTTGTCCAAGTCACCACACGACCCCATTCACTTTTAAAAACCGAAAAATCTATCTTTTGGTAAGCGTATTTCAACAAGAAACATTTTCCATGGAACATTTTTTTGACATGTTTAATGGGACCATTGAGGTCAATTTGAATAAGCACAAATGGTGGAAACGAGGAATGAAGAGCCTCGAAATGTCGCTGGCAAGGAGAGTCAATCCCCGCAACTAGTCAATGAGAGGCTTGCTCGATTAGAGTCATCATCCGCTAATGCGGTGGGAGATGACAAATATGATGAGAATTTAGCGAATATTCTACGAAATCTCACTACTGAAGAGAGGAGAAATTGGAGCCAAAGCTGGTGATAGTAGCGATTGTGAGAAGGATGCTTGAGGAACAACTAAATGATTGGGCTAATCATGGTTAATCATCTCGCAAGAGTGCTTAAGCCCATGATAGTCAACATGGTGAACGAACTTGCTTCTGGGCCGGGATAGTCAAGGCAGCCGTTTCCGGTGCCAGGAAGTCAAGGGGCAGCGAGGTATGTACCTTCGACCTCTTCTGTTCTTTAAACAATGTCGGTAATTTTGGCCACAGACCGTACCACATTTCCATGCTCCAGTTCATTTCGGAGCTTGCGGATTGAGAGCGAGAGCAATTCGTTCGGTATTCCAAACTCGAATGTGATTTATTACGGGGAGATGCTGTTCGATATGCAATCTTTGTAATTTTTAATTTTTTATAATAACATTTTTTACATATATTTGAGGTAAAAAAAATGTATTTGCTCATTTTCAGAAAGTTTAGCCTTTTGAGATCCAAGATTTTTTTTTTATCGAAAGATTTAGGAATTTACTTTTCAAATTTTGTGCATTAATATTTTGATTGAATGAAAATTGTTTTTGATTGATTCATCATTTTCAGCGAACCAAATAGATGAAAGCCCGGACAACTAATTTTTGAAAAAATATTTTCGTTCAAACAAACACAGGCAAAAATCTTATCCAAATTGATCTCTTACAAATGATCTTCTCATCTTTATGTCTTTATCAATCTCGTGCCGCGTGCAAAGTCTTACTTGAGAGTAACCAAAAAATAATAATAATAATAATGCTTTACGCGAACGCGCAAGATTATCGTTTACGGCTAGTTTGGGCAAAGTCAGGGTTTCTTAAACTAACTAGCGCTGCTCTTTCTTGACATTTTTTTTTTTTTTTTATATATTTTTCTTTTCCCGTTAGCGAAAGAAGATGATACGATAGAGCACCCAAGTGGAGTCCGTTTTAGGACAATGAGACAAGAAGTTTTTTGTCTCCAGAGTCATCTCGTGTGTGTTTGGTTGGATACCCCCCATAGACTCGCAAAAGTGCTCCGAGATTAAGAGTGGCTCATGCCCTAAATTATTGGTAGTGGATGAATCGACTGAAACCTAACTGGTGACTAGGCATTTACCATTCAAACGTAACCTTGTTTTGGAAAAATCCTAACGTATTACATGGAGTGTCGATTTGGTGTCACGGACTCAATTAAATATCTCCATCTTCTTAAAGAATCGAGACAATTGAGGATACTTTATTTAATATATGATATTATATCGATATGTTATATGAAGAAGGAGCTAGACTCTTTGGTTTGGTGTGGACGAGACGTCCTGGATATTGAACCATTAACTTCAACTTCCTAGACATAGATTCCAATAAACGGACTTAGGTGATTTTATAAGAACAACTTATGGACAGGAATCCAACAATTGCGAGGCAATGTCACACGTTTCTCAGTGCAAATCAGAGGAGCAATTCCATGATTTTCTAGCGTGGTAGTGGCCAAAAGTCTCCCAACACCGAAAGAATAAAGAGGTGAAGAGAATGATCGGCCCTTGAGCAAATCTAATGGCGGTGAACGAAAATATTATGGATATATATTAAATACATTGTCACCTTAAGAGCTTTTTACACATAAGTCTTAGAATGGAACATAAGTCTTAGAATGGAAATTTATATCTGTAAATTAAATAAAGTTACGTGGAGAAAATATAAATAGGTTATATGTCATTATCTAATTCTGCTTGTGTGAACCTGCATTTAACAGAATAAAAAATCTGTCGAAATAGGATTCATGTTACATAATCTATCGGCATGAAAGTGTTCTCTACATAAGCAGACTCAAAATAGAAAAAACTTATTTATGGATGAAACCTACTCACTAAAAATGAAAACCGTATGTGTCAATATATGGAATAATTGTCTAAAAAGTTCTAAACTTATTGTAAGGCAGCCAATTTGATCCAAAACCTTTCAATTGTGCCTTTCAATGGTGTTGATTCAGCCTTAAACATATTGCATAACAGCCAATTCAATCTTAATCCTTTCAAATATGCCAATTTAGTCATAAACTTTTTAATGATTTAACAATATAGTCACTTCGAGTAAGTTTAGCTAGAAATCATTGAAGAATCATATTGGTAAATCGTCAAAAAATTTAGAGCTAAATTGACACAACTGAAATGTTTATGATTGAATTGGTCACCATACAATAAGTTTACGACTTTTTGGATAATTTTTCCTTCATTCTATAGAACCTAGTTATATTTAAAAAAAAAAAAATTTACTCCATTAGTACATTGAATAATATTAACATACAATATGTCATGCCCCGACCCAGCTCAACCCTCTTTCTCTTTGGTCATTTATTATGATATCTGAAGATATGTTGCCAACCTATTTATTTTATCTTTTAATTATACACAAACGAAAGCGGAATTAACTCCACACAATCAATCGCATCAATAGGAATAGCATAGAACACATCAACAAATATTTATATACATATATATTTACATGTACACACTAGCTTAACACTTCAGAAGCTTCACATTTGCATATCCACGATGTGGATTCCTTTCGGCTTGTTAAAAGGGGGTTTGGGTTAGTTTAGTACCTCTATCCTGCAAGGGCAACCTCAAAAAGTGATATCTCATATGCGTCTAATATGCGTCCATGTTATAGTACTAGAGTTCAAGCTTGGGGTTCAACTCCTAATCCGGATCCATCTCCGAGTCAATAATGGCACCATCGGGGGTGTCCACAACCATGGGGTCCCAAATGGCCCCTAAGGATCCCCTCGCTTGGCAGTCCGTCGAAACCCCCAAAGAGGGCTGAATAGCTCCCCTCCAAATCAGACATACCAAGCCATAAACTTATGGGGCACTAGGTTAGCTAGCCCCTCATCCACCCGAAAGGTGGACACATGCTTCTTGCAAACCACGTCCATCCCCTCGAGTGGATAGGGGGCCAATTAATTGTTGATGGCAGATAAATAGTAAAGTCTTTTCTTTGCATTATCTATAAGTATGAAATGCGCTACCCACCAAACAACGCCCTGACACAATATCTAATATCCATATATATATATATA
Organism: Eucalyptus fibrosa; assembly: GCA_017140475.1. Taxonomy (NCBI): domain Eukaryota; kingdom Viridiplantae; phylum Streptophyta; class Magnoliopsida; order Myrtales; family Myrtaceae; genus Eucalyptus; species Eucalyptus fibrosa. The sequence goes on along the minus strand of CM029507.1, from coordinate 52,903,469 downwards.
TATATATATATATATATATATATATATATATATATATATATATATTACACACATGCACACACACACATATATATCACCATGTGGGCACACAATTTCAGCAAACATATGACAATCATGAATAATAATCCAGACATAATATTATCACTTTCATGCACAACGCATTCACAGGAGTCTAGATAATTACAACTGCTCACGGTCATGATCGACACTCGCATCGGTGGTCTTCCGGCATAACCGGGTATCTTTCCGCCCTATTGAGTATAGTAACATCTTGACTTCACTTGAAGACATCATTTCATTTAAGGAGTTTCATTCTAAAATCCATTAGCAAACAACATTCCATTGACGTGGGGGCATCCGAAATCTATCAGGCATAATCATACGAGTATGGAATCATTAATGTGATCACATGAGCACATTACCACTTAAGCCAATTTTTATCTTTCTTATTAGCCAATGCAAGAGTGTTTAATACTTATACATTATATACTAGAAATTTCTACAGACAAAAATGCCATAAAAAAATTCCACGTGATCACCAATTGGTTATTCATCAAACAAAATAATCATGTATTAACCTCATAGCATATAATATCACATCATGAGTTCATTTATCAACTTAGGAACTCACCTTTCAAACTAATATTTCACAAGCACTTATCACTTTTAAAATTTGAATTTAATAAATAATTATCATCTTGAAAATTGGAATTTAATAAGTACTTATTACCATTCACAATAGGTTATCACATGTACTTATCACTATTCACGATAACCTATCACTTGTACTTATCACTATTCACGATAACCTATCACTTGTACTTATCACTATTCACAATAATCTATCACTTAGCTTATCACTTATCAATGATAAGCAATCACTCTAATTCACTTATCATATAATCTAAGTATCATCAATCCTAGTCATAATCCTAATCCTAAGCATAAACACTGCCCTAGATAAGGGTTAGGAAGTTACTCATGGTTTGGTCTTCAAGTCTTGACAGTGAGCGGTGGCGGCGAGGCTCACGACTCATGGTGCTGGCTCAGTGAAGGGGTGATGGTGCGGTTAGCAGTGGCTCACGACGCAACAACAAAACAGCAACAGCAATAGCAACGACGTCACGGCGATGAGGGCTCACGGCAAAGGACAACATGATGGTGGCGGCTTGGTAGTAAGGGTGGCTCAGCAAGGGCGTGAGGCAGCAAGGCACGGTGAGCAGCGCCAGCAAAAGAGTGCTGATTTGGTGTCATGGACTTAATTAAATGTCTCTTAAAGAATCGTAACCCCTGAGGACACTCGAATTGATGTATAATATTACATCAATAGGTTACATGAAGAAGCTAGACTCTTCGGTTTGGTGTGGCCGAGATGTCCTTGAGATTGAACCATTAATTTCAATTTGCTAGACAAAGATTCCGATGAAGGGACTTGGGGATTTTTCAAAATGAGAACTACTTATAGATAGGAATCAAACAATTGTGATGCAATGGCACCCCTTTATCAGTGCCAATCAAAATAGCAATTTCATGATTTTCTAGTGTGGGAGTGGCCAAAAGTCTCCCAATGGGGGAAAAAGAGGTGAAGAGAATGATTGGGCCCTTAAGCAAATCTAATGGCTGTGAACGAAAATATTATGGATTTATATATACATGCATCGTCATCCTAAGAGCCTTTTTACAAAAAAAAAAAGTCTTAGAATGGAAATTTAAATCTGTCTATTACATAAAGTTACATGTAGAAAATATAGATAGGTTATGTGTCATTATCTAAATTATGCTTGTATGAACCTGCATTTTACAGAATAAAAGTCCATCAAATTGGATTCATATTACATATACTGTCAGCGTGAAAATCTTTTATACGTAAGCCTTCTCAAAATGAAAAGACTTATTTATGTATTAAACCTACTTGTTGACAATGATAACAGTACGTGTCATTCTATAAAACCTGCTTATATAAAGAAATCTTTACGCCGTCACTACATTGAATAAAAGTCGAGTGAAATATGCCACTTGCAAAGCAGGAAATAGTGGGAGAAAAGAAAAGAATGTGACTATGAGTCAATTAATAGTTCCTTTAGTCTTTTTGAAAATAGGGAAATTGTCAGGTCCGATAAATTTATTCTTTCGAGCCCACCATTCTCTACTCCCTCTGCCTGTTATGATGTGGTTCATACTCACCATCAATTTTGTGAGGGTAGTGCCATGCAACTCTAGAAGTTGAGCTTATATTTTACTGATAATTTAAGCTTGGGCTTATGAATAACTACTGAATATATAAATATTCTATTTAGAAGTATATATCAATTTTTTTTGTTAATATTTTATCGATAGTTTGAGCTTGAACTAATGAATAGCTACTAGACATATATATTCTGTTTGAATATATATATATATATATTATTTTTCTCTTGTAATTTGAGGAATGTAATAGAGTAGGTATGAGGTGCTAATTATAGTTGAATCATTAGCTGGACGTATCCCTAGTCTAAGGATAAACCATGATAAAATCTTGCATCTCAAATTCTATCTTTTAATTTTTACTCTCTTTTTTTTTTTTTTTTTTTTTTTTTGGTGATTGTGCAGCGAAATCTAACCTTGCCATGGTTGGCGACAATTCGCTTAGGTGGACGAAACCCAAGAGACCCCAGCGGATGCAATGAGGCTGACCGCCGGAGACGGATGGGTGGAGTGCGGTGATAGAACCAGCAGAAAGGAAGGAATAAAGAGGGGGTGAGCAGATTTTGGTTTTCTCTGATCCTTTTCTCTATTTTTTGTTATATTAGAGTTTATGTGCGGGCGACATTCAAGCTTGCAATCCACTAATCGTGAACCGATAGGAGGAAATTTTTCCGACCAAGGATGGAGGAAAACACATCCCTAGTAAAAATTAAATTGCCAAATGTCGTTGCCGAAACTAGTGAAGTACTGAAGTTGGACTTCTGGCTCGCGAGGTTGATCTAACTTGTTCTTTAGATATTCAAGCATAATTAGCATAGACGGGCAAGACCTAATCTTAAGTTTCCCATGAAATTTTTCCGTGCTCGAGACCATCAACTGCTCCCTGTTTTGGTAGTGCGTCATCTCTGCATTATAAAGTAAATCCAATGCCACTCTGAACTTTCGCCTGCAATTCCCTAACGGAAAACTAAAGAACAATAACCAAGTATTTTGAACAATGGTTAAAATGGTAACTTTCAAAGATCCACCTACAAATTGTGTTATTATAAACATCTCTACAATAGGCTATAACTTTAAAATGAAGTTTTTCCATCCTCGGGCAATTTAAATTGATTTCTATAGTAAACTCTATCGCTTTTCTTCTTCCTTGATTAACCTTTTTTCTTTTCTTTTCTCTATCTTCGCGCACCCTTTTTTCGGTGGTGTTCTCACAATCCATGAATAACTCATTCTTAGCTTGCATATAATTCTAACCAACAAAATTGAGTTACATTCAAAATTTTAATATTTCAAATTTTATTGACACAATTCTTCTCCTCTTTTGTGGTTACAGTAAATCAGTGGTTGAATATTACACTTTGGAATGCTACCACAAAATCAAGAGTAGGGATGTCTTAACCGAAGGTGTAAACCAAACTTTTCGGTACATATCCGGCTTAAGATTTGACAATATATACATGTGTGTGTGTGTGTATATATATCTTCTTGAGATGATGCTAAGGCCATGTAGAGTTGAAAGATAAAAAGAAAAATTCCAAATAACAATATGAAGTGCTTTCATTTTTTTAAATAAAGATCTAAAATGGATATTGTTTCAAATAAAGATTTAAAGTTGCCATATCAGTCTCAAAGAAGATTTTAACCTAGCCGATGGAAGAGCATTGTTGTCTTTTATCTTCTTTTAAAAAATTCCTTGTTTCCTTTTTGTCCTTTTCCCTCTACTGGCCATGGTGGAGGTTGTCGGACTCAAGTGAGGGTTGCCTTGACCCGCCTAGCCCAATTGAGGTGACCCTCACTTGACGCCAGATGTGGCCATTGGACAAGGCATGGTGATGGCCAATGGAGGGAAGAGGATAAAAGAGAAGAAAAAGAAAAAGATAGAAAATTTTAAAGATATACTTGAAATTTTTTTGATTAAAATGTCCCTTCTTTGATGGTCGGAATAATTACTAACCAGCCAAAAGTCCTTATTTGAGACAACTTAACCACTCTAAATGTTTATTTAAAACAATTTGACTACTTCAAATGAAATAGTATTCACTTTAAATCTTTATTTAAAAAAAATGAAGGTATTTTAGTATCTTATTTGAAATTTTCACAAGACTAAAGGAATACCTCGTCGAAACCTGGCAAAAAAACCTCGCAGTTCATAAAATTCTTGGAGTGCCATTCGTGGGATTCAAAATGTTTTCAGACACTATTTGGCGATACCATGAAGCAAAGCTCAAAGATGGAATTTGTTTCTCTGTTATCCCTTCCGTCCGGATACCTTGGGCGCGTTTGGCTGCACCCTATTTCTGTTCCCAGGAACAAAAATTTCTGTTTTTTTGTTCTTTTGTTAAAGAACAAAAAAAAAAACAAATGAAAAAAAAAAAACTTGTTTCTTGTTTCCGGAACAAAATCTAGAAATACTTCTCTTTTATTTTTTTTTTTTCTTCTTCTTTTTTCTTTCTTTTTCTTTGGCCGGTCGAGCCTTGCAGCCATGGCCGGCGACCTCGGCGGCCGGCCGACGAGGGCGGCGGCCTCGCCCGGCCACGGCGAGGCTCGCCGGCCCCCGGCCGAGGCCGACTGGCCGTGGGCGGGCGAGGCTCGGCCTCGACTCCGGGCGGCGAGCTCGCCGCCCGGCGGCCGGCGCGAGCTCGGCCTCGCCGGGCCATCGCCCGAGCGACGCCGCCGACAGCGGTGGCTCGGCGAGCCCGAGGCTCGCCGGCCCTAGGCGAGGTCGGCCTCGCCGGATCTGGCGAGCTCGAGCTCGCCCGGCCATGCGAACCCGACCTCGCGCCGGCTGGCGAGCTCGGCCTCGCCCGGATCCGGCGAGCCGAGCTCGCCCGGCGAGCGAGCCTCGGTCTGCTGGCGGTGGCCGGCGATGTGACATCCGAAATTCGACTCCCGTTTCGATAAAGTGAAATGGGCATTTCGTCGGCGTCTATGGCATTTTCTCAGGCGATCGATCACGGGTTAACTTATTGGGTGAAGCCGTTAAGGGATGTATCCCTAAAATCCTAAAAGCTACCTAATTGGTTGGATTGAGTAAAATCACGTCGATCGATTTTTAAGCGAAATTGAACTCGATTTCGGGAATCGAATTTTAAGCGCGTCATAATTCTTATTTTTAGGATCTTGTCGTATTTCGTCAATTTATTGACGAGTCTGAAAATTTTCGAAAGAAATTATCGGAGGAAAAATCGAAGACCAAAAAGAAAATAGAAAGTGAAAGAGGAAGAGAAAAAGAAAAGAAATAAGAAAAGTTTTATTTTTGAATTCTTTTCTCTCTCTCCCTTTTCTCTCTCTCTTTTCTCTCTCTTCTCTCTCCTCCCCTCCCCCTTCGTGCGGACACCCCCACCCACTGACTCACTTTTCTCTCCCTTATCTCTTCCCTCTCTCTCCTCTCTCTTCTCTCTCACTTTTTCCCCACGTGACCGTATTCCCCTTCTTCTTCTTCCTCCCCACGCATCCGAGGAAGCGAACCAGAGGAGGGAGCTCGAGCAGGAGCCGCACGATCGCAGCCGCCCGCTCGCCACTCGTCTCGCCGTCGCGCCACCGCACCGCCGCACCGTCGCCCGCGCCGCGCTCGCGCCCAGGCCGTGCGAACCAGCTGCTGTTCGCCCTGGTTCCGCACCGATCCGGCCACCTCCGGCCACCGTGGGCCACCGCCTAGCTTCGCCGGACCTCCCCCTCGTTCCCCTCACCCTCCGCCGGCTTCCCCTCGCCTCCCTAGCCGCCGGAGCAGCTCCGTTCGGCCCCGACCAGCAAGCCCACGGAGTGGGTTTCAGCTAGTTCAAGCCCGCTTTTGGGCCGTTTCCGGGCCTCGGATCCGCGAGTCGCTTTGGGAACAATCGTTCCTCGCGTCGCCGCCGTCGGATTGATCCGATTTGCGCGCGATTTGGTGAGTAATCTCACTAATCCAGGATTAGTTGGCTAATTATGCTTTAGGTTGGTTTAGTTTTAATTAATTATGTTTAGGTTGTTAGATTAGAAGTAATTAGCAATTATTAGCCAATTGTGATGCGATTTAAATAAATTGATTGTGCAATTAACAAGTAGACGTGGTCTACTATTTATTGGAAGCATCTCAGGAATTTTCCGACGCCTAATCGGGCTTCAATTTGGCGATTCGGGCCTAAGTGGGATTTTTGGCATTTAAATATTATTTTTCGAAATTAAATTAAATAATTATTTATTTTCCGAAAATTCAACTGAGATGGTCTGGAACCGGAAAATTTTGCTGATGACCGTGGTGAAGTCCGTTTGTTTAATTTAGTTTTAGTTTGTGCTAAATTGAATTTTTAATATTTATTAATTAATTTTCGAAATTAATTAATTATTTATTTATTTTTCGGAAATTAAGATTTTGATGGCCGACGACCGAAATCTCGTGCTGATCGTCGTGGCGCAGTTCGTTTATTTATTTGAGCTACGTTGTATGGAATTAAATAAAATGTGATATTTTAGGGATTTACCTAAATTGATTTGGAAGTGATTGAGATTGAATGATTGATTGGTAGATGGCCGAGTATGTTTGTTTAGCATTTATAATGCTTTGATTGAGTTGTAAAGTGGATGGGGTTATGAGAGAATTGGAAATACTCGGGATTGAATCAATCAGACACAGTGTATAGACCACGTGGTTCGGTGATTGGGATATCACTTTGGCGAAAGCAGCGCGCTTAAAGAACGCACGTATCGGTCTAGTACATACATTATTGTGGACCTACGTGGTTCGGTGATTGGGATCCTGGCGAAAACGGCGCCTTAAAGAACGCACGTATCGGTCTAGTACTCGTATTGTTATAGGCATGTATGGTTCGGTGATTAAGGACTTCACTGGCGAAAACTTGGCGCGCCTTAAAGAACGCATACACTTGTCTATTAAATACATTGTTATAGGCATGTGTGGTTCGGTGATTGGGGATATCTTTGGCGAAAACGGCGCCTTAAAGAACGCACACAATTGTCTATTTGAGTACATGGTTATAGGCATGTGTGGTTCGGTGACTAAGGATGTCCTTTGGCAAAAAACGGCGCTTAAAGAACGCACGCAATTGTCTAGTGGATAAATCACATTGGTGAGCTTGGCACCGAGAGTCTTGACCTAGAATGGTTCGCGACATGAAATCGACTAGATCGATTGATCATTGCTTTGATTTGATATTGTGAATTGATTGATGAATGGAAATGACCGTGAGTGGTCTTGTTGGCATATAATCGACTAGGTCGATTTGATCGATGCTTCGATAAGTGATATATTTGTTTGAGTGTCTATTATGAATTATACTAACTTGCAGGCGGGATCGATGCTAAGGTACGTCTTCGACCGTGCGTGTTTAGGCAACCCGTAGTATAATGGTTTACTAATCGGGCTTAGTGGGGTAGAACTCGGCGAGACGTAGTCTCATCCCGGTTTGGGGAAAACCATTTCGGGACCCGCTAAGGAGCTAAGGAGGAAGAGTGGGAGAAGGATTTTTGGGAGAAGAAGACAATCTCGAGAGAAGGGCCTTGAGTTCGGCCTAGTTCATCTAAATTTTATCTTCTTTGATATCTTTATTTTGATGTGAATAGAGTTTAGAATAAAAAGTTGTGAAGTGTTACGGTTTGTGGTTTGTATAAAAGTTTGGTTATAAATTTCAATATGAAAAATATGGCCCGCTTTTCTATCCCATCGTTTTATTGTGCAGGGATTTTAACGCTTCCGCATGTGCTTAAAAATGAAAGGGTTGGCGATACATTGTCCTGGGATATCGCATTATAAAATCGACCAAGTAAGACGGATGTGTGCGTGCACGAGGATCGGGCGTGACATCCAGTTTAAGTGGTATCAGAGCGAGGTTGAAGATTGGAGTGATAAGGAGCGATGGTTAATGGGATAGTTAGTAGGAAAGACCTTTAAATTCATGCTGGTGCATGTCTGTGTTAGCTGAGTGCTAAAATTGTTTATTGTTTGAATCGCTCTGGTTCTAATTCGTGTTGAATTGGAAGCAGGTGTCAGTAGATTAAAGTGACACCATGAGCGATCAGGAGCCAAGAACTCCTAGGCAGAGGACCTTGTCCTCAGTAACTCGGACTAGGACACCGACAAGAGTTGGTGCCCGAGGTGGCCGAGCTAGAGCGCAAGCTGAGGCTAGCGCGAGTGAAGCAGCACCACAGCCCGTTGGTGCCGGGGTAGCAGCCCCAATTGATCAGGGAACAATTGGGATCACGCAAGCGTTGGATGCTATGCGTGAGATGATGGGGCAACGGGCCGGGATCAAACAATTTGCATTTCAGATCGCCGCGTTCTTTGCCGCTACTCTGCACGCCGCCGCCAATCTTTGTTCTTTGCGGCCCCGCACCCTTGTCGTACTGTTGGAGTCCCGCCCGTGAGGCCGATGCCTAGTTTGGTGGAGCAGTTTTTGAAATTGAAGCCACCGAAGTTCTTGGGGCGGGGAGACCCCGAAAAGGCTGGCGCTCTGTGGATCCAATTTGGAGAAGGCATTTGCACTATTGATGTGCTCGAGGCGAGAAAGTGGTCCTCGCAGTCTACAAATTAGAAGGAGTTGCGAGTACTTGGTGGAAAACCACTCAAGGAACGATATTTCCCGAAGGTGTAGCCCCAGAATGGAACGCCTTTGTTGAAGCCTTCAACGGGAAATATTTTTCAAAAGCTGCTAAAGAGATTAAGATGGTTGAGTTCCAATGCCTTCGCCAAGGCTCTATGTTGTGGATCAATATGAGGCGAAGTTTGCGAACTGTCGCAATATGCCTGAATTAGTGGAGAATCCAATAACCAGGAAGAAGATTCGAGAGATGGACTCAAGCCGAGTTGAGAAGCCCATTGATTTTCTTGAATCTAAGAAATTATAATGATCTTTATGAGAGGGCTCGAGATGATCGAAAGAGACCATAATGATAGAGCGCCTCGTCGGGATCGAGGTTTAACTCTCATAGAGACAACATCCGCCAAGGAAAGAGGCCGATGTTTGGAAATAAATTCCAAGGCCCACCCGAGAAGAAGGGTGGATTTAATAGATCAATACCCAAGTAGTGTTGGTTTATGTCGCTTTTGTGGGAGAAGACACGGGACGGCAGGTGCCCGGCTAGGACGGGTGCATGCTTCGAATGTGGCCAACAGGGCCACATAGCCAGATATTGTCCAAAGAAGCAAAGAGGACAACCTCAATTGCCGCCGCCGCCACCGCCGAGACAGAGATAGGAGGGTATGCCCCTCGGAATGCCTTTGCAAGGAGGACGGCGAGACCTCCGGCTCAAGGCATTGTGTATGCAATTACCCAAGGTCGGGCGGAAAAGGCTGCGCTGGCGTGATTACGGGTGCGGTCTCGCTCAATGACCAACACGCTTATGCTTTGTTTGATTCGGGAGCAACCCATTCCTTCATTCCGAGCAATATGTTAGGATGCTAGGATTGAATCTGTATTGTTGGAATCGGCAATTTGCATATCTACACCCTTGAAAGATAAAGTTATTCTTTGCTTTGGGATGTTCGGGGTGCAAGTTAGAGATTGGTGAGCGAGTGGGGAAAATTGACTTGTTAGTCCTAGCCATGTATGATTTTGATTTGATAATTGGCATGGACTGGCTCACCAATCAACGAGCTAAAATGGACTGCTATCGCAAGGCGATTCAGTTTGACCCATTAGGGGGTAAGAGCTTCGAGTTTGTCGGGAATCGAGGAGGACCTTCGATTTCCTTAATCTCGTTGTTAGAAACAGCTCGTTTGTTAGACGAGGGTTGCCGAGGGTACTTAGCGACTGTCGTGGATACGACAGTTGAAGAGTTGAAAATGGAAGACATTGCAGTGGTACAAGAGTTTCCAGATGTCTTTTCAAAAGAATTGCCAGGGTTACCGCCAGAAAGAGAGATTGAATTTGTAATCGAGCTAGCACCGGGGACGAACCGATCTCAAAGGCACCGTACCGAATGGCATTATCGAGTTGAAGGAGGCGAAGGTGCGAGATGCAAGAGTTCTTGGATAAAGGATTTATTCATCCTAGTGCATCGCCTTGGGGAGCACCAGTTCTATTTGTTAAGAAGAAAGATGGTTCGTTGCGTTTGTGCATCGACTATCGGCAGCTCAATCAAGTAACGATCAAGAACAAGTACCCATTGCCGAGGATAGATGACTTGTTTGATCAACTGCAAGGAGCGTCAATATTCTCGAAGATCGATTTGAGGACAGGATACCATCAGTTGAGGATTCGGAAAGAGGATATTCCTAAGTCAGCATTTCGTACCCGGTACGGGCATTACGAGTTCACAGTGATGCCGTTTGGATTGACGAATGCTCCAGCTGCCTTTATGGATTTGATGAACAGAGTGTTCAAGGAATATCTAGATCAATTTGTGATCGTGTTTATTGATGATATCCTGGTCTATTCGAGAAGTAATGAAGAGCACGAGAATCATCTGAGATTAGTGCTTCAGACCTTAAGAACGCATCAGCTATATGCTAAGTTTAGCAAATGCAAGTTTTGGCTGACTCGTGTTGCGTTCTTAGGTCATGTGATTTCCGGAGAAGGAATCTCCGTCGACCCGAGCAAGATAGAAGCCGTGATCAAGTGGCCAAGACCGACATCAGTGACAGAAATCAGAAGTTTTCTGGGATTGGCAGGTTATTACAGACGGTTTGTAGAAGGTTTCTCAACATTAGCGTCGCCTTTGACAAAGCTCACAAAGAAAAATGAGAAATTCATATGGACAGACAAGTGCGAGTGTAGTTTTCAAGAGCTGAAGGAAAAGCTGACTACCGCACTTTGTGCGACGATTCCATACGGTCTGGAGGATTTGAGATCTATAGTGATGCGTCATTCGGGGGATTGGGTTGCGTGCGATGCAACATGGCGAGTTGTTGCATACGCTTCCGTAGATTGAGACCTCATGAATTGAATTATCCGACGCATGACTTAGAACTCGCGACCATCATATTTGCGTTGAAGATTTGGAGGCATTACTTGTGTGGGGAAAAGTTTCAGATATTCACGGACCATCAGAGTCTCAAGTATTTGTTCTCTCAGAAGGAGTTGAACATGAGACAACGGCGATGGATGGAATTGCTGAAGGACTATGACTGTGATATTCTATATCACCCAGGAAAGGCGAACAAGGTCGCCGATGCATTGAGTCGGAAGTCTTGGTGGCACGAGATCTTGGTTAAGGAGTGGAACTTAATCGAGAGAGCTCGAGATTCGGAATTCAAATTTGAGGTAGGCCACCTCTCAAGTTTTATGGCCACCCTCAGAATTGAACCGGATGTCCAAGTCAGAATCAAGCAACTTCAACCGACAGATCCAGATGTACAGAAAATTCTTCAAGAGGATACTGACAAAAGAAAAGCTGATTTTCAAGTTTATGATGATGGGACTCTAAGATTTCGTGGACGTTTGGTTATACCTGATGATGTAGAGCTTAGAGAAGAAATTTTATCTGAAGCACATCGTAGCAATTACAGCGTTCATCCTGGAAGCACTAAGATGTATCAGAATTTGCGTCAACACTATTGGTGGTCAGGTATGAAGGCGGACATCGCCAAGCATGTGGCCAAGTGTTTGACTTGTCGGCAAGTAAAAGCCCAGCATTGCAAGCGGGAGGATTTACGCAACCTCTCGCGATCCCGAGTGGAAATGGGAGCATATCATGATGGACTTCGTGGATTTGGACTACCAAGGAGTCAGAGGGGGAATGATTCGATTTGGGTAGTAGTCGACAGGCTGACAAAGTCGGCTCACTTCATTGCAGTTCGAAAGGACCTGAGTCTAGATAGACACGCAGACCTGTATGTGCGTCAGGTGGTTCGTATGCATGGAGTGCCGGTTACGATAACATCTGATAGAGACCCGAGGTTTCTTCTTCGCTTTTTGGAAGAGCTTACGAGTGCTTTGGGTACAAAGCTTGACGATACGGCATATCATCCTCGAGACGGATGGCCGGTCGAAAGGACGATTCGAGACTCTTGAAGACATGCGAGAGCGTGTGTAATAGACTTCAAAGGAAGTTGGGAGGATCGGCTTCATCGGTGGAATTCGCCTACAACAACGGTTATCGCAGAGCATTAAGATGGCTCCATTTGAAGCGTTGTATGGCGAGCATGCGGGAACTCCGGTATGTTGGGATGAAGTCGGAGAAAGGAAGATAACGAGCCCGAGTTAGTTCGGCGATCGGTAGATGCGTGGCGATGATCGAGAGGCAGTTGAAGACGGCGCGGAAAGCGGGCGGAAAAGTTATGCGAGATAAGCGCCTTAGAAGGTCTTTGGAATTCCAAGTTGGTGATCACGTTTTTCTGAAAGTATCACCAATGAGGGGCACTTCGCACTTTAGTAAGAAAAGCAAAATGAGTCCGAGGTACGTAAGTCCGTTTGAGATTATTGAAAGAATCGGAAACCTAACGTATCGTCTTGCATTACCGCCAAAACCGGCACAAGTGCATGACGTCTTTCCCGTGTCAATATTAAGGAAGTACGAGCCCGACCCGACCCACGTACTCAATTTCGAAGAATTGGACGTGGATGACCATGTGTCATACGCTGAAAGCCCAGTCCAAATCGTCGATCGTAAAGAGCAAGTTATGTGTACAAAAACCATCCTGTTGGTCAAAGTGGTGCAGCAACACCGCGGCGAAGGAGCGACTTGGGAGGCGAAGAATCGATGAGACAGTTGTACCCCCGCCTTTTTGAACAAAGTGTAATGGTTTAAATTTCGAGGACGAAATTTTTATAAGAGGAAGAGTTGTGACATCCGAAATTCGACCCCGTTTCGATAAAGTGAAATTGGCATTTCGTCGGCGTGCACTATGGCATTTTTCTACGAGCGATCACTCACGAGTTAACTAACCTATTGGGTGAAGCGTTAAGGGATGTATCAATTTGTAAAATCCCTAAAAGCTACCTAATTGGTTGGATTGAGCTAAAATCACGTCGATCGATTTTTAACCACGAAATTGAACTCGATTTCGGGAATCGAATTTTAAAGCGCGTCATAATTCTTATTTTTAGGATCTTGTCTCATATTTCGTCAATTTATTGACGAGTCGAAATTTCAAGAAAGAAATTATCGGAGGAAAAATCGAAGACCAAAAAGAAAATAGAAAGTGAAAGAGGAAGAGAAAAAGAAAAGAAATAAGAAAAGTTTTATTTTTGAATTCTTTTCTCTCTCTCCCTTTTCTCTCTCTCTTTTCTCTCTCTTCTCTCTCCTCCCCTCCCCCTTCGTGCGGACACCCCCACCCACTGACTCACTTTTCTCTCCCTTATCTCTTCCCTCTCTCTCCTCTCTCTTCTCTCTCACTTTTTCCCCACGTGACCGTATTCCCCTTCTTCTTCTTCCTCCCCACGCATCCGAGGAAGCGAACCGGAGGAGGAGCTCGGCGGAGCCGCACGATCGCGGCCGCCCGCTCGCCACTCGTCTCGCCGTCGCGCCACCGCACCCCGCACCGTCGCCGCCGCGCGCGCCACCGCCGCGCCCATTCCGTGCGAACCAGCTGCTGTTCGCCCAGTTCCGCACCGATCCGGCCACCTCCGGCCACCGTGGGCCACCGCCTAGCTTCGCCGGACCTCCCCCTCGTTCCCCTCACCCTCCGCCGCCGGCTTCCCCTCGCCTCCCTAGCCGTCGGAGCAGCTCCGTTCGGCCCCGACCAGCAAGCCCACGGAGTGGGTTTCAGCTAGTTCAAGCCCACTTTTGGGCCGTTTCCGGCCTCGGATCGCGAGTCGCTTTGGGACAATCGTTCCTCGCGTCGCCGCCGTCGGATTGATCCGACTTGCGCGCGATTTGGTGAGTAATCTCACTAATCCAGGATTAGTGGCTAATTATGCTTTAGGTTGGTTTAGTTTTAATTAATTATATTTAGGTTGTTAGATTAGAAGTAATTAGCAATTATTAGCCAATTGTGATGTGATTTAAATAAATTGATTGTGCAATTAGCAAGTAGACGTGGTCTACTATTTATTGGAAGCATCTCGGGAATTTTCCGACGCCAAATTGGGCTTCAATTTGATGATTCGGGCCTAAGTGGGATTTTTGGCATTTAAATATTATTTTTCGAAATTAAATTAAATAATTATTTATTTTTTGAAAATTCAACTGAGATGGCCTGGAACCGGAAAATTATGTTGATGACCGTGGTGAAGTCCGTTTGTTTAATTGAGTTTTAGTTTGTGCTAAATTGAAATTTTAATATTTATTAATTAATTTTCGAAATTATTTATTTATTTATTTATTTTTCGGAAATTAAGATTTTGATGGCCGACGACCGAAATCTCGTGCTGATCGTCGTGGCGCAGTTCGTTTATTTATTTGAGCTCTACGTTGTGTGGAATTAAATAAAATGTGATATTTTAGGGATTTACCCTAAATTGATTTGGAATTGCTTGAGATTGAATGATTGATTGGTAGATGGCCGAGTATGTTTGTTTAGCATTTATAATGCTTTGATTGAGTTGTAAAGTGGATGGGGTTATGAGAGAATTGGAAATACTCGGGATTGAATCAATCAGACACAGTGTATAGACCTACGTGGTTCGGTGATTGGGATATCACTGGCGAAAACGGCGCCTTAAAGAACGCACGTATCGGTCTAGTACATACATTATTGTGGACCTACGTGGTTCGGTGATTGGGATCACTGGCGAAAACGGCGCCTTAAAGAACGCACGTATCGGTCTAGTACTCGTATTGTTATAGGCATGTATGGTTCGGTGATTAAGGACTTCCTTTGGCGAAAACGGCGCCTTAAAGAACGCATACACTTGTCTATTAAATACATTGTTATAGGCATGTGTGGTTCGGTGATTGGGGATATCCTTTGGCGAAAACGGCGCCTTAAAGAACGCACACAATTGTCTATTTGAGTACATGGTTATAGGCATGTGTGGTTCGGTGACTAAGGATGTCTTTGGCGAAAATGGCGCCTTAAAGAACGCACGCAATTGTCTAGTGGATAAATCACATTGGTGAGCTTGGCACCGAGAGTCTTGACCTAGAATGGTTTCGCGACATGAAATCGACTAGATCGATTGATCATTGCTTTGATTTGATATTGTGAATTGATTGATGAATGGAAATGACCGTGAGTGGTCTTGTTGGCATATAATCGACTAGGTCGATTTGATCGATGCTTCGATAAGTGATATGGCTTGTTTGAGTGTCTATTATGAATTATACTAACTTGCGGCGGGATCGATGCTAAGGTACGTCTTCTGACCCGTGCGTGTTTAGGCAACCCGTAGTATAATGGTTTACTAATCGGGCTTAGTGGGGTAGAACTCATTTGAGACGTAGTCTCATCCCGGTTGGGGAAAACCATTTCAGGACCCCGCTAAGGAGCTAAGGAGGAAGAGTGGGAGAAGGATTTTTGGGAGAAGAAGACAATCTCGAGAAGGGCCTTGAGTTCGGCCTAGATTCATCTAAATTTTATCTTCTTTGATATCTCTATTTTGATGTGAATAGAGTTTAGAATAAAAAGTTGTGAAGTGTTCGGTTTGTGGTTTGTATAAAAGTTTGGTTATAAATTTCAATATGAAAAATATGGCCCTGCTTTTCTATCCCATCGTTTTATTGTGCAGGGATTTTAAGCGCTTCCGCATGTGCTTAAAAATGAAAGGGTCGGCAATACATTGTCTGGGATATCGCATTATAAAATCGACCAAGTAAGACGGATGTGTGCGTGCACGAGGATCGGGCGTGACGGGCGGCCCGCGCCTCGCCCGCCCTGGCGAGCTCGGCCTCGCCGGATCAAGAGAGGCCGACCTCGCGTCGGCACGGGCGAACTCGATCTCGCCCGGATCCGCGAGGCCGAGCTCGCCCAGCGGCCAGTCACGCGAGCCTCGGCCTCGCTGGCGGTGGCCGGCGAGCGCCGCGCCTCGCCGCATTTGGGCGAGCTCGGCCTCGCCGGATCAAGAAGAAAAAAAAATGAAAAAGAAAAAAAGGAAAAATAAGAAAAAAATAGAAAAAATAAAAGAAATAAAAAAATTATCCAAATTTACCAAACATGTTTTTTGTTGATTTTTTATTAGAACAAGTTTACCAAACGCGTTGTTTTGTTCAAAAATTGTTAGAACAAAAATACTTTTTTCTATTTCGTTCGCAGAACGATTTTTAAACGAAATGTTGCACAAGCCTTCTCTCCATCTCTTCCACATCATTTCATGCGAGACACCTAGCAAGTGTCAAAATCCACGTCGGACACGACCCAGACTTTCCTCTTGAGGATGTAAGCAATGACGTCACATGCACATTTTAGAAAACACAAGTGTGTCGCATCCTTGTGGACGACGACCTTTAATAGCATCCCTTGACTTCGATGACATCTTTAAGTCGCCCCCATGTTGGGCCAAAAAGGGGTTGTCCTAAAGACGTCCTTGCGTGACACGTCTACGATTAAAAAAGAAAAGGTGCTCAATAATTTCATACATAATTGCACTTTTTCAGACATGTCTCTATCCCACAATTCACGTGAAAAACAGTCCATCTTTATTTTTATTTATTTTTAATTATGAGCTAACAGAGAGCAGCTGATGGTCTCGAACAAGGAAAAATTTCATGGGAAACTTAAGAGACGGTCTTGCCCGCCTATGCTAATTATGCTCGAATATCTAAAGAACAAGTTAGATCATCCTGGCGACCTAGAAGTCCAACTTCACTAGTTTCCGTACCTATATTTGGCAATTTAATTTTTACCGAGGACATGGTTGTCGGAAAAAAATTGTCTCCTATCAATTTACGATTGGTGGATTACAAACTTGAATGTTACCCACACATAAACTCTAATATAACAAAAAATAAAGAAAAGGATCAGAGAAAGGCAAAATCTGCCCCGTCTTCTCTTTCTTCCCTTCTTTCTACTGGTTCAGCCATGGCCGCCGCACTATCACCGCACTCCACCCAGCCATCCGGCGGTCAGCCTCATTGCATCCACCGGTGTCTCCATTGTGGGTCCATCCACCGTGAGCTAATCGTTGCCAACAACGGCAAGGGGAGCAGAGAAAGGCGGGCTCGAAAGGACACATATGTCAAACTTTGACAATTTCTCTATTTTCAAAAGACTAAAGGAACTATTAATTAACTCATATATTAAGCAATCATCATTAAAATGGACATTTAAGATATTGCAATCGGGATAATGAAATCAAAGGTACTGAACTTTTACCAATTATCTTTTCTTTTACCAAAAAGATTTCCATTCATTATCAAAATGATACATAATATAAAATCTCAAAAATCACAATAACAAGACAAGTCCACAGAGTTCCAAAACAAACCAGAAACTAGAAATCAAGGCATCAGCATAGGAATAATCACAAGCTCATCCTCCAAGAACAGTTTTGTGACGGCGATTATTCATCGAATCATATAGCATCATCAATGACTAACACATGTCGAGATCTCTTCATGTAGTTACAACTTTGGTTTTCAGTGGTGTGTGCTTGAGTTTGGCATTCTCAACACCATCATAATATCTTGAAAAAGCTCAGATATGATACCTGTGAAAGCAAGTTTTGTAGCCATTGTAAAGTGCTAAAACTTTAAACTAAAACACCTTGAACAAGTGCATATTTGACACCGATAAATGTAATTTTAACTATTCTTTTTCTTTTCTTTTCTTCCGCCATCCCTAGCATTGCCAACGACGTTTTTCAATGAATGTACTGGCGGTGTAAAAACTTCTTTATATAAGCAGGTTTTATAGAACAATGCGAACAATTTTCATTTTTAGCAAGTAGGTTTAATCCCCAAATAGGTTTGTGCATTCTGAGATCGCTTATGTATAAAGAAAATTTTATATTGACAGCGTATGTAATGGAATCCCATTTCAATGGACTTTTATTATGTGAAAGGCCGATTCGCACAAGCAGGTTTGAGTCTAAATTGCACTAATTTGTCCTCATACAAAAGGTAAATTGACATCTTTAACTTTACCTTATAAAATGAGAACATTGTCATCATCAATTGATAGATTTTTTCATATACACTTAGCTTAATGTGGGTATTCTCAAAAGTTCAATATACCATCTCTGCATTATAAAGTAAATCCAATACCATTCTGAACTTTGGCCTGCAATTCCCTAACTGCAAACTCATGAACAATAACGATGTATTTTAGACAATGGTCAAAATGGTGATTTTGGAAAGTCCACCTGAAAATTGTGTTATTACAAACATCTCTACAATAAACTATAGATATAAATTGAAGATTTTCCATCCTCGGCCAATTTAAATTGATTTCTATAATAAAGTCTATTGCTCTTCTTCTTCCTTGATTAACTTTTTTCTTTTTTTCTATCTTTGCTCACCCGTATGCGTGGGCCCTCTTTCTGGTAGTGTTCTCACAATCCATGTATCACTTGCATATAAATCTAACCAACAAAATTGAGTTACATTGTGTAATTTAAATACTTCAAATCTTACTGATATGATTCTTCTCTCCTCCTTCATGATTGCACCACGTGAGTGGTTCAATATAACACTTTGGAAGGCTGCCATAAAATCAGGGGTGCAAAATTGCGACCTTATTTAATCAAAGTGCAGGGATTTCTTAACCGAAGGTGTAAACGAAAATTTTCAGTACATATCCGGTTTAAGATTTGACAAAAGAATATATGTCTTCTTGCCTAGGCCACATAGACATGAAAGGAAAAAGAACCAAAAAGGATACGTCTCTCTCTCACACCAAAAAATCGCCCTAGAAGTTCATAAAAATTACTGGGGTGACATTGCAAGGGAGTCGAAAATGTTTTCAGGCTCTATTTGTGTGCGGTACATGTACCCAAAGCACAAATGTGAAACCTCTCTCTCTCTCACTCTCACTCTTATCCCTCTCAATCTCTTCCATGTCCTTTCATGTTGACTTCGAGACACCTATCAAGTGTCGGAATCCATGTCAGGACATACGTACTTTTTATGAAAGGCAAGAGTGTGACATCCTCGTCAAGGAGCCTTGGCAGCATTCTTGACTTCAATGACATCTTTAAGTCGTCCAACGCGAGGCCAAAAAGGACTTCTACGAAAGACGTCTTTATGTGACATGTGTCCAATCGAGAAGATGAGGTATTCGATATTTTCATACATGATTGCACACTAGAATATGAACTAATTTCATCTATTAAACCAGAGTTTAGGTCATACTTAAGACCCCCATCTGAACTCTTATCCTCCCCCATTTTCCTAGCTATTTCAAGTACATAAATTGCATTTTCAACTAGTTAGTTTCCTTAGAAGAAATTGCGATGTTAAGCTTTTGAGAAGACCCATGTAAACTTGAATGTATATAAAAAAAATTATTGATTGAGAATGACAATGTTCTAATTTTATTAGGTAAAGTCAAAGATATCACTGTATCTCTTTTACGAGAAGGCACACATGCGCGATTCAAACTCAAATTATGTCCAAAAGATTTTTTGAATTGGCAAAGAGACAAAAAGCCCTTTGAAGTAGGATTTTTTTAAACAAATTGTTAGTTTAAATGTCTTTTATACAGGTAGTCTCAAAATTAGAACATAAACCTATTTATGAAATAAATATACATCCTAAAAATAAAAGCTGAATATGTAAAAGCTGAATATGTAAAACCTACTCATGTGAAGAAATTTTGGCGATGTTAGAGCACTAAACAAAAATCGACTGAAATATGTTTGCAAAAAAGGGGAGTGGAAGAAACGCATTACATGGAGCAATTGGAAATCACTTACCAACCAGACATCTGCTGTCCAAGAGAGATCTGATGTTCTGCAACTATTGTTGGACAAACAAATGTGATCAGGTAGCCCCAGTTGAACTTGATAAACAACAACAAACTGCTAAGAAGTTCACCCTATTATCGTATTCAACCTCTACAAAATTGGTTTTCTTTACGTGATTTTTGTTCCTCTGTCCATTCTTAAGAAAGATAAGAGGGAGTCTAGCATAATTTATGTTGGCTTGTTTCGAGAGTGTGCATCCTCTAACTGTACATTTGGTACCTTGGATGGCTTGTTTCTGAATGGTGATTTGAGAGGATTTTTTCGGTGGCGAAAAAGGCTCGAGGCAGGGGACCGATGGTTAAGAATACTTTTCTAGAATTCTTGCTAGATCAGTTGGTGGGAAGAGGTTATCTTCGCATCGTTGCACCCTAAAGTAAAAAGCTCACTGACGTTGTTCTTACGAATGAAATCCAGGCATCCAGTGATAGCAGTGTTTTTACTTTGAATGAGACCATGTCTATCTTTCGATAATCAGAATGTCATTAAATTAACCTCGTCCCAACCTGGTGGATCGAAGATGATCCGACTCTATCTCTCTCCCTCCAAAAAAATCACCCTCGAAGTTCATAGAAATTACAGGGGTGCCATTGCATGAAAGTGAGAATATTTTAAGACTATGTAGCAAAGCTTAAAGATGAAACCTGTCTCTCTCTGGTCCCTTCCATGCGGATGCCTTGTCTGTCTCTATCTCTATCTCTATCTCTTTCATTTTTTTTTTTTTTTTGGAGTCATATCTCTTCCATATCTTTTCATGCGAGACACCTCGCAAGTGTCAAAATCCATGCTAGGATACGACCCAACTTTTCCTCTTTTCTCTTGATAATGTTTGTCCCTATCTCTTCCATATCTTTTCATGCGAGACACCTCGCGAGTGTCCAAATCCATGGCAGGATACGACCCAATTTTCCTCTTGATGATGTAAGCAATGACGCGACACGAACCTAGGAGACGAAGTAAGAATGTCACATCCTTGTGGGGGCAGCATCCTTGACTTCAAGGACATCTTTAAGTCGCCCAATTGAAGGCCAAAAGGGGTTGCACAAAAGACGTCTTTGCATGACACGTGTACAATTAGAGAAGATAGGTCCCAATAATTTCCATACATAATTGCATTTGTTCAAACATGGCTTTGTCTCAAAATGCACGTGAAAAATGTTCCATCTTTATTTTTATTTTTTATTTTTAATTATGAGCCAATTCCATTACTTAACTTTCCCATCTAAATTTTTATCCTCCCCATTTTCCTTACTATTTGAAAGATAACATACATTCCATGTTCGGTTGTTGGACTGTGGTCGGCGAGAGCGAGCCTCGCCATTGGTCGACAAGGCTAACCTCACATGGGCCTTATCTCTGGGCAGCAGCAATTGGCCAATGGAAGAAGGAAGAAGGAAGAAAGAGGAAAAAAAAATTAATTAAAAAATTGTCGATATCAACCTTAGCTAAATGGTTGGCATCGCTGGTGTCTAAGTCAACACCGGTTGCCCAAAATTGATTGGATTAACTAAATTGGCGTAAATATAAAATGTTTAAAATTGAATTGATAAAAAAATTATAATTGAATTGGTAAAGTTATAATAGATTTAAGGCTTGTTTGATAATTTTTTCCCACGGCCATTGCTACAGTCAAAAGGCCTTGAGCACTGTAATTTTGCCGTACTGGTTCGACGCAATGACAAGTTCATAATCGAATTGCAGACAACACGCATTGATCATACGGCCAGTATCAAAACACTAGAATCGGATGGCGTTAAGATTAAACAAAAGAAAAGAGACAATAAAGGAGCGGACCTCTGTCCAAATCTAATAGGAGAAGTAAATAAACAATTAACAGTTAATGATGACCGCATAATTGTGATGAGAAGTTATAATCCAAAAATTATAATTGAATTGGTAAAGTTATAATAGATTTAAGGCTTGTTTGATAATTTTTTCCCACGGCCATTGCTACAGTCAAAAGGCCTTGAGCACTGTAATTTTGCCGTACTGGTTCGACGCAATGACAAGTTCATAATCGAATTGCAGACAACACGCATTGATCATACGGCCAGTATCAAAACACTAGAATCGGATGGCGTTAAGATTAAACAAAAGAAAAGAGACAATAAAGGAGCGGACCTCTGTCCAAATCTAATAGGAGAAGTAAATAAACAATTAACAGTTAATGATGACCGCATAATTGTGATGAGAAGTTATAATCCAAAATATTTCTTGCCTGAAAACGAGTTCAGTGGATCAAATGCTTCACAATGGTTTGATTTTGTGAGATCCATTCATATAACAATTGTGAATTTTTGTGATTCACCAAATATAAAGGATATTATTTCAGACGATAAATTTCTTATTACGTGATCTATAAATTACATGGATGAAGACTACTTGAACTATTACTTATGTGGGTTCTATTGAAAAACCTATGTAATTAACTGTTTCATGTATTTTCGCAAGGACATGATCGCCAGAAACGCAATGGTTTCACTGAATTATTAAAGTCCAATTGAGGATGATTGATGGCTAATTAAATTGTTACATGTCTTTGAGTCAAAAGTAAACGGATTCAAGGACTCTGTAAAATTTGAAATACTTAATGACACAAAAATAATATATTAGAGACAACAAGGATTTGCATGAAAATTTATTGAACTACAGCAGCTGGCTTACAATCTTGCTGAGCATGTTTGCTCGATGATTGAAGTGGAACATAAACTACTAGTGGACACGATTGGAGTGCGTTGAGAAGGTAAAAAGCTGACAAAACACAATTGGAAAAGCTATTATATAAAACTTGCTTGTTTACATCACTAATGTACAGAATAGAAGCCTGTTGAAATAATATTTGTACCACATAAATTGTCAGTATAAAACTCTTTTTACAGAGTCTCAAAATAAAAACATTAACCTGTTTATGGGATAAGTCTACATGCTAAAAACAAAAATTATATATGTTCGTACTATTAAACTTATTTTTTTTAAAGAAAATTTTACACCGCCAGTACACAGAATATAAAAACCATTAGAATATGTTGTTTGCAAAGAAGGAGATGGTGGAAGGAAACAAAAAGGATAATTATGTGAAATTACACTTGTATCTTCTTTTTTTATTAAATTTTCCAAATTTGCACTATTGTAAATTAAAGGAATTTCCATAAAATTTTTGAGGTCATAAATTTGGATATTTTTTTTATATCCACAGGTCGATGTATAAAATGGGAAGATCCAAGAGATCAGAAAATAACTTTGAATTGACCCACGTAAAAATACTTCTCTGTTTCAGATTTTTTTTTCATGCTTGCGAGACGGTGGTCTTCGATCTCTAGGACCATCCCTAGCCTTAGAGGCTCTTAATGGGTTAGGACTCAACTCTTGATTATTGGAGTCATTGGCTTCAGAATCCTAATGACCAGCCACATTACTAGTAATCCGGTGAGACATCGTATTCTCCTTTCGCAGTCACATAAAAAACATGTCGTACGTAAATTTTTGCCAAAAACTCAATGAATTTAGTTAGTAATTAAAGTCCAATGGAGCGATGGCCAGTTAAATCATTAAATATGACATTGAATAAAAGTAAATGAATTTAATATGCCTGCAAACCTCAAAAACTTAACAAAATTCGAATTACTAATTAATGCGCATATAGTAGATTGGAAAAAAATTAAGAATTT
Organism: Eucalyptus fibrosa; assembly: GCA_017140475.1. NCBI lineage: Eukaryota > Viridiplantae > Streptophyta > Magnoliopsida > Myrtales > Myrtaceae > Eucalyptus > Eucalyptus fibrosa. Next base: position 52,879,903 of record CM029507.1, on the reverse strand, counting down.
GCATGAAATTTTATTAAATTAGGACATATAACTTACATTCTTGGAGGCCATATGACCAAACTTGAACCTAAACCGCTAATGAAGATGAATGAAGTGGTAGAGAAATTAAAAAGCATACAAAACACGACCGGGAAGCTTTTATAAATCAGGATGAGCACACAAATTAGAGCACCTGATACAATTCGAAATTCAAATTCAAACTTAAGTAAAACCATATCCGATCTTTATATCTTTAGAGTCAATCTCATGTCTTGTGCACACTCGTACTTGAGAGAAGCAAAAAATTTGATGCTTTATGTGAACACTTAAGATTATTTATTTATTTATTTATTTTTTGGTAAAGGAACACTTAAGATTATTGTTTACGACTAGTTTGGGCAAAGTTAAGGTTTCTTTTAAACTAGCGCTGCTCTTTCTCGACATGTTGATATTTTTCTTTCCCATTGGCGAAAGAAATTGATATGGCAAGGCATCTAGGTGGAGTGCATTTTAGGACAATGAGATGAGATGTTCTTTTTCTCATGAGTCATGCCGTTTCGTAACAGCATCTCATGTATGTCGGATGAATTCCCCATAGACTTACAATGAGTCCTCGGAGACTAAGAGTAGATCATGCCCTAAATTATCGGTGGTGAATGAATCAACTTATGAATAGAGACTCGGCATCCACCATTCAAACATGAATTTGTTTCGGAAAAATACTAACGTATTTACTTGGTGGGCCGATTTGGATCAATTAAATATCTCTAGTTTCTTAAAGAATTGAAGCAATCAAGGATGCTCAGTTTGCTGTGCGATATCATATCGATACGTCATGTGAAATAGGAGCTAGATTCTTTGATGTGGCCTAGACTTCCTTTGAGATTAAACTATTAATTTCAGTTTCTCGACAGAATAGACTCCAATGTATGGACTCGGTGGATATTAAGATGAAACAACTTATGGATGGGAATCCACCGATTGCGATGCAATGCCACAGTTTTGACACCGAGCATCCTTGATTGCTTTGAAGAAAATTACTCGAGCTGCTCCTAGCCACCCTAGGGCACCATAGCATGTCGGGAATAAGGGGGGACATACAGGACATAACCACTCCCTCGGTTGGGGGCCATGCCGCCCTGACCACCAATTTACAGAATAAAAGTCTATTGAAATAGGATTCGCATTACATACGCTATCAAGGTGTTTTTTTTTTTTTTTACATAAGCAGTCTCAAAATGGAATAACCTATTTATTGATTAAATTTACTAAGTATTTCCTAAAAACGAATCATTCTATAAACCACTGAATAAAAGTAATTGAAATATGTCAGTTTGCAAAGCAGGGGATGGTGGTAGAAATGAAAGAATATTATCATGTGAAATTACACTTGTGGCCCCAAGTAACTAATTGATTAAAAAAAAATGTATCTAACCCAGGAATCCAATTGATTTAAAATTATATATATACAGCACCTTTGGTTTCCTAGTCTCGATTGCAATATCTTATATGTACATGTTAATGACGATGCCTAATATATGAGTTAATTAATAGTCCCTTTAGTTCGACCAAAAAAAAAAGTCCCTTTAGTCTTTTAAAAATAGAGAAATTGTCAGAGTTCAATATAGTTGTTCTTTTGTGCCCGCCTTTCTCTACTCCTTTTGCCAAATGTAGGTACGAAAACTAAGTAAGTACTGTTATTATCACAATAACTCAAAGACTACTATACTAGAAAAGCCCAATTATGAGTGGCTCATGCCCTAAATTATTGGTGGTAGGTGAATCGATTGAAACCTAACTAGTGACTAGGCATCTACCATTCAAACGTGGATTTGTTTGGGAAAAATCATAATGTGTAACTTTTCTTTTGGCTAGCACAACGTATTACTTGGAATGCCGATTTTGTGTCATGGACTCAAATAAATATCTATATCTTAATCAAAACAAATGAGAGTACTCCATTTGATGTACGATATTATGTTGGTACGTTAGGAGCTAGACTCTTTGGTTTGGTATGGTTCAGGCGTCCTTGAGATTGAACCATTAATTTCAATTTGACAGACATAGATTCCAATGTACGGACTTGGTGGATTTTAATATGTGAACAACTTATGGATAGAACCCAACAATTGTAATGCAATTCCATGATTTTATAGTGTGGTAGTGGCCAAATGTCTCCCGGGGGAAAAAATTTAAAGAGATGAAGAGAATGATTTTCCCCTTGTTTTGAGACAATAAAAATCAAATGATGATGAATAAAAATATTATATATATTACATACATCGGCATCATAAAAGTTTTTTACACAAAAATGTCTCAGAATGGTAATGTAAATCTATTTTTTGAGATTAGTTGGGTGCAAAAAAAAATTATTTGTATCATTATTTAAAACTTGCTTGTGCAAAGAAATCTTTACACTGAATTTTACAGAATAAAATTCCGTTGAAATGGGGTTCATGTTACATACGGTGCAAAAGTCTTCTTTACAGAAGCAGTCTCATAATGGAAACCTGTTTTTGGATTAAATCTACTTTCTAAAAAGAAAACTTTTATGTGTCATTTTATAAACCTGCTTACATACAAAAATTTTTACATTGCCAGTGCACTGAATAAAGTCCATTGAAATATGCTGTTTGCAAAGCAGAGAATAATGGAAGAAAATAAAAAAAAAATTATGCAAAATTACTCTCGTATCTTTTCTTCTTCTTTTTTTTTTTCAGTAAATTTTTCAAATTTACACTTTTTTTAAATAAAAGGAATTTACATAAAATTTCTGGTGTCATAAAACTTGGAAATGAAGTCATCATTCAGTAAAAAGAGACTGGTGCCTCATCTGCGTTGGAACTCCGGCTCCATCCACATGTCTATGTATAAAAAGAGAAGATCCATGACTACACAAAATAATTTCGGCTTCAAGTCTTCAACCGCGTAGAGTTACTGCCCTGGTGAGGAACTTTGGCAGCATTATCGACGACACTGACATCTTCTGTCGGCCATTTGGCTTGTGTTATTGTGCTCTTTTGACTTTTATGGGCCATTACTTTTAGCTAGTTTCATCGTACCTATCTGTAAAGCATTATATAAATGCTCGCTATTCTCGGATCATGTAAAAGTTTGGAATATCCTCAATCTACACTATATAAGATTAACTTCTGCCAAGAGTAGAATAAGCGTTGACGAAGAGTCAATTGCCATTTTTTCAATGGTCTTCTAGATCTCTTTCCTTTCCTTCCTCATGCGTGACATGCATACAATTTCTGACGTCATAAAATTCGGAAATGAAGACGTCATTCAGAAAAGAGAATGGTACGTCATCCACAGCTGGAACCTTGGCTCCATTTACAGGTACGTCTATAAAAGGAGAAGATCCATGAGGACTCAAAATGACTTCGACTTCAGCCCCGTAAATAATACACTTGTCTGCTTCAGATTTTTGCAGTGCTCCCGAGAAGTCACCGCAGAGAATCCTGCATGGATATCCCAAGCGGCGTGTTGACGTTGCCACCACCGCCAGGCATGTGCCTTTCTTTCGTTTGATTTTCTGATTTGATCCCACATCGGAAAATTTTCGTTTTTTCTGTGTTAATTTCCAAGTAATATAAGCAATATTGTGGACTGTAAGTGTATAGAAAATTGTAGTATTTCTTTATTTCATTACTTAGTAAGTGCCCGGATATTTTTTACAAAATCCTTATGAAAAAAGGACAGAGCCTGAAAGAAGAATAATTTGTTGTCGTTTCCAAAAATTTTCAATGACAATACGTTTGGTAGAACTGAAAAAGACCAAAATTGATATTATTTCGTACCTGGATTGCTTTGAAAAACTACACCAACGGAAAATGATTTCTAAATAATTTCCAAAGTTCAGCTAAATCATCCGAAATAAAAATAATTCTTTTCAAAAAAGAGTTACTTTAAAATTATTCGAGCAAATAACATGTTTTATCCCGTAATTTTGACAAGGTGACTTAATTATCACCACATAATTGTATAAGGATGCGAATCGTAAGAAAATGAGAAATGGACACTACGAGTGCTGTAATTTTCATATAGCTCTTACTTGAGCATTATAACTTTTTTTTCTTCAACTACTTAAGGGTTATAACTTTTAAAAAAATGTTCACTTGAGTGTCATAACTTACAATTGATTACTCAAGTGCCAATTTTCTTCTTTTTTTTAAATGTTTATTTAAGTGTTGAAAATCTGATGTGGCATAACAATTATGGTGAATGTTACACTCAAGTAATTGATTGAAAAGTTAAATGTTATTCAAGTAATCGGAAAAAAAAAAGTTGTGGCCCTCAAGGGAGCACCATACATAAGATATGACACTCAAGTGATTAGCAAAAAAAAAAATTTATGACACTTATGTGAGCGCCGTACGAAAGTTACGGTACTTATGATGTTCTTTTTCCATAACAAAATGAAAGGAAGAAGGACACTAGAAATATCAAAAATTGCACTTACTTTAGTGCCAATAGTTTTTACAAGCCCACTTAAGTGTCAAATCGGAGAAAAAACAATCACTTAAGTGCCTCCGGTAAAAGAAATTACATGGTTTTTTTAATTAAAAATTTTATCGAAGTTGTCAATTTTTTTTTGCACTTTGAAGTAATCATTTTTTAACAACAACTAACATTGAAGTGATCATTTTTTAACGATTGGCACTAAAGTGATCATTTTTTAACTTGCTACATAATGTCGCAGAGGGATTATAGGTCAAAATTTGGGCATGCTGCGAGTTACGTAGGACTTAGAAATTAATAAAATATGGCCATGTTAGATTTTTGGCGATCTAGATTGGAGTTGACACCTAAGTATTTATCTTTTTTAAAAACTAGCACTTAAGTGAATTTTTAAAAAAAAAAACTTTTGATGCTAAATTGAGCACCGTACACAACTTTTGGCACTTCTAGTGCTTTTTTGCCCGAAACAAAAATATAGAGGTCAAAGTGAGATTTTCCAACCTACAAGGACCGAAAAAATTTCAATTTCCTAGAATTAAAATATCCAAAGGAATGTGTGGCCACTAAGTACAGCTAATTGATTCATTAAAACGGGCCTATGAACATAATTATTCCTTCCAGATGTATTACTTATAGTCAAATCTCCTAATTTGGTTTGTTTTGGCTCCACAAGTTCCCTTATGTTGATCATGATCTGCTTTTGACGTTAAAATTGTTTCCGTTTAGAAATATAATTTTTATACAGAAAATTTCATGCAATGACTGAGCCTGATGCTAGTCATGTATCGATGATTTAAAGCATACAAGGTATAATTAAATTTTCTAACGTTATTTATGTTCATCTCTCTTTTTGTTAACAAAGTGGCTAATGAAGAAGGAAATTCAGAAGGCACAAGAACTGATAAAGGTTTGTCACTTTGAGCTTTTAATTTTCATTCTTCTATAAAATGGTGTTTCATGCATTTTGGCATTTTTTTGTTAAAAAAATTTAAAATTTTAAGCATACAAATGCTCACATATATTTCAAATATAATCTTCATAATTTTTGAAATCTGAACAATATCTTGAAATATAATTGAGAAAGCCCAATTTTCTTTTTCACTTTCCAGGAGTAAATAAACACGCTCATAGAAAAATGTGAGTTGAGTAAACGACTGCCTATTGGCTTGCATTTGCATTTCATGGAAATTTGAGCAAGCGCAATAACTACACTTGACCTAAAAGCCAGGAAGTGCATAAGCCTAAGGACTTTTAATGTGCAATTTTTGTAGTCATTCCAATAAAGGTGGTCCATCCAGGATTGCTTGAGGTTGCAATGACAGGACATTGGACATCTGTCCAGCAAGAGGTTTCTCATGATAGCAAATCAGTGATGGCCGAAGTTATGACCGTAGAGGATGGACCTGTTACTGTGCTTGAGGCTGCGGTTATTGGCACACATGATCACTTGGTCGAGAACCTAGTCGAGCTCTTGCCTTCAAGAAAAGAAGAAAATTTAAATTTAAAGAGGGCCCTCTGCAATGCTGCTCGAGGTGGAAGAATAAGGATGGTAAAGGCATTAATAAGCAAAGTTAACTTTGTATCTGAAAGTTTAGCCCTTGCCTTATTGACTGCGATTTCTTGGGCTCCTATTCAAAAGGAGGTTATTTGGTACCTGGCGAGGAAAATATCCTCCCAACATGATGATATTATCAGTAAGCATGATGATATTATCAGCAGCCTTACTCTGGCCGGTCATATGGGTAGGATTTAATACTCACTCATTTTATTTCATTTCCTTCACTGTTTACTTGAACTAACTTTTTGTTCTTGTGTCCCAAAAGACATAGTCTTATTTTTAGAAAATTCCCAGCAAGTGGCAAGTGAAGATACTAAACACGATAGAATGTTGGCATACTTGGTGCCTATGTTGTCTTACTTCCGTAGTAGAGCTAGACTCAACTTTTGGGAAAAAATTATTTACAAATGTAGGTGCTTGTTGCCCTTCCTTCGTTAAATATGTACAATCCAAGCAACTTTATCCGCATGGTATTCACTTTATCTGTTATGATTTTTAGGTATTCCTTCATGCTTGTTCCATACATCATTTGGCAAATGTAAAGCAACGGAGTTGACCAAAGGTATTTCTGTGAATCTGCTTAATTGATGGACTAACATGACAAAAAGCATATCATTCATAGATCCTATCAATAAAGAATTGAAGGGAACAATGACTACATCTATGTATACAATTTAATATCTAAATCATGAGGTAGGTCACAAATTAAAGTCATATATAACGGTTGTAAAGTAAGACGAGAAGTCCTACTCAATCTCAGATTGCCGGGTAGAATTATTGAGAATTGTAGACTTGGATTTCATCTAGAGGTTGATCAATGCAAGTTTTTTTTTTTAAAACATATTCAAGCATTATTTAAATTTCATTGCATGTGCAATTTTTGTTTCATGAGTGTGATATGTATCTTTTCGTTCATCTTCAATCTCCTCTTCGTGGCAGTTGCAAAGCAATTCATGATATCATTCTTGAATCTTACCACGAATCTAGGTACACAAAATTAGCATGGTATTTATAGGAAAAATGACCTCATTTCATCATAGGTAGAGATCCCTAAATTTAAAGTGTAAATTGATATTTCAGTATCCCTTGAGATCATAGGTATTAGGATGGACCGGACCTCAATTCGTATATGAAGATACGATTCAGTTTAATTTAATTCCAAGTCTAAATGATATGTATCCTTTATGTGAACCTGTAAAAATACTCAATCCAAGATAGATCTATTGATCCATTATTGAATCTTCCCTTTTAAGAAAAAACTTTTTTTCCAATAAAGTTGTGTGTGTTCATCAATACATTCACCTAGTCTCTCGTGCATGCATTTTTATTTTCAAGCTATATGAAATTTGTTTTCTTGATTAATGTCATACATCCATCATTTTCTTCTAAACTACTATGTAGATGTAACAAAACAGCCCAAATTCATCATTAATATCTTTAGCCTTTTGATTCTTCCTTGTTATATAAAATTGCTTATCTAATAATATGTGCAGTTTCTTTCATCAAAAGGATTGTAGAATCGAAGTTGAGGCACGAATTTGGAAATCTAGCTCTTCTCAACAAGATATTTACTATGGATATTCCCAAAATACGGGAGTTTTTATTGACTTCAAACATTGTCATTGACGCTGCATCTCGTGGAATCTCTGACTTTGTCCAATTATGTTTGATGTTTTTCCCGGAGTTGATGTGGGAAAAAAATTTCACAAAAGAACTGATCAAAGAAGTTGTGAAGGGACGGCATGTCGAGTTGTTTAGACGACTGAGCGCACACAACACAACTCCATATTTGACTGATGATGAGTTGACGAGACGTAGCCTGATGGAGGCAGTAGTAGAATGGTCACCAAGATGTGTATTGGCAGATGTTTCTGGAGCAGCTTTTCTTATACAGAGGGAACTTCAGTGGTTTAAGGTTGGTTGACCTTATTCGCCTACGACAATTTCGTGCTTTTTAATATACATCTATAATAATAGGGTCCTTAATTTTTGTGAAGGTGGTGGAAGATATGAGCGATCCTTCTTTAAAACGTCTGAAGTTTAAGGTCAGTTCACCTTATTTGTTTGCCGCCCTTCTGTGAGCTGTAATGTACACTTACATTAATAGGCGCCCTTTATTTTTGTGAAGGTATCGAAAGAGGAAGATGGGAGCGATCCTTCTTTCAAAAGTCTAAAATTGGAAGAAACAGAAGAAAGGAGAGGGAAAACATATTGGGAAGTTTTTGTAGAACAACGCCAAGATTTGCTCAAAGAGGCTGGACAATGGATGAAGGATACATCATCATCTTGTAGTCTCATCTCGACTCTCATCATTACAGTAGCTTTTGCTGCTGCTTTTACGGCACCTGGAGGCAACAATGACGAGGGGATCCCGATCTTTCTAGAGAAGAGCTCGTTTATTGTATTTGCGATTGCAGACGCTCTTGCTCTCCTCTCCTCTGTCACCGCCACCTTGATGTTCTTGGCTATCCTAACTTCACGCTATGCCATTGAAGATTTTGTCCACTCGCTGCCGAGAAAAATGATACTAGGCCTCACTTTTCTCTTCCTCTCTTTGGCCTTTATGATGGTAGCGTTTGGTTCTGCTCTTACAATGGTCTTAAACCAACGATTAGAGTGGATCTACATCCCAATTACTTTGTTTGCTGCCATTCCTATCATATTGTTTGCACTCCTACAGCTTCCCTTGTACGTTGAAATGTTCGAATCCACTGGCTGGCCTCCCCTCTACCGTCCCATTAAGATATGGAAATAATCTCTACTATTGTTAGACAAAGACATCATAATGTCATCTTTGTTAGCATTTCTTACTGTGTGTGATGCGAATGTCATGCTACACTCATTTTAAAGACTTGAAGTGTAACATCAATAATACTTGTACTAAAGTTTAACATATGCTGTCAAGCGCACACCTTGCCACAATGTGTTATGGGATTGTTTCCCCCAAACTGTGAGCAATTACTTCATTGCTCATTCTTGTACAAGGTGAACCCAATTTTCAAAGAATCAGCAACATGATGGTCAAATACTCAACGGGGTTCATCCAATCAAGTAAAAGCAAAGATCCAGACAAATTCTCTATAATGGCCACCCAACTAGTGGCCCAACACAAGTAACTTCCGATGTAGCAAGTGGACCAACAATTTCAGTTCAATGGAGGCTCAGCCTTCAAAACCAGTCGTACCACTGCCCATACTTGCGCCTCATCCTCTCATCCAAGTCTTTGGCTTTGACCTCTACGAACCTAGCCGCGTTGGCCATCGATTCCTGGCACTTTCGCCGGTTCGTCTCCATCGCGTTCTTTTTTGCACCCAATCCTTCGTACTCCCTCACCCAGCAGCGGTGCACGGTGCACGGTGCATGTCCGCACCAACACCACCAACTCCAGAAGCACATGGCCATCAAAACCCAGCACTCCAGTCTCATCAGGACTCTACCCTCTTTCAGGTCTCTCTGTGATCTCATAAGCGAAAGGCTTGACGTTTACGCCAGGGCGCTAAGCACCTGGCTGGACATCGAAGTAAGGAGGATCAGGACGAGGGTCCTGAAGCAGAAAAGAGTGAGCTAGGAATATGAGACGGGTGGACGGTATTATGAGGAGCACAAGGCCGAGAGAAGTTGGGTTACTTGCTAGACCTAGGCGAGGGGCCACATGCCCTCGCTTTGCCTGGTGAGGGCGTGGTGGCCCTTGCCAGAGCCGGGAGGGGCGTGGCAGCCCTCGCCCATTGCTGGCAGCCCTTGCCAGTCCTCATAGACAAAAATAAAAAGAGAGTAAAGAACAAAAATAAAAAAATAAAAAATAAGTTTAAAAAATTATTAAAATATTTTAAAAAATATTTACGTGAATGTCGATCATGCCACATAAAACAATTGGAGTCCACATAAATGATTTCCAATCAAAATTGACATGATAGACTCGATAGATACCAATGCAAAAAAAATTATAACTAAATTGGTCCAATTAAAATGTACCAATCTAATGCAATAAATTTGATATTTTTTGTTACTTTTTTCCACTATAGAGCATTATAAGATAGACCCAAAGTGCTGAGAAACATGAATTTTAATTGTACCAATCTAATGCAATAAATTTGATATTTTTTGTTACTTTTTTCCACTATAGAGCATTATAAGATAGACCCAAAGTGCTGAGAAACATGAATTATGAAGAGTCATAAATTCGTACATAAAAATTTAAACGCAAATATATTATTAATTGTTCCACTCAAGTTCAAGTGCGGTGAACGAGGAAACAGAAATTTAAATGACAGATGAATTAGGGCATGCATGTTTTTATTCCTGATTTCTGTTCAAGAACAGAAATTTTGTTTTTTTGTTCCCGTGAATAAAAAAAGAACAGAAACGCGTTTGTTTGCATTTTTGTTCAAAATTGGATTTTTTGTTCCCTGAACACAAAATGAACAGAAATGAGAAACAAAAAAAAAAATTGTTTCTTGTTCCAGAAACGATTTTGAAGAAACACTTTCTTCTTCTCTCTCTTCTCTTCTTCTTTTCTTCTTCTTTTTTTTTTTCGGCCGGTCGCGCCAGCGGCCATCAGGGCCGGCAACGCCGTCGAGGGTCGGCGACCTCGCAGTGTCGCCGGCCCCCGAGGTCGAGTCAGCGTCGCCGGCCTCGGGCAAGGCTCAGGCTCGCCTTGGCGGGCAAGGCAAATTTGCCCGGCCGTCGGCGATTCTTAGGAAGCGACAACCGGTAGAAAGAAGGAAAAATAAAATTAAAATATTAAAAAATTAAAAGAAACAAAAAAAGAACAAAAATTTACCAAACATGTTTTATTCATTTTTTATTTTAAAACAAGTTTACCAAACGCATCTTTACGGTCAAAAATTATTAGGAACAAAAACATTTTTTTTATTTCGTTCCCTGGATCAATTTTTAAACAGAAACGTTACCAAACATGCCCTTAAAATCATAGTTAAAGCCTAGGGGACAAAAAAAAAACACAGAAGAAAAAAAACAATTTCAGTTTAATGGAAGCTCAGGCTGCGAAATTAGTGTTAACCACTGCCCATACCTCATCCTCTCATCCAACTCTTTGGCTTTGACCTCCACGGTCTTAGCTGTGTTGGCCATATATTCCTCCTGCACTATGGCGATCCTCATGCTCCGCTTCTTCTCCACCGCGTCCCTTTTTTTTCCCAGCCCTTCGCACTCCCTCACCCAGCAATTGTGCACGATGCACGTCAGCGCCAACACCACTAACTCCAGCGGCACATAGCCATCAAAACCCCGCACTCCAGCCTCACCAGGACTTTAGCCTCTTTCGAGTCTCTGCGATCTCAGCAGCGAAAGTCTTGACTTTTCTTTGGTGAACAGCACCCGGATGCTGAGCACCTGGCTGGACAGCAAAGCGAGGAGGATCAAGAAGTGGGTCATGAAGCAAAAGCGGGTGAGCTGGGAATAGAAGCCCACAAAATAGGATACGATAAAATGGACGACATTATGGGGAAAGCGAAACCGAGCAAAGTTGGGGGAATTTTGAGGAGGACCGAGGGAGCAAAAGACGCTGCAGAAGCATGAAAAGAATGAATCGTAAGCAAGAGAGCAGGAGACTCGGGAATGAATAAGAACTTCTCAACTTTACGGCAGGCATTTTCTTTTTGATTTTGGGGAGTCTATTTGGGTGTTTGTCTTTATATGCATCAAGAGGGGAGAATTTGAAAGTGAAAGAAGACGAAGTTTCAAGTTCAACGGCTAGGACACAGGTTGGAGAGGGCACCGCCTATACATTTATTACTCTCTGCCTTGGGTGGTGCAATGGGTGGGCATCACTCATTTCTCTCTATCCCAAGTGTTTCAAAAGCCAAAAGGCACAGAATTGTCGGTGAGGGTTCCTTATCGACTTATGAGAGAAGGTTTTGTCTTTCCACAAAATTACATGTGAATTGTAGAGAGAGAGAGAGAGAGAGAGAGGAAATTGAAACAATGAGAGAACAAAATACTGCCTACTTCTTACAAGTATATGTCAAAAATACTATTCATAAAAATGCATATAGTCAAGAAAATGTTTTGAGCTCCATTTTCTGGTTCACTTGGATATGTAGTTGTAACTTCTGAGAACGCATTGTAAAGTAGATTAATTAATCAGGGCCAAAGCATAAAGCGCTCTATGATTCACCTCTGGTAGTACATCCCTAGGGATTGTCGCTAGCATGTCTAGGGCAAATGCCACACCCATAAACAAAAACCAAAAGGGAAAAAGTTCCTTAGAGAGCATATACCGTTGGGCAGCAATTTTGAAAACAGAGTAGGGATTGCTCAATTACATGATCAAAGTCGTGTATGAAATGCACATGGATATTGCTTGATAGGATATCATGAGAAATGCCTTATCATCGTTCCAAATCATCCGCCTTGACACAAAATTAATCCCATTGATGATGGCGGGACCTTCGTTTCTATAAATATCTCGTAGATGACTGAAATTTCAGTAAATGTAAAGAAAGGGAATGGAAGTGAAAAATGAATACTTAAAACAACTGATGAAACAGATTGCACGTATTTTACCACTCCACTACTTCCCTTACGTACAACAACATTGTCCGACAAAATTGATGATATTCAAAGGCTTCAATGCTCATTCTTCACTGCACCACTGAACCTCGTCATCCCTTCCCATATTCCCGCTTCTCCAGCTGAATATGAAATTCAGGCAAACAATTGATGCTGCAATTAAATATGAACATGTGCCGAGAAACAACGATAAACAAGCAACTTCTGAGGCCAACATGAACACTCAAAAGCAAAACGATTTTTTGCTCAGCCATGTTCAAAATTTTCTTGTCAAAGCATCATCCTGTGCACATTAGATGCCAGTAGTTGTCATCTCAACGCAGTTCAAAGGAGCCAACCAATTAACATAACATCTCTTCACCAATATCCTCTAAACAGTATCTGGATAGCTTAAAATGGCTTCCACTCTATCTAGCGATGCTTGCAACTGCCCAGAGTTCATGTTGAATAGTGGCTCATCAGTACCAAGACCCCTGTTACATGAAACACACAACTTGAACCCCAGAAAAAATTAATAAAACAGAGTGACATAAATCATGGAAGCACATGACCCACACCTGTAAGTTCACTGTATGTTATAAACATCATGCTTTGTAATAGCAAAATTTTAATTCATGACACCGAATAGTTGATACAATTAGAACTTGCTTTGATATATGGCCCATCTAGTTTCTTCCAAGAACAAATATATTGTAGTTGAGAAGGAAGAAACTTACCCTGTGATTTCTGGAAGAACGTAATCAGCCCTCCACCCAAACCGAAAATCTACAACTGGACAAAGTCCAAGAGTGGTCTTATTTCTAATTCGAGATACACCGTCTTCGCCCAAACATGTGGTGAGCTTCCATTTCCAACTAATTGCATTTAACTGAAAATTGTGGCCTACGCCAACCTGTAATTTTCAAAGCACACCAAGCTGACTCCCCAAAAGCTTTACCAATTACAGCTCGATACCCACAGAAGTTAACAGACTTACTGATGATTGAGAATATTTGGCCACACCATCACAAAACAGAGGTGAAATCAAAGAAGCCTCAAACCTGGAGATTTAAGAATTTTGTGACAGGAATCTTTTTCGAGAGAATGCGCACGTCTTGATGTATAGAGACAAACTTCCACAGACGGTCTGGGGAGAGAGGCTTGAACACAAGCCTCGCTTGAAAATCATTCCTTGGAGCATTGTAAAACTGAATCAAAATATCAAATCAAGATGTCATAATGAAGCTATATTCCATAACTGCATTAACTGAAAAAGCAGAATTACACCAGGCCTTAAAGGCTCCAACAAAAATTTTGCTCAATGGCCAATCGTTGGAGCACTATAAGACAGACCCAAAGTTTTGAGGACCATGAATATACAAACATTAAACACAAATATATTCTTAATTGTTCCACTTAAGCTGAAGTATGGTGAATGAGGACACAAAAATCAAAATATCTGATGAATTAAAATCGCAGTCAGAGCTTATAGAAGAACAAAAGAGACAACAAGAAAAAGAAAGTCTATGTTCATCTACTTCATTATGCAACTATTACTGACAGAAGCTGTATTAGGTCAATAAAGACGAAACAGGGAACACAAAGCCAAGCCTGGCAATGAATTTACAGAAATTATATTGATTAGCATATGTCAATGGAATCTATGCGAATGACTATAAGGCTGTAACATCCTGCATGCCAGATCTTATAAAAGTCTGATCAACATGCTCAGCCAAGTGAGGTTCAACCTTATGGAGACCACTGAAAGAAAAAAAAACATAAAAGTGCTCCCGTTAATCTACTCAACTTCTAACATCTTCACTAATCAAACATCAGTGAAAACTGTAACAAAACCTCTTTTATCTCCCATGAGAGCATGGATTGATATCTGAATAGTTCAACACTCTCCAGATTCTTCCTGACATGTGAACTGACATATTGACTTAACACAGCCCTAAAATGGACTCCAATGCACGGAAGCAAACGAGAGGGCCTCGAGTATGTATAACTCATGAAGTTGCCAAGTCAATTTTTCATGTCAATCTATGTGCAAACTTAAACTAGACAGAAGCATCACTAAAATTCCTTTAACATTTCAAATTCTCTCCCACATGCATGTTAGAAGAGTGGTCAGTAATATAGGAACCAGTGCCGCAATCTCTGAAGTTAATTAAACAGCGAAGTTGTGCCATCCGCACACTGAAATATCTGGCACTTGTCTTCAGGACCAAAGAACAGAGTATGCCATATCAAATTAGACAGGAACCACATCCAATATGCATACCTAATACAGGTCAGCAACATGAAAATTAAAATAAGAACGAACAAGTTATTAACATTAAGATTGACCCAAGCTTCAGGTACCCTATGCAGATGACCTCAAAATGAAACATTTCATTCATTCCTTTCAAGCCTTTGCCGAAAATGGTTTGGCTCATCTTTCCACAGCTCTCTCAACAAAAATAAGCCACCAGATCATCCTTTTTCATTCACCCAGGCCAATCATATCTGCTAGAGACCAAACTTCAAATACGTGGCAACACATAGGCAAGCAAAATTTAGGCACATCAGAAGAAACACCTCCAGATTAACACCGACTCGGATTCCCTGAATTTCTTTCCGAAACTTGAGGAACAACTCGGAGGGCATCAAATTGATGTTGTACCGTTCGTCCCACGAGGTGGGTTCTTCGCCGGCTGGACTCGTCTCCATGTTCAAGCTCCCAACACTGCAAAAAATCAATAAAGAACGGTTCTCTCCCACCATACAAAAATCGCCAACCCGTTTCACTCAAGACCCAACTCTCAAAATCGAGAATTCGACACTCATCACTAATCCGACACATCTTCGGAGATAACACAGTCCATGTGGAGTCGGTTTCTGGGTGCCTTGACATGAACTGAGCTGCCCTGCATCTGTCAAATTAACCTCACAATTCGCATCAAAACAAGCGATGAGAGTGTAAAGCATACCTTCGAAACTGTTGGAACCAAAAGGATTTGGAGGGAGAGAGTACACACACACAAAGAGAGATTATATTACACAATATGCCTTTGTAAAGGCTTAAGAGAGTACACACACTAACTTTGCTAAGCTTAAAACTCTCTCTAAAATCTCACTTTCTCTCACTTTTACAGACACTCTCACACACTAAGTAGACTAACATAACCCTATATTTATAAGCATCTTCACCACCATTATTTTCAACATGCAAGAGTTGAAGTTGAACTTTTCTTCTTGGCCAAGGAGTCAACAATTGTGGGCTGAAACTTTTCCTTCACTTTCAAGTTTACAAAGTTGAAGCTTTCTTCCTACTCTTCAAGTACCACTTGTAGCTTCTTCAAGAATTTTCTCCTTTGCAGCCCACTTTTCTTTGGCTTTTTACAAACCGACTAACTCTTGCTTTCACACACTTAGCCAAAAATAATTAAAAGACAAATAAGCTAATCAAAACACAAAAACAATTTTACTATTTTCTAACAGCCTCCCTTAAAATTGATTTTGAAAAACAACGACACCAAGCATTGTCTTCAATTTCTCGAACAAGTCCGCCTTCAATGGTTTTGTCAAAATATCTGCAATCTGGTCTTTGGATTTACGAAATCAAGTTCAATCTCACCTTCTTTAATCAGCTCACTAATATAATGATACTTGATGTCGATATGTTTGCTCCCTGCCATGAAATACGGGATTCTTGGCCAATGCAATCGCTGACTTGTTATCACACATCAATTTAGTAGGACCTTTTTGTTCATGCATAAGCTCAAAAAGCATCCTTCGAAGCCACATCGCCCGACATGCTTTGTTGAAGATACGCAATGTATTCTACTTCACCGTTGAGAATGCAATAACTTGTTGTTTCTTTGATGACCAAGAAATTATTCGATCCAAGAAAGAATGCATATCCGAAGTGCTTTTCCGTGTTTCGTATCACTGCCCAATCACTTTGTCGTATACCCAACTAAACTGAAGTTATCAGTGTAAGAATATAAAATTCCATGATCGCAAGTTCCACTGACATACCTTAAAATTCTTTTTGCTGCTTGCAAATGTGATTGGTATGGTTTCTCCATAAACCGACTAATAATTCCCACGCCATAAGTTATATCTAGCCTAGTGGTAGCCAAATATCTTAAACTGCCAACAATACTTTTGAAATAAGTGGGATTTACCAATTCACCGGTTCCTTCTTTCTTCAACTCCAACCGTTCACAGGAGTTCGAATTGATTTGAGCGTTTCCATATTGAATCGCTTCAAAATATCATTAGCATACTTCTGCTTGTGAAACAAATATGCCTTCATTTGTCTGCTTCACTTCAAGGCCCAAAAAATAGCATATTAATCCCAAATGTTGTCATCTCAAATTGACTTGTCATGGCCTCCCCGAATTCAGCAAACATCTTCTCACGGCTTCACGTAAATATCAAATCATCAACATAAAGGCAAACAATTATAATATCGCCGTTAGTATTTGATTTGAGATACGGTGTATGCTCATAAGGGCACTTTTGAAAGCCATGCTCCAACGGGTAAGTATCAATCCTCGTGTACCAAGCTCGAGGTGCCTGTTTTAGCCCATACAACGCTTTCTTCAGTTTATAAACTTGATTTTCACGCCCTTTCTTCTCATAACCCTGTGGTTGCTCCACATATACTTCCTCATCGAGAAAACCATTAAGGAATGCCGATTTCACATCCATTTGATGGATTTTCCAACTGTTCTGAGCTGCAAGTGCCAAGATCATTCGAATGGTATCCATTCGAGCCACTGGTGCAAACACTTCAAAATAATCAATACCTGGCTTTTGCTTGTAGCCTTTCACCACCAGTCTAGCTTTGTAACGGTCCACCTGACCGTTGGGTTTGCACTTCGTTTTGTACACCCACTTGACACCTATAGGCTTCTTACCAGGTGGTAAAGAAGTTAGCACCCACGTGTCATTCTTTTCAATGGAGTGGATTTCTTCATCCATTGCTTGGTTCCACTTCTCATCTGTTCTTTGCATCATCATAGGATATGGGGTCACATTCGGTAAATAAACAAAAGTTTACCATTGTTTCATCGGTGATTTCGTCACCGTCATTATGATCAACTCTTGTGACCACATAATCCTTGAATTTTACTTGGCGTCTTCTCGCAATCGTTGTGAACGACGAATCAATGGTTCTCGGATCGTTTTGGTGAGGAGGATGAACTACCGGGTGAAAGTGATGGATCTTCAATTGAAGATTCTTCGGTCTCCCTCACCAATGGTTCATCTTCCATAGGAATGTTTTTATGGTCAGCCTTTTAATTCCAGTCCCAGGCTTCATCTTCAAAAAATTGGACATCCCTGCTAATAATTACCTTCTCCGCGATAGGATTATATAGCTTATAACCCTTAAGTCACATAACTATATCCAATGAAAATGCACTTCTCGCTTTTATCATCCAACTTTTTTCTTCGTTCGTCCGGTATATGGGGATATGCTACACACCCAAATACCCGTAGGAACGAAACATTTGGCTTGTTGCCGCTCCAAGCCTCTTCTGGAGTTCTTCCAAGAACACTCCTTGTTGGACACCTATTCAACACAAATACAGCACAAGCAACAGCTTCTGCCCAAAACTTCTTCGGTAATGCTTTAGCCTTTAGCATGCTTCTTGCCATTTCAAAAATTGTTCTATTCTTTCTTTTTGCTATACCGTTTTGCTGAGGAGTATAGCTAGCAGTCAATTGACGTTTCACTCCATGAATTTTACAATAATTGTCAAATTCATTGGAAGTAAACTCTCCACCTCTGTCCGATCTCAATGTCTTTAAATTAAAGCCACTCTGTTTCTCAACATAGACTTTGAATTATTTAAATTTGCCAAAAGCTTCGGACTTTTCTCTTAAAAAATAAGCCCATGTTTTTCTAGTAAAATCATCGACAAAAATTAGCGTGTACCTTTTTTGTCCAAATGATTCCACCTCAAGAGGGCACAGATATCTGTATGTACCAACTCCAGAGGTTGCTTGGCTCTTCTAGCTCTCCCAATTGGAAAAAAATTTTCGATGTTGCTTTCCAATGAGACATCCTTCACATGAGCGGTCTGGAGCGTCGATCAAGGGCATGCCAGTCACCATCTTTTTCTGGACTAGTAATTTAAGTCCACGAAAATTTAGATGACCGAACCGAAGATGCCAAAGCCACTTGCTATCTTTTGTCGTTGCTTGAAAACTCAATAGAGTCTTCGTACGAAGGGATAGAGGAAACATCCGGTTCTTCGTCATTTGTGTCGTTGTAATCAACTTATTGTTTGCGCCTCTAATGGTGCACACACCATTTTCAATGTTAACTTTGTGGCCTTTTTCGGATAGTTGCCCAACACTTAGCAAATTCCAAAAGAGTCCCGGCACAAAGTAAACGTCTGCAATAGTAACATTAGTACCATCTTTTGAGTTGATATCAATGTTACCTTTGCCCATCACGAGAATTTTGGATTTATTCCCGAAGTTGACTTCACCACGAACCGTTTCATCTAACTTCAAAAATAGCTCCTTTTGACCACACATGTGATTGCTGCACCCGATATCAAGGTACCAAATTTTTGTGTCCATGGTACTTGAGTCATCCATTTGGCATGCTAACACCACGCCTTCATTTGCATCGACAGCATGCACATATTCGCTGCTCTTACCCCTGTTTGCTCGACATTCGGATTTGTGATGTCCGAATTTGTTACAGTTAAAACACTTGACTTTTGATTTGTCACGTGTTTTATATCTTTTAGTGGAATTCAGATTTCCACCTCTACCTCGGGCACCACCACGACCTCCACGACCTCGGCCACCATGATGACCTCCTTGATTTGATTGAGTGACCCGACTCTGCAGTGCTTGCTCAGAATTCGAACTGATAGACTTCTGGTTCATTCTTTGCTCATGCGAACATAATGAACCCATCAACCTCTCCAACGTCATAGTTGATATATCTTGGCCTTCTTCGATCGCCGCAACCACGTAGTCAAATCTTTCAGTCAAAGACCTCACATCTTGGAGCTCTTCACCATTAACCCTCAGTTGGTTAACGATGGTTTGTACACGATCAAAGTAAGCTGAGATAGATTCAGAGTCATTCATGCGTAAAGACTCAAAATCTCCTCGAAGTGTTTGGAGCCGCACCCGCCTGACACGATCATCACCTTTGTAGGATTTTTGCAATATATCCCACGCTTCTTTCGCTGTCTGAGCACTCAATATTTTTTTCAAATATCGTCTCCTCCACGGCTTGAAAGATCGCATATAATGCTTTCTGATCTTTCTTTCGAGATTCCACCAATGCTTCTTTCTCCTCTTTCCTCAAAGCATTGAATTCTTCAGCATCAGCTACTTCGGTGTAGCCGTTCTCCACAAGGTTCCACAAGTCTTGGGACTTGAATAGAACCTTCATCTGGACGAACCAGTTGTTGTAATTTTTTCCGTTCAACTTTGGAAGTTGCATCTGAACGGAGCTAGTGGATGCCATGGCTAGCTCTGATACCAATTGTTGGAACCAAAAGGATTTGGAGGGAGAGAGTACACACACAAAGAGAGATTATATTACACAATATGCCTTTGTAAAGGCTTAAGAGAGTACACACACTAACTTTGCTAAGCTTAAAACTCTCTCTAAAATCTCACTTTCTCTCACTTTTACGAGACACTCTCACACACTAAATAGACTAACATAACCCTATATTTATAAGCATCTTCACCACCATTATCTTCAACATGCAAGAGTTGAAGTTGAACTTTCTTCTTGGCCAAGGAGTCAACAATTGTGGGCTGAAACTTTTCCTTCACGTTCAAGTTTACAAAGTTGAAGCTTTCTTCCTACTCTTCAAGTACCACTTGTAGCTTCTTCAAGAATTTTCTCCTTTGCAGCCCACTTTTCTTTGGCTTTTTACAAACCGACTAACTCTTGCTTTCACACACTTAGCCAAAAATAATTAAAAGACAAATAAGCTAATCAAAACACAAAAACAATTTTACTATTTTCTAACAGAAACTAGAAGAACAGGACTCTGTTGGCGCCTATAGAACTGTGGTTGAATGGCGAAGTTAAAAATGGGGATGAAGTTCGCAGCTATGAGAGTAAAAAATGATGGCGGTACCCGGGCAATTTGGGGTTCGCATCGTTTGGATTATATACTACGAGACTACAAGTACGAACGAGTTTTGCCGAAAGAGGGAAAATTGTTCACTCGGCCAAATAAAATGTTGATTTTACTGTCTATGCACTGAGTAATTATAGTTTCTCAGTTGGGCCAAATTAATTATGAATAGGTCAATGGAAGCTATTAGTATTTCAAGAAAGAATTAATATCACTAAAAATTACAAACTGATAATTCATGACATTTCTGCTCCAAATTAGATCTCTATCCAAACTAATATTCATCTTATGAAAAATCTCAAATTTGTACTTTTGACTTAAATTTACTCTCCACATCATATTCCAAACTGCTAACGCAGATTGATTTGGGGTAAATGTGTTATGGGTTATCAATTTTGGATTTTTTGTCAAACAAAAATTAGTTTTAATAAATGGGTCATGAGAGACCAATTTCGATTAATTTTAGCGTGCAAATGTATAAGACAATCACGCCACGCCTCTAGAGTTCCTTTTAACGATTCTTACAATTGAGTTTGTTGCGATTTTGAAAGTTCACACTTACGAAGTAATAAACGAAAGTTATAAACATGATAACACTTACATTTGCAAGATCCAGAAAGGCGATGATGCTGGCAAGTAACGGATCAAAGTAACCAGAAATGCAGTTTTAGGTAGAATGAGATATGAAAGATGTAGAAATAATACCTTACCAAAAAAAAAAAAAAAGATAGAGAAATAAGAGAGATGCGAAGATCTGTTTACATAAAATCAAGTTGCACAATGGCATCAAAATATCAAAAAAGACATTCAAATAGGATGAGATGTGAGATATAGAAGGTGGCGAAGAGCGAAAAACTTTATTTACACAAACGCAAGAAGGGCGGTGGTGATCAGGTTAACAAAAAAGAAACAAAAATTTCTTTCTGCAAACATACAATCTACAATCTTAAAGATGCAGAGTAATAATTGGCTACTTGGTGTTTCACAATCTCCTTACATTATTGAACCTCCAAGATGAGCTCCATTTGGCGAATCAACCTATTCTCTCGTCCTTCTCTTCATGGTGAATTACCAATGCAGACACATTAGGCATCGGAGGAGCTACCATGGCTTGTAGGTCAGCCGGAGATAGGGACCAGCACAGATTCCACCACCGAGGCTGTGTTGATGCCCCATTGTCCTCCGGTATTCACTATTGTGGATATATTGGTGGAAGAACACGACACGGCAATGTAGACATTGTGTTAAAATTATTCGTGTTACTACAATTTGTACTTGGTAATGTACTGGAGTTAACTGGTCTTTCTGTATCCCACTCCTGCCACTGTTTCTGAAAGCATAGCCATGATTCTTGAAGCTGAAATTACTGTGAGATAGTGAGATCTTGCATTTCCTGTTGCAGAAATTATCAGGTTTTGCAAGGTCTTTAATGGAGGAAGAGGCCGAGGACTCTGCAAGGCTCATGAAGAACTTTGCCTGACCACTATAATAGTTCGATATGCCTTTCCTGAAAAATCACAGAAGGAAAGGATAGGGCTTCAAAAATCATCATTTGACCATAAATCTGACTACTTGGAGGTCACAATCATAAATTTCTTAAAGCATTGCGTTAGATGGAACATACACAGAGATCAAGATAGATAGTCATCAAGCATTATAGAATCCGAACCTTGGAGCAACTCCGGCACCAGCAGATGCAGATCACATTTACTTTTATACCATACACTCATATCAGGGGTTTTCCTATGCTGCAAAATGGATGTTTCGCTTCTGAGTACCGCAATTTTTAACAGCTTCTTTTTTCCTTTACTGACAAAGATTGAACACCATGATGCTGTGCTTCTTAGAGATACCTTTACAGCTAAAGTTCGGATTTTGGACTAGACTTCAGAATTTATATTTGGTAGCTAGACAAAAAGTGGCTGCCTATGTCAAAAGGAAAAAGAGAAGAAAAAACTGCTCTCACCATCCTAACAAGCTAAACTTAATGATGTTACACATGGACATCCAAATTTTGTGCATTTCACCACCCAAAACATTTAGAACTGCTTCTAGCAACAAGAAAAATGCTTCAAAAGTTCCCACCGTTATCCAATTTCTCATTGGGATGAGCATTGGGCTAGTCCAGGAGGTATAGCCCTAAAATGGTAACTAAGGCGCGCATGACAACCATTCTATTCTAGAAATAGTTTGGAACAGAAATAGATTTTTCTATTTCTATTTTTAGAAAAGTTTCTAAGCAAAAATAACTGTTTAATAACGACACGAAATTTCTACTCTAAAAATAGATTTTCGTTTGATAATGATACAAAATTTTTTCCTTTCGGATGAAAAATTTTTTCCTTTCGGATGACGGCGAACCGACGGATGGCAGTGACGAACGGCAGCGGCGGTCGGCAACCAGCAGCAGCCGGCAAGCGACCAATGACCGGTGGTTGGCGGCAACTGATGAAGGACCAGTTGACAAACGATGAGAAATTTTTTTATTTCTCATTTCTATTCCAGAAATAGTGAAGTAAAAAATTTCTACTTCTGATTTCTATTCCAAACCTATTTCTGGAATAGAAATCTATTCCAGAAATAGAAAAATGGAATAAGTTTATCAAACAGGTTTCTATTCTAGAAACAAGTCTGAAATAGAAAAATTATTTTTGGAATAGAAATTATTGGTTGTCATGCACCCCTAATCGACTGAAATTAAATAAATTAACCGGTTCACACATTCATGATGGAGCATCTCTTCAAAAGCTTCCAACAAATTGCAAGCACGATCACACCAAGATATAAGATATTTAAGGGTGATAGGATTGGGAATTCATTTTTCCTTTTTATTACGTTTGCTTTTTAAATGCCAGCCCAGCATGGCAGTATCTTTTTTAGGCAAACAATCAAGGCCATATTGCTTATAAGTTAAAACTTGGTACTTTGTCAAATATCAAGCTACAGATTTTGGCAAACTGAGTTAGAACAACATAATACAACCAAAAAGTGTAAAAATCACTCTTCACAGCAAGCAATTTTACAATATTAATCAGATAATACTGCAATCTTAGATGACAGAACAAGCAGATTTTGATATTGGATGTCATGAAGTCTAGCATCAGTCACTTGATGCACTATAGAACTTGCAAAAGAGCATTTGGGGGGCTTGTGTCTGAAGACTTTATAGTCAAGCACTTAAAACCTTTCTTTCAGCATAGTAATGAACCAACACGGACACAGATATGGAAGTTTCTAAGTCACCGGGATATTTGGCAGGAAAAAATGAACCGATGATCAAGTACTTCCATTTCGATGATTAAGATTACTTGATTGTCCACGTTCTGATAGACAAGATTCCATTCAGATGATAACATCAGCACATCAAAGCCTCTTTTGAAACTTAATAAATCACAAGAAGACAAGAAATTCTTAAAGTGAAATTTTCCATTCCTAGGCTCTGTAAAACCGCCTAGCTAATGACCACCTCAAAAAAAGTTCAATCCCAGCACTCCAGCAGTACACGTCCAATTATATAGGCAAAACTAGATTTTGTTGAAGCGAAATTCCAAACTGTCTGGACTAGCTAGGGCTAATAATTTGTGCTCCTATGTGATAATCACTTATTTTCAAATGAAGAGTGCCACACAAAGTCACATCAGGACAAGAAAATAGTCATGTAGCATCTTTGACAGAGAAAGGCGATACATTAACTAAACAAGTAAAACAGCACGAAGAATACGTTAAGACACGATTTTCACCACGATCTGCATGAAGAAGCATGATTTTGCTGGATCTACAATCGTGTTGTCTAAGTGGAAAAAAAAAAACGTGTTCTGTTTTTTGCAGGTGCCAACAGGTGATACATTCCACCTAAGACAGACCCATATTTTGACTAAAGTTTGTTGAAATGGGTTAGATATGAGTCACATAAAATGTAGAAGATAGGTCATAAAAGGGTCCAAAGAGAAAAGCCTAGAAAGAATATGGATTTTAGTGGGTCTATTATGGATCCACTTTCAACCCAAAATACTAGAATTACATTAAACAAGTCTCACGATTGGCTCTTCTCTTCTCTGTCTCTCTCTCTCTGGTTCGACCGCTACAGACAATCTCCGTCGTTGGCAAGCACTGCCCCTCCTCTTTGTCCTTACCACCCCCACCACGGACGATGTTGCAGGAACTCATGAAGCTCAGGCTCTCGCGGCAGCTGTTGCCGTCGTCGGTCTTGCTGCCATTGTCGACACCACTCAGCAAAGCGCATGCAGCCATGAACACTGATTCTTCGTAAAAGGAAGGGAAACGAAGCAAAGGCGAAATGAGGGGGAGAGAGTGGAGAACTTGTAGCGAGCGTAATATATGCGTGGGGAGCGAGAATGCACATGAAGTGTTCGACGAAACGGCAAACACAAATAATGAAACGCAGCCAAAGAGACCCCACACGACCTGCAAGAACCGTTTTTTGCGAGCGGTCAGCCTGAGCTCGCGAGCCTGAGGCTCGCCTGTAGCCGGTCGCTGGTCATCGGCGACGGCGCTGGCAATTGGGCAAGAAGAAGAGGAGGAAAACAAAGAAAAAAAAATCAAAAATAAAATAAAATAAAAATAATTTAATAATCAATTTCTTAAAAATAAAAAAAAATAATAATTAAAAATCGATATTTTAAGAAAAATGAAAAATCGATTTTAAAAACTAAAATAAATGAAATAGAGTGTATGGAAGAAAAGATTTTTCTTACAGAACATATTTTCCACTTTATTTTTAGGTTTCACTTGAATATTAGAAAATAATTGCATTTTTCTCAAAAATGAATTTTCGAAATACCACAATTTCCGCGAAATGAACCAAGTTTAAGATAATGAGAAAGCTGGTGAAAGCTATGTTTTTGGGATGGTTGTGAGTCCGCAGAGAGTGAGAACTAAAGCAAAAGGAAGGCGAGAAGCGAGAGCAGGTGGTGGGCGATGGCGGTGATGGTTCGTATCGAGGCGTTGTCGGTATTTGGGTGGAGGAATTCGAACTAGCGCATTGGTGTTTGAAGAAGCACTTGGAGCGTTTGACGTGCTCGTTGAGTTCAGTAGCAACGACCATTACTATCCCTCTAGTGGCATCCCCAGCATTTCATTTCATCGACCATGCCAAATTGCAAATTTAGGTGACAAATGAAAGCTTTGTGTTCTTGGTTCAAAGTTCAGTTAATCGTCTTTGTTCCAGTCAAGGGCCAGTTAATTAGCTTGATCGAGATCCCTGTTTATCGACAAAAATGTATCTCGTTAGATTAGAGGGGAAGAGAGCTTTGCATGCATCGCATGAGCTCTTGATGCCATGCGAAACACATTAAATCATAGGTCGCAAATGGAAGTACCAGTAAGCAATAACGAAAAAGCTGGTCTGGTGACTTTGCTTGAGGAAGTCTGGTTGATTGGCAAATCTTGGTATTGACTGGCCTTGAATTTCGTTGGACGTTGGGAAGTTTTTTATTTCACAAAGCTCATGCCAAATTATTGGTTTGGTTTTAATTCACATCGATCCTCCGAAATAAATGCTTTCAAGTCAATGAATACGCAGGTAATCATCAATATAAGTTCAACATTATGTTTCATTTGCTTATTCATGATGCGAGTGCGAAAAAAGTTGCTCTATTTAAATTTGACATGTAATAGCCATGAAAAGGGCCACGTTCTTAATGTATTACCATCGATTATTGTCCTCAATTTCAAAATGCAAGTGACGCCAAGAAAAATTTTATCTCCCTCTTGGTCGAATGTCGATTGTGGACCAATGGACAATCCAAATTCCTCGGTCAACCAGTGGCCGAGGACCATAACCGCCATTTTGGACTAATCGACACAATTTTTAGTGATGACTATCCTACTTCCACTTCCATTTTCTTCATACCCATCTAAGAGAGTTTATTAAGCGTACAGGGATAATACCACGTCCATTTCACGGGTACGGCTTTAATAAGGTCCTCCTTATATTAAACTTAACTTTGTCTATTTGAAGATCTATACAACCAAACAAAATTACAGCAAAACGTCCACAACCCATTTTATTCTTGAAGTTTGAATTTTGTTCTCGATTTGGGTCAATTTGTAACCACTAGTCTCAAACTCATACTAAGTAAACCAATCCTCAAGCTTACGCTGACTAAAAATGTAAATATTCATTAGTATAAAGTTGGAAGAAAATTTTAGAAAACATCATCATATCCCATCGAAAACGCATATAGTAAATTATCGTGTTTATCTTTGCTAAAACTAAAGTCAAAATGAAAAGAGGCCATGATGCGGAGATAAGCTAATGTGGATGCTAGCGATGTTAACTTGCCGTCTGATCTTAATAATGGTCCATCCACAATAGTAATCTCTTTGATTGGGGGCACGCTCTGATATCTAAGGCAGTTGCAAACTTTTAGAGGTCGCCATTGCCTTAGGTTTGACGTGACAAACCTTTAGAGAGGGACGGAAATAATTCAATGATGTTTAAGAAAGAGAGAGAGAGTGAGAGAGAGAGAGAGAGAGAATGCTTTGCGGTGGTCATTGTGATGTCGTGGCCGCGAGTCATCGAAAGGTAGAAGTGATGAATGACAAAAATAATAGTGGTGATAGACTATGTCAATGCCTTAAGAAGAAAGGGGAGAAATGGGGAAAGAAGAAGGAACCAAAAAACAAACTTTTTTAAGCATATACCACAAGTGTAAACATAAAATTTCGATGGTTTATCCAAAAACTCAGTTGCAACCTCGGCACTGTAGGCAGAGATCCAGGCGTTTTCATTCTCTCTACAGCACCTGCTTCGTCAAGGCTTCAGTCACGCGACTGTGCTTGTTGAATCAAATCATCTGCTCCTTGTCGAGACGTTAAATAGACAAAGGCAGCCGCCATGGGAGGAGAGGTCTCTATTCTCCGAAGCTGCTTTTTTGCACTCCCTTTTCCCTAATCTCACTTTGTGCTTTGTGCTATTGTCAACGCGAAGCAAATGTGGTGGCTGATTGGGCTGCAAAGGCCCACAATCGGGCTTTGTCGAACCAGAATTGGGCTGTTTTCCCCCATTTTTACCTCATCGATTTTGTATGTGCTGATGCACTTGTTGCGGGCTGTACTAACTTTATTTCCTTAATACAGTTTCTGCTTTTTCGACCAAAAAAAAAAAAAAAACACAAAATTTCGAGAAGCGATTTTGCACATTATTAAGTTGATTGGTAATGATAGAGTGGCTAGTAATTTGGACGGGATCTTTTAAGGGTCTGTACCACCAGTGATTTTTACCACGTGAAAAGTGGATTAGAAAGACTATGATTGAGCACAACTTGTCGATTGAAGTTTTCTTAGCTGTGTGTTCTTTTTTCAACTTTTGAGTAAGTCTGGATATGAGCTCAAAACACCATATTATGAATTGAATAGGCAAGCAAATCGCGATGACTGAAATTTTCAAAAGTTAAAATCATCAAATTACAAGCACTAAGGTTGAAATATTCAGTGTGATTGGAAGAAAAATTCTCTAACATTTATGACCAAGAAGAAAGCGTTTTACATGGTAAGTGTATATAATGCTTGGAAATAAAAAATAAAAAAATGAACTGGCAAAGACAGTATTTAATATGGTGCTGGATTAGTAAATATTCATACTTTTCTTTCCCTTTCCCTAGCAGAAATGAGTGAAAAGTATATTAATGTCATCACTTTAGTGCTCTCAGTTGTCATGTAATTGCGTGGAATCAGTCGATCCGTGATCAAAACACGGTCGCTTGGGATCAGCTCACGATCGACCACGACTGGTACATAACCAAGTGGAATCACCTCCGACCAGAACACAACTGCTCAGGATCGATCCATGATCATTCATCAATCTGCGATAATAAGTGATCGTCCCACGACCAACCATTATGGTCGAGCAGTCGTTCCATGTCTGAATGGCTCAAGTCCATTGGCATGCTCAATGGATTGGTTCATTGCCAATCCCTCAATCAATCCATGGCCAATCCTTTGATTGGCCCATGGCTAATCCCTTGGCCTCCCTTCCCATGAGGCCAATTAGTCTATGACTGATCTTGGGAACAATCCATGGCCGATCCTCACCATCAGCACATCGATTCCATAGCCGATTCTCATTTGGCCAGAACTGTGAATGTTACAAGAGGAACAAATTTTTATGCTTTATGTGAACATATAAGATTACTATTTACGGCGAGTTTGGGCAAAGTTGAGGTTTCTTTTAAACGTGCTGCTACTCTTTATTGACATGTTGATGTTTTCCTTTTCCCATTGCGCAAAAGATGATTTCATAGAGCATCTAAGTGGGAGTCCATTTCGTTGATACAAACTAAGAGGGGTCTTTTCTCATATTGCAAAGATATGAGCGACGGTGACAAACTAAAAAAGCACCTTGTCCTATATCGAAAAGAATATGAGTGATGGTTTTTTTTTTTTCTTTTTGGCCAACAATTGTTAAGTGACTTAAACCTTTGAGAGGTTGCATCTTTTCATAAGTTAAAAATTGGGGAAAAAACTAAAAAAACTCAATTAATTAGATAAAGTTATATTTAAAAAAAAATTATCTGAATTTACAGTTTGTCTTTTGAAATGGCATATGTTAAAAATGCAACATTTCAGAGAAAAGGTTGTATCTATTCAAACACTGTTATAATTTTGACTTGACGTTTTTGTTTCAATACTTTTAATTCTTTCTTGATTTTTCTTCCTTAAAAGATACGGTCTTTATTTTCGAGTTTTCAATACGAAAGTTCTTGGAAAAATACCAAAATTGTTGGTAGGCATTCTCGTTTCAAACTTCATTTTATTATATACATCGGCATCATAAAAAGCCTCCCAATGAGAAACAAAAAAAAAAAAAAAAAAAAAAAAAAAAGAGGTGAAGAAAATGATTTTTGCATGATATTCTGAAAGTAAAAATCAAGCGATGATGAATAAAAATATTATATACATCGGCATCATAACAGTTCTTTGCCCAAAAATGTCTCAGAATGGTAATATAAATCTATTTATTGAAGATTGTTGCGTGCAAAAAATGTAAATTGATTATGTGTCATTATCTAAAACCTGCTCGTACAAATCGGCCTTTACATAATAAAAATCAATTGAAATAGGATTCAGGTTACATATGCTGTCAGTGAGTCTTTCTTACACAAGCAGTCTCAAAATGGAAAAACCTATTTGTGGATTACCTAATTGCTAAAAATTAAAATAGTATGTGTCATTCTATAAAACTTGCTTATATAAAGAAAATTTTACGCCGCAGGTGCACCGAATAAAGTTCAATGAAATATGTTGTTTGCAAAGCAAGGATCGAAGAGGGAAAAAAATGATTATGTGAAATTGCACTTGTATCTTCATTTAGTAAATTTCCAAATTTACACTTTTGTAAACAAAAGGAATTTCCATAAAGTTTCTGGAATCATAAATTTTGGAAAAGCAGTTGTCATTCACACTTCATTCGTTTCATGAAAAATAATTTTAAAAAAAAATTTGGATTTTCTTATGTTCATTTCACAGAAAATAATTTGATTGAGGAAAACATTTTTATGAAGGGAAAAAAAGTCTTCTAAAATAAGTAAAAATAATTTTTTAACGTATCATGTCATATCATATCGTATTACGTGTCAGTGCAACCTAGTATATAAACAGAGTAAGTCCGTGACAGCACAAATTAACTTCAAGTCTTCATCCACATGAAAGCTATTTCTCTACTTTGGACTTGAAACGAGGCACGAGTGTCACGTCCTTTTTTTTAGAGGAACTCTGGCAGCATTCTCCGCTCTAATGATATCTTCTGTCGTCTATTTGGCTTTTATTATTGTGCTCTTTCACTTTTGTGGAGGCCATTACTTTTGGCCAGTTATAGCGTGCCTCTGTAAAGCATTCTATAAATGCTCGTGACAGAGAAAGTCCGTGACAGCACAAATTAACTTTAAGTCTTCATCCACGTGAAAGCTATTTCTCTGCTTTGGATTTGAAAAGAGGCAAGAGCGTCACGTCCTTTTATTGAGGAACTCTGGCAACAGTCTCCGCTCCAATGACATCTTCTGTCGGATGAAGAGAGTGGGGTGGACTGGGGATTTTATTTTTAATTAAAAAAGTAAATAAATGAGATTAAAAAATATACTGAATTTGAATTAAATTAATTAAAAATAAAAATATTTATTTAATATATAACGTTTTTTAGCATATCAAAATTTTTTATTTTTAAAAAATGATATTAATATATCATGTCATGTCGTGTTATGTTGCGTGTCGATATAATCTAGTATATAAATAGAGAAAATGCGTGATAGCACAAATTAACTACAAGTCTCCATCCACATGGAAGCTTTTTCTCTGCTTTGGATTTGAAAAGAGACACGTGTGTCACGTCCTTTTATTGAGGAACCCTGGCAGTCTCCGCTCGAATGATATCTTCTGTCGTCTATTTGGCTGTTATTATTGTGCTCTTTCACTTTTGTGGGGGCCATTACTTTTGGCCAGTTACAGCATGCCTATCTGTAAAGCATTCTATAAATGCTCATGACAGAGAAAGTTGGTTGACAGCACAAATTAACTTTAAGTCTTCATCCACGTGAAAGCTATTTCTCTGCTTTGGATTTGAAAAGAGGCAAGAGCATCACGCCCTTTTATTGAGGAACTCTAGCAGTAGTCTCTGCTCCAATGACATCTTCTGTCGGCTATTTGGCTTTTATTATCGTGCTCTTTCACTTTTTTGGGGGCCTTTACTTTTGGCCAGTTACAACGTGCCTATCTGTAAAGCATTCTATAAATGCTAGCCATTATTGGATCATGTAAAAGTTTTGAATATCCTCGTTCTACACTGTAGAAGAGTAATTTCTGCCTGTAGAATAAGAGTTGACTCAGAGTCAATTGCCATATACCAATGACCTTGTAAATCTCTTCTCTCTCCTTCCTCTTGCCTGACATATATACAATTTGAGAAGAGTCCTCAATGCATGAATTCACACTTTCAAACGTGGTCATCTCACGATGTAGATGAAAAGCGTTTCCTCTTTGTTTTTACTAATTTCATTAATTAACTTTCCATCTAAATCTTTTCTCTTCATTCCTTATTTTTCCTATGATTATTCTTTTTTTCATCATAAAAGTTCTTTTTTTGTTAGAAGATATGCTATATTCCTTTAGGAGATTTGGATTTGATTTGATTATGTACATATCAATTAAAGATTAGATACAAATCTAGATTGATACATAGAATTCTTTATTTCCATTAATTGTACAAACCTAGTTTTATATCTTTAGGATCTGTACAGTTTACAGACATATTGAGGAAATACAGAAAAATATTATTCCTCTGTCCATCACCTTCAATTTCTTTCATGGTATCAGAGCCTCCAGGCTTTTGATTTGCTTCCGCTTTGTTCTTCTGCCAAATAGTTCTTCGACCTACAAAAAGGGATTCTATTCGACATTAGAATCAATATCCGAAGGAGTTTTTTTTTTTACTTACCATGGCCTCCCTACAAATCAGCACCTCTATTTCCGAAAATTCACCGACTGGAGAAGTAACACCCCAAGATCTGCAGGCTGAACTTCAACCTGCGACACTTCCAGCCATAAATCAGCAAACTCAATTACAACCCGCACAGTGGCGACCCACATAGATTTAGCTCAATGTGGGGCAACCCTTGGCGGGTCAACCATACCTGTGGATTCCGTATCCACTTTATTTTGGGCCAAGCCCAAATCCATCATCATCTGCATATATGGGCCACCAGAGCTACGTCCAAGCCGATGGGGGCCCACCAAACATGAATGGGGCAAGCCTAGCCATCGGATCGGAGCAGTTGAGCGGGTCAGGAGAGATGCGTATGGGAACAAATCCCTACTTGGGTTTTTATCATGCGGGTTATCCAATTGGGGCGAGCAAATCGAGTAAGGAAATACCTACCCAAACCTCGCGCCTAGCTTTCTACCTTTTCCAGCGGTGACACTCGCCGGATGACCAGAACCCAGCGATCCATTATTCA
The DNA here is from genome assembly GCA_017140475.1 of Eucalyptus fibrosa. Taxonomy (NCBI): domain Eukaryota; kingdom Viridiplantae; phylum Streptophyta; class Magnoliopsida; order Myrtales; family Myrtaceae; genus Eucalyptus; species Eucalyptus fibrosa. Next base: position 52,847,300 of record CM029507.1, on the reverse strand, counting down.
TCTCTAATGCCGACGGACCAGAATTGCAACGCATCAACCAGCAATCGACTAGGCCAAAAAACTATACAAGATGGTCGCAAGAATTCTGGTGCGCCCTGGCAACCAAAGACAACGATGGTTTCCTCGACGGAACCATTCCAGTTCCCGTGGACGAACGCCTGGCCTGACTCTGGAGGAAGAGCAACCGCATGGTCCGAACTTGGATCGGCAATTGCGTCTCCTCCGAGGTCGTGGCTGGACTCCTACCAACAGAAGATGCAAAAGAAATGTGGGAAAATATCCAGGAAATGTACGGGAAGCTGGACCAGGCGAAAATTTTTAATCTAATGCAAGAGCTCAGTGAATTGAAGTAAAGAAATATGACAGTCACATCCGTTTTCAATAGGCTCTCATCTCTGTGGAACAATCTTGAAGTAGCCGAGGAGAAGCTCGTGGGACCGAAATCCACTCTCAAACAATACATATCCATCAAAGACAGGGAGAAAGCTATACGCTTTCTCCTCATTTTGAATGAAACTTACCTCGGATTTCGCTTGCAGATCCTCGCCATGGATCCCATGTCGTCGATTGGGCGGATATTTCAATTGGCTGTGTAGGAAGAGAGTCAGCGACACGCAATGCCAGACCACACCAGGAGTAGCGAGAGTGTCGCACTCGCAGCCCGCGGAGATCGACGAGACGCGGCCACTAGGACGCAAACCCTGCAAACCCTAAATCAAGAGAGAGAGAGAGAGAGAGAGAGATAAGCGGCAAAATTAGGGTTCGCAGAAGAGGAACTCATGCTATTTAAAGCAGACCGGATGGATGGTCAGGATGTGATACGAGGATCGAAAGGATCGGACGGCTCGCAAACTTTCGATCCCTCGATCGGATCCAACGGCGGACAGCAGCTCGCGATTAGAGGATTGGACGGTCAGATCTTCGCTGCAATTAAAGGAATGGACGGTCAGATGCTTGCCACATCATCAAGAAATTTTGGAAGAAATTTTAAAGGCAAGAATAAATTATTTTGTGATTATTACAAACGTACTAATCACTCAATTGATAATTGTTGGAAATTGCATGGAAAGCTTGGTGAAAAGGAAAAAAAGATTGCAGCAGCTTATCAAGTTACTGGGTCAACTGGTAAAAAAATTGACCAGCCTATCTCGTATAGTCAGTATCATCAGTTGATGGAGGCACTTCAAAAAATGGACACAACAAATAGAGGAGCGAGTTTCTCGGGTATTACCCATTGCTTGATTAATTCAATATCCAAAAAGGCATGGATAATTGATTCAGGGGCAAGCGACCATATTATATGTGACAGGGGATTTTTCTCAAGTATAAATGACAAACTGAATTTCCCTATTTCCGTGCAATTGCCCAATGGGGATATTACCCATGTCCATAAAACAGGGACAATCAATCTCAGTTCACAGATTACTCTTAGAAATGTTCTTTATGTCCTAGAATTCCAGTTTAACCTGATCTCTGTGTCAAAAGCTTGTCAAGAAAATTCATGTCGGGCCATTTTCAATGCTGACACGTGTTTCTTTCAAGACCTTTCGACTGGGAAACTGATAGGCTTGGGTAGTCTCTCTAAAGGCCTTCTTTTCTAGAATAGTTTCTCAAGTAATTTTCCTTGCAGTTCTTTAAATAAGTCATCATTGTGTAACTTGACTACCAATGATAGAAATTCCATTATGCATTTGAGATTGGGTCACAATGCCTCCTTTCCATGTCCACAATGTCCTATATGTCCTCTTGCTAAACAATCTCGTACGCCTTTTCCGTCTAGTAACACTCGGACTAGTGAGATTTTTTCTTTGATTCATGTAGATATATGGGGACCATACCACACATTAAATCATGATGGGTCTCGATATTTTCTCACTATAGTCGATGATTATTCTCGTGCGACTTGGATTTTCTTGATGCAGTATAAGAATCAGACTTATTCTCATTTGAAAAGTTTTATATCACTCTCAAAGAATCAGTTCGGCAAATCCATACAGTGGATCCGCACTGATAATGGGAGAGAATTCTTCAGCCGTGATTGCTCTTCACTATTTACTACACATGGCATACAACATGAGAGCTCTTGTATTTATTCACCCCAACAAAATGGCGTGGTAGAACGGAAACATCGTCATCTATTGGAAGTCGCACGAGCCTTGAAGTTCCAAGCGTCAGTTCCAGACGATTATTGGGGAGATTGTGTGGTCACAGCCACTTACCTAATCAACCGTATGCCAACTCAGATACTTAAAGGGAAAACTCCATTTGAGTTATTATTCTGAAAGAAACCAGAGCTCCGGCATCTCAAGGTCTTCGAATGTCTCTGTTTTGTTGCAACAGTGGGACCTAGAGACAAATTCAGTCCACGTGCTCAGCGATGCATTTTCATGGGATATCCCAACTTGCAGAAAGGGTATCGGGTTCTTGACATTTCCACAGAGGAATTTCTGGTAAGTCGTGATGTCATCTTTCATGAAGACATTTTTCCTTTTTCTGAGCAGACAACTCTAGATGCAAATACAGGGTTGACAGCCTCTCCCCGTAGCATCCTATCTGATGAAGCAATGCCTCAAGGTCCTACCTACATACTAATGGCAGAATCGAGGCACATTCCTCCCACTAATTCATTTCTTCCAGTATCAACGTCAACACCTGTTGAGAGGACCGACCGCTCAGAAGAAATTTTAGAATCACGACTCGAAGATTCCCATGATACTAAGGAAAGTTAGCATATTGGGTCGCCACCTACCAGTGAGAAAAATATGGACACCACTCATCCAAGGCATTCTGGTTGCACCACACGACCTCCTACCTGGGCTAAAGACTATATCTATGCAACTCATCATTCTCTAGGTACTCAGTATGCAGTCTCATCATATGTTTCCTTTCATAGATTATCACAGGAACATAGATGTTGTATTAGTCACTTATCAGAAGAATAGGAGCCATCTAGTTATGATGAGGCATCTATTGACCCAAAATGGCAACAGGCCATAAAGGCGGAACTTCAAGCATTGATTGACAATAAAACATGGGATCTTGTCCCACTACCCTCCGATCGCAAGCCAATTGGCTGCAAGTGGGTCTACAAGATAAAATATCGTGCTGATGGTTCCATTGAACGATACAAGGCACGGTTGGTTGCAAAAGGATTCACACAAAAGGAAGGTTTTGACTACCACGAGACCTTTTCTCCGGTTGCCACCGATGTCACAGTTCATTCTTTTTTGCTTGTTGCTGCTATTAATAATTGGAGTCTACATCAAATGGATGTGCATAATGCTTTCTTGCACGGGGATCTTGATGAGGAAATTTATATGGATATTCCTCAAGGCTTACGGAGACAGGGGGAGAATAAGGTATGTCATCTCCATAAATCCCTTTACGGATTGAAGCAAGCATCTAGACAATTGTATGCCAAATTTGTAAATGCTCTTACAACAACAGGCTTCAAGCAATCTAAACATGACTATGCTTTATTCACATGGACTAAAGGTATGTCATCCATTTATTTAATGATATATGTCGATGACATACTTGTTATGGAAAATGATAAGGCTGCCATAGACAATTTAAAGGATTATTTACATGCTACCTTTCACATTAAAGACTTAGGAGCACCTAAATATTTCCTTGGAATTGAAATTGCTCGATCTGATCAAGGAATTTCTCTTAGTCAATGGAAGTTTGTTTTAGAAATTATATCAAAAGCAGGCTTATCAGGATGTAGACCAGCTGTGATTCCTATTGAGCAGAACATTAAATTGACTTCTACAGAATATGATAGGGGCATATCACAAAACAATGATCCCATACTCAAAGATCCATTAGGGTATCAAAGACTTGTCAGGAAGCTCATATACCTGACCATGACTAGACCTAATATCTCTTATGCAGTACAGACACTTAGTCAGTTCATGCACAGTCCAAAGCGATCTCACTTGGAAGCTGCATTGAAGGTTGTGAAGTATTTGAAAAAGTGTCCAAGACTTGGAATTCTTTTGTCCAAACAATGTGACATGAAGATGAGGGCATACTATGATGCTGATTATGCTATGTGTCCTACTAGTCGAAGATCAGTCACTGGATACTACATCAAATTAGGAGATTCACTTCTCTCATGGAAGACCAAGAAGCAGCCTACTGTATCCTTGTCTTTGGCCGAAGCTGAGTACCGAGCTATGGCAAAAACCACTTGTCAGGTAGTGTGGATACGAGGGTTGCTTAAGGACCTCATAATATAAGTACGAGGAGTGACAAAATTATATTGCGACAACGATGCAGCTCTCAAATTGGCAGCAAACCCTATAGTGCACAAGAGGACTAAGCACATAGAAGTGGACTGTTATTTTACACGAGACAAGATTCAAGAAGGGTTAATTGAAACAAAAGGAATTGGCACAATAGAGCAGCCATCAGACATCTTCACCAAACCCCTATGTCATCGACAACATGCATATCTACTGAGCAAGCTAGGCGTCTTGGACATCTACAAGCCACCAGCTTGAGGGGGAGTGTTAGAAGATATGCAATATTCCTTTAGAAGATTTGGATTTGATTTGATTATGTACATATCAATTAAAGATTAGATACAGATCTAGATTGATACATAGAATTCTATTTCCATTAATTGTACAAACCTAGTTCTATATCTTTAGGATATGTACAGTTTACAGACATATTGAGGAAATACAGAAAAATATTATTCCTCTCTCCATCACCTTCGGTTTCTTTCATTTTTTACATAAACTTGTCATTGGAATAAGAGTAATTTCTGTCTACTGTAGAATAAGAGTGGACTAAGAGTCAATTGCCATATGCCAATGACCTTATAAATCTCTTTTCTCTCCATCCTCTTGTGTGACATGTATACAATTTGAGAAGAGTCCTCTATAATTTCATACACGAATTCATACTTTCAAACATGCTTGTCTCACGATGCAGATGAAAAACGTTTCCTTCTTTGTTTTTACTAATTCCATTAATTAACTTTCCATCTAAATTTTTCCTCTTCATTCCTTATTTTTCCAATAATTAAGTTACTTACAAAATAATTGGTTATGTTTCATTATTCAAAACCTGCTTGTTTGAAGAAAATGAGAATAAAGCCGGTTGAAATAGATTCATATGTCATACACCGTTAGTGTGAAAGTCTTTTTCCCCCTTTTTTTTTTACACAAGCAGTCTTAGAATGGAGGTATAAATTTGTTCATGGAATAAATCTACACGCTGAAACTAAAATTGCATGTGTCATTTTATAAAACCTGCTTATGTAAATAAATTTTTATACCGTTAGTGCACTTGGAAAAAAAAAATCCATAGAAATATGTTGTTTGCAAAGCGGGGGATGGTCGAAGAAAAGAAAAAAGAGTAATACTGTGACGCTTGTATTTTTTTTTCAAGTGAATTTTCCAAATTTACACTTTTGTGAATAAAAGGAATTTCCATAAAATTTCTGATGTCATAAAATTCGGAAATGAAGACGTCATTCAGGAAAAGACAATGGTACACCATCTCCGGTGGTAGGTTGGCCTCCATCCACAATTCCATCTATAAAAGGAGATCTCCATGAGAACACAAAATAAGTTCGACTTCAACCACGTAAAAATACACTCTCTCTGCTTCAGCTACAGCGCTCCTGAGAATTCACGGCAAAGAATCCTCCATGGATATCCAAAGCAGCGGGTCGAAGTTGCCACCACCGCCAGGCATGTTCCTTTCTTTCCTTTGTTGTTCTGATTTGATCCCACAAGGCAATGGCAAAATCAGAAAAATTACGCTTTTTGAGTGTTAATTTCAAAGTAATATAAGCAACGTCAGGGACAGTAAATGTATTGAAAATTGTAGTATTTCTTTATTTTATTACTTAATAAGTGTCCAGACATTTTTATTTTTCTTGGTACAAGGAAATTTTTGCGATTTCTTGTTTTCATTTCCAAAAACTCTCAATGAGAATACGTTTGGCAGAAATTTTGGTTTCCGTGTTTTCAAATTTAAAACTTAAAAATGAACGAGACCAAAATTGATATTATTTTGTACCAGAATTGCTTTGAAAAGCTACACCAATGGAAAATGATTTCTTAAAAATTTGGAAAGTTCAACTGAATCATTAGAAATTGAAACTATTCTTTTTGGAAAAGACTTGCTTTAGATATATTTGAGCAAATAACACATTTGTCCTTGTAATTTTGACAAAGTGACTTACCTGAGTACCATGATAACACATTCATTTGAATGCTATAAATTTCAATCAATCACTTATATATCATAACTTTTAAAAGGCATCCACCCAAGAACCAAAAATCTAACGTGGTATAACACATGGGGTAAACATTTAAAAAGGCATTGGTGCTTAAGTGATCAATTAAAAAGTTATACCTTCAAAAAAAATATGACACTCAAACGAATGCCGTACAAAAGTTATGACACTTGTAATATTCTTTTTCTCAATTATAACTTATAAATTTATTGTATTAATTGATGGAATAGATGTGCTTAAGTTAATTCTTTAATTTATATTTGTATATAAATTATATTACGATTGATAAGTGAAATTGTGCAGATAGATAAAATTTCGTATAGACTTAATTTATGAATAATGTCACAGATAAAATCAATGACTACGAGAAATAAAAACTCACTAAAAAGCACATTGACCAAGTTACGAAAGTTAGGAGGCCCATAAAACTAATTCGCAATATAATGCCTATATCGAAAAAAAAACTCATAATCTCTATCAAGTGTAATGCTAAAAACTTTTCGTTTAAAAGTTTAACACAGAAATTCCATGCAATGAATGAGCTTGATGCTAGTCACGCATCGACGATCTAAAGCATACAAAGTTTCATCTAAGGTTATTTATGTTCATTTCTTTTTTGGATAACAAAGTGGCTGACGAAGAAGGGAGCGAAGGGAGCATTGGCAGCTGATAAAGCTTCCCAAGACCGTCATAGACCAACTTCTTATGGACACTACCCGAAGTCCATCAATCAATTAGAAAATAAAGGTTTGTCCGTTTGAACTATCAATCTTCGTTTATAATAAATCTTGCCTTTCATGCATTTTGACATTTTTAGTCCGCAATAATTTAAATTTTAAGCATACAAAAGCTGACGTGTAACTTCAAATATAATCTTTTCATAACTGTTAAAATCTGATCAATATCTTGAATTACAATTTAGAAGCCCCCCCTCCCCCAAAAAAAAAAAAAAAAAAAAAAAAAAAACTTCCAAAGAGTAAACAAATGCCCTCAAAGAAAATAATATGTTGGGTATACGACTGCCCCTTGGCTTGCATCTGTGGTTCATCGAAACTTTGAGCAAGTGCAACGGTTACAATTGACCTAACAATCTAGAAGTGCAAAAGCCCGAGGATTTTTAATGTTTGGCAGTCGTGCCAACAGCGGTGGTCAATGAATATTATCGACCATTGTTTGAAGCTGCACTGCGTGGTCAATGGAAAGATGTCGAGCATATCATGAACAGGGATAGCAGAGCAATGACGGCCGAAATTATGAGAGTAAAAGGTGAATCCGTTACTTTGCTCGAAGTTGCGGTTATTGCCGCACAAGATCAACTGGTTGAGAACCTCGTCACGCTCTTGCCTCGAAATTATGATGATCTTATTTTTACGAGGGCTCTCTGCAATGCTGCTCGGGGAGGAAGAATAAGGATGGTAAAGGTATTAGTTGAAAAAATTTATGATGATTCTAAAAGCATAGCCCTTGCCCTATCGACAGCTATTTCATGGGCTCCTATGCAAAATGAGGTTATTTGATACCTGGTCAAGCATACATCCAGCCTAGATCATGATACCATGAGCAGCCTTATTATGGCCGGCCATTTGGGTAGGATTTCACACTCACTCATCTTATCTCAGTTCCTTCACTCTTTACTTGACTTAACGTTTTTGTTTTGTGTCCCAAAAGACATAGTCTTCCATTTAACTTTGTGATGCGGCGGAGCAGAGACAATCGAAGATATCGAACTCAATAGATCGTTGAGATATATGGCGCCTATGATGTCTTACTTCCGTAGTAGAGCTAGACTCAGTTTTTGGGAAAAATCTATCTACAAATGTAGGTACTTCTTGCATTTCTTTTGTTAGCTATGTACAATTCGAGCAACTCTATCTCCATGGAATTCACTTTATCTGTTGCCATTTTTAGGTATCCCAAAACGCTTGTTCTATGTCATTTGGCAACTCCAAAGCCATGAAGATGGCTCGAGGTATTTCTGGCAACCTGCATAATTGTTGGACTAATACGACAAAATGAGAGATCCTATTGTCAAAAAATTTAAGGCTTAAAAGACTACATCTATGTGTACAATTTAATATATAACCCATGAGGTAAAACACAAATTAATAAATAAAAGAATATTTATAAAGTAGGTCGAGAAGGCTTATTAAAATTTCAAATTGCCATGTAAAATTATTGAGAACTGTAGATTTAGATTTCAAATTATAAACGTTGATTGATCCAAGTTGTTTTCTAACACATTCAAGCATTATCAAATTTCATTACATGTGCAATTTTCATTTCATGGGTCTGATATGTATCTTCTTCCTAATTGTTGGTATGATTCTTCTCTCCTTTTCGTGGTGGTAGCAATGCAGTTCGTAATATCACTCTTGAATTTTGCCACTAAAATAGGTATAGGAAACTGCCATGTTATCAACAGAAAAAGACTTACTTCATCCATGGGTAGAGATCTCTTAATTTAAAGTGTAACTTGATAATTTTAGGAATCCCTTGAGATCACAGGTATTAATATTGACCGACTCTCCATTCATGTATTGTAATACGATTCGATTAGTATCAATTCAATTCAAAGTCTAAATGATATATATCCTTTAGGTGAATACGTAAAAATACTCAATCGAAAATATATCTATCGATCAGTCACTAAATCTTCTCATTTCATTAAAAACAAAAAAAGATCTCTTTTTTGGGTAAATTGCTTATTTGACATTACGTGCAGCACCTTTCATCCAAAGGATTGTAGAATCAAAGCTGAGGCATGAATGGTTGATTGCATATGGAAATCTAGCTCTTATCAAGAAGATGACTACCATGGAAACTCCCAAAATACTAGAGTTTTTATTGACTTCAGACATTGTTCTTGACGCTGCATCTTGCGGAATTTCTGAATTTGTCAAGTTATGTCTTGAGTATTGTCCGGAGTTGATGTGGGAAAAGAATTTCACAAAAGAACTAATAAAAGAAGTCGTGAAGGGACGTCATGTCGAGTTGTTTAGACTAGTAAATGCACACAACACATCTCCATATTTGAATGATGATAAGCTGACGAGATGCGACCCGATAGAAGCAGTAGTAGAATGGTCACCAGGATGTGTATCAGCAGATGCTTCTGGAGCAGCTTTTTTGACACAAAGGGAACTTCAGTGGTTCAAGGTTTGTTGACCTATTTGCCTGCCAGGCTGCCACCCTTTTGTGTTTTTTAATTTACAACTACATTAACCGGCGTCCTTTATTTTTTTTTTTTAAGGTAGTGGAAGATATGAGTGATCCTTCTTTAAAAAGTCCGAAATTTAAGGTTGGTTCCCCTTATTTGTTTGCCACCTTTTTGTGCTCTTCAATTATATTTACATTGACAGACCTTTTTGTGCTCTTCAATTATATTTACATTGACAGATGTCGTTTATTTTTCTGAAGGTGCTGAAAGTGGAAGATAGGAGCGATCCTTCTTTCAAGAGTATGAAATTGGAGGAAACAGAAGAAAGGAGAGGGAAAACATATTGGGAAGTATTTGTAGAACAACGTCAAGATTTGCTTAAAGAGGCTGGGCAATGGATGAAAGATACGTCATCATCTTGTAGCTTCGTCGCAACTCTTATTATTATAGTAGCTTTTGCTGCGGCTTTCACAGTACCTGGAGGCAATCACGATAGTACGGGGATGCCAATCTTTCTGCATAAAGGCTCATTCATGGTATTCGTGATTGCAGATGCTCTTGCTCTTTTCTCTTTTGTCACCACCACCTTGATGTTCTTGGCTATCCTAACTTCACAATATTCAATCGAAAGTTTCCTCCACTCGCTACCAAGTAAAATGATATTGGGCCTCACTTTTCTCTTCCTCTCTTTGGCCTTTATGCTGGTGGCATTTGGGTGTGCTCTTACAATTGTCCTGAGTGAACAATTACAGTGGATTTATATCCCAATTACTCTGCTAGCTGCCTTCCCTGTCATATTGTTCGTAATCCTACAACTTCCTTTGTATGTTGAAATGGTGGAATCCACCTACCGGCCTCCCCTCTACCGACCCATGAAGATTTGGAAATGATCTCTGCTATTATTAGATAAGGACTTATGTGACGAGATATTTGTTTGCACTTGTCACTGTGTGTGTGATGCGAATATCATGCTATTTACTCATGTTTAAAGACTTGAAGTGTAACATCGGCCATTTGATATTTGTTTGCACTTGTACTGAAGGTTAATGTATGCTGTCACGTGCATACCCTGTCGCAATTTGTCATTTGATTATCTACAGTAAGCAATTACCTCCTTGATCATTGTCCTATTGAGGTGAACCCATTTTTCAAAGAATTGATAGTATGGCCATCAATATTCGATAGGGTTTATCTATTCAAATAAAAGCAATGATCCATAAAAATTCTCCATAGTACACAATATGGCCACCAAACTAGTGGGCTAACACAAGGAACTTCCGATTGGCAATGACCTCCACGATCCTAGCCGCGTTGGCCATCGATTCCTCCTGCACTTTTGCGATCCTCATGCTCTTCTTCTCCACTGCGTCCCCTTTTGCGCCCAACCCCTCGCACTCCCTCACCCAGCAATTGTGCACGATGCACGTCAGCACCAACACCACTAACTCCAGCAGCACATAGCCATTAAAACCCCGCACTCCAGCCTCACCAGGACTTTAGCCTCTTCGAGTCTCTGTGATCTCAGCAGCGAAAGTCTTGATGTTTCTCTGGTGAACAGCACCCGGATGCTGAGCACCTAGCTGGACAGCAAAGCGAGGAGGATCAAGAAGTGGGTCATGAAGCAAAAGCGGGTGAGCTGGGAATAGAACCCACGAAAGAGGAGACGAATTAAATGGACGATATTATGGCGAAAGCGAGGCCGAGCAAAGTTGGGGGTATTTTGAGGAGGATTGTGGGAGCAAAAGTCGCTGTAGAGGGCATGAAAAGAATGAAGTGTAAGCAAAAGAGCAGGCGATTCCGGAATGAATAAGAACTCCTCAACTTTACAGCAGGCATTTTCTTTTTGATTTTGGGGGGTCTATTTGGGTGTTTGTATTTATATGCATCAAGAGGGGAGAATTTGAACGTGAAAGAAGGCAAAGTTTCAAGTTCAACGTCTAGGACACAGGTTGGAGAGGGCACCGCCTCTACATTTATTACTCTGTCTTAGGTGGTGCAATGGGTGGGCATCACCCATTTCGCTCTATCCCAAGTGTTTCAAAAGCCAAAAGGCACAGAATTGTTAGTGAGGGTTCCTTATCAACTTATGAGAGAAAGTTCTGTCTTTCCACAAAATGACTTGTGAATTGTAGGGGGAGAGGGAGAGAGAGAGAGAGCGAGGGGAAATTGAAACAATGAGATAGAACAAAATACTGCTAACTACTTACAAGTATATGTCAAAAATACTATTCATAAAGATGCATATTGTCAAGAAAATGTTTTGAGCTCCATTTTCTAGTTCATTTGGCTATGTAGTTGTAACTTCTGAGAACGCATTGTAAAGTAGATTAATTAATCAGGGCCAAAGCAACAGGCACTCCAGATTCACCTCTGGTAGTACATCCCTAGCGATTTTTGCTAGCATGTCTAGGGCATCTCCCTACTCTAGCAAATGCCACACACATAAACAAAAACCGAAAGGGAAAAAGTTCCATAGAGAGCATATACCATTGGGCAGCAATTTTGAAAACAGAGTAGTGATTGCTCAATTACATGATCAAAGTAGTGTATGAAATGCAAATGGATATTGCTTGATAGGACGTCACGAAAAATGCCTTATCATCGTTCCAAACCATCCGCCTTGTCACAAAATTAATCCCATTGATGATGACGGGACCTTTTCTACAAATATCTCGTAGATGACTGAATATTCAGTAAATGTAAAGACAGGGAATGGAAGTGAAAAATGAAGAGTAAAAACAACTGATGAAACAGATTGCACATATTTTACCACTCCACTACTTCCCTCACGTACAGCAACATTGTCCAACAAAATTGACGATATTCAAAGGCTTCAATACTCATTCTTCACTGCACCACTGAACCTCGTCATCCCTTCCCATATTCCCGCTTCTCCAGCTGAAAATGAAATTAAGGCAAACAATTGATGCTGCAATTAAAAATATCAACATATGCAAAGAGAAAATGATAAATAAGCAACTTCTGAGGCCAACATGAACACTCAAAAGCAAAACGATCTTTCGCTCAGCCATGTTCAAAATTTTCATGTCAAAACATCATCCTGTGCACATTAGATGCTAGTAGTTGTCATCTCAATGCAGTTCAAAGGAGCCAACCAATTAACATACTATCTCTTCACCAATATCCTCTAAACAGTATCTGGATAGCTTAAAATGGCTTCCACTCTATCTAGCGATGCTTGCAACTGCCCAGAGTTCATGTTGAATAGTGGCTCATCAGTACCAAGACCCCTGTTACATGAAACACACAACTTGAAACCCAGAAAAAATTAAAAAAACAGAGTGACATAAATCACAGAAGCACATGACCCACACCTGTAAGTTCACTGTATGTTATAAACATCATGCTTCGTAATAGCAAAATTTTAATTCGTGACACCAAATCATCTAGTTTCTTCCAAGAGAGAAATATATTGTAGTTGAGCAGGAAGAAACTTACCCTGTGATTTCTGGAAGAACGTAATCAGCCCTCCACCCAAATCGAAAATCTACACCTGGACAAAGTCCAAGAGTGGTCTTATTTCTAATTCGAGATACACCGTCTCCACCCAAACATGTGGTGAGCTTCCATTTCCAACTAATTGCATTTAACTGAAAATTGTGGCCTACGCCAACCTGTAATTTTCAAAGCACACCAAGCTGACTCCCCAAAAGCTTTACCAATTACCGCTCAATACCCACAGAAGTTAACAGACTTATTGATGATTGAGATTATTCGGCCACGCCAGCACAAAACAGAGGTGAAATCAAAGAAGCCTCAAACCTGGAGATTTAAGAATTTTGTGACAGGAATCTTTTTCGAGAGAATGCGCACGTCTTGATGTATGGGTTCATAGACAAACTTCCACAGACGATCTGGGGAGAGAGGCTTGAACACAAGCTTCGCTTGAAAATCATTCCTTGGAGCATTGTAAAACTGAATCAAAATATCAAATCCAGATGTCATAATGAGGCTATATTCCATAACTGCATTAACTGAACAAGCAGAGTTACAGCAGGCCTTAAAGGCTCCAACAAAAATTTTGCTTGATGGCCAATCGTTGGAGCACTATAAGACAGACCCAAAGTTTATAGGACCATGAATATACAAACATTAAACACAAACATATTCTTAATTGTTCCACTTAAGCTGAAGTATGGTGAATGAGGGCACAAAAATCAAAATATCTGATGAATTAAAGTCGCAGTCAGAGCTTATAGAAGAACAAAAGAGACAACAAGAAAAAGAAAGTCTATGTTCATCTACTTCATTATGCGACTATTACTGACAGAAACTCTATTAGGTCAATAAAGATGAAACAGTGAACACAAAGCCAAGCCAAGCCAAGCAATGAATTTATGGAAATTATATTGATTAGCATATGTTGATGGAATCTATGTGAATAACTGTAAGGCTGTAACATCCTGCATGCCAGATCTTATACAAGTCTGATCAACATGCTCAGCCAAGTGAGGTTCAACCTCATGGAGATCACTGAAAAAGAAAAAAAAACATAAAAGTGCTCCGGTTAATCTACTTAACTTCTAACATCTTCACTAATCAAACATCAGGGAAAACTGTAACAGAACCTCTTTTATTTCTCATGGCGTCGTTTTGGGCTCATGTGATAAAAAAATAATATAAAAATTAAATAAATTAAATTTAAAATTAGATTTAGTTCAAATATTTAAAAAATAAATTTAGTTAAAATATTAAAAAATAATAATTTTAAAATTAAATTAAATTATTATTTTTTAATATTTTAACTAAATTTAATTTTAAAATTATTTTTTATTATTTTAACTAAATCTAATTTTAAAATTAATTTTTTTAATTTTTTTAAATTTTATTTTTTAATATTTTAACTAAATTTAATTTTAAAATTATTTTTTAAATTTTTTAACTAAATCTAATTTTAAAATTATTTTTAAAAAATTTTGTTTAAATTTTTTAATTTTAAAATTATTATTTTTTAATATTTTAACTAAATTTAATTTTAAAATTATTGTTTTTAAATATTTTAACTAAATCTAATTTTAAAATTATTATTTTAATATTTTAACTAAATCTAATTTAAAAATTATTATTTTTTAATATTTTAACTAAGTCTAATTTTAAATTTAATTTATTTAATTTTTATATTATTTTTTTATCACGTCGGCCCAAAGCGACGCCGTTTTTGCATTATTTGCCACGTCAAAGCATGCAAAACGACGTCGTTTTGGGTTCACTAAATCGGAATTATGCCCCCATGAGAGCATGGATTGATATTTGTATAGTTCAACACTCTTCGGATTCTCCCTTACATGTGGACTGACATATTGACTTAACACAGAAGCCCTAAAATGGACTTCAATGCACGGAAGCAAACAAGAGGGCCTCAAGTATGTATAACTCATGAAGTTGCCTATGGCAACTTGCCAAGTCAATTTTTCATGTCAATCTATCTGCAAACTTAAACTAGACAGAAGCATCACTAAAATTCCTTTAACATTTTAAATTCTCTTCCACATGCATGTTAGAAGAGTAGTCAGTAATTTAGGAACCAGGGCTGCAATCTCTGACATTAATTAAACAGCGAAGTTGTGCCATCTGCACACTGATTTATCCGGCACTTGTCTTCAGGACCAAAGAACAGAATATGCTGTATCAAATTAAACAGGAACCACATCCAATATGCATACCTAATCCAGGTCAGCAACATGAAAATTAAAATAAGAACGAACAAGTTATTCACATTAAAATTGACCCAAGCTTCAAATACCCTATGCAGATGACCTCAAAACGAAACATTTCATTCATTCCTTTCAAGCCTTTGCCGAAAATGGTTTGGCTCATCTTTCCACAGCTCTCTCAACAAAATTAAGCCACTAGATCATCCTTTTTCATTCACCCAGGCCAATCATATTTGCTAGAGACCAAACTTCAAATACGTGGCAACACAAAGGCAAGCAAAATTTAGGCACATCAGAAGAAACACCTCCAGATTAACACCGACTCGGATTCCCTGAATTTCTTTCCGAAACTTGAGGAACAACTCGGAGGGCATCAAATTGATGTTGTACCGTTCGTCCCACGAGGTGGGTTCTTCGCCGGCTGGACTCGTCTCCATGTTCAAGCTCCCAACACTGCAAAAAATCAATAAAGAACAGTTCTTTTCCACCATACAAAAATCTCCAACGCGTTTCACTCAGGACCCAACTCTCAGAATCGAGAATTCGACACTCATCACTAATCCGATACATCTTCGGAGATAACACAGTCCATGTGGAGTCGGTTTCTGGGTGCCTTGACATGAACTGAGCTGCTCTGCGTCTGTCAAATTAACCTCACAATTCGCATCAAAACAAGCGATGAGTGTGTAAAGCATACCTTCGAAACTAGAAGAACAGGACTCTGTTGGCGCCTATAGAACTGTGGTTGAATGGCGAAGTAAAAAATGGGGATGAAGTTCGCAGCTATGACAGTCAAAAATGATGGCGGTACCCGGGCAATTTGGGGTTCGCATCGTTTGGATTATATACTACGAGACTACGAGTACGAACGAGTTTTGCCGAAAGAGGGAAAATTGTTTACTCGGCCAAAAAAAAAAAAATCGTTGATTTTACCGTCTATGCACTGAGTAATTATAGTTTCTCAGTTGGGCCAAATTAATTATGAATATGTCAATGGAAGCTATAGCATTTCAAGAAAGGATTAATATCACTAAAAATTTCAAACTGATAATTCATGACATATTTACTCCAAATTAAATTTCTATCCAAACTAATATTCTTCTTGTGAAAAATCTCAAATTAGTACCTTTGATCTAAATTTACTCTTCACATCATATTCCAAACTGCAAACGAATGGTTGATTTAGGGTAAATTTGTCATGGGTTATCGATTTTGGATTTTTTTGTCAAACGAAAATTATAGTAAATGGGTCATGAGACCAATTTGGATTAATTTTGGGGTGCAAATGTATAAGACAAATATCACGCCACACCTCTAGAGTTCTTTTAACAATTCTTACAATTGAGTTTGTTGCGATTGTGAAAGTTCACACTTACAAAGTAATAAATGAAAGTTATAAACATGATAATTGCAAGATCCAGAAAGGCTATTTAGATGCTGGCAAGTAGCGGATCAAAGTAACCAGAAAGGCAGTTTTAAGTAGAATGAGATATGAAAGATACAGAAATAAGAGAGATGCCAAGATCTGTTTACATAAAATCAAGAAGCACGATGGCATCAAAATATCAAAAAAAGACACCTTCAAATAGGATGAGATATGAGATATAGAAGGTGGCGAAGAGCGAAAAACTAAATTTACACAAATGCAAGAAGGGCGGTGGTGATCAGGTTAAAAAAAAGAAACAAAAATTTCTATCTGCAAACATACAATCTACCATCTTAAAGATGCAGAGTACTAATTGGCTACTTGGTGTTTCACAATCTCCTTACATTATTGAACCTCCAAGATAAGCTCCATTTGGCCAATCAACCTATTCTCTTGTCCTTGTCTTCATGGTGAATTGCCAATGCAGACACATTAGGCATCGGAGCTGCCATGGCTTGTAGGTCAGCCAGAGATAGGGACCAGCACAGATTCCACCACCAAGGCTGTGTTGATGCCCCAATGTCCTCCGGTATTCTCCTTTGTGGATATATTGGTGGAAGAACGCAAGACAGCAATGTAGACGTTGTCTTAAAATTGTTCGTGTTACTACAATTTGTACTTGGTAATGCACTCTGACTGAGTTAACTGATCTTTTCTGTATCCCACTCCTGCCACTATTTCTGAAAGCGTAGCCATGATTCTTGAAGCTGAAATTACTGTGAGCTAGTGAGATCTTGCATTTCCTGTTGTAGGGATTATCAGGTTTTGCAAGGTCTTTAATGGAGGAAGAGGCCGAGGCCTCTGCAAGGCTCGTGAAGATCTTTGCCTAACCACTATAATAGTTCGATATGCCTTTACTGAGAAATCACAGAAAGAAAGGAGAGGACTTCAAAAACCATCATTTGACCATAAATCTGACTACTTGGAGGTCACAATCATAAATTTCTTAAAGCATTGCTTTAGATGGAACATATACAGAGATCAAAATAGATTGTCATCAAGCATTATAGAATCCGAACCTTGGAGC
Source organism: Eucalyptus fibrosa (assembly GCA_017140475.1). NCBI lineage: Eukaryota > Viridiplantae > Streptophyta > Magnoliopsida > Myrtales > Myrtaceae > Eucalyptus > Eucalyptus fibrosa. Next base: position 52,829,756 of record CM029507.1, on the reverse strand, counting down.
AAATCCGGCACCAGCAGATGCAGATCACCTTCACTTTTATACCATACACTCACATCCGGGGTTTTCCTATGCTGCATAATGGATGTTTCACTTCTGAGTACTGCAATTTTTAACAGCTTTTTTCCTTTACTGACAACGATTGAACACCATGATGCTGTGTTTCTTCGAGATACCTTTACAGCTAAATTTCGGATTTTGGACCAGACTTTGGAATTTATATTTGGTAGCTAGACAAAAAGTAGCTGCCTATGTTAAAAGGAAAAAGAGAAGAAAAAACTGGCTCTCACCATCATAACAAGCTAAACTTAATGATGTTACACATGGACAACCAAATATTGTGCATTCCACCACCCAAAACATTTAGAACTGCTTCTAGCAACAAGAAAAACACTTCAAAAGTTCCCACCGTTATCCAATTTCTCATTGGGATGAGCATTGGGCTAGTCCAGGAGGTGTAGCCCTAGAATAGTAACCAATCGACTGACATTAAATAAATTAACCAGTTCACACATTCATGATGGAGCATCTCTTCAGAAGCTTCCAACAAATAGCAGGCGCAATCACACCAAGACATAAGATATTTAAGGATGATAGGATAGGGAATTTATGTTTCATTATTTCATGTTTGCTTTTTAAATGCCAGCTCCGCATAGCAGTATCTTATTTAGGTAAACAATCAAGGCCATATTGCTATAAGTTAAAACTTGGTACTTCATCAAAGATCAAGCTACAGATTTTGGCAAACCAAGTTAGAACAACATAATACAACCAAAAAGTGTAAAAATCATTCTTCACAGAAAGCAATTTTACAATATTAATCAGATAATACTGCAATCTTAGACAACAACAGAACAAGCAGATTTTTATATTGGATGTCATGAAGTCTAGCATGAATCACTTAATGCACTATAGAACTTGCAAAAGTGCATTTGGGGTGCTTGTGTCTGAAGACTTTATAGTCAAGCACTTAAAACCTTTCTTTCAGCAAAGTAATGAACCAACACTAACACAGATATGGAAGTTTCTAAGTCACCGGGATATTTGGCAGGAAAAAACGAACCGATGATCAAGTATTTCCATTTCGATGATTAAGATTACTTGATTGTCCACGTTCTGATAGACAAGATTCCATTCAGATGATAACATCAGCACATCAAAGCCTCTTTTGAAACTTAATAAATCATAAGAAGACAAGAAATTCTTAAAGTCAAATTTTCCATTCCTAGGCTCTGTAAAACCGCCTAGCTAATAAACACCTCAAAAAAAGTTCAATCCCAGCAGTACACGTCCAATTATATAGGCAAAACTAGATTTTTGGTGAAGCGAAATTCCAAACTGTCTGAACTAGCTAGGGCTAATAATTTGTGCTGCTATGTGATAATCACTTATTTTCAAATGAAGAGTGCCACACAAAGTCACATCAGGACAGGAAAATAGTCATGTAGCATCTTTGACAGAGAAAGGTGATACATTAATTAAACAAGTAAAACAGCACGAACAGTACGTTAAGACACAATTTTTCACCATGATCTGCATGAAGAAGCACGACTTTGCTGGATCTACAATCGTGTTCTGTAAGTGAAAAAAAGAAAAAAAAAAAAAAAAACACAAACGTGTTCTGTTTTTTGCAGGCGCCAACGAGGTGATACATTCCACCTAAGACAGTCAAAACGAGTCACAAACCCATATTTTGACTCAAGTTTGTCGAAATGGGTTAGATATCAGTCACATAAATGTAGAATATAGGTCATAGATGAGTCCAAAGAGAAAAGCCTAGAAAGAATATGGATTTTAGTTGGTCTATTGTGGATCCGCTTTCGACCCAAAATACTAGAATTACATAACAAGAAGTTTCACGATTGTCTATTCTCTGTCTCTCTTTGATTCCACCGCTCGGGGAGCACTCTTCCTCCTCTGTCCTTACCACCCCCGCCGCAGACGATGTCGGAGGAACTCATGAAGCTCATGATCTCGCGACAGCTGTTGCTGTCGTCGGTGTTGCTGCCATTGTCGACACCACTCAGTAAAGCGCAAGCAGCCATGAACACTGATTCTTTGCAGCAGGAAGGGAAACGAAGGCAAAGGGAAATGAGGGGAAGAAAGCGGAGAACTTGTAGCGGGTGTAATATTATGCGTGAAGAGCGGGAATGCACATTAAATGTTCAACGAAAAGGCAAACACAACTAATGAAACACAGCTTCGGGATTCTATTCTTTTCTCTCCCTCTCTCGCTAGAGCGTAGCAAGCCAAAGCGACCCCACACGATCTGCAAGAACCGTTTTTTCGCGGGGGATTGATTCAGATATTAAGATAATGAGGAAGAAGGTGAAAGCTATGGCTTTTGGATGGTTCTGAGTTCGCAGAGACTGAGAACAAAAGAAAAAGGGAGGCGAGAAGAGAGTGCAGGTGGTGGGTGAGGGCGGTAATGGTTGGTAGCGAGGGCCGTCCGTATTTGGGTGGAGGAATTCGAACCTGCACATTGATGTTTGAGGAAGCACTTCGAGCGTTTGACGAGCTCGTTGAGTTCAGCAGCAACGACCATTACTATCCCCCTACTGGCCCTCCCAGCATTTCATTTCATCGACCAAGCAAAATTGCAAGTAGGTGACAAATGAAAGCTCCCTTTCTTGGTTCAAAGTTCAGTTAATCATCTTTGTTCTAATAAAGGGCCAGTTAATTAGCTCGATCGAGGTCCCTGTTTATCAACAAAAATAGAGGTATGGACGTTTGGAGTACCAAAACTTGGCCCAAGAGATGCTTAATTATCAAAAATTCAGAAAGGTACACTTAAATGCTAAAATCAAACAAAAATGAATCACTTAATTACCAACAGCGAAAAATTCTGCCCAAAATACTGACATAGTATTTTTCCAGCGAGACAAATATAAAATGATGTCGTTTTGCACGCTAACATGCTAGATTAGTTGAAAACGATGCCGTTTTGCATATGATTTGAATTTTAATATAAATATTAATAAATTAAAATTTAAAAAAAAAAAAAAAAAAGGGGATTGCACTTGCTCGGTGAGGGCTTGCACAGCCCTCGCCCAAGTGTTCTGCAATCATTCAATCTTTTTTTGTTAATTAATATTTATATGAGATAAATAAGAGACAAGATGACGTTGTTTTGACTCTTCTTTACTAACTCAATATTCTGGCGAGCCACATGGATGAATAAAATTATTTAAAAAATGTCATGTAGGATTTTCAGGACCCCTCGTTAGAGTTGGCATTGAAATGTCTTAATTTTCAAAAAAAAAAAAAAGTAATACTTATATGTATCTTTCGTAACTTTTTTTGCATCTAAATGTCTCCCGTGTCAAGTTTTGGTATTTGTGCTGTACTTCTACGAACAAAAATGTAGCTTGTTAGATTGAAGGGGAAGAGAGCTTTGCATGCATCGCATATGCTCTTGATGCCAGGCAAAATGCATTAAATCATGGGTTGCAAATGGTAAGAACCGTGCTAAGCATTACTAAAATTACTTTGCATAATTCATTCAAATTTGGCATGATATGCTGACACGAGGACGGCCCTGACATGTTACTTTTGGCTATATGTACGTGTACATGAAACTTGAGCTAAGAAACAGGAAATACCAGTTAGCAATAACGAAAAAGATGGTCTGGTGACTTTGCTTGAGGAAGTCTGGTTGATTGGCATCTCCTGGCATTGACTGACCGCAAGGTGCAACTATAAATTTTTAGGAAAAGAAGCCTTAAAATTTTTTGGATGTTGAAGTTTTTTATTTCACGTATCGCAGATGCTAATGCTATTTCAATCTAGTATAGATTACCAAAACAATCTTTTTTGAAAAAATCATAAACCTATTGTATTTGTATCAATTCAATCATAACTCTTTCAATTGCGTCAGTTTAGTTCTAAACTTTTTCACATTTTGTCAATTAACTCAATCTGGCCAATTTAGGCCAAAAATCACTAACATAAATGTCAGCAGTCCTACTGGCATAGCTAGTGCTAACATGGATTTTTCTTACAATTTTTATTTTTTTTTTTGAATTTTAATAATTTTTTGGTTTTTTCTTTATTTTTTTTCTTTTCTCTACAATTTTTTTTTTCAATTGAGGGCCAATGACTCTCACTAGCCACACACTTTAGGTTGCATAACTGTTCAAATTCGAGACATATTTTAACAATTTTCTACCTTTTGTCGACGTTTGTAACTAAGGCATAATGTTCATCATCAAATTCGTAACTACGCCTTGATGGACGCTAACTTTTTATAGATGACAATTGTGCTCAAACAAAGGAACATGCTTAGTCATCATGTCTGATGAGTTCTCTACCTTAGTTCAACATTTGTCATGAATTTATATGTTAACGGGGTTAATTGGGTCGATTTGCACTCTTAAGTTGATGGGACCCCAATCTTTCTTCGACTAAGTATCGGAACACTCGACATTAATTAAACAAGACAAGATAAGAGAATGACCACTAGTTTTTGCATACCCCAACCTTGCTTTTAATTTATTTTCTTTTCTTTGACCACTTCTTGACCCCACGTGCTTTCTTTTATACAACCGAAAAGAATATTCCAAGTAGCCAATTAAACTCCATAGAAAATTTCCCAATAAAAGTTCATTGATATGCACTCTAGGGGCCCTTGACGATTGTCCATAGAAAATTTCTCCATCAATGTTTAATGTGCCAATGTGTACACACTAGGACCCCCTATATTTAACTTATATCTTTTTCTTGCACAAAGTCGAAGCAATATCCTCTCAAATCTTTTACATCTCAAGGTTGAATGAAATCATGTATATATATATCTTTTATATCCAATCCAATAAAAGAATCTCTCTCTCTCTCTCTCTCTACGATTCAAAACAAAGATTTATAGAACTTCTTTCTTATCCAATCAGGTTGGATTGCATAACGGCTCAAAATTAAAACATACTTTAACAATTCTCTACTTTGACTCGAGTTTGTAATCAAATCATAGTGCTAATCATCTATGCCAGCTCTCCAAATAGCCTAATGGGCACTCACTCTCTATAAATGCAAATCGTGCTCAAGTAAGCTTTGCCAAAGGAATAAGTTTAGTCATCGTGTTCAATGAGTTTTCTATCTTGGCTCGATGTTTGTGATGTATTTATATGTCAATGGGGTTAACTAAGTCGATTTGCCCTCTTAAGTTGATGGGACCCCAATCTTTCTTTGACAAAGTATCAGGATACTTGACATTAATTAAATAAGTAAGATAAGAGAATGATCAGTGAATTTCTACATACCGAGAAGAAGGAAGTCATATTGCACACAAATTAGCTTTTCCTAAATGCCCATCCATCTTGGTGGAGATACCACACTGATATAATTGGATGAAAACTTTACTAGTTGCTTTGTGCTTGAGTCATGTTTGGGAGCCCAAAGAGGTCCATGCACCGATCCTCGCTTTGCGTTTTGAAAATAGCGCATCATGATGCAAATTATAAGAGCTATGAGTTTGCATAACAGCGGATTATGTTGTAATTATGGTTATAATTATGGTTAATGGATCAACGGAAGCCAATAAATTAAGATACGTTTTTTTTGTTCACGTATCTCCTTTTGGATTCATGAATTTCCTATACTTTTATGTTCACGTATCTATTGAATTCATGAATTTCTTAGATTCATGTATCGTTTAGTTCATGTATTTATTGAGTTCATGAATCTCTTGAATTCACGTATCTTTGGATACGTGAATCTCTTGGATTCACGTATCTCTTTATTCATGAATCTCGTGGATACACGCGTCTATTTAATTCATGTATCTCTTTAGTACATGAACTAAAAATCTCTATACATAGATAGGAACATAGAGCTTCATGAGAAGTTTTTTGGTTTTGGTTTTTTGAGTTTTGGTTTTTCCGACTCGATTCCAAAAGGCTTTACTCTTCTGATTTTTCTGAGTATGCTGGTTCAATTGAACGGTTCGACAGAGTCCTGTTTGCATAGTGCTAATCCAAACAGGTTCGAGGTGTTGTATCTTGGGAGGCATAGTTCATGAATCTGCGAGCACCATTGGCAGGAACTAATCGCCTTAAGGAGATTCGGTTATCCGTACCTCACCTCCAATTTTATGTTATTTTTCAATGATATATTATTTTCTTCTTCTCCAAGATTTGTAAAAGGAAGAATATTATAAAGTTGTTATCATCTTCTTTGCATTGATGTTTTGATTACAACAAACAGTGTGTATTCTCTGGATATTAATTTCCAACAATCTTAAGGCGATTATTTTACTCACTGTTTGTTGTTCTTATCAGATTATTGAGATGGCTGAAAACAATCAAGTGCCATTCAATGTTCATAATGTTTCAAGAGACGTTCCTATGGTCGATTCGACTGTTGCTATGGAAGATGTTCAACCCTCAGGGTCTGAATTTGTAGTGGCTAATGCTACGGGCCCTTGGGCTAACACCAATTTTGGTGGTGCGGGTACAAGTCATACGACTGGTATGCCCAGGACTGTTTTTCAGAACAGCTGTTTTTGGAGGGATGGTTCAACGAACCTTGCCTACTGTGATGGCAACACCTCCAGTTACAGCTAATGAGAAACCGGAGAAATTCACTGGAGTGGGCTTTAAATAGTGGCAGTAAAAGATGTTATTCTATCTGACCATGCTCAATCTGACGAAATATTTATCGGAGGTGTGCCCGATAATTAGTCCAAATGAGCAAGATGTCATGACGCTTGGTGCGTTGGAGGCTTGGAAGCATGGAGATTTCTTATGCCGAAATTATATTCTTAACTGTTTAGTGAATTCTCTATATAACGTTCATTGTAATATTGAAGCTGCTAAACAGTTATGAGAGTCCTTAGAAAAGAAATACAAGACTAAGGATGCTGGCACCAAGAAATTTACGGTTGCCAAATTCTTGGACTACAAAATGGTGGATTCTAAAACTGTCATGAGTCGGGTCCAAGAATTACAATTAATTCTGAGTGACATCTCTGAGAGAATGATACTTAGTGAATCATTCCAAGTGGTGGCTATGATTGAGAAATTGCCTCGGGGGCTGGTCGGACTTCAAAATTATTTGAAGCACAAACGGAAGGAGATGAGCCATGAAGATCTCATTCTACACCTCAGAATAGAGGAGGAGAATATAGTTCAATCAATTTCAAGGAGTCTTGTGCTAGTTTTGGAATAATTTTCCAAACGACTGCACCTTATACTCTACAAAAAAATGGAGTTGCTGAACGATTGAACAGGACACTAAAGGAGATGGCTAATGCCATGCTTTTGAGTTCAGGTTTACCTCAGAACTTGTGGGGGGAGGCAGTTTTAACTGCAAATTATATTCTTAATAAAATACCGCACAAAGAGACAGGTAAAACTCCATACGAGTTATGGAATGAAAAGTTATCATCCTACAATTTTCTAAAAGTGTGGGGGTGCATAATGTGATTTATAACGGTAAGTCTAGACACATTCGTCATAGACACAATACCGTAAGCAGTTGCTCTCAAATTGAATCATTTTTTAGACTTTGTAAAGTCAAAGGAAAATATTATGGATCTGCTGACAAAAGGTTTGTCAAGAGAGCATATAAACTGCGCATCGAGGGGAATGGGTTTAAGAGCCTTAACCCAATAAAAAGATTCCAAGGTGGAAACCTAACCTATGCGATTGGAGATCCCATGGACTAGGTTCAATAGGACAACGCAAATTTTGGAAACTCTAGTGTGAGCACTGTCTCCCATTTCTATGATGCAACAGTGCTTTCCTACAGCGTTATTAAGGGTACGTTATGCGTTTAATGATTCCTATAACTTGGAATGTAACATCTAAGTAAGATATGGTAGGATATCTTTAATAGGAATGCACCTATATGCGTGGAGCTGGCCGACTCTATGAAATCTTTAAAGGCTAGATTTTCTAAAGCACGCATGAATCCCGAGAGGTTCAGGGCCGAAAGAACGAACACAACCGAGAACCAATCTTGAATTGGAAATACTCCGTGTGAGGTTTATTGTCTAGGCTTACACAAACAACTGGCGATTCAAGGCTTAGTCCATCGACTAGTTAAGTAAGTCCGATAAACTTTCATTAAAGAAGGTTCAAAGCGAAAGCTACCTATCTTGATGCGGTTTATTTCAACAGGCATGCTCAGATTCCTTCGAGTCAAAAATGTTTTGTTGATCCATTAATGTGGGGGATTGTTGTAATTATGGTTATAATTATGGTTAATGGATCAACGGAAGCCAATAAATTAAGATACGTTTTTTCTGTTCACGTATCTCCTTTTGGATTCATGAATTTCCTATACTTTTATGTTCACGTATCTATTGAATTCATGAATTTCTTAGATTCATGTATCGTTTAGTTCATGTATTTATTAAGTTCATGAATCTCTTGGATTCACGTATCTCTTTATTCATGAATCTCGTGGATACACGCGTCTATTTAATTCATGTACCTCTTTAGTACATGAACTAAAAATCTCTATATATAGATAGGAACATAGAGCTTCATGAGAAGTTTTTTGGTTTTGGTTTTTTTAGTTTTGATTTTTCTGACTTGATTCCAAAAGGCTTTTACTCTTCTGATTTTTCTGAGTATGCTGGTTCAATTGAACGGTTCGACAGAGTCCTGTTTGCATAGTGCGAATCCAAACAGGTTCGAGGTGTTGTATCTTGGGAGGCATAGTTCGTGAATCTGCGAGCACCATTGGCAGGAACTAATCGCCTTAAGGAGATTCGGTTATCCGTGCCTCACCTCCAATTTTATATTATTTTTCAATGATATATTATTTTCTTCTTCTCCAAGATTTGTAAAAGGAAGAATATTATAAAGTTGTTATCATCTTCTTTGCATTGATGTTTTGATTACAACAAACAGTGTGTATTCTCGGATATTAATTTCCAACATATTACACTTCAATTTGTTTTGCTTTCCAGCATTCATTAGGCTCACATAACCCGATCTACAGTGGTAGATTCGGTCTAGAAGAGACATTTGTGTGGAGAAGGTGAGCGTGGGACTGTTGTATTCTAGTTGGAAAGTTGTTACCGTGGTTGTAGTAACCAGCTTTACTTAAGCAAATTCCATTTCAAGTAGCATTTGACATTAGTAATCATTCTGACCTGATTTATCAGATTTGTCATTTTCCCCCAACTTTGCCCCTCCCTACTTACCATTCAAAAATTACCCATCACCAAAACCCACCTATCCAAGACCCTAACCCAACCCAATGCATACGACTTAGCCCATCCCCTCCCGGCACTACCCGCAATTGTTGAGTTGCTGAGCCACCGTCCCCCACCTCAATTTTCTCCCTCTCTCTTGTCTCGAGCTTGGGCATCCGTTGCTGCCCAAATCGTGTTGTGGAACTTGATGACAAATCTAGGTGGCCATGGCGAGCTTGGCAGATCGCGTGACTTTCGAGCTTGAAGGCCATCGGTGTCAGTGCAGCCTTCGAGTTGGTGGTCATGAACTCGAGTGCGACTTTGGAGCTGGTGGTCATATGAGAGAGAGAGAGAGAGAGGTTGACATCGGTGTGGTGAAAGATAGAGAGAACGGGAGATAAATACGATCATTCTCTGAAAATGCAAATTGTGTATTTTGAAAAGAGGGGAAGATATTTGGTAATTAGTATGAAATTATGGGATTGATTTTCGAAGGTTCTTTATTTTTCTCCTCAAAAAAATGACATGATCCCTTGCTCATTCTCTACCAACCTGATAGTATGATTCTCTTTTGATCGTTAAACTTGCATTCATATTTGAGATAATCAATAAGGGAGATGACTTGTGATCTGTAGTTTTCTCACAATTCTTCATTGATAAATCAAGAAATCATAAAGAGAGTTCATCAAGAGAAATTCTAAATACTCTTATAAAATGAAAATTCATGTAACACATCAAAAGACTAGAAATAATTAAAATTTGACATAGGAGGTTATTCCTTTTAACTTAGGCACCCAGCCGCGTGGCCTAGCTTGGATGGGAACTCTACTAGTTGTTAGCAGCCATTTTCATACATCTGCACCAATCTGGGCCTGATCTGCATTGCCTCTTGCTGAAATTTGGCGCAGACATCAAGGCAATAAAATTTGGTCTCTTTGAGACTGAAAAGGACATGCCTTGAGTGCGGTAGTTTTTTTTTTTTTCAGGCTAAAGCTAGACTCCTAGCAAAATGTCAAAACCATCTCATGAGACACTTTAGCACTAATAAGATGGGAATCAATGTCTTAACCAAATTGCGAGTCTGCCATTAACCTGGGACTTTTAAAGAACATTCAGTTTTTAGTGCTCTATTGTCAAGCGAGAGGAGTTTTATATAGTTTGCGAATGGACCTAGTGATATACGGAGATGGAAATTTTCATTCGGAAAGGAAAGTAAATGTGTTACTACAAAAACAAAACCGGTGAGAAGAGACAGAGCTGTGTTTTTATGGTGTTGTTTGTCATCGTTAGTAGTATGATAACCAAATAGAGATGAGCAAGCAACTACGTAAAAAGCACCTTTTCAAAAGAGGGAAGGATCACGCAATATATTGTCTTCAAGGAAATTAGAGCAAGACCTTATTCAGCTGTGAAGGCAAGAACTTACATGACTTGGTAGATCCACATTGGGGCCAATGTTGATCAACGACAATAACAAAAAAAAAAAAAAAAAAAAATGACCCAATCCAGCCATTACCTATAAATGCAGAATGAGAGAACCTAAATTATTCGACCACTGGACAATTTTCAAAAACTGTCCTAAACAAAATAGTAGCATGTGGTGAAAAAGCTCCGACATGTAGTGATAACCAATTCCACATAGTGAAACCATCCCTGCCGCCATTGGGGGTTGATGAGTAGAACAAACAAAATTACCAGTAAAACCATCATGTATGACACTCCGAAGCTGATATAAAATGTCTCTTTGTCTATGAAACCATCTTCTTTAGCTTTCATGTATGATTTTGTTGCTGAGCTATTAACATTAATGGTTGTTGAACAGTCATTACTCAATGGCAGTCCACACAGAAGATGGTTTCCATAGTAACTGCTTTCATCAAAAGCCCCGAATTGATTTTTATTTGGTATGGCTCCTGACAAGTCATTGTAAGACACATTGAAGACTTCTAGGGAATTCAACTGAGTAAGCTCTTCAGGGATAGATCCAATCAAGTTGTTGTAGGAAAGGTCAATACTCTCTATCTTTGTGAGGCTCGATAATGACGTCGGTATATGTCCTATAAGCTTGTTATTGGACAGGTTCAGCACAAGCATGTCTTGCAAGATTGCAATCTCTGGGGGGATCTCCCCACTGAACTGGTTGCAAGAAAGATCTAGTCCTACCATTTTAAGGAGTGTGTAGCCTTTATAGGAATCAAACCTTCCTTTTGTTGTGAACCCAACTATATGTGGAACTCGAAATGCTCGTTCTTCCAGTTCTTCAGAGAATAGCTTGGTGTGGCTTTTAATTGTCCTCACATAAGATGAAGGTAACCATCCTGTAAGTTCCCATCGGTGTTGAAATTGACTTATCGGCATATCCATTGGAGGAGAAATTCATGGGTCCCAAGCAACTAGGTAATGGACCAAACAGATTGTTTTCAGAAAGATCAATCATACTTAAGCTTTTCAAGCTACACAATTGCTTGGGAAATGTTCCAACGAAGCTATTACCTCTCAGCAAAAGAATGCTCAATTGAGAGAGGTTACCTAACCAATAGGGTATGCTTCTAGAGAATTCATTTTCACTCAAATCCAAGGTCACCAAATGGGAGCTGTTAGAGAGCACATGCACGATTGAACCATTCAATTTGTTCCTATTCAAATGGATGTGACTCATCCGTTGTGACATAAAAAATGATTGTAGTGGACCAGAGAGATTGTTGTCAGACAAATCCAAATAGACAAGCCACTCAAGATTAAAGAGTTCTTGAGGGATGATGCCGTCCAATTGATTTTTCGACAAGTCAAGGGCTGCAAGCGGTGACAAGTTTGTAATCAATCTTGGAAGCTTGCCAATGAATAAGTTGTCGCTAAGGTCCAATGCCCACAAATTTACGAGGGAAGAAAGAAAAGAGAGACTTCCAGTGAACAAGTTGTGTTCTAACCGCAAAATTAACAAATCTAGTTTCATGCTATCGTTAGAAAACACAATTTCTCCTTGCAAGTTATTATCTGCTACGTTGAGCGTTTCGAATGATAAGGTACTCTCTAGTATCTGTACAGGTAGTCCCCCTGAGAAATTGTTGCTAGACAAGTCTAAGATATATAGGGATTTTATACTACCTAATTTAGATGGAATATTCCCTTCAATCTGTTGGCTGATAGATTAAGGCGGTGCAGATTTGGGACATTGAAACAAAATTCAGTCGTGAGCTCTCCTCTCATGCCATTGTTGGATAGGTCCATCACTGAAAGATTAAAAAGGGTTATTGATGGAACCTCAAGTGTTGTAAAGGAGTTATTTCTCATGAGAAGCATTTCCAACTTAGTGTTGTTTTCCAACAACCAAGCTGGAAAGGGACCCAAAATGTCGTTCGAGGAGAGATCAATGACTCTCAGGTCATATTGATGATTGAGAAAGTCAAGAGAAGTCACTTTGAATCCTTTTAATAGACTATTTGCCATACTAAAAACCTTCAATTGGAGCCTTGGGATCAAAGATGCACCTTTGGTATCAATTGTTAGTTTGGTGTCATCGAGAAATAGCACCTTAAGTCTTGAATGGTTTGCAAGTGGGCCAAGCGATGAGGGGATATCAAAATGGTTACCCGAAATGGAAAGAAATTCGAGTGAAGTAAGACTAGTGAGGGGAGATGAAGCGACATTATCTGTGAATTCATTGTCTTCAAGATTCAGTATCCGAATAGAGGTCATGTTTCGCCAGCATGTAGGAAGTCCACCAGTAATTCTATTAATGCTAAGATCCAGCTCTTCTAGTTTTACCATATTGCATAAGCATGTTATAGATATCACAAATCAATTCAACTCCAATGACATATATCGGTACATACATTCAAGTACATCAAACGTCCATTTCATCTCTAGCTTTCATACTAAGAGATTAGGACTTACTCTGATATGATATGTTGCCACTTAGACTGGTGTTGGACAATGACAACAATTTAAGAGATGTCAAAGGATCAAGGCTGGAAAGGATTCCCATGCTTGTGTTCAACGAAGAATAATCCAAGATGAGCTGTTCCAACTTACTGAAGTTATGGAAATCTTCCACAAAAAAAGAGATAACTGAACATCAAATTTCCTTACACAAGCATAATCATGAAATTCTGCAAAAATATCACGAGTGAATGGAACTTCTTTAATAAAAGCTTAGGTTCCGTTAGTTTTGCAAAAAAATATGACTTTTTTGGAAAATGTTTTCCAGCAAGTTATTTTCTAGGAAAATAACAATATTATTCCAATGTTAGTTGAAATTTGAAAATTATATGGAAATTTTGATTTTATTTTCATACGTACACTCTTTTTAATAATAGTTTATTTTCAATTTCTATTTTTTTTAAATCAATTTTCTTTTTCTTGTTTCTTTTTCCCCTTCTTGTTCAACTAATCACTAGCCACAAGTGTGGTTGAGATTACCGAGGCCGGTGAGCTCAAGCCTTGGCCTTCGGCAAGCTTATTCCTTGCCTATGGTTGGTCATCGATTGTCACCATGGCCAGCGGCCAATTGAGGAAGAATGAAACAAATAAGGAAAAAAATAAAAAAAAAAAAAAGTTAAAAATCCCATTTTAAAAGAAGAAAAAGAAAAAGAAAAATAATAAAAAAGAGTGCATGGAGGAAAATAGATCTATGTGAAAGAGAATGGAAAATGATTTCTATATTTTCCCCACTTTTGAAAATATTTTTCCATTGAAGGAAAATGTTTTTGTTAGCTCATTCATTTTCCATGGCCGAAAGTTAGAAAATCTGGAAAACATTTCCTTGAAAATTATTTTTTGCAAAACAAACAAAGCGTTATTTTGATTATACATTCACTAACAGGGTTGACTAACCTTGGGTAGTTATCGTTCCTTCTATTGTACTATTCTGGAGAGAAAGGATCTTGAGGGATGATAATGCCCCAAATGCTTGTAGGATGGTCCCCACATCTTCCAAGTGGACACCATCTAGGCAGAGTTCCTCTAAGTGGCTCAAGTTTTTGATGCCTAGCAGTAAAATTCCAAGTAATTAACTTGCTTGGCAGTAGAGTTGTGAAAGCACCCATGCAGATGCTTCGGGATAGAAATATTTTGATCAACAACATTTCTATATTGAAAGAGAAGGGGGTTGCAATATATGACTTCTTTATTCTCAACATGACGCACATGTAAAGGTATTAAAGAGCTTGTCTACATGACTTGTAGGCTAGTTAGTTTAATTTATGAATAAAAATGAGGTTCCTGCATGAAAACTAAAACAGTACCTTCAGTAATAGCCGCTGCATCAACTTTATTATGACTTAAGTCCAGCTCCTTTAAATTATTGAAACCACCTAATTTATCCACAAACATTGCTAACTCAAGTCAAGAATGGCTCCGACCAAAAAAAAAAGTCAAGGATGGTGATTTTGTACGGAATTATGGACATAGAATAAGCTGGATAAATTAACATTCACATGTAAAGTCCGAGTCAAATTGTTTGTTTTGTAGAATAGACACCTGAGAGTAGGAATTGTACCGAGAATGGGTAGAATAGAATTATTTAGAGAGTTGTAACTCAAGTCAAGCACCTCCAATTTGCTCAGCTTGGAAGATAGCAGGTTTGGTTCTGCGAACAAACAACAAGAAGCAATAAAATCTGCAAAAATCTATTCAAGTACATGCACAAACAAGTATTGCCATTTCGGGGGAAATATGTCGTAGGCTTGTGGATAAATGATGACATGGACGTAACCATCTATAATGCAGGAAATAAATAAAACCGCAGAGGTGGTTAACATATGAGTTCATTAGAGAATGAGTTTCTCTTGCTTTATAGGAAATGAACGAACGGTGAATTTTTACCTTCCGGTGCAATCCACCCTCCCAAATAGTTGAAGGACAAGTCAAAGCTCTTGAGCTCTTCAAAGGGAAGAAGTAGAGAAGCATTTAGGTACCAAGTTTTGAAGCCAAAGCGGTAATATCTCAAATTAGAGAGCGTTAGCTGAGTGACTCATCCTGTGGTGGGGTTGCACTCAACACCTTCCCAGCTACAACAGTTGAAATATGATCCCCCGACGTCCACCCAATATGGCAAGTCCAATGTGGCATTAAGTGCTAAGAGTGCAACCCTTTCTTGTTCCCGACACCCATGAGAGCCACATAAACATGCGATACCCCAAACCACCACAAGCACCCATAGTGCTTTCTTTTTCATGACTGTAGATTTGAAAGACCAAACTTTATATGTATCACACTCTTAAGTTCTCTTTGCAAGTTAGAGCAATTTTATAGGAGTTTGGCGATGCTATGCTTGAGTGTAGATGTTGTGGTCATGGTCAAAGTCTTGGTCATCTTTAGTGATGAATGTAGCTCAACTCCTTTTGGTGACAAGGCTAATTAGCGTGTGGGGTGGGGAATTTACCTTATGCAATGGCCAGATTTCATTGTGGAGAATTTTCCAAAAGTCTCTATTGGCATAATTTTTCTACACGTTAAGTCTAGTCTAGTGTAGTAAACTCTTATCATTCATGTGACTAATTCAATCTTTGTCTAATGAACAGCACAGGTATTGTGATTCACTTGGTTCCCAGTTAGAGCCCAAGATGGTCTTGAACAATTAGAGTGCAACTAAATGATAGTGACATGAAAAATAGTAAATATTAAAGAATTATTCATAACGAACTGGTTTCTTATTCAGGAAACTAACATTCGATGTAGATATGATGACGAGTTCACATAAGTGCTTTTTTTATTGTTCAGCTCGACTAACTTATAATACTTATAATTTCAAGATAATGAAAATTACTAATCTGCAGCTTTCACATATTTCACACGAGAGAAAAGCGTGAGAGATTGCCTTTTGATTTCTCAAAATGCGGCTAATTTAGCTTAATGTATGTCCAGTTAACATTATTTGAATTGCTTCTAATGCAAGGGTGACAGTGGATTATCCCTACAAGTCCGTATGTATAAGTGAAACTTCACCAGAAAATGTCTGGAAATTGGATGGTTCTAAACTTGGAAAATCTGTTAATTTACTTTGCACCGGGGCCTTCAAGAGAAAGTGATCTTGACTAGAGCCATTTCAGAAGCAAACATATTGTAAAATTAATGTGAAAATTGAGAAGATCTTGCTATTAAGTTAACGCAAAAACATTGAAGAAATAAATGGGGAACGACAAAGATACAAAATATTTACGAGATTTGATCCAAATATCGGTATCTATCCCAAGGAGAGTCAGCAACAAATAATTCACTATAGTCGGAGAATCGGAACTACAATCGCCCACACGCTTAAGGGTTTCCCATACCTAGATTAAGATTAAACCAAAACATATTTTATAAATAAACAACTTAATTGGATGTAAAGTCACAACATAAATCACCCGTTTTTAAGCCCATAACAAAAACCTTCGCACAGTTAATTCAAGGACATCCATACGTTCTTTCTTTGATTCTTCATGTGGAGGCTCGATTTCTAAAGGAACCCACTATTTGGCTTCTCTAGGAAATGAAACCCAGAAAGCAAAACTTTACTTTTAATTTATTTTCCTTTCTCTAACCACTCCTGACCCCACACGTTTTCTTTTGTGCAACCGAAAGGAAAATTCCAAGTAGACAATTAAAGTCCACAAAAAATTTGACCGTGAGAGTTTGTTGCTATTTTCTACGGGGGCCTTGGTTGTTGTCCATAGAAAATATGGCCATGAAAGTTCATTGATATTCTCTATTGGGCCCTCAGTGGTTGTCCATAGAAAATTTCTCTATCAATGTTCAATGTGCCGGTATCTACACGGTCCAACCCCCAAATTGAACTCACATCTTTTTCTTGCCCAAGTCCAACCAATACACTCTCAAATTGACCAAAGTATAGCACAAATACCAAAACTTAGCATGGGGGGACACTTAAATGCCAAAACTTATGAAAGATATACATAAGTGCCATTTTTTTTTTTTTTTGAAAATTGAGACATTTAAGTGCTAAGTCTAGCAACCCTTGTCAGAAATCCTACATGGTAATTTTTTATTAATATAACTCACATACATGGCTTACCGAAGAGCTGATTCAGCAAAGAAGAGCCAAAATGACGTCTTTTTGTTTTGGATTTGAATTTTAATACAAATATAAATTAAATTAAATTTAGAACTTAAAAGAATAAGAAGAAGAAGAAAATTGCAGAAGGCTCTTTCAGCGAGGGTTGTGCAAACCCTTGTCATGGCATCCCCATCGTCATTGGGAAGGGCCAACGACGGTGGGGAGAGGGCCCAACAACCCCAATGATTGGCAATGAAGGTCGGCAAGCCCTCACCTAGATTTGAGACAAGGGTCACGGCCTCCCCTAGATCTAGCAAGGGTCTCCAACCGGGCCAAGGGTCGTCGCCCGCTTGACCCACTATCAATTGGCAGGGGTCACCGAGCCCTAGCCACCATCGTTGGGAGGTGACAGAGAGGGATTGCACAACCCTTGCCCAACGTCTTTTGCAATTTCTTCCTCTTCCAATTTCTTCCTCTTCCCTTTTTTTTTAAATTGATAATTTAGTTGTAAATTTAATTTAACTAATATTTATGTTAATAATCAAATCTAAGGCCAAACAACATTGTTTTTGGCTTATCTAGTCAAGTCAGCATGCAAAATAACATCGTTTTCGGCTTATCTAATCACATCATCTTGCACAACGATGTCATTTTGCACTTGTATCACCGAAAAAATACCACGTCAACATTTTGACTAGATTTTCTCATCGTTGACACTTGACTAATTTATTTTGCTCCAATTTTCTCACCTAAGTGTACATTTCCTAACTTTTGGCACTTAAACATCTCCCTATGCCAAGTTTTGACACTATAGGTGTCCAAGTGTCATCTTTTACATCCTGAGGTTTGGATGTACAAATAAAGGAAACTCTCCAATAGATACGCCATCAAAGAAAGATTTTTGTGGATTTCTTTGTTATCCAATCAGGCTAGATTGCATAATGGCTCAAAATCGAGATACACTTTAACAATTATCTACCTTACCTCGACATTTGTAAGAACTCAAAATGTTCATCACCCATGCCAATTCACCTAATGCCCTAAAGGGCGTTCAATCTCTATAGATGACAATTAGCTCAAGTGAATTGCCACAAATTCAAGGATTGATGTCGATATTAGCTTACATCGGTGACATTGCTAATTAGTTGTCAATATACGACAACATATAGTTAACAATAATTTACAAAAATAATGAGGGCCATAGATTACTAGTTAAAGCTCAAGAAAGAGTAAAATATGTTAAGGGCGTCAAAGAGCTGTTATGGATTTGAAATCACTAAAGAATCAAGCAAAGGAGATCGTGGAGAAACTAGCATGTGATTTTAAAGGAACAATCACTTGAAAGTAAGATCATGACATCATGATAATTTGGATACAAAACTTTTGAAGATGGAAGAACATGGCTACAACCGTTACAAAACTACTTAGAGATAATTATGGCACAATCATTATAATAACCATTGTTTGAGTACTGGAATGCCCCCACACAAACAAACAAAAATGCAATCTTCAATTATCTTTAGTTCTAGAATGACTTGGTTGCATTCAGTTCCGTTGAAGTGGTTATGTTCCAAGCTTTGTTGTCAATTGAATTACGGTGCGGTTTCTTTTTGTACAGTTTCGTCTAAAATGAAGTCTTTGATTTCCTTATTCAATTGTGATATAATTTGTTCAGAGTCACCACATAACCTACCTCCTTTAATTAAAAGACTTGTTTTCAATGAAAGATATTTCATTGCAGGATCAATTCTAGCGAAACAGGACGTGACGTGATGTTGAAAAGCCAAATTATAAATTGCATAGTTAGGCCAATCATGATGACTAAAATTTTCAGAAGTTCAAATCAACAAATTACAAGCATTAAGATTGAGACATTCGGCATAATCAGAAGAAAATTTCTTTTATGATTTATGACCAAGAAGAGAATGTTTTACATGGCGAGTGTCTATAATGTTTGATAATAATATAAACTAGAAAACACATGCCCTCATATATGGTTCTCAATTTATTAGATATTCATATTTTTCTAGTAATTGAGCCCCATAATTAAGGGCGTGTGTTTCCTAGTTTATTTTTATATTTCAAGCATTATAAACAATTGCCATGTAAAACTTGCGTTCTTGGTCATAAATCTTAGGCTGCATTTTATTGTCAAGGTAAAATTGGGATAGGATGAGATAAAGTGACATACAACATCCTCCGAATAATAAAGATGGACATATCTAATCCTGTAAAATCTTTGGTACACTTTAAGATAAGATTTAAAAATAAATACAATTTTCAATTAAATTAGAAAATTCAATTAATTAAAAGCTAAAAACCCTTGATCTAGGAATTCTGACCACCGCCTCCGCTTGACTAGCGATTGAAGACACGACCACCATGGAAGATTTCATTCCTGATATTGTGCGAGAAGAAGAAGAAGAAGAAGAAGCAAACAGTCCACGGTGTGATCTCACTCTCGATCTACTCGATTTGGTGCTGTTGCGCCTTTCGGCCTCGAACATTTCCTCCTTCTGGTGGGTGTGCACGACGTGGCAGTTCCATCACCAACCCCGTCCTCCGCCCCCTGCCTCCCTCCGCCGACTTCTTCCGCCCTAGCACACCGATCTTGGCGTGCACGACAACTTCTGCACTTTCTTCGACCCCATGCACAAAAGCGAAGCTCGCTGGGTCGCGGCTCCATTGCGGCAAGCGTGGGGATAGGCAGCTTCTGACCTGGGGCACGCAGGAGGTGTTCTTCTTCGACGTGTCTGTGAGGGTCACGGTGCCGCTCCCCGACCTCGACAAGCACGACGTCGATGATGCAGATGACTAAGAGAAAACTTCCAGATGGAACAGTTGGGTTGATTTGACGTGGATGCCTACCATTTCTTCTCTTTTGATAAGTCTTTTTTTAAAAAAAAAATTTTTATTCGATATGAGTTTATCCCACCCTTTTTATCCGGTATTCTTTTAAAATTTATCCGGATTTATTCGGTTCAAAGGACGTTCTCAAATACCGAATAGAATAGCAAATTATCATATTCAGACTCAAATCTGAACTATCAAATGCATAAAGCACTTATCAAAAATGGTAGAAAATTTATACTGGTGTAGATTTTAGGGAGCTTACAAAACTCATTTAGGTTTAACCTCCATCTTCAAACAATCCAACTAGGTTTTTGGGAATTGGAACTATAAGATCTTTGTCCTTCTTGGAAATTGCAAATGGAGACCGTTGATAACCTCCACGTCATGCAGTAGACTCACATGATTAAAAGCGGGTGCTAACATAGTGCAAACATCAAACAAACAGGAAAACAAGGCAAAGTCCAAAATTACAATCATGGTCATAAAAACTTGTTCTTGCCTAGTGAACAATCTCTTTTAATCTTTATCAAACGATCAAAAAAGAAGACGCTAATAAACTTAACTTTTACTATAAGAATTAACACAAGAATCTCATCTATCCACAACAATGCTTGGCATATCTTGTGAATCTTTCAATCTTCGTGCCCCGTACATCTTAAATACATCTACCTGCAACAAAGAAGAAACAAAAAAGGAAAAATCGCTCATGATAATGAAAGGGAATTGATAAGAAACAGAAGAAGTTGATGAAATTGCAAGAAAATCAATAAATACTCGCACAATACCTTTTCGCCCATTCCATGTTGATATTGACAAAAAGGAATGAACTCTGATCAGATCAGTGATTTACCAAAAAAATAAGTAAAGCAAATTTGCCGTGAGAAGAATTTTTTTGGTAGATCACTGCCCGAACAGAGGTCCATCTCTAATCACTTTGCTTGAATAGTGCCTTTCTTTTGCTTTTGTGAATGATCAATTTGATGGAAATCATCCATATTTATAGCCTATGAATTACTTGTGATAATTTTCTGAACTTATCGAGATTAAATATTCTCAACCTCGATCGGATCTAAATACCTTTATTTTCCTGTCTAATTGATTTTCTACCAGTTTCATAAACCTTCTAAAACAACTTATGATTTAGATTTATGATAAATCAAATAGACATATCCGAATCAAGTAGAATTATCTATTAAAGTGATGAAACAAACAGCCCCTTGCCTTCCTCTCACATTCATTGAACCACATATGCCCAAATGGTCTCATTGTCATTTTCCCTACTAGGCAATGCTCACATATGGACAAATCAACTTTTTCAATATTGCCCAACAAGCCCTTTTTTGGCTAGTCTTTTCATATGTTGTTGGCCCATATGACCAAGTCTAGCATGCCATCATATTCACATCATTATCATATAAGATAGAAGCGTGAAACGAGGGGATAACATATTGACATCACCACAGTCAACATTTAGCATAATAAAACCATCTAGAAAGTGACCACAACCATAGTAGTTTGTATCTAAACACAAATCTACACATTTATTATGGAAGTTAATACCAAAAACAAGCTTAACCAACACTAAGACAGACACAAAATTTCGACGAATCTCCAGAGCGTATAGAACATTAAAGATGCGTCCACCTCTCATGTTCTATTGGTCGATGCAAATTCCTTTACATCAGCTCTAGAGTTGTTTCCAATATAGATCCACTTAGTTCCGGTTGGTACTCGTCGAATTCCACGAAGGATTCTCTATCCTTCCCTTTATGGTCTATCGCTTACGAATCTACGAGTCCACAAAGGATTGGATTCAGCCAATAATGAGAACTTGACACATAAGCAAAGTTCTCAAATGTACAAGAGGTGCATTCTTGCTTTGGCTCACGACGATCGCGAGCATAGTGACCTTCTCTTGTCACAATGGTAACATCACACCCTTGACATTTTCTTCACTTGAGGATGCTTTCCTCTCTCTTGTTGGTTAATTCTTGATTTCTTGCAATAAGGACTTGATCCTTTGCATTTCCACATATTGAACGAATCAATATGCTTGCGCTTAGAGCACAAAGCCATTTCTGAGCTAGAACCAGCATAGCAAATGTCTATTTACGGCTCAAATACCGTTAAGCGGTCCTCTACTAGCTCAAGGTGGTGCACGACACCCTCAATGTCTTCCATAATGTGGTCAAGAGCTTCTAGTGCTTCTTGCTTTTCCAGCACATATTGAATCTTCATATTCAATATTTCACAATTATTGCCGTTCATATCGGCAATTACATTCTCGATTCTTGAACCATCGATCATGAACACATCGACGACATATATGCACGAATAATTAATGTCCATCTCTAATCACTTTGCTTGAATAGCGCCTTTCTTTTAAAATTATTATTAATATAATTATCTTATGCAAATTTTTACAAAAACTTGAATGATCAATTTGATGGAAATCATCCATATTTATAGCCTATGAACCACGCTGGATAATATGCCAATCTAATCATGACTCAAAATGGGTTGGATTAGTTGCCAATCATGCAATGTCAATTATTGGGTTGGAATTTAAGTCATGTCGATCCTCCTAATTATATACTTGCTAAGTTAGTGAATATAAGCAAGAAATCATCGATTTTGTTTAAAATTAGCTTCCCATTTTTATAGGCCATGAGCGATGGAAAACGAAGAACCTCGGTCCATTCCAATTTTGACATTTAATAATCATGAAAATGGCCATGCTCTTTATCTATAATTATCATTTATATTGTTCTCAATTCCAGAATGGCCATGAAGTCTAAGGCCAATATAATGTGTCCATTTTGTCACGTCTTGGTAAGTTTTGCTCCACGGTATTTTCTAGGGGAGATAAAGAGGGCTTCTCCCTTTTTCCCCTCTTTTCTGCTCTTGTATCATTGATATGTCAGAGCACTAGATAGATATCAGCTAACAATAAGAAAAATATATTCCTTTAAAACACTAGAAGAAGGGCACAAATACGTGTGAGAATATTGGAAAGAAAAAATTAAAATGATTTGTTTATTTAGGGGAAAATTAAAATTCAAAATGTAGCTGTGATTTAGGGAGAACGGAAATAGTGGAAGGCTGATAAAGCTAGTGTTTTGAATCTATTTAATGACAAAGAATACAGAGATACTATCATTCTATGAGAAATTTTCTCGGTGATTTAGTGATTCAAAAACATCAATTTGACAAGAAGAGCGTTTGATGGTTCTGTTTGGATTATACAATTAACACAACCAAGCTTCATCTATTTAAAAAGATGTCAACTAAATAAAATTAACGTAGTAAGATTACAAACTATATCATACTATTATATTTCATTTGTGAGCGCTTTTGGCCTTGATAACCTATATGCACTTACATTTCATCAAGTAGAAACATATGTTAGCTTAATTTTGAGTCATGAAGAGTTGATTTAGTTGCCAATCGTGCATGCCAGATTATTGGTTGGGTTTTAATCCAAGTCAATCCTCCAAAACAAACGCCTTGCCAAAAAAAAAAGCGTTATCAATTTGATTTGATATCACGTCTCATTTGATTAATTGGGAGCGATTCAAGTGCGCAGAAAGTCACTCTATTCCACATTTGACATGTAATAGCCATGAAAAGGGCCATTGTCTTAATGAATTATCATGGATATTATTGTTCTCAGTTCCAAAATGCAAGTGACGTCAAGAAAAAAGTTTAGCTCAATCTTAGTCAAATGTCAATTGTGGACAATCTAAATTCCTTGGTTAACCGGTGGCCGAGGACCATAACTTCCATTTTGATTAATCAACACAATTTTCTGATGATAATTTTCCTATTTCCATCCCATACCATTATGTTTTCTTGGTACCCATCTGAAATAGATTATTAAGTGGACAGAGATAATATCATATCCATTGGAGGAATAGGGCTTTGATTTGGTTCTGTTCGGATTATAACTCAGCTTTATCTAATTGATGATAATATAAAACCAAATAAATTAAAGCGAAACGACTACAACCCATTTTTTTCTTATAGTATGGATTTGTTCACAATTTTAGTCGATTTGAAACCACTAGTGTCAAACTCATACTAAGTGAAGCGAACCTCAAGCTCATACTGAATATTATGTATACAATTGACGATAAATTTTAGAAAACATCATCACGTCACATTGATAATGCTTCCGATGAGTGATATAGGTTTATCTTTGCCATAAACAAAGTCATAATAAAAAGAGGTAGTGACGTGTTTTCTTTTAGTCTGGATTTGTTTGCAATTTTAGTCAATTTGAAACCACTAGGTCAAACTCATACTAAGTAAAGCGAGCCTCAAGCTCATACTAAATAAGAAACTGAATATCCATTAGTATACAATTGACGGTAAATTTTAGAAAACATCATCACATCACATTGATAATGCTTCCAATGAGTGACATAGGTTTATCTTTGCTATAAACAGAGTCATGATAAAAAAGGGTAATGACGTGGATAATGTTTTCGGCTTTTCTTTATGATTCAAAATCATCTCTTGAGTTTTTTCTATTCAACTTAATTCCTAAACTTTTAAAATTTTGCTCAAATTCGTTCCGTAAAAAATAATAATAATAATAAGAGATTAGCTAAAATAGATGCTAGCACTATTAACTTTCCGTCGAATTTACATAACGGTATGTCCATATTAGCAATGTCTCTTATTTGGGGCACACTGTTTGAAATCTGAGGCAATTGCTACCCCTTATAGAGGGATGAAACTTTTGTGATGACGGTTATAAGAAGGGAGGGACAAGGCGTTGCGGTGGTCATGGCGATGTCGTGGCCGCAGGCCAGCGACACGGTAGCAGTGATGAACGACAACAATGATAGTGGTGTGGGCTACATCAATGCCTAAAGAAGAAAGTAGAGAGATGGAAGAATTAATTAATGTTAGCACGAAAAATTGGCTTAATGGGCCATGGATAGATAGCAAAGTCCACCAAGCCCAATACGCAAAAAGAATAGGCCTACAATAGCTTTGGCAAGACTCGCTGTCGACGATACCAATCGTTCGGTACCAAGTATCGCCCATGAGCAAGAGGATAATTATGTAGACAGTTTCTAAAGAATTCAATACCGACGATACGGCGGATAAGACGATACCGTTATCAGCGCAATACTGAAGATTTTGGAAATTTGAAATTGAAGTGATAACTGTAGGAAGACGGATTTTCACAATACTAGATTATAACTAACCAAGGAAACATCATTATAAGGATCGCACATTCTGTAGAAGAAACTTCAATACATTTAGTTTCAGCAATCTTTACTTATCCTTGCTTTCGTATTTACTTTCAATTACTTTAGATTTATCATTTATTTTATTGTAATTACATTAGAATCCGTTACTTTCTTTTTGAAATGACACAAAACCCGATACAAACAATAAAACCGAAGAAACCTTTGCTTTGATGAAAGATATTTGGCTTCAGAACCATCTCAGCCAAACAATTAACCTTATACCACAGGTACAAAAGTAAAATTTTGAAAAGCGATTTTGCTCCCTATTGATTTTATTGTTAATGATAAGAGTGGGCAGTTATGAATTTGGACTGAATGTTTTTTGGTTTTGTACCAAGAATGGTTTTTGACCACATGCCACGGATAATAAAAGATTCTTAAGGAGCACTACATGTAGATTGAAGTTTTCTTCATCTGTGTTCTTTTTCGACTTTTGCTTAAGTTTGGATGTGACGTTGAAACACTATACCATACATTGTACAGACAGGTCTATTGTGACTATTACAATTTTTAAGATCGAGACATTCTGTATAATTGGCAGAAAAATTCTCTAAGATTTATTATCAAATGGAAAATGTTTCACATGGCAACTGTTTAAAATGCTTGAATTTAAAAATAAACTGGGAAACACAAGTCCTTAAATATGGTGCTGAATTAGTAGATACTCATATTTTTCTTTTCTTTTCCTTCACGAAGGGGATTGAAAATGTATATTAGTGCAGTTTTTACAGAACTTACAAAAACTCATCTTAGTATAGATTGGATCTTCAACAAATCAACCAAGTCTTTGGGAATTAGAAATACAAGAGATCGTCCTTCTGGGACGTTGCAAATGAAGACCATCGATAAAATGATCATAAAAGAAAATAAAATGAACTCAACTTCCACTATAAATTTGATACAATATTCTCATTAATCCATAACGATGTTTGGCATATCTTGTTAATTTTTCGATCCTTATGCAACGTACATGTTGGACACTTCTACCTGCAACAAGGAACGAATAAATGGTAATACATCACTCATTACAATGAAAGAGAATTGAATAAGAAATTGAAGAACATGGGAAACAGCAAGAAAATCAACAGATCTTCAATTAGCATTCTCTCTAGTTGCAGGTTACTGAGGTACATCACATGGCATCTTTTCACACTGCCATGTTGATGTTGACAAAAGGGATGAACTCTGATCGGATCAGTGATTTACCAAAAAATAAGCAAAGCAAAAAATGCTTTCAAAAGAAATTTTCTGATAAGTCACTGCCCGAACAAAGGTACATCCCTATCACTTTGCTTGAATAGAGCTTTTCTTTTACTTCTGTGAATGATCAATTTGATGGAATCATCCATATTTATAGCCTATACAACACTCATTACCTAAATAAGAATAGTGTCGTTGACCTATGCGCTTACATAATCATGTTGGACCATATGTCAACCTAATCATGACTTTGGATTAGTTGCCCATAATGCCATGTCCAATAATTTATTGCATTTTAATTCATGTCGATCTTCCTAAATAAATGCTTTATAAGTTAAGTGTGATATATACGAGTAATGATTGATTTCATTTGATACTAAATTCACATTGTATTAGCCACGAGTTGTAAGTGCAAAGAACTCGCTCTATTCCAATTGTACAAGTAATAGGCATGAAAATTGCCCTAGTTTTGATCTATTGTGGCAATCGCAACAGATCGCATTGTTTTCAATTTCAAAATGCAAGCAAGACCAATAAGAAAGCTTACTTCATTATTGGTCGAATGTCAATTGAGGACCGATGGACAACCCAAATTCCTCACTCGGCCGGTGATTGAGGACCATAATCTCCACTTCCATAAATTGGAACAACCGTTCGAGATAAGTTACCGATTTTATCCTTTCTACTTCTACTAATATCGTTTTATTCTTTATATTAATTCCAAAGAGATTATTTCGACTTAATAAGTTTATTCTACCAAGCAAAATAAACATATAGAGATACTATAATTCTATGAGAAAGTTCCCCGGTGATCTACTCGACTCCATTTGACTAATAGAGTTTTCCATGGTTATGTTTGGATTATACTATTAGCACCAAACCTCATCTTTTTTGAAGAAATATTGACCAAACAAAAATATAGCAATAACATCACAACATATATCATATTGATATTTTTGATTTAACCTCAATTAGTGTTGATGGCCTATGCACTTACAATTCATCAAGTTGAAAGATATGTCACCTTATGCATGACTCATTAAGAGTTGGTTTAGTTGCCAATCATGCATTCCAAAAATTAGATTGACTTTTAATTTATGTCGATCCTCCTAAGTGGTGCTTTCTAAATAAGTGAATATACAAGTAATTACCGACTTAGTTAATATTATGCCCGCATTTGATTAGTTGTGAGCGATGTAAGTGTGAAGAAAATCACTCCATTCCGAATCAAACACATGATAGTTAAGAAAAGGGCCGTGGTTTTGATTTATTATCATCGATTTTATTGTTTTCAACTCCAAAATTGCCATGAGTCTAAGGTCAATATAATGTACCGATTCTGTCGTCTTGGAAATTTTTTCTCCCACAGGTTTTTTTTTTTTTTTTTTTTTGAGGAGATAAAGAAGGTTTCTCCCTTGTTCCCTCTTTTCTATTCTTGTGACATTTAGTACATCGATGCCAAAGTACTAGATAAATATTTTATAACCATAAGCGAAACATACTCTTTTTAAACGATAACCATAAGCGAAACATACTCTTTTTAAACACTAGCGAAAGGGTGCACACATGTGTGATAAAAATGGAAAGAAAAACTTATATAATTTGCTTGTTTAGGGGAATAAACATAATTCTAAATGTACCGGAGATTTATGGAGTATGATGGGACTTATGTTGGCCCTTTCAAATTGCATTTTTCCCACCGTTGGTAAGTCATTTTGTGCAAAAATTTGAGGTTAAAAGATTGTTTGAAATTGCTTTATAATGTATATAGATAATTCACTAAATTATCTCAAGCTCTCTTTGAAGATAAATTTTAGGGAGATACAATCATAATTGATAAAAGAGTAAAAGCGACGAATAAAGTCTATTCAAAGTAAGGTTGAATTCCCCAAATGCATCATCGCCGAGGACTAGGAGCAGCCTGAGCAACCCCCAGCCCGACGGGAGTCTACCAACCACGAATGGGGCAAACTCAGCCGTCGGTCCAGAACAAGTGAGCGGGTCAAGTGAACCGGGTTTAGGGTCGAATCCCTACCCGAGTGTTTCTAATGCGGTTTATGGATCCGGATTTAGCGGATTGGGTACAAGGGCGAATCCCTACCCAAATTTTGCACCAGGTTTCCTTCCGTTTCCGATCGCTGCCGTCACTGGCCGACCGGAACCTGGCGACCCTTTATACGTATCAACCGCCGACGGTCCAGAACTAAAATTGATCAGTCTACAACTCACCGGATCGGAGAATTACTCCAAATGGTCGCAGGATTTCCGGCAGGCCCTCGTGACGAAGGACAAAGGCGGATTTCTCGACGGAACAATACCCATACCGTCGGACGAACGGCTAGCCAGGCACTGAAGAAAGTGCAACCACCTCATCCAAACGTGGATTGGCAATTGCATTTCTCCAGAGATGGCCGCCGGGCTTCCTCCGACGGAAGATTCAAGAAGAATGTGGGATAACATCAAAGAGATGTACGGGAAACTAGATCGAGCCAAGATTTTTTCCCTCATGCAAGAATTAAGCGAATTAAAACAGGGAAATATGACCGTCACGGCCTGCTACAACAAATTATCATCTCTCTGGAACCAACTCGAGGCAACGGAGGAGAAGCTCGAGGGACCGGCAGAGACGCTCCAGCAGTACAGATCTATCAAGGAGAGGGAGAAGGCGACACGATTCCTCTTGATTTTGAATGAAAATTATCTAACCTTTCGATCTCAGATCTTGGCGATGGATCCGGTGCCTCCCCTCGGACGAATTTTCCAACTGGCCATTCAAGAGGAAAGCCAAAGGCTCGCGGTTCCGGAGCAAACGCGAGGAAGCGACAGCATCGCCCTCGCGATGCGCGGCGTCCGGCGAGACTCAGGACAAACCCTAGCCCAAGAGAGAGAGAATCACGAAAGGGGGCTAGGGTTCCAGGGAGGATTCGCATGTCCCCTTAAAAAAGAGGGGACGAACGGTCCAGATCTCCCACCGAGATCTGATGGTGGACAGGAGCTCCATCAGTTCAGTGAATCCGACGGTGGATATCATCCCTCAATGAAGGGATTCAACGGCCAGATCTATTCCCCATTAAATGGATCAGATCGCCAGAATTATTCCTTATCAAAGGGATCGGACGGTCAGGTTTTTTCTGCATCTTTAAAGAATTTCGGTCAAAATTCGAAAGGGAGAGGTAAATTATATTGTGAATATTGCAAACGCCCACATTATACCATAGATAATTGTTGGAAATTGCATGGTAAGCCAGAAAAAGGGAAGAAAAAAGAATATGCTGCAGCCTACCAAGTCACTAGACCAACCAGTTTGAATTGCGATCAACCTATTACATATGGGCAATATCGGCGGTGATCATGCGAGACTTTGCAAAAGGTCGATGTTGGGAATAAAGGAGCAAGTTTTTCAAGTATTTCTCATTGCACGATAAATTCTATTTCAAGAAAAGCTTGGATAATTGATTCAGAGCGGCGATCATATTGTTTGTGATAGAGGATTTTTTTCCAATATGCATAAGAAATTAGATACACCTATTTCTATGCAATTACCAAATGGGAACATTACTCATGTCACTTTGACAGGCACTGTCCAATTAAGTCATCAAATTACCCTTCAAAACGTTCTTTATGTCCCACAATTCCAATTCAATCTGATTTCTGTCTCCAAAGTCTGCAAAGAAAATTCATGTCAAATATTCTTCGATTCTGACACCTGTCTTTTCCAGGCCCATTCGACTGGCAAACTGATGGGCTTGGGTAATCTCTCTAAAGGGCTTTATTTTTGGATCAGTTATCCTAGTCATTTTGTTTTATCTTCCCTAAATAAAAAATCGTTGTGTAATCTATCTACCAATGATAACAGTTTTCTTTCGCATTCACGAATGGGTCATAGTGCATTCTTTCCTTACTCTAAATGTGAAATATGCCCACTTGCAAAACAATCTCGAAATCCTTTTTCTTCCAGCTCGTTCCGCTGAAATTTTTTCTCTGATTCATTTGGATGTTTGGGGACCCTATCACACCCCACATCGGGATGGTTCACGATATTTTCTCACAATTGTGGACGGTGCTCTCGTGCCACATGGGTATTTCGATGCGATCAAAGGCACAAGTTGTTTCTCATCTAAAGATGTTTCTAGTCGACTAAAAATCGGTTTAAAAGGTCGATTCAACGGATTCGCACCGATAATGGGACAGAATTCTTTAATAATGATTGCCGTTCACTCTTTATGTCCCATGGCATTCTTCATGAAAGCTCCTGTATTTATACTCCACAACAGAATGGGGTAGTAGAGCAAAAACATCGCCATCTCTTGGAAGTCACCAGAGCACTGAAATTTCAAGGATCTATCCCAAAAAATTATTGGGGAGATTGTGTTCTTACTGCAGCTTATTTGATCAACCGAATGCCAACGCAGATACTGGATGGCAAATCGCCTTTCGAACTCCTTTACAAAAAAAGGCCGACCTTAGATCATCTGAGGGTCTTCGGCTGCTTATGTTATGCTGCAGTGATGGGGCCTAGGGACAAAATGAGTCCTCGTGCTAGGAGATGCATATTCATGGGTTATCCAAATTTGCAAAAGGGATATCGTGTTCTTGACATAAGAACAGGAGATTTTTTTATTAGTCGGGATGTTATTTTTCATGAAAATATCTTTCCCTTTCGTGAAAGCTCATCCTTTCAAGACGACTTGAATGCTCCAACGAGTTCCCACCGAGTCCTAAATGAAGAAGAAGCATCCCCTGGTTTTGTCCTCACAATGCCACCAGAAGCATATCCTCCTCTCACCTTGCCTGATTCTCATCCAGAAGAACTTCTGGATAGCGCTCTTGAGGACACAACCAATACGAAGGATACCCCTCAGACACATGCAGAGGAACAATCTTCATCACCAGCATCGACAACTCATCCACGTCGTTCAGGACGGGCCACAAGACCGCCAACCTGGACTAAAGATTATGTATGTGCTTCACTTAACTCACTAGGTATTCGCTATCCAATATCTTCTTACGTATGCTTTGATAAGCTTTCGTCAGATCATAGATGTTGCATTAGCCGTATTTCCGATGAGAAAGAACCCTCTAGTTATGATGAAGCATCTAGAGATCCACGATGGCAACAAGCCATGGCAGCAGAACTACAGGCATTGACTGATAACCACACATGGGAATTAGTCACTCTTCCTCAAAGCAGAAAGTCCATAGGATGTAAATGGGTGTATAAGATCAAGTATAGATCTGATGGTTCCATTGAACGTTACAAGGCTAGGTTGGTGGCTAAAGGGTATACGCAACGGGAAGGTTTCGATTATCATGAGACTTTTTCCCCTGTTGCTAAGGACGTCACAGTTCGTTCTTTTTTATCAATGGCAGCTATCCATAATTGGTCTTTACATCAAATGGATGTTCACAACGCCTTTCTTCATGGCGATTTAGATGAGGAGATCTATATGGATATTCCTCAGGGCTTACAGAGACAGGGGGAGAATAAAGTATGTCGTCTCCGTAAATCCCTTTATGGATTGAAACAAGCTTCAAGGCAATGGTATGCAAAGTTTGCGAATGCTCTCACAACTGCAGGCTTCAAACAGTCCAAGTATGATTACGCCCTATTCACATGGACTAGAGGTATGTCATCTATCTACTTGATGATATATGTTGATGATATACTCATCATGGGCAACGATGATACTGCAATAGGGAGTCTTAAGAAATATTTGCATGCTACATTCCATATAAAGGACCTGGGAGCACCGAAATACTTCCTTGGTATTGAGATTGATCGATCCGATCAAGGGATTTCTCTCAGTCAACGGAAGTTTGTATTGGAGATCATTTCAGAAGCTGGATTATCAGGATGCAAACCAGCAGTTATTCCTATTGAGCAGAACATCAAATTAACCACAGCAGATTTTCTTGGAGGGATATCTCAGAATGATGACCCTGTACTCAAAGATCTGACAAGTTATCAGAAGCTCGTTGGAAAACTCATATATTTGACTATGACCAGACCTGATATTTCATATGCCGTGCAAACTCTCAGCCAATTTATGCACAGCCTGAAGGAGTCTCACATGAATGCAGCCTTAAAGGTTGTGAAATATCTAAAGAAATGCCCAGGACTCGGGATACTTCTATCTAGAAAGTGTAATATGGAATTGACGGGATACTGTGATGCAGATTATGCAACCTGTCCAATGAGTCGAAGATCGATTACTGGCTTTTGTATTAAATTCGGGGAATCTCTTATTTCATGGAAGACCAAGAAACAGGCGACGGTCTCCTTATCTTCAGCTGAAGCGGAGTATCGGGCCATGGCAAAAACTACATGTGAAATCGTGTGGCTGCGGGGACTACTTGGAGATCTTAGGATAAGGCTAAAAGGTCCAACGAAGCTGTTTTGCGACAATGATGCAGCCCTCAAACTCGCAGCAAATCCCGTGATGCATGAAAGAACGAAGCATATAGAAGTGGACTGCCACTTCACTCGAGAGAAGATTCAAGAAGGAATCATTGAGACAAGAGGAATTGGAACCGCAGAACAACCTGCAGACATCTTCACCAAACCTCTATGTCAAAGACAACATGCATATCTTCTAAGCAAGCTAGGAGTCTTGGATATCTACAAGCCACCAGCTTGAGGGGGAGTGTTGGAAGATATGCAGGATCTATTTTTGGTTATGATCATGCAATAGATCAATTAGGGATTAGATTGATTAGATTGAGATATTGATACGATTGTAAAAATATTTCTTTTCCTTTTATTCATGTATCTTCTGTATTATAATTACAGTGTAATGAACATTGAATGATATATAGAAAAACAGAAAAATTCCCAAAAAGCTTTACGATCTCTTCTTTCCTTCTGCCTGTTCTTTACTTCTCTTCGTCTTCTGACATCTTTCTCAAGAACATGAGTACGTTTCAATGCTAGCATGTTGATAGGGGTTATAGAGACCAATTCATCGATTTCGAAACTTAGATTTGTAGTGATGGGAGTAATTATGACTGTATTCAAACATGCAACCGTATAGGACCTCATAGTAATGCCTATATCCTATAGGGGGTAGCTAGCACCTCCCAAGTCTTGAATTAATGGTTCCAAGTGGGGTGTGGAACCAGAGTTGTGGTGAAATATGTGTCTTTTTAATTCTCTTTGTTGATGATACTTTATAATCAAGTTGAAACATATTTATAATTAGACAAAATCATGCGAACAATCTCATTAAGTACGTTCATTTTACGGGAATTGCAAACCCGCCGAAATCAATCGGGTCCAACTAGATGGACTCAGGAGCTTTCCGGATCCACTTCATAATTTATCCAGGCCCATGTCCTGATGATTTGGATCGGAGCCCATCGGCCCAAACCATCTTCATAAACCTCGTATAAACCTCGAAACACCGAGGAACGCCAACCGAAAGCAACAACGCACGATCAAATCCCGGCCAAAGCAAGGCATAGCCAGCACGCGCGGTCCGGAACCGAAGCTCGCTGCAATGTCCAGGATCGAGACCTTCGAGGACTTCGTGAAAGTTCACGGCTTGCTGCTGACGGCTTCCGGGTTGCCGCAGCCGCTGCACGAGCGGCTCTTCAAGAAGCTGTCGACCGACACCTTCGACGGCGGCGCGCGCTTCCAGATCGAGCTGTGCGAGGATGGGCGTCAGAGGAGGCTCGTCCTCACTTCGGGGTTAATGGGCAAGGAGTCCGACGTCTTCCTCGTCGACCATGCTTGGACTTTCCGGCTCTCCGATGCGTACAAGCAGGTTCTTGATTTTCTGTTTCGACACCCATGTTCGGTTTAGCTTTTCTGTAATGGTGGAAATGGGCATCGGATTTTTTTAAGTGTATGTAATGGCAAAGCTAGTGTTTTGACTGTTGAATTGTGACGGGAGAAATTAAATTGAGTGTCGTGGAAGGTTAAGAAGACTTCAGTAAATTGAAGTTGGTATGATTTCGGGACATTCCGTTTTTTATAATAATAGTGTTAGTGTACAATAGAGAATCATTTTATAGGGTGATATGTTCTTTTTGCCTATAATATGCAGAATAAGCAAATCCATGAACTTCCTTTTTTTCATTAGTTCAACTGCAAAGCGTACTGGGTTTTCTTTCTCTGAAACTTTGAGTTAGAAAACCTCAGGACTCCTTTTATTTTGGCTGGACGAGTCTTCATAACGTTGCATTTATTACAGCTTCAGGAAGTTCCGGGGTTGGCTCAGAGGATGGGCGTTTTAATGTGTGTCGATGGTGATCTGAATGTAGATGAAGAAGCTGAGGGAGGGACTTCGATAGCGGAGGCTGGCAGCATGTGCATTGAGGATATACTGGAACATGAACTGTGTAAAGCAAAAGAGAACAAGGACACTGTCAGATGGTTGGAGCTTGATGAGCTCAATATCAATGATGACACGCTCTTATCTCTCAATTTATCTGCTAAATTTCCGGTTGGTGTTCACTACATTCATCCTGAATTAAATGACACGCATGATTAGATGTATGTTGTACAATCTCATCTTCCGTAACTATGGTATAAAAACTCTACCATGTGTTATTTATAGACTAAAAATTAACATTACTAATTTTCATGGAGTATATGCACAAGCAACCATCATTTCCTTACGACATACTTGCCCTGGAGATGATCTCTGGTACCATCTTTGAGCTTATTGTGATGTGATGAACACATGGTTTATGTGCTTATTTTTTCTTGTGCTAGGATTTACTTGCTCTTAGCCTGTGTGGAAACAGGCTTGAGAGTGCAGATATCATTTTTCATGAAGTTACCAAATTCAAGCATCTAAAAGCTCTGTGGCTCAACAATAATCCAGTTGTAGAGAAATGGTATGTGCATTTGCACCCGAGTAACTTAGAGCAGGCTTTTAGAGGAGGAGAAGCTTAATGGTTTTACCTTCAGTGATGACTGTCTGGCAGATAAAATTCTTCAGGCTTGTCCTGGGCTTGAAATCCTTAATTCATCTTTTACCCGTAATTTTGGGGAGTGGGCGTTGGGATTCTGTGCAGACGTCTATGGGAAGGATAACCCAGGCCAGCACTGCAGAACTGACCATAAGTTGCACAAAGTGACATCTCTTGATATTTCTAGCAGAGGCATCCACAATCTTGCTAATAAGGTTCGTGACTCAATTGGCTTACTGTTCTTAGTGACTTTTTCGTGTTATTCTTTTTAATATGTTTTACTCTTTCTGCAGGCATTTTCACCCGCTATGATGCCATCACTTTCATATCTGAACCTTCGGGGAAATTCACTTGAAGAGAATTCGGCAAGTGAGTTGTTGGAAGTCTTGAAGCAGTTTCCTTCCTTAAATGCTCTTGAGGTGATTATTTTGCTTTTGTTAATTAACTGTTCCAAGAACTTACCGCAAGAGTTTGAAAGTTTCAATTTTTAAATAGAGGTTAATTATTTACATAGGTGGATATTCCTGGACCCCTCGGTGAAAGTGCAGTAGTGATTCTGGAATCAATCCCGAATCTTTCCTCCCTTAATGGTGTTTGTGCAACAAAAATATTAGAAGCTGGGAAGCATGTGATTGATTCTATCCTTGAACCACGTCTTCCGGAATGGAAACCAGAAGAGCCCCTTGCAGATCGGGTTATCAATGCAATGTGGCAATATTTAATGACTTATAGACTTGCAGATGAGGAAAAGATCGATGAGACTCCTGCATGGTATGTGTGCTTTTTTCAATGACCTGCTCTTTACATGAACAATGAGCTATATATAATCAAGGTCCTCCCATGCTTAGTATATTACCATGAGACATGTCCTCCTATGCCTAGTATGTCACAATGAGACATGTCCATATGTCTTTTCTGTTTATCTTTGTAATATTCTCGCTTTAAGTATACTTTTATTTGATATTTAACTTGAAATGTCATGCGGTTCATTTAATACTGCCTGAGAACATTTCACCATCTGAAAAGGCATATCTATTTCAGCTTTGTTTTAATTTGTTAAACTCTCTAAGAACTTTGTGCAGATATCAATAGCAGACATGACCAACCTTATAATTCTGTGAACCCCATTATTATTCTATGTATTGCAAATTGCTGTTCTATGATTATGGAATAGCATGCAAGATTCCGGTATGATGTACTTTATCAAGGATGTCTTTTGTGATAATATAAACAGTGTAATCTCTCTGGTGGCATAGGTATGTGATGGATGAACTGGGCTCTGCATTAAGGCACAGCGATGAGCCAAATTTCATGGTGGCCCCATTTCTCTACATGCCAGAGGGAAACCTAGCATCAGCTGTGAGGTCAGCTACAACTATATCCTCTTCAACTTTGCCTTTTTGGCATCATTCTGCTCAACAACCTTGTCTTCTATACGTGAATGCAATTTTTATTCCTTTTTTGGACAAATGAATGTAGTGTCTGAATTATTGTCACATTCTGTCCATAGTTTGACGAGTTATGGAACTCGTTTTTTTCCCTCTAGCTAAACAAACTCGTGTTTTTAATCATCAATCATTGTCCCAGGGCTCATCCAATCTTTATGTTGTCAGTTTAGATGTCTATTTTTTTCTTATTTAGTGAAATGGTGGCAGTCATCTTTATAATGGGTCTGCTCTATGTTTTCCAGCTATTCTCTCTTATGGCCAATCCAGAATGCTCAGCAGGGTGATGAGTGCACCCGTGATTATCTTTATGGGATTGGAGAGGACAAACAGCGATCCGCCAGACTTACTGCTTGGTTTCATACACCTGAAAATTACTTTATTAAAGTACAAGCATATTATTTATTGTGTAACAATTGTAAACAGCTGCTTGTAGATTTATCATTAATACTTGTTTGTTCATCCAGGAATATGAGAAACACCGTAACGAATTGGAATCCAGAAGTTTTACTCCCCCATCTGCGATGTCTTTGGTGACTAAAAGCCTGCTTGAAGGCGACAGATGTCCTTTACGTGTGTACACTGACATACCTCAAGTTGAAGAATTTCTTAAACGGCCTGAGTTCATCTTCAGTATGTACTGGATTCAGACTGCTTTTAGAACTTACCCTATCATTCTTCTTTGTTGTCTTTTAGTTTGGCTTGTGTTGTAGTGACTATTATTGTTCAAGGAGCTGTCATTTCTCAATAATTGCTCACATCAACTCAATATATCTGGTTGAAGTAGTGGAGGTTGGCGAGACTTTCCTAATAAGATGGCAGGACATTTTTGTTTCCTGATTATTTGATGAAGGCTTCATGTTGCTAACATTGCCCATGATTGTGGTCTCTGAGTTCCATTTTCTTGATATACATCTGATTGCTTGGTGTTTAGTTAACTCATTTTCGATCTGAGTTACAAGTAGCAGCATTTGCCAATTCTTTTTTCACCATTATGTCTCCTCATCATTTTTAATATTACATTTGGTTCGCAGCCTCTGACCCAAAGGACGCACATATCATCTGGACAAGTATGCAAGTTGATGAGGATACAAAGAAAGTGACTGGAATAACAGATGACCAAATTATTAATCAGTTCCTTATGAGGCTTGTGTTGTGATGAAACATCATTTGGCTGAGACAGTTCAAAAGGTAAGAAAGATTTAGGTTTCTCTAGTTTGCAGAAGATAAGTTTCTAGAATATTATTCATTTTCTCCATCATCCTGCAAGTTTTGGGTTCTCTCTGAAGCCAAAAATTAGTTAATGTTTCCAGAAATTTGACTCTGAAATTTATTTTCCCTTCTACATTTGTCAGGCATATGGATCACCTGACTGGCTACAGCCAACTTATAACTTGGAAGCACAGTTGTCTCAACTTATTGGCGACTATTACATACGTAAAAGAGATGGCCTTAATAATCTGTGGATTTTAAAGCCCTGGAACATGGCTCGGACTATTGACACTACTGTCACTGATAACATATCAGCCATAATCCGTCTCATGGAGACTGGTCCAAAAATATGTCAGAAGTACATTGAGCATCCTGCTTTGTTCCAAGGGAAAAAGTTTGATATCCGCTATATAGTACTTGTCCGCAGTATAAACCCCTTAGAGATATTCCTTTCCGATGTTTTCTGGGTAAGGTTGCATTTCCCTATCTATCAATAGCATGTACATCAGTCAAACGTTCTTAATCCAATGCTTGTCTCAACTAGATACTGCATTGAACAGTACTCACTATTTGCTCTGAAATTATCTCAAATTTTAGGTAAGGTTGGCAAACAACCCTTACTCCTTGGAGAAGAACAGCTTTTTTGAGTATGAAACTCACTTTACAGTAATGGTACGTCTCATACAGCACCTTATTCCATATGATTTTCCTAGTTTTTTGGCAGTGTTGCACTGTTGTTCACACTTTAGAAGGTTCAACCCAGGATTTAAATGAAATGCTCCATCTTGTGCAATTTTCTTTCATAAAAAGGAGTTATCAATGGTTTTATTGGTTGGTAGTCAATATGAATTAGGGATATGAAGTTATAAAGAATCACTGATTCTCTAATTGTTTCTATACGTTTCAGAATTATCGCGGAAGAATCAATCATAAAAACACGCCTGATTTTGTAAGGGAATTCGAAGAGGAACATAAAGGTAGTCAAGTCTTGGCTTTCATTTCCTGACAAGAATTTTCTCCTTTTACTCAACTTTAACTGGATTCCCTTTAATTGCAGTTAAGTGGTTCGGTGTGCACGAGAGGGTAAAAAAGATGATCAGGTCAGTATTTGAGGCAGCTGCATTTGTGCATCCTGAGATGCATAGTCCAATGTCTAGGGCCGTTTATGGAGTGGATGTCATGCTTGATAGCTCTTTCAAACCCAAGTTGTTAGAGGTATGTAACTGAATTGTGTATTTCTCTTGTAAATATCTTGGAGCTGCTACTTTCTTTCCTTTTCCTTTTTTCTTTTTTTTCCAAATTTCGTCGCCCAGCAATCGGCGGCACTTGTTGAAATCTGCTACTGATGGGAGGAAAGACAATACAATTCATGCTCATTCACAGCAAGACAATCCTCTTTCACTAATCTTCTAAGACAATTTCACATGATATGTAGGTGACCTACTGTCCTGACTGTACAAGAGCATGCAAGTATGATATGGTATCTGTCTTTAAAGGTGAAGAAATGAGGGGTTCCAACTTCTTCAACGATGTCTTTGGTTGTCTTTTCCTAAATGAAACCACTCATGTTAGCCCATTGTGATGGTTTCGGCAGAGATGAACATACTTTTCCGATGTATGTTAGAGTAAGGTCTTTTTGTTGAATTGTCTTTTTTTCAACTGATGTTATCTTGTTCTGTCATGTTGTAAAAGTAAGGGACGAAAACACCAGTGTCACATAATTTGATCTTCACAAATATTCTTGTTGTGTTTACTTTTCCTGTCGCAACAGCAATTTGTCCCTTGGGCCTTTCCCAAATCAACTGTGAAGAGTTGCATGGCAAGAGAGAATTAGAGGGCAATGAAACATTTTCCATAGTTACAAGGTTCACAATTCCCCTCATTTTGTCATATAAAGTATTACCGTTCGAACTTGTTAATAGGCGTAATAGCTCTCTGACTGATTGGCTAAGATGCCTGAATGAGACGTGGGAGTTTGAGCGAATGTGTGGCGATGATGACACCGTAGGCTCAGGCTTGAACTCATGCGCGGAGAAGTCCACATTCCCAACGGACACACGGATGATGGTCAGTACAACATGGCCCCTGGCCCCTAGAACCTGATTAGGCCTGAGAACGGTTGAGTATTTCTAGGAAGACCATGTGCAAAAGGACCTGAATCAACAATTTAATTATACTCCCTTGAACCCTAATCTATTGCCTTCTCTAAGCTTTTTTCTAGAGAGATCAAGCATGAAAGAGTCGATCATGACCTGAACCCTGAAACATCTTCACCTATAAAGTGCACTCAACGCATTTAGTCACCTCTATCCTCTCCAAGGAATTCCGGGGAGCATTATTTTCTCGCCCTTTCTACTACCATTCCCTAAATAGCACCTGCACTTGCAAGAACGGCAATGCTGATAGCAGATTTAAGCACGTGATGGGTACGTATGTACACACAGGGAAGGTATGGAGCGCCACAATTGATAGTACTGATAAAGGGTCAATGAAAAAATGAACTCATTACATATCGAAAGATTTGACTGTTAGAGCATCACCATAACCCTAGTGAGTCCAAAGAAAGAGCTAGACACAACACTGGCAAGAGCTTGGCTGCATTTGTCAGTAGCTTGACTCAACATGAACGCTTTACATCCTCTACATGCCCCAATTTCAAACTCCCTGAAGATCAGTAAATGGACATTGATATGGTCAGTACTTCCTATCCTCCACATGTCCACACTCCTAACAAGTGAACAGATATGGTCAGTCCTTTCTATCTCTTTTTCTTGAACAATGATAAGGCCTTCAGGGCCATGACACCATAATCAAGATGTTCTAAAATCTAAAGTTATTTGACCAATGACTAAGCAGATACTGTACAAAAATCATCCTTAATATGACAGCAAAGCTTATCAAGGTCCTTGTTTCTCTGTTGAAGCTGCTGAACTTTGTGGCTGGTTGCTTGATGCTATCTTCTTTTGCTGTTCATCCAAGGCTCGTTCAAGCTTCAAAAGGTCAAATCATTGTCTTAGAAGAAACATTTCATAAACGAAAGATACAAAAGGTGCTGTGCACTACACAATCGCTGATTTATAAACATTGGCATGATGAAGAAAATAAACAAAATAGTACCTTTGCTGCCCGAGTACTCCACTCTCCTATGATAGCTCTTAGCCTCTCATGTTCTTCAACATACTGTTGTTCAAGAATTAATTGCAGTGGAAGTGATCATAAGCACGAAAGAAAACAACCTAACTGTAGTATAGAAGACAAATGTGCAATGGCTTGCAAAGTAAATTCCAGGTGACATCCACTCCAATAGTTCCTTTCCTAACCAGCCTTGCAAGTATTAAACCGTTGAAAGAGGAATAATTTCTAAGAAGGATTTTCAATTCACAAGGCAAGTCTATAATCTACTTTGTAAAGGCCTCACAGAGCAGAACTTTAACTGTAACTAGCGGGATATGTGCTACAATGTAGGCAAAACAGTTATGAGATGAGGCAGGTCCATCCCCAGCTCAAGCATGTAAGACAAAGACAAATGGAAATTGGTGTTAAAAGAGGACAATTCTCTTTGATTCCTAGAGAGGGGATGTGAATTTTACTGAATTTTCTGTAGTAACTTCTTTTTGTGGGATGACTACTATTACCTTTTTTAACTCTCATCCTTCTCGATTAGGTTAAAAAAAAAAAAAAAAATCATCCTGCTTCCATGTTTGTTTCTGATATTGAGACAGAGTTGGAGTGATTGCTATAGTCCATAAAAGAAAAGGTCCATATTTCATACCTGATTGTTAGTTGTGCGAACACGCTGGATCTCAGAGTCCCTCTCAGCTATCAAAGACCGAGCAAGCCTAAGCTCTGACTGCAGTTGATCCATCTACATTATGCCAAAAATGTCACTCAACAGAATACTAGATATAATATGTCCACATTGCCAATCATGATCTTGGATTCAACTGACCAAGGAAGCACAAATAATGTCAAGGAACAAGAATGAAAAAATAAATAAAGCCAGAGTCAGGAAGTACGAAAGAGGCATATTGTGAAGGTTATGAAGGTGGTAATGAAGCCCAAGATAGCTTCTTCAATCATGAAACATCTAGATAAACTTCCATAAAGAAGCCAAGTCATTTGATAGGATATCAGAATTTAAA